>CM068370.1:175893036-177148105 GCA_034769895.1 Magicicada septendecula
TGCATCTATGAATTACCAATGCATTTTCGATCACATGTCATCGTTAGACTTGACATTCATTTACCGCGTAGACAGAATGTTTACTTTCGAGAAGGGCAAGAACGTCAAGCAATTAAAAATGCAAGACAAACAAAATTATTAGCATTTTTTGAATTGAATCGATCAGATCCATCAGCGCATGAATATAAGTATATTGAAATTCCTTTGCATTATGTGTGGGAAGATTCCCGATAAAAATGGAAGAAGAGAAGGCGTGGAGGTGATACAATCATTACACGCATATATGTAGTATGACCAAAAGACATCGAACTTTTCCATTTACGATTGCTTTTATTACATGTTTGTTGCCCAAAATCATTTGAGGATGTTAGAACATACAATGGAATTATACACACTTCTTTTGTTGAAGCGTGCCATGCTCGCGGCATTGCTTCAAATGATAATGAATGGCGCGAATGTTTAAATGAAGCAAAAGAATTACATTCACCAAAACAAATGCGAAATTTATTTGGTTACATTTGTGCATTAAATGTGCCAGCCAATGCATTGGCGTTATGGAATGAATTTAAAGTATATCTTAGTGAAGATTTTTTGAGAGATTACAACGAAGAAGTATTCTTTAATACAGCTCTATTAGAAATTGAAGATATTTTGAATGTTCATAATTTGTCATGTCAAGAACTTGGTTTACCAGTTCCCACGTATTCGCAGGGAACAGACGAAGCAAATGCTATTGATCCAATAGAACAAGAGTTTCTGTTTTGTGAGCATTATGAAACTGCAAATATTGAACAGCGTAATGTAATTGATCGTGTGATTCGTGAAGTTTTGCATCATGATACTGGATCTAATGTTTTTTGTTTAACCGCTCATGCAGGTTGTAGATAAAAACATTCACACAAACAGCAATCATTCACAAATTAAATTCGCTTAATCTTAGTTGCATTGCAGCAGCGTTCAGTGGCATAGCTTCAACTCTATTACTTGGAGGTAGAACTTTACACAATGTGTTTAAATTGCCTATACCCATTTTGGAAAATTCTGTAGCGAATATTACCGCAAATAGTAGCTATGGACGTTACATAAATTCATCATCATTGATAATTATTGATGAAATTTCTATGTGCCCACTGCAAGTGTTGAAAATCATAGATAGATTATTGCAGGATCTATGCGATGAAAATGATAAACATAAACCATTTGGAGTGAAAACGATACTTCTGTGCGGTGATTTTCGGCAAAACTTACCAGTTGTCCCACATGGATCACGTGCAACTTTAATTGAAAATTGTGTCACGAGTTGGCATAAATTTGTTTATTTTCATAAATTAACGTTTACTCAAAATATGAGAGCCTTACCAAGTGAAATAGAATTTGTCGAATTCTTGAAAAAAATTGGTAATGATGAAGCCCCACAATTCCTTCAGTTTGGTGAAAATATTATTGAAATACCTCAGCAATTAATAGGAGATGAAAATAATATTATTAATGAGGTGTATGGAAATATTTCCGAAAACATACTCTCAGATAACATATTGAAGTCAGTTATTTTAGCACCTAAAAATGATGATTGTACTTTTATTAATAGTGATATACTTAATCGAATACCAGGTGAACACAAAACATATCATAGCTACGATAAAATAATTTGTGATGATGACAATGAAGTCAATAACTCTCCAGTAGAGTTTTTGAATTCTTTGACTATTAGTGGTTTGCCACCACATAAGTTAGTATTGAAAGTTAATTGCATCGTTTTAATGATCAGAAACTTAAATACAAAGGAAGCATTAGTCAATGAAACAAGAATGCGCATCAAGTGTATGCATCGTAATGCTATTGATTGCGAAGTTTTAACTGGAACCGCACGCAATAAGAAAATTTTGATTCCACGTATAAATTTAACATATTCCGGTACTGTTTTACCATTTAACTTTCAAAGAACTCAATTTCCAATTATACCTGCATTTTCGATGACAATAAATAAGTCTCAAGGACAAACATTCGAAAAAATTGGGATTTTATTGAGGCAGCCAGTTTTTACACATGGTCAATTGTACGTCGCAGCAAGTAGAGTTCGATCATTCGATGGTTTGAGATTTTATATTTCCGAATATAATGGCCAAGGGCATTTAGCAAATGATGAAAGAGTTTTTACAAAAAACATCGTTTACACAGAAGTTCTGAATCATTAAATTCACTTTCAAACTATTTTAAGTTCAATGGACAACATTTATTTTTTAACCGCCCGGTTTTTTTGATTTAATGAAAAATATATGAAAAAATACGAGGCACGTATTTTTATTTCATTTTTTATTTTGTATTAATTTTTACTTCCATATTCCTTAAGGAATAGAAGTATGGTGATGGCAAAAAAAATCGTGTTCGAGATTATTGCAGATTCTGATTCTACTACACTCAAAACATGAAAAAAAGTCGTTTTCCGAAAAGTGTCTGTGTGTGTGTCTGTCTGTCTGTGTGTCTGTGTGTCTGTCTGTAGATTTTTTTTCTATGGCAAACGATAACTGCCGCAAATTCAAACAGAATCAAATAATTTTTTGCATACACCCCTGATTTGTAGAGTACTCACGACCTATTGTTTTTGGTGAAGATCGGTTGAGGGAAAGGGGTAGTTTACCAGCAACGGTTTTTTTTATCAAGGGAAATTTTTTTTTTTGGCAAACGATAACAGCCGCAAATTCAAACAGAATTAAATAATGTTTCGTATACAGCCCTGAATTATAGTGTTTTCAAGACCTATTGTTTTTGGTGAAGATCGGTTAAGGGAAAGGGGTAGTTTACCTGTAACGTTTTGTTTTAACAAGGGTATTTCCTATGGCAAACGATAACAGCCGCAAATTCAAACAGAATCAAACGATTATTTGCATACTGCCCTACATTGTAGAGTTTTCAAGACCTATTGTTTTTGGTGAAGATCGGTTAAGGGAAAGGGGTAGTTTACCAGTAACGTTTTATGTTTTAACAAGGGTATTTCCTATGGCAAACGATAACAGCCGCAAATTCAAACAGAATCAAACGATTATTTGCATACTGCCCTAAATTGTAGAGTTCTCAAGACCTATTGTTTTTGGTGAAGATTGGTTGAGGGAAAGGGGTAGTTTACCAGCAACGTTTTTTTAACAAGGGTATTTTCTATGGCAAACGATAACAGCCGCAAATTCAAACAGAATCAAATAATGTTTTGCATACAGCCCTGATTTGTAGAGTACTCAAGACCTATTGTTTTCGGTGAAGATCGGTTAAGGGGAAGGGGAAGTTTACCTGCAACGTTTTTTATCAAGCGTATTTTATATGGCAAACGATAACAGCCGCAAATTCAAACAGAATCAAATAATTTTTTGCATACGTCCCTGAATTGTAGAGGTCTCAACGACTTTCGATTTTGGTGAAGATCGGTTAAGGGGAAGGGGTAGTTTACCTGCAACCTTTTACGTTTTAACAAGAGTAAAGTACTTGAAAATTTATTTAAACTTTTTGAAACAATGGTAATTGTTAAAAATAAAATAATTTTGTTGCCAGGCAATAAAATTAAAATTTTTTCATTTTAATGTAATATAATATTTTTCATTTAATACGGCAATAAAAAGGCAGGTAAGACACAAACACACACACACACACAATTCACGTTATTTCTGGCCTCACTCATGTTTATTTTCTTACGTTTGCACGCTTTTTAAATGGAAAGTGCCGAAACCCACACCAACATAACGTGTGCAAGCCGAAAAAATGGATATCAATTTGCTTACTGGCGAAGCTAGTAGTTAATGAATGGGTAGGCAAAAATCTTATCTTAAATTTTTTTTAAGGAATCACTAAAAGGACGGTGGGTCAAATCGGACGCTGAGGTAGAGTTTGCTGTAACCGAATGGTTCCACAAACAGCCGTAAGAATTTTACTAGCAGGGAATCTACAGGTTAGCGCAACAGTGGAACTCATGTCTTAATGTTATTGGAGACTTCTTTTAAAATCGTTGAATAAAAAATGCTTTACAGCTCTATACGTGTGTCTATTGAACAATCCTTGTATTAGTCATACACAATAATACAACTGATTGAACTTCAAATTTTTAAACTTGATTAGTTTCTATATATATGTTTAATGTTACAAATAATTCAAATAAAAATCTTGATCATCTGTTAGTTCAGCGGAATAACAGTGACACTTTTAATAACCGCATAAAATAAACACTTAGAAACAACACAGGCGCTTTAGCTTAACTGTTTGGACCACAGAAGTGAGGCATGCCTCAACGCTCTATGTGTACAGCGCGGGACAATCCCCCCTCCCTACACTTCCCTATCACACCGCTACATTGCTTACATACGATGTATACAAAAAACGCTGAGGCAAGATCAGGTTGCCTCATTCGCTTTAAACGAACTATGCCGAATCTCACCTGTCACCATCTAGCGGTCGCTCAATAAAGCACGTTTCGGTTTAATAAATTTGACAGTCGCAGTAACAATGTATAATCTTTACGTTATGTAGTTCATACGTATTTATAATTTTTATTCTACAGAATTTTTTAGGGTAGGTATTGCCTCAATTGCCTCCATGTAACTTCGCCACTGATATATATGTTTACAACGTTATCGGCAACAAAGAAGTAGTTTTTGTTAAAATTCCTTCCCGGGATATTTGACCGTAGTCCAATGTTTTCTACAAAACCAGACATTTCGGCAATGCTATCGACTTCCATCATCAGTGAAAATCGAGTGCGATAACGTGAGGTGGTATACGTTAGTGACCACAGTACTGTGGTTAAGGCTGAAGCAGTAAGTAGAAATAAGTAGTTTCTATGGTAATATTTCATTTCGAAAATGATTTTAAATATAAATCTTAGAATATGGAAGTCATGTATGGTTCTCCATACCGATATTTTATTTAAATTTTATATAATTCGAAAAAGATAGGCAAAATAACTGTGTAGCCTTGGCGAAACCTGGTCAGTATGGCAATAAAAAAAACCCAAGGAAATGTCAAAAAACGCGTTATTGCTTTTTAAATATGGCTTAGCCAAGCTAAACCTCATTTTTCCTATCTTTCATATTTTTCAAATAACTCGAAAATTAATGCATAGAAAAAAAATTAAAAAATTTATAACCCCTCTTTCCTTTTTATGCTTTTTATCTATAGAAAACCAACTCCCCCCTTTTTTTTATTTTTTATTTATATTTAATTTTATATTTATATATATTTTTTTTTTGAAAGATAGGCCACAAGTTATTTAGGACTAGGCTAGTGCCTAGAGAAGCCAAAATTGTGCTGGGTCCAGTATGATGGGACTTGCAAATGAAACACTGATCTTAAGATAACAATAACAGTATTTATTGTACTCTGCTTTGTACAACATATGCGCCCTTAAAGCAAGATAATTACGAGTAGTTTACAATCAAAATAGCTCACTTCCAAAAGCCCTCAATCGTTATCATCATTCCATTAATATATGCATCGCCAACTAGTTGAATAATAAATAATAAATTATTATCATAAATAAATATTGAATAAATAATCAATAGTTGAATAATTATGGAATAATAAATAGTTGAATGGCGCATAAATAATAATAATAGCGTGGAATGGCGCACAGTCTCGACCCTCCCCGTAATTACACAAATCATAACATGATATAAATATATAGATATATACACATATGCGTAATCAAGTATAATAATGTAACAGTCACATAAGACACAACACACACATATAATTGACGTAGAAAGACATTTACATATAAGTAGCACATCACACGTTCACCTGGTTAGCAGCGTATATTTGTCATCATACACCCTCAACCCCCCTTATTCTGACCAAGTATCCGGCCCACCATAATTTTCAATTAAAAAAATAACTAAATCCCAAAATCTCAATTAATATCCCAAAAGAGTAGATTAGACATGCCCCAAAATTCTAATTAGATAATAAGTAAATCTAAATGTACTATGTGAGCATTGTGGCCTGCGCACAAATACCACGCAGATGTTTAATTATCAATTTCGGATCTCGTCAATGATACTGATAAAGAGTGCCATCACGAGGTTAACATGGATGCCCGGTTGCCTAACTGCATTTCTCATTCCTTTTATTTTCCTGACAAAATTTAATAAACTAGTGGAACGTAACCGCCCATAAATACTCATAACTGATACTCATTAGTCTTGTATTCTTTAACATTAATTAACTGGTATTGTGAGCAATAAAAGGTTAACAGTTACAAAATTTAAACTATGGCCAAATATAAACTGTGACAATATTTAAACTGGCTATGGCAAAAGTTAAAGTTTACAAATTAGCTAAAGAGTAGAATTGAATTTTGCAAAACTGAATCTATGTAAGGAATGTACTGAAACATGCTTACAGTGTTCATAAAAAAACTTGACTTCAGGCATGGTCATGCGTCCGGGCGAGATCCAGCAAAATCTGACATGATACAGTCCTGCAGTGAACGGCCCCTACAGGTGTCGCCCACATGTTAAAACACCTCCCAGATCTTTAAATTAATAATAAAATACATGAGCCCCCATTAACTGAAAAATTAATTAACCGTAAAATTTCCCAACGTGGACAGATACATCCGTCCATGCATGCTTAAGACAGAAACAATTAGTGCCGACCCTTTTTACAGAAAACTCCCCTCGACCCGGGTGATGCATGACCCTGGCCGAGTTTACAATTCTCAGAATGAGATAGACATTGATATATTCAGGGGGCGTAAGCCTTACAAAAAATTACAAAGCAAAAGATAACCCCCATTGTCCGGAAATAATTCTCCAAACTGGAAGTCTGCACAAGTGTCTCAAAAGAGTTTATCGGCCACAACATTTTGGTTTAATAAGCTTAAATTTCACCTGGTTAGCAGCGTGTAGGTAGAGGGTTCGGTTGAGTGTATTTGTCCGTCCATTCCGGCTGACAGCTGACGGAAGTGTTTAAATCTACATCCTCGGAGGCGGGTGTTCGGCCTTCCTTCTGGAGCGGGACAGATCCCCGTCTACATCAGAAACCCGGAGGTCGCGTAGACTTCTACTTATCCATAGAAGCAGCTAGAAGACGAAAATCTTTACATCTACTCTGTCAGCCGGATGCCAGATGTTAATACGCTGAGAGCAAAAGTTGAACTGCTAAACCGGCTACTGAAAAAACAGTACGGAACATCTGGCCTAGAGCGCGCACGGATCAGCCGGGAGGGAGAGAATACATAACGGCAAAGTCCAATATTGCGTGCGTACATTCTTACGTACCGCCGCGTTAATAAATACGTAACTTAGTAGTTCGACTATCAAAAGCAAAAACACCGACGCGTTTTTCCCAAAACACGGCACACCCCCACCCCAAAAGGGCAACTTGGTTGCCTTACAGTGAAACGCAGGGAGGGTACCCTGCAGTGTACCCCACTTCCCAAAACAAGCCAGTGGACTTCGTGATTAGGTCGGCCCAGCAGCACTTGCTCTCAGGAGAACAGAGGCTCAGAAGGAAAACGAAAGAGACGAAAGAAGGCATGTAGTATGTAAGTGTGCGGGTGCTGCATGCTGACCTGATCAGGGCCAGCCCACAGCAAAGAGGGACAGCGAAGAAAAGACAAAAGAAAAGTTCGGGAGCTCCCTGAGTTCCGACCTCCTGAGGCTTGTCCACTAAAACCAGAACACGACTGCCACCTTAACAGGGTATCTTCCCTATATTCCTACGGGGGGGGGATTCTCTAATACGACCTCCATTTTAAACAATACCGTCACTGCACGGGGCAAGGGAAAAGGGGGACATGACGGTCTCCAAGATGCAAGGGTCCCCCCTCGGGACCGGACGCAAGGCCAGGCTACCAGTAGCCATGACACCCATCTCACATACAAAGAAGTTTAACATGTGTGCTCCAAGGGCATGCGGTAGACGATGTGCGCTACGAGGAGCAAGATCGACCCCGCGCCGCACATCGCCCACCCTCCAATCTCTCTAACTCCTTTTTTTTTTCCAGGTACAGGTTAGGAAAATCGGAAGGAGGAAGGTCAAGGATCATCGGACGGTCATGGGCTGGGACTGAAGGTAAGGACATGGCTCCCTCCGGACATAAGGAGAATTGGAGAAAGCCAAGGCTCGCGCAGGCAGGGGCGCATCAATGAAGTAGACGAACCCCACTGGGACTGTGGGAAACATCTACCCGCTAACCTATCGTTCTCGATAACGCCCCCGGAGCAAACACCCTTAAAGGAAAAATCTCTATTCACCCAGAGACCACCAATCACTTCCCCCCCTTGTCAGCCCGTTTACCCCTTTCTATATAATTTTAATTTCGAAATATGCGTGGTAATCTCCTTCGGACTACCATTCGGCTCTTCCAACCGCGCCGTCACTGGTGACGCGAACCCCAGGATACGATATGGCCCCGACCAACGATAGCGTAATTTGGCGGCTCTTTTATCGGCAGCTGAGCTGATCGGGTGGCTCTGGCAGTAGACCAAATCTCCTACTTTAAAGGGATTTGGAATACGCCTCTGATTATACCGACTACGGGCGCGCTCGTGCGCACGAAGCAAATTCTTCCGGGCCTCTTTCCACCTATCTACCGTCCTAATGTCCGGATTACTCGGCAGAAGATCGTCTATGTTCCATAAGTTGGCCAAGGGAAGCGTAGGCGAGAAACCAAACATAACCTCAAAGGGAACGGCCTTATGACTGTCATGCAGGGCCGTATTGAAAGCTAGCTGTAACCACTTAAGATTCTGGTCCCAGGTGGTCTGTTGCTCTGCATGATAAGCAATAAGCGCGGACCTGAGATTCCCGTTGAATCTCTCCGCGTGGGACGGCTGTGGGTAATAGGGGGAAGTGGTTACATGTTTGATGCCATTGGAGAAACACATTCGCCGAAAATCGCCTGAAATAAATTGTGGACCATTGTCCGAGACAATGATGGCCGGAAGACCGAAGTGCTGAAATACATGACTCTGGAACGCGCTTATGGTTAATCGAGCCTGGTAAGGGCAGTAGCCAGGCAAACTTCGAAAAAGCATCCACACAAACAAGCAGGTAAGAATTACCTGACTTGCTACGCGGGAAAGGTCCCACGTAGTCTATGAATAACTTCTCCATCGGTCTGCTCGCCACATCAGATGACAACAGCCCCAACTTGGTGTTCTGGGCAGGCTTGCTCAAGCCACAGAGATGACATGCCTTCACCCGAGTTGCTATGTCCCTATCCATGCCCTTCCAGATAAACTGTCTCCTAATACTGGAAATGGTCTTCGAAATCCCCTTATATCCACCTACTGGGGAATTGTGGTAGTAGCTGAAGACCATGGGCACGAGTTTGCTAGGCAGCACTATCTTCGGGGCCCGTGCTTTTCTCTCTCTGCAACATAGGACGCCCCTGGACAAGAAGTAAGGGACCTGCACGTTACCCTCTTTTACATTTTGGGTGATCGGATCCAACTCTTCATCATCTAACTGATGGGGTAACACATCAGTAAAAGCTAAAGGAAAGTCCAGTAAAACAGAACAGGGTTGCTCCGGCTGGGCTTCGCTGGGTTGGGAAAACATACGGGACAAAGCATCTGCAACCACATTTTGAGTTCCCCGAATGTGTTGCACCTTGAATTTAAAGGATGAGATCTTGACCACCCATCGTCCAATCTTACCCAGCTGCCGGGGATGAGCGAGAAGCCAAGAGAGAGCCTGGTTGTCGGTCTCGAGCAGGAACTCAGCGTGTTCCAAGAAACGCCTGAACTTGTCTAGAGCGTAAACAACAGCTAAACACTCTAGCTCATAGACTGAAGACTTCCGTTCTTGTTGGGTCAAAGTTCTAGATATAAAGGCCACAGGCTGCCTAGCACCATCAACAACTTGGGACAGAACCGCCCCGGGCGCAATCGAACTCGCATCCGTCTGGAGTATGAACGGCTTCGAGAAGTCTGGCATTCTCAGTACTGGAGGGGAAATGATGGCTTCCTTCAGGGTCTCGAAAGCCTTCTGTTGTTTTTCCCCCCATACAAATTTGGCGCCCTTTTTCCGGAGTTCATTCAGAGGTGCCGCAATCTCCGCCGCATTTGGAATGAAACGCCGATAGAAATTGACCATCCCCACAAATCTCGCGATGCCTTTGGCATCCTTTGGTGGGGGAAAGTCCCTGATTCCCTGTGTTCGCTCAGGATCCACAGTGACACCTCTATGGGAAATCAGGTGGCCCAGAAAAGAAATTTGTGTCTGGGCGAACTTCACCTTTTCGGGATTGACAGTGAGGCCAGCACCCCTCAACCTGCACATCACCTCTTCGAGATGACCCAAATGCTCCTCGTACCCCTTGCTGTACACCAGAAAGTCGTCAAGATAATTGAAGACGTACTTAAACTTGACATCGTGAAAAACGGTGTCAAGTAAACGGGTGAGTGTTTGGGCCCCTCCAGCTAGACCCATGGGAACCCTAGTGTACTGATAGAGGTTTCACGGAACACAGAATGCCGTGTAGGGCCTACTTTCCTTCGTCAACGGAATCTGGTGATATGCAGAGTTGAGGTCAATGATGGTAAAATACCTCACTGAACCAATCGAACGCGGAATGAAGGTCAGGAAGTGGGACCGAATCTACCTCAATGTTAGCGTTCAGCTTGCGGTAGTCGATGACCATCCTATGCTTACCTCCAGGCTTGGGCACTAGGAACGCTGGACTGGCATAACTGGACTGAGAAGGTTCAATCACCCCTTGAGCTAATAACTCTTGAACCTTCTCCCTCAAGATGCTCATCTTCGGAGGGGCAAATTTATAAGGGTGGGAGCGCACCACCTTGGAGTCCGTTAGGCGGATCTTATACTCCAAGAGATATGTGAGCCCAAGGGCCGGAGTTAATACAGTGGGAAACGCTCACACAACTGATCTAATGCTTACCGCTGGGACTGGGAGAGGTGGTCTCTAGATGTGTCGGGGCACTTAACCTCTTGGATATCTTGCCTGGTCCCCTGATATCCAAGGAAAGGGATTACAACCCCCCGATTAAATTTAAAATAACTTTGGTGCTCTTGGATGTCAATAACGAGACCACTTTTGCAGATGAAATCGGCACCAATAATGCATTCAACTCCCAGAGCAGGAGAAACCAGAAAGCTCCACACCCAAGAAAATCCCTCGATTTTAAACTTAAATGAAACTACCCGGGAAATGGGCAGAATTTCCTGGGATGCCGTCCAGCACACTACTGAAGACTGTCGTTCAAGGTCCTCGCACACTTTGGATGAAATGATGGATCTTGCTGATCCGGAGTCAACTAATGCTCTGAGTTGACTCTTTTTCAACTCCAACAGCAAGAAGGGGCATACGGAAGTGGGCCTAGAGATGGTTTGGAGGACCTTGATGCCCAAAGACTTGGGACCTACAACTGGCCTGGAGGCGCGTACCTTAGAAGACCCGCGACAGGTAGGGGAAGACCTCCGACATATCTTCCCCTCATTGACCTCTTTCTGAATGACCTTGGGCGCCTTGGGGAGGGACGTTGGACTCGACCCAACCCCGGTACAAAATCGTCTGATGTGGCCCAACCTACCACACCTAAAACAAGTCACAGTAGGCGAACGACGGCGCCTCTCGTTACAAGCGTTTTTAATTTCAATTTCGGCACCGCATGCTGATGGAACAATTCGCCCTTCATGCCTCTCGGGTCTTACCTTACCTTGGGCTACTTGCTCACGGGACTCGTCAATCCCCTGGACCGTTCTAGAAACCACACACAGCCGTTCGAGGTCCGCAAACAACGTGGACGGTCCGCAAACACCAAACGGGATCTTTCTTGGGGCGTCACCCCTTCTAAAATAATTCTAACGATATCCTTCTCGGGCAACCCCAACCTCAAAATCCGGGCACTTTTACGGATATCCTGCACAAAGTCCCCCAACGCCTCCCCGTTGGCCTGTGCACGATAGAACCGGTTATGTTTCAAATGCTCACGTTGCCGACGGGGTATGAAAGAGTCCAACACCTCCCCATGGAGAGAGTCGATACTGCCACCACGACGCAAAGTGTCGGTGACCAGCTCAGCCAATGAACCCCGGCAATACGGGTATATAAGGGACAAGAGGACATCATCGGACAGCCCTGGAAAATCCGCCAACTCCAGGACGATGTCCAGAAAAACCAACAATTTGCCCTCATCTTCTCCATCCACCACAGGAAGTCTCTGGAGGATGCCGGAAATAGGGTTGGGTAGTCTCTGGTAACCTATCCCCGCCAGAATCACACAATACACCTAACACAAAAACATACTTTCAAAAAGGGGAAAAACTTGAGTACTGTTCTTCCATCAAGTGGACCCCCGGGTTTCCTAGCGCTGCGAAAACCTGACCCGCTCCAGAACTAACTCTCCGTCAGTCGCTAGACTCGAAGAAGAAACAACATCAGACACTAACACCAACATACAATCCACACCGCCAACAATAACCACGACATACGACATTTCGACTAAAACATTATCACCATTGCAGTCGGACGGCACCGACTTCCAGTCGGGCCATACCGCATCCCACTAACCGCACGCGCTATTACTTTCATTCAATAAACAAGGGAGCCCATTCTCCACGCGATCTCCGGTAAGGTCCATCTCCAAACAAACAACAAAAAACCCAACTACAACACGTGCCCGTGGCGGCATCAGGTTTACAATTCAACACCTAACAATAATTCATAGACAGTACATATATACACCTACATGTTATGTCAACCCTGTCATTGCATTTATCAGTTACTATTATCAAATGTTATTGTATTTGACAAACTATTTCCAAGTTTGCAAGCCCCATCACACCTAAGGACCCAAGGGTCAACCCTAGAATGAACCACACTCTGCTACCATTTTTAACCCCTCTTTCCTTTTTATGCTTTTTATCTATAGAAAACCAACTCCCCCCTTTTTTTATATATTTTTTATTTATATTTATTTATTTATTATTTTTTCGAAAGAGAGGCCACAAGTTATTTAGGACTAGACTAGAGCCTAGAGAAGCCAAACTTGTGCTGGGTACAGTATGATGGGACTTGCAAATGAAACACTGATCTTAAGATAACAATAACAGTATTTATTGTACTCTGCTTTGTACAACATATGCGCCCTTAAAGCAAGATAATTACGAGTAGTTTACAATCAAAATAGCTCACTTCCAAAAGCCCTCAATCGTTATCATCATTCCATTAATATATGCATCGCCAACTAGTTGAATAATAAATAATAAATTATTATCATAAATAAATATTGAATAAATAATCAATAGTTGAATAATTATGGAATAATAAATAGTTGAATGGCGCATAAATAATAATAATAGCGTGGAATGGCGCACAGTCTCGACCCTCCCCGTAATTACACAAATCATAACATGATATAAATATATAGATATATACACATATGCGTAATCAAGTATAATAATGTAACAGTCACATAAGACACAACACACACATATAATTGACATAGAAAGACATTTACATACAAGTAGCACATCACACGTTCACCTGGTTAGCAGCGTATATTTGTCATCATACACCCTCAACCCCCCTTATTCTGACCAAGTATCCGGCCCACCATAATTTTCAATTAAAAAAATAACTAAACCCCAAAATCTCAATTAATATCCCAAAAGAGTAGAGTAGACATGCCCCAAAATTCTAATTAGATAATAAGTAAATCTAAATGTACTATGTGAGCATTGTGGCCTGCGCACAAATACCACGCAGATGTTTAATTATCAATTTCGGATCTCGTCAATGATACTGATAAAGAGTGCCATCACGAGGTTAACATGGATGCCCGGTTGCCTAACTGCATTTCTCATTCCTTTTATTTTCCTGACAAAATTTAATAAACTAGTGGAACGTAACCGCCCATAAATACTCATAACTGATACTCATTAGTCTTGTATTCTTTAACATTAATTAACTGGTATTGTGAGCAATAAAAGGTTAACAGTTACAAAATTTAAACTATGGCCAAATATAAACTGTGACAATATTTAAACTGGCTATGGCAAAAGTTAAAGTTTACAAATTAGCTAAAGAGTAGAATTGAATTTTGCAAAACTGAATCTATGTAAGGAATGTACTGAAACATGCTTACAGTGTTCATAAAAAAACTTGACTTCAGGCATGGTCATGCGTCCGGGCGAGATCCAGCAAAATCTGACATGATACAGTCCTGCAGTGAACGGCCCCTACAGGTGTCGCCCACATGTTAAAACACCTCCCAGATCTTTAAATTAATAATAAAATACATGAGCCCCCATTAACTGAAAAATTAATTAACCGTAAAATTTCCCAACGTGGACAGATACATCCGTCCATGCATGCTTAAGACAGAAACAATTAGTGCCGACCCTTTTTACAGAAAACTCCCCTCGACCCGGGTGATGCATGACCCTGGCCGAGTTTACAATTCTCAGAATGAGATAGACATTGATATATTCAGGGGGCGTAAGCCTTACAAAAAATTACAAAGCAAAAGATAACCCCCATTGTCCGGAAATAATTCTCCAAACTGGAAGTCTGCACAAGTGTCTCAAAAGAGTTTATCGGCCACAACATTTTGGTTTAATAAGCTTAAATTTCACCTGGTTAGCAGCGTGTAGGTAGAGGGTTCGGTTGAGTGTATTTGTCCGTCCATTCCGGCTGACAGCTGACGGAAGTGTTTAAATCTACATCCTCGGAGGCGGGTGTTCGGCCTTCCTTCTGGAGCGGGACAGATCCCCGTCTACATCAGAAACCCGGAGGTCGCGTAGACTTCTACTTATCCATAGAAGCAGCTAGAAGACGAAAATCTTTACATCTACTCTGTCAGCCGGATGCCAGATGTTAATACGCTGAGAGCAAAAGTTGAACTGCTAAACCGGCTACTGAAAAAACAGTACGGAACATCTGGCCTAGAGCGCGCACGGATCAGCCGGGAGGGAGAGAATACATAACGGCAAAGTCCAATATTGCGTGCGTACATTCTTACGTACCGCCGCGTTAATAAATACGTAACTTAGTAGTTCGACTATCAAAAGCAAAAACACCGACGCGTTTTTCCCAAAACACGGCACACCCCCACCCCAAAAGGGCAACTTGGTTGCCTTACAGTGAAACGCAGGGAGGGTACCCTGCAGTGTACCCCACTTCCCAAAACAAGCCAGTGGACTTCGTGATTAGGTCGGCCCAGCAGCACTTGCTCTCAGGAGAACAGAGGCTCAGAAGGAAAACGAAAGAGACGAAAGAAGGCATGTAGTATGTAAGTGTGCGGGTGCTGCATGCTGACCTGATCAGGGCCAGCCCACAGCAAAGAGGGACAGCGAAGAAAAGACAAAAGAAAAGTTCGGGAGCTCCCTGAGTTCCGACCTCCTGAGGCTTGTCCACTAAAACCAGAACACGACTGCCACCTTAACAGGGTATCTTCCCTATATTCCTACGGGGGGGGGGATTCTCTAATACGACCTCCATTTTAAACAATACCGTCACTGCACGGGGCAAGGGAAAAGGGGGACATGACGGTCTCCAAGATGCAAGGGTCCCCCCTCGGGACCGGACGCAAGGCCAGGCTACCAGTAGCCATGACACCCATCTCACATACAAAGAAGTTTAACATGTGTGCTCCAAGGGCATGCGGTAGACGATGTGCGCTACGAGGAGCAAGATCGACCCCGCGCCGCACATCGCCCACCCTCCAATCTCTCTAACTCCTTTTTTTTTTCCAGGTACAGGTTAGGAAAATCGGAAGGAGGAAGGTCAAGGATCATCGGACGGTCATGGGCTGGGACTGAAGGTAAGGACATGGCTCCCTCCGGACATAAGGAGAATTGGAGAAAGCCAAGGCTCGCGCAGGCAGGGGCGCATCAATGAAGTAGACGAACCCCACTGGGACTGTGGGAAACATCTACCCGCTAACCTATCGTTCTCGATAACGCCCCCGGAGCAAACACCCTTAAAGGAAAAATCTCTATTCACCCAGAGACCACCAATCACTTCCCCCCCTTGTCAGCCCGTTTACCCCTTTCTATATAATTTTAATTTCGAAATATGCGTGGTAATCTCCTTCGGACTACCATTCGGCTCTTCCAACCGCGCCGTCACTGGTGACGCGAACCCCAGGATACGATATGGCCCCGACCAACGATAGCGTAATTTGGCGGCTCTTTTATCGGCAGCTGAGCTGATCGGGTGGCTCTGGCAGTAGACCAAATCTCCTACTTTAAAGGGATTTGGAATACGCCTCTGATTATACCGACTACGGGCGCGCTCGTGCGCACGAAGCAAATTCTTCCGGGCCTCTTTCCACCTATCTACCGTCCTAATGTCCGGATTACTCGGCAGAAGATCGTCTATGTTCCATAAGTTGGCCAAGGGAAGCGTAGGCGAGAAACCAAACATAACCTCAAAGGGAACGGCCTTATGACTGTCATGCAGGGCCGTATTGAAAGCTAGCTGTAACCACTTAAGATTCTGGTCCCAGGTGGTCTGTTGCTCTGCATGATAAGCAATAAGCGCGGACCTGAGATTCCCGTTGAATCTCTCCGCGTGGGACGGCTGTGGGTAATAGGGGGAAGTGGTTACATGTTTGATGCCATTGGAGAAACACATTCGCCGAAAATCGCCTGAAATAAATTGTGGACCATTGTCCGAGACAATGATGGCCGGAAGACCGAAGTGCTGAAATACATGACTCTGGAACGCGCTTATGGTTAATCGAGCCTGGTAAGGGCAGTAGCCAGGCAAACTTCGAAAAAGCATCCACACAAACAAGCAGGTAAGAATTACCTGACTTGCTACGCGGGAAAGGTCCCACGTAGTCTATGAATAACTTCTCCATCGGTCTGCTCGCCACATCAGATGACAACAGCCCCAACTTGGTGTTCTGGGCAGGCTTGCTCAAGCCACAGAGATGACATGCCTTCACCCGAGTTGCTATGTCCCTATCCATGCCCTTCCAGATAAACTGTCTCCTAATACTGGAAATGGTCTTCGAAATCCCCTTATATCCACCTACTGGGGAATTGTGGTAGTAGCTGAAGACCATGGGCACGAGTTTGCTAGGCAGCACTATCTTCGGGGCCCGTGCTTTTCTCTCTCTGCAACATAGGACGCCCCTGGACAAGAAGTAAGGGACCTGCACGTTACCCTCTTTTACATTTTGGGTGATCGGATCCAACTCTTCATCATCTAACTGATGGGGTAACACATCAGTAAAAGCTAAAGGAAAGTCCAGTAAAACAGAACAGGGTTGCTCCGGCTGGGCTTCGCTGGGTTGGGAAAACATACGGGACAAAGCATCTGCAACCACATTTTGAGTTCCCCGAATGTGTTGCACCTTGAATTTAAAGGATGAGATCTTGACCACCCATCGTCCAATCTTACCCAGCTGCCGGGGATGAGCGAGAAGCCAAGAGAGAGCCTGGTTGTCGGTCTCGAGCAGGAACTCAGCGTGTTCCAAGAAACGCCTGAACTTGTCTAGAGCGTAAACAACAGCTAAACACTCTAGCTCATAGACTGAAGACTTCCGTTCTTGTTGGGTCAAAGTTCTAGATATAAAGGCCACAGGCTGCCTAGCACCATCAACAACTTGGGACAGAACCGCCCCGGGCGCAATCGAACTCGCATCCGTCTGGAGTATGAACGGCTTCGAGAAGTCTGGCATTCTCAGTACTGGAGGGGAAATGATGGCTTCCTTCAGGGTCTCGAAAGCCTTCTGTTGTTTTTCCCCCCATACAAATTTGGCGCCCTTTTTCCGGAGTTCATTCAGAGGTGCCGCAATCTCCGCCGCATTTGGAATGAAACGCCGATAGAAATTGACCATCCCCACAAATCTCGCGATGCCTTTGGCATCCTTTGGTGGGGGAAAGTCCCTGATTCCCTGTGTTCGCTCAGGATCCACAGTGACACCTCTATGGGAAATCAGGTGGCCCAGAAAAGAAATTTGTGTCTGGGCGAACTTCACCTTTTCGGGATTGACAGTGAGGCCAGCACCCCTCAACCTGCACATCACCTCTTCGAGATGACCCAAATGCTCCTCGTACCCCTTGCTGTACACCAGAAAGTCGTCAAGATAATTGAAGACGTACTTAAACTTGACATCGTGAAAAACGGTGTCAAGTAAACGGGTGAGTGTTTGGGCCCCTCCAGCTAGACCCATGGGAACCCTAGTGTACTGATAGAGGTTTCACGGAACACAGAATGCCGTGTAGGGCCTACTTTCCTTCGTCAACGGAATCTGGTGATATGCAGAGTTGAGGTCAATGATGGTAAAATACCTCACTGAACCAATCGAACGCGGAATGAAGGTCAGGAAGTGGGACCGAATCTACCTCAATGTTAGCGTTCAGCTTGCGGTAGTCGATGACCATCCTATGCTTACCTCCAGGCTTGGGCACTAGGAACGCTGGACTGGCATAACTGGACTGAGAAGGTTCAATCACCCCTTGAGCTAATAACTCTTGAACCTTCTCCCTCAAGATGCTCATCTTCGGAGGGGCAAATTTATAAGGGTGGGAGCGCACCACCTTGGAGTCCGTTAGGCGGATCTTATACTCCAAGAGATATGTGAGCCCAAGGGCCGGAGTTAATACAGTGGGAAACGCTCACACAACTGATCTAATGCTTACCGCTGGGACTGGGAGAGGTGGTCTCTAGATGTGTCGGGGCACTTAACCTCTTGGATATCTTGCCTGGTCCCCTGATATCCAAGGAAAGGGATTACAACCCCCCGATTAAATTTAAAATAACTTTGGTGCTCTTGGATGTCAATAACGAGACCACTTTTGCAGATGAAATCGGCACCAATAATGCATTCAACTCCCAGAGCAGGAGAAACCAGAAAGCTCCACACCCAAGAAAATCCCTCGATTTTAAACTTAAATGAAACTACCCGGGAAATGGGCAGAATTTCCTGGGATGCCGTCCAGCACACTACTGAAGACTGTGCTGACCTTTTAATTAAACCCTGTCGTTCAAGGTCCTCGCACACTTTGGATGAAATGATGGATCTTGCTGATCCGGAGTCAACTAATGCTCTGAGTTGACTCTTTTTCAACTCCAACAGCAAGAAGGGGCATACGGAAGTGGGCCTAGAGATGGTTTGGAGGACCTTGATGCCCAAAGACTTGGGACCTACAACTGGCCTGGAGGCGCGTACCTTAGAAGACCCGCGACAGGTAGGGGAAGACCTCCGACATATCTTCCCCTCATTGACCTCTTTCTGAATGACCTTGGGCGCCTTGGGGAGGGACGTTGGACTCGACCCAACCCCGGTACAAAATCGTCTGATGTGGCCCAACCTACCACACCTAAAACAAGTCACAGTAGGCGAACGACGGCGCCTCTCGTTACAAGCGTTTTTAATTTCAATTTCGGCACCGCATGCTGATGGAACAATTCGCCCTTCATGCCTCTCGGGTCTTACCTTACCTTGGGCTACTTGCTCACGGGACTCGTCAATCCCCTGGACCGTTCTAGAAACCACACACAGCCGTTCGAGGTCCGCAAACAACGTGGACGGTCCGCAAACACCAAACGGGATCTTTCTTGGGGCGTCACCCCTTCTAAAATAATTCTAACGATATCCTTCTCGGGCAACCCCAACCTCAAAATCCGGGCACTTTTACGGATATCCTGCACAAAGTCCCCCAACGCCTCCCCGTTGGCCTGTGCACGATAGAACCGGTTATGTTTCAAATGCTCACGTTGCCGACGGGGTATGAAAGAGTCCAACACCTCCCCATGGAGAGAGTCGATACTGCCACCACGACGCAAAGTGTCGGTGACCAGCTCAGCCAATGAACCCCGGCAATACGGGTATATAAGGGACAAGAGGACATCATCGGACAGCCCTGGAAAATCCGCCAACTCCAGGACGATGTCCAGAAAAACCAACAATTTGCCCTCATCTTCTCCATCCACCACAGGAAGTCTCTGGAGGATGCCGGAAATAGGGTTGGGTAGTCTCTGGTAACCTATCCCCGCCAGAATCACACAATACACCTAACACAAAAACATACTTTCAAAAAGGGGAAAAACTTGAGTACTGTTCTTCCATCAAGTGGACCCCCGGGTTTCCTAGCGCTGCGAAAACCTGACCCGCTCCAGAACTAACTCTCCGTCAGTCGCTAGACTCGAAGAAGAAACAACATCAGACACTAACACCAACATACAATCCACACCGCCAACAATAACCACGACATACGACATTTCGACTAAAACATTATCACCATTGCAGTCGGACGGCACCGACTTCCAGTCGGGCCATACCGCATCCCACTAACCGCACGCGCTATTACTTTCATTCAATAAACAAGGGAGCCCATTCTCCACGCGATCTCCGGTAAGGTCCATCTCCAAACAAACAACAAAAAACCCAACTACAACACGTGCCCGTGGCGGCATCAGGTTTACAATTCAACACCTAACAATAATTCATAGACAGTACATATATACACCTACATGTTATGTCAACCCTGTCATTGCATTTATCAGTTACTATTATCAAATGTTATTGTATTTGACAAACTATTTCCAAGTTTGCAAGCCCCATCACACCTAAGGACCCAAGGGTCAACCCTAGAATGAACCACACTCTGCTACCATTTTTAACCCCTCTTTCCTTTTTATGCTTTTTATCTATAGAAAACCAACTCCCCCCTTTTTTTATATATTTTTTATTTATATTTATTTATTTATTATTTTTTCGAAAGAGAGGCCACAAGTTATTTAGGACTAGACTAGAGCCTAGAGAAGCCAAACTTGTGCTGGGTACAGTATGATGGGACTTGCAAATGAAACACTGATCTTAAGATAACAATAACAGTATTTATTGTACTCTGCTTTGTACAACATATGCGCCCTTAAAGCAAGATAATTACGAGTAGTTTACAATCAAAATAGCTCACTTCCAAAAGCCCTCAATCGTTATCATCATTCCATTAATATATGCATCGCCAACTAGTTGAATAATAAATAATAAATTATTATCATAAATAAATATTGAATAAATAATCAATAGTTGAATAATTATGGAATAATAAATAGTTGAATGGCGCATAAATAATAATAATAGCGTGGAATGGCGCACAGTCTCGACCCTCCCCGTAATTACACAAATCATAACATGATATAAATATATAGATATATACACATATGCGTAATCAAGTATAATAATGTAACAGTCACATAAGACACAACACACACATATAATTGACATAGAAAGACATTTACATACAAGTAGCACATCACACGTTCACCTGGTTAGCAGCGTATATTTGTCATCATACACCCTCAACCCCCCTTATTCTGACCAAGTATCCGGCCCACCATAATTTTCAATTAAAAAAATAACTAAACCCCAAAATCTCAATTAATATCCCAAAAGAGTAGAGTAGACATGCCCCAAAATTCTAATTAGATAATAAGTAAATCTAAATGTACTATGTGAGCATTGTGGCCTGCGCACAAATACCACGCAGATGTTTAATTATCAATTTCGGATCTCGTCAATGATACTGATAAAGAGTGCCATCACGAGGTTAACATGGATGCCCGGTTGCCTAACTGCATTTCTCATTCCTTTTATTTTCCTGACAAAATTTAATAAACTAGTGGAACGTAACCGCCCATAAATACTCATAACTGATACTCATTAGTCTTGTATTCTTTAACATTAATTAACTGGTATTGTGAGCAATAAAAGGTTAACAGTTACAAAATTTAAACTATGGCCAAATATAAACTGTGACAATATTTAAACTGGCTATGGCAAAAGTTAAAGTTTACAAATTAGCTAAAGAGTAGAATTGAATTTTGCAAAACTGAATCTATGTAAGGAATGTACTGAAACATGCTTACAGTGTTCATAAAAAAACTTGACTTCAGGCATGGTCATGCGTCCGGGCGAGATCCAGCAAAATCTGACATGATACAGTCCTGCAGTGAACGGCCCCTACAGGTGTCGCCCACATGTTAAAACACCTCCCAGATCTTTAAATTAATAATAAAATACATGAGCCCCCATTAACTGAAAAATTAATTAACCGTAAAATTTCCCAACGTGGACAGATACATCCGTCCATGCATGCTTAAGACAGAAACAATTAGTGCCGACCCTTTTTACAGAAAACTCCCCTCGACCCGGGTGATGCATGACCCTGGCCGAGTTTACAATTCTCAGAATGAGATAGACATTGATATATTCAGGGGGCGTAAGCCTTACAAAAAATTACAAAGCAAAAGATAACCCCCATTGTCCGGAAATAATTCTCCAAACTGGAGCGTCTGCACAAGTGTCTCAAAAGAGTTTATCGGCCACAACATTTTGGTTTAATAAGCTTAAATTTCACCTGGTTAGCAGCGTGTAGGTAGAGGGTTCCGTTGAGTGTATTTGTCCGTCCATTCCGGCTGACAGCTGACGGAAGTGTTTAAATCTACATCCTCGGAGGCGGGTGTCCGGCCTTCCTTCTGGAGCGGGACAGATCCCCGTCTACATCAGAAACCCGGAGGTCGCGTAGACTTCTACTTATCCATAGAAGCAGCTAGAAGACGAAAATCTTTACATCTACTCTGTCAGCCGGATGCCAGATGTTAATACGCTGAGAGCAAAAGTTGAACTGCTAAACCGGCTACTGAAAAAACAGTACGGAACATCTGCCCTAGAGCGCGCACGGGTCGGCCGGCAGGGAGAGAATACATAACGGCAAAGTCCAATATTGCGTGCGTACATTCTTACGTACCGCCGCGTTAATAAATACGTAACTTAGTATTTCGACTATCAAAAGAAAAAACACCGCCGCGTTTTTCCCAAAACACGGCACAAATTATATAAGCTTTGTAGCAGATAATCTTCAAACTGTTTTCGAATTTTGTACCTTACAAAAATGAAATGTAATCCACTGGAATTTAAAACAATGTATCTTATACTTCTATGAATGTCAAGTCTCATTTTTATTAGCGTTTATTTGATTCAATAATAAAATGAAAAAATTAAAACTGACAATGAATTATATCAAAAAATAAATACGAATACAAGCTGTAATTGTGTTTTTTTCAACTGTTACTAACATTAAATTTTAAATTTCATAGGTATTGCAGGGAATTAAGGCAAACAACACACGCTAATGACGTGTTTGTACACGCTCGCAGCTGACGTAATAGAACAAAATTCAAAAAAATTATATGCAATGATTATGGAGGTATACTATTTGACAAAAGAACCCCAATAACGTTCAAACTTAAAAATGTAATAAATTACGGTCGAATTTCGATCACTGGGCGACCACTAGTATAAATAAAAGTACAAAATTAGATAGGAAAATAAGTAATATGTAATCTGTAGGAAATGTAAATAGAAAATGAAATGTAAGCACAAATATACTGATAATATATAGAAAGAGTGGTAATAAATAAACTGTCAAAGGACAATAGTATAAAATAAACTTGAATAACAATAATTCAGTAGGAAAGTGGTGATAATTAATAAATCTTGATAGGACCCAGTGATAATAAATACATGAAATGTAGAATACAATGTTAGGAGGTGAACACAAAAGTGATAAATGAATAAGAAGGATAATAATCAATAATGAACCATGATAGGACCCAGTGTTAATACATGAACTACATAAACACATTAGTTAATAAAATGAAGTGTAGACTGAAATAAAGAAATAACTTGTAATAATAGATTATAAGTAATAATTAACCCAAATATGATAAATAAACAGTATAAATTATAAGGGACAGTTATAAGTAGTCATGGGCCTAGTTTAATGAAAAAAGAAAATGTTTGTATTAATATATAAAAATTTTTGTTGGAAGAAAACCACTAATTATTGTTTTCCATTATGTTAAAGAAGTTTTTAGTATAGTATAAGGATGATAAGGGATATATTGTTTTATTTGTTAATGAATAAAATTTACAAATTTATATTAACCACTATTAAAATAAGGATAAAAGACTAAAATGTTATGCTGAATACAGTAAAGGGAGTTAGACACTATATTCTCGAAAGTGAGTTTATAAGGAAATATTAGTGCACATCTAATGTTCAATTTTATTATATGTCTCTTTGATTGTAATTAACCCAAATATTATTACGTTGAATATTATGTTTAACAACGCCGTTTAAAAACATGTAAAACTTTAGATACAGGCATGGGCCTAAAAGAGTTATTAAGTACTTATATTATGTTATATGATGATTAAAAATAATCAACTGTTATGATTTAATTTAGGTTGTTACAGTAATTATGTTTAGCAGCATATAAAATTAACAAAAATGACTATAAACCATTGTAATGAGTATAGGGTAGGTGAATTATGAACTCTAGGCATTAGGCCTATGACTGGTAACCAGAAATTTGTGAAATTTAAGACAAAACCATTGATAAAATAAAGTAAATAATCTGTCTAGGTTTCATAATAATAGTGTAGGATACAAAACTGGATAGAAAATAATTAGTTTAAAGGTAATTAACAAAAGAAAAGCCAAATGAAAATGTAGTAATCTGTTATAATTTGAAAAAAGGTAAACTTGTGGGATATCAAAATAATTTGTAAACAAAAAGCAAACTAATGGTGTTATTGTATTTAAGATTACAGGTAGTATAAGGGAGTTATAATAATTTAAAGATTTTTAATCATTTGTATAGAAAAACGTTAGTTTTATGTAACAATGTTGTAAATTATCAACCAATGGGAGTTAGTGTTTGGATGAGAGTTACCATAACAACGAAACTTTGTTAGAGGAAAACCGTTAATAAACGAATTGAGAGTCAATTATTAGTGCCTGATGAGGGCAGATGTATTAAAACCACCAGGAATAAGAAAGAATTAATTAAACGAAATTTATCAAAATTAATGATCAAACTAGTAAACTAAATCACAGAAGTAACACTAATACTAAAACGACTTGAAAAATTTACTAAAAGAAATTAAATTATCCCTGAGCAATTGATGAAGAATCCCAAGTGACGGAATACGAACCATTGGAAGGAAGAAATTATCTGAAACCCATAAATTAACAATGGAACCTACAATAACCAGGATGATTGATGGAAAATAAATATCTTAACCAAATAACTAAAAAAATTGAAACCTTGAATTAACAGAAACACCCAAGCAAGGACAAGCAGCAGTATTCGTGAGAAATATTATCCGGATAGCAGAGACGGAGAATTGTTAAGTATATATTAAAATACGACTTCACCGTAAAAACACCAGTAAACCAACAATAAGTAAAACTACACTTTCCACATCATTTATCACTTATTAACAACCACTTGAACTTTCTTTTATTTAATGAACACCTCAAATTGAAGAACTATCTCAATCCAACGTTGATTCCTAAGTGAATATATTTTAAAACGTAAAATTTACTAAACGCAAATAACCTCCAAACGCTAAATCCCGTAGCTATAGTTTACCACTGTAATTATAAGTATATCACCTGTTCTATGATATTTATATGGTATTTGTAAAACTTTGTACTTTTATTAGTCCATTTAACAACATTTTCTGTAGTCACAAGAACTTCGACTTGAGATTATAAATAAACGAAGAAAACCAACTCCATAAGAGTGAGTCTCGATAACAACGGCGGACAGAATAGCCAACCGCGAATAATTAAGCATGCCGGGGAAAAATAAGATTTATAATTTGGAAGATATTGTAGAAATTAAAACCGAATTGATAATGGTTAATATACATAATAGAAGCATTAAACTGTATTTTCGATTTTATTTAACTAATCTTTAAAATTTTAGTACTAACTTATAAAAAATTAAACTTTACAATTTTGGTTTACTAAGAAGAGTTGGCCAACCCGACGTTGAGGCAGAAAATACGAATTTGAACGGCCGAACTGGTGAGTAGACACTCTCCCATTATAAACATTATAAACCCGATAACGAAACACGTTACAAATTGACGCCAACAACGTAGGGCTGTTAAGACGTAATTATTAACAACGTTACAATATATTCCTTTGTTTGGGTGAAAGAATATACAACCACAAAGTTTTGCGTTGACAAGTTCAATATGTCTCTCTTTACTAATACAGACTGAAGTCACTTTACTAAAAATGAACTTTATCTTGTGAAAAACTTACTTTTTTCGTCGGACGCGTTTCGGCTTAGTATCTGCCTTCTTCAGCTTTTAGTCAGACTGCCATCATTTCGTAACGGTTTTTGTGTGGAAGGTGTAGTGAGGGTGGTGTGTGGAGGAAGGGGATTGGCGCAGGGATTCAACTTGATGTTTGTTTTTTGTAAAATTGTGTCAAAAAGTGTATGTGATTTATATTGTAATTGATCGTTGAGTATGTTGTTTGGTTGTGTTGTGTGGTGTTTATATATTTCATATTGTTCAGTTGTGTTAAGTTTTCGGCCTTTAGGTAAGTAATGTAAAATTTCGAGATTGGTGTCTATGTTGGTGTAACTATGGTTTTCTGTGTGTATGTGTGTGGCAAATGCGGAGTGTATATTGTTGTTGGTTAGAGCTTTTAAATGTTCAGAATAACGGGATGAAAAAGATCTTCCTGTCTGGCCGATGTAGAAACTATTGCAGTCATTACATTTTAATTTGTAAACACCTGTTTTGTTATATTTGTCTATGTCTGTGTTTGTATTATTGATGTGTTTTGTAATGGTATTGGTTGTTCTGTATGCTATTTTGTATTTGTGTTTTCTGAATGTGTTGGCGATTTTGTGTGTGTAGGAGTTGTGGTATAAGTCAGGTGAAACTTATGTTACTATTTAAATCGGGGCACATCGTTTTAAGACTCCCTATTGAACTAAAATGAGGCCAGTTATAAGGATATGTTGCCGCACGGCACAACATATTTAAGCTGCCTGATATAAAACAAATGATAGAGAAGCAGGTATATGAAAACGGCGGACAAGTGGCGTTATTTTCTCGAGATGTAATCAAGGAAGAAGATAAGCTCTCATACTCTCGGAACTGATCTACAGCACTGACGTTGTTGTGGACACTCTTATTAATAATAACGCTGTCTCAAGTGATGATTCACGTTCCGACACAAGTGTGGAGGGGATTGAATTACTCTCTGGCTGAAACTGATAATATACAGTACAGTGGTACTTATCATAGCTTCTATTTTCGTTTAAAATAAACTTTCTCTTTTCTTTTTCTTTATTTTTATGCGGTTAATAAAAGCCATTAATTAATATTGTGAAATATTTTATTGTTGGTCTGACACAGTCACACAAATTTTATTTTGGTAAGGACAAACCATTACAATTTACGTGTGTTTATGCAGTATCAATATTATATGTACCCTGTGTGTACTCCTTCTGTCAGAGTGACATGCCTCTAATTCAAGCAGCAAATAGCGTTTTAGATGTGCTACGCCCGTTTGTTTACACCAGGATTAAACTAAGAACGGAAATACGTAGTATAGCTACTTTATTCCACTGATTAGAACGGTAGTTCAAACATAATTGTGTATGAGTATTCGTTCTTAAACAGAATAATCGTATTACTGTTTAGCGTATCCACAGACCTTACGTTCATATTTCATATCTCTGTTTCACTTTCAATAAGTCTTAACTGTCGTTGATGGTGCGTTAAATAAACTTTAATGATATGAACGTTAGTCTGGTCGTGTGTTAAAGGGAAAATATCGAAACACTGCAGTGTTTATTTTACGTTTTGCTGGTCACTTTGTAATAAAATGCAAACTAAATTTTTGTCGCAGTAATAAACGATTTTATAGTTAATAGCTCACAGGTCTGCTATAAGATAAGACAGCAACGCGCTCACCGCAAGGAAATGTTGTGGAGAGACGGAGCTGCAGCGAATATGAATAAGGTTCGGCGAATCTACAGCATCTGAGTCAACGTGTACTTTTATAGTGACATAATTACTTTAAGGGCAAGATATTTACTTCGACATAATGTAGTGTCATAACCAAATTCGATTATTATGATTAAACTGTCGTTATACGTAACTCAATCACTCGATTAAGGTAGAACACAATACAAGGATATTTGGAGGTCTCTTAGTTACTGCACACTGTAGCACAATATTGTTACGACGGTCTCACGCAACGTCGTATTGTACAGTGGAAACAAAATACAGACACCAATGAAGTCACTAATTACACCTTTAATTAGTCATAAATGATAATATGAAATCAACAAGGTACTTCGTGCAATAATTCAAAGTGGGTTTGTCCACACGCAATAATAATGTCAACTGTTAAGAGTTTCTCACCAATTATAACGTAGTAATCACTTCCACTAATCAGCAACAACCACTTGATCCGCACTGAATAAATCGCCAACTGTAACTAACTCATTAAGCCGGCCGCTGTTGCGTATATACGTCCCGCTATAGTTCCAGAATAAATTTCCGTCCTTTTGGCGGCGTGCCAGCATAATTTGCGTAGTTAAAAGTGCTCTCGAACAGTATAGAAGGTACTGTAGTACGGCATTGACCGAGACGCTGCACCTGCTCTCGGCTAGCCGAAACACGGGTGGAAGGACTCTGCGAGAGCGTTCCGTAATTGTCGTACAATTAATATGTCCAATTGATTGACTTCTTATTTTTCCACAGTGTAGCTCCTTCTCCTCTTGGTTAATTTTACATCTGGTATTAAAGACATGTAAAGAAACTAACAATTGAATAATAGTATGTAATGCCTTAAATAAAGAAAAACACTAAAAACCAGTAAAATATGAACGAATGCAGCTCTAATATGTTGATCTAATGGCGTCGCGTTACAGACAAAACATGTTTTGAAAGAAAATTATTTTAATTTCCTTCTGGCGAATGCGCTGATGACGTCGGGCGTAGAGTTTCGGTAACTGTTAACAAACGTAATGAAGCCGTATCGAAAGGGCAGGACACACGCTAAATTTTAAAATGAACTGCGGTATTGAAGTGCCTACAGAGGCAACGAGACAAAATATTGGGAAAGATTAAGTCAACTGCTAAGCTCTGAAAACCCTGAAGTTCTACTTAACGGAAACGATTTTACAAACAAAATAGATACAAAAATAAGGAAATCATGATCTCGGAGACCGAGACGGCGAATCATATTTCCAGCGGGAGAAGATTGCGAAGATTGATGAGTTTATAAAATGAAGCAGAATAGTTTTTATTTTCCGTGAATGTAACCTCAGAACGACACGCAAGAGAAACGAGCATCATTCAGCGTCTATATTGTCGAAATGAGTAAACATTCCTTGTTCTGGCTGTGTAGGTCTTGCTGTGCTTATGGCATCCAAGTTACACCAGTCTACTTGTCTTCATTACTGAGAGAATTTTTTTGAGATCTCTTACCATATACTAACACAGACACTTTGCAATTATTATTAAATAGGCCAGGTAACAGTGTTGGAAATAAACTCCATGCTATTGGGCCGTGGACCATTAATGCTGTTAACCACAGACGTTTCGGCCTCAACTCTGGAGGGCAGCTTCAGTGCATAAAACAATTCACCAACTGACACGATGTTCGTCAGTCAACCACAGTATTGTGGCAAAGTGTGTTGGTAAATCGTTTTATGCACTGAAGATGGCCTCCAGAGGTGAGACCGAAACGTCTGTGGTTAACAGCATTAGTGGACCACGGCCCAATAGCCCTGGGTTTATTCTCAACACTATTGACGCCGGCAGTGAAAGCCTTAGATACAGAATAAGGTTAGGTAATTTTCAACAAGACCCTTAAATTACAGCATGTTAAAACTTCCGATGTTATTTCCAGGCAACCATAATAAAATGTTGTTTCAAGAGAACATATCCTATAAAACTGCGCAATTAAGACTTCGCACAAACAGGATCTAAATAAACACTATATAACATCATAAAGTCGCGGAGACAAAGAAATCTAACATATTCTATGGAATTGAATTTGATCTATGTTACAATCGACCAAACTAGTGTGTACATGTGGAAATCTATTGAATGACAAATAAATATATAAGATATTCGTAACAAAACAATAATACTACTTCTGCCGAAAGCGCACCAAGACTCGTAGTCACTCTATGACTGTTATAAGATGCCCTTAAGTTATTGTGTTTCCATCATCCCGACATTACTCTGAATTCAACTTCCGTTTACGTTTTGGAAAATGTTATATATATATATTTATTCTGTTTCTCTAGGTTATATTTTTTACGTGCATGATTAATTGACACTCCTGTACTTTACGTTTATATTGTTACGACGATCTTACGGATCGTCGTATTGTACAGTGGAAACAAAATACAGACACCAGTACAGTCACTAATTACCAGCTTTAATTAGTCACAAATAACAGGGTGAAAACAGCAAGGTACTCTCATACAATAATTCAGGTTAAAGTTGTCCACACACAATAATAATGTGAATTATTAAGAATATCGCACAAATTATAACACAGTAATCACTTTCCACAATCACTTGGTCCGCACTGAATACATCGCCAACTGTAACTGACTCACTAAGCCGTTGCTTATATAAGTCCCGCAGGTGTTCCAGAATAATTTTCCACTCTTTTGGCGACGTGCCAGCATAATTTGCGTATTTAACAGTACTCGAACAGTCTGGAAGGTACTTATGTACACGGCCTTGACTGAGACGCTGACCCTGCTCGGCTAGCCGAGAAACGTGTAAACATTTTACGTAACTGCACCTTCCGACGTTTCGAGACCGTTACGTAATTGCACAGCAGCATTATAGAAAAATGAGTTTTATCTTTATTTATCTTTATAAACTTATATTACACTTGATGAGACTAAAAATATTTCTTGAACGAAAAGTCGCTTTAAAAAAATTAGCAGTCATGGAATATGTCTGTACATACAAAGGGCGAATGCATAACTTACTAGTGAGTAGAAAGTTCAGAAGTTACATGTTTTGGAGCATTGCGCCGTGTGGATGTAAAACCAGCAGAATAAGGAAATCCGACCAACGATCAACAGAAACATTAAATTATGCAACAGAAGAATGGAACATAAAACGTGAATGTGCCCTTCATATAAGAATGAAAAGTTTAGTACTTTCAACTTTCAAACCCTAAAAGTTAATTGGATTTCGTTGCTTCGTTGTTTAAGACAGTATTAATTTTAATTCGGATAAAACATTAATTGAGTAGACAGACATTATGATATTTATTTTCCAGAGTTTGTACTTTACTGCTTTATGCAGGGTCTGTGTGCTTCGTAACTTACAGGAAATGAAGCTTTTTCTATAAGCTATGTTAAAATATAGGTATAAAACATAAATTAAAGGTAATGTTCACGGAAAGGCCACATGTGACTTGCGCTCGTTTATGAAGCTGGATTTAAAAATTTGTGATAAAGTATTCCGATCAACGACTTTAAACTGGTGTAAATATTTACTGCACCATAAAACATGTTTTACTCAGCGGAAAGTTTATAACTCTCAATCTCCAAACTATAAAATGAAATTAAACTCTTCTATCAGTAGGAAACAGCTGATATTTATTAGATATATGGATTAAATTTGTTTAAATATTTAATATTTTATCTACAGGAGGTTTTATTTTTTCATGTTAATTTGCCAATGACGGCATTTTCGTTTCATATAAAATCTATCATTTCCGTCGTCATGGTTAATCGATGTAAATAGCCTAATCGATAAATAAATACTTTTATCCTGTTTCGGAGTTAATGTTCCGTCGCATTTGTTGGCAGTATTGAATTTTTATCGATTATAAAAAAGATATTTGTTGCTGATCCAGTGATACAAAGTACCTGATGTCTGTCAAAAATGTGAGGTAAAGTGTTTAGCGTAGAATACAGTTGAATTTTTATCACTGGATGGTTTGATTGGTTGGCTGTTGCGACATCGTGTTTCTGTTGCGTGTGAACTGTTGGTTTATTTGGCGTAATATAAAGCGTGTTCATATCAAATTTAATGTTCGAAAATTATTCTTGATCTTTGTCTTCTGCTAACATTTTAATACATAACGTTCTTGACCATTCTTCTTCATTTGCTGACTGACACAAACGAAATATAAGTAATACATTTTATGTGTAAAAAAATTTTACGTCAATTTTAATTTTAATTTTTCTCACTTTTTGTCACACAAAACAAAACAAAATTTCCTCATACGTTCTCTTCTGTAACCTACAAGTAAAAAAAATTTAATAAAAATGCAAAGACAGACGTACGTAGCCTAACATTAGGACACACAGACATCTTATAGTAGCAGGCATTTTGCACATAATATACAGAAAACTGCCCAAAGAAATACACAGAAACATAACTGTTATTGTAGATTTTATCCTTATTGTAGTAGTGTCCGTGAATTAGCAAAGAGCGAATAGTTTTTTTGGCTTTCAGCTTTTCAAACAGAATTTTAAAACGTTTGTGTGAACGCTTCTTCAAAATTTATTGTTATCATGTAGGCTTGTATACGCAAAATACAGACATAATTTATTAATAGACGTACACATATAATGAGTGTTTCAGTTTCATTTTGCACTGTATATGTACACTACACACTATATGTACACCGTGTATGTAACACAAAAAGTTACAGTAATTCTTAGAGACGTATTATTACTGTTCTAATGTTAATAAGACGTAGACCGAATAAATTTACCCAAAGGTATTAATAATCGTTTTATTCATATTCGTTCTTTCTGTGTTGCATATATATATGCAGGGTTTCATGATGACGATAAATTTAGTCAAAACATCAACACTTGTGTTTTAAAGTTGTATGAATCAACAACAAAACCATTCGTTATTACAATTTATAAGAAAATACGGTTTCGTCTAGTGACATATGAGCCAACTGTATGCAATAGCAATTTAATTTTTATTTTAAATTTTAATGTGAATATTACGTAAATTAACAGGTAATTTTTACAATTATCTGTTCACCATCGTCGTCATCATCATCATCATCACATCACGGCATACTACGGAAGGTGCTGGCAATTCTGCCTTCAAAAATCCTCCAGCCATCTCTTCCTGGATCTCCACACATACATGTGTCCTATAGGTTTGTATTTCGTGACTTGTTTACCAGTCTGGAATCTGATAGTGTTTCTAAGTGTTCTTTCCACCGTTATTTGTTTTTAAGTGTTCTTTCTACCTTTGTTTGTAATCTTTTTGTTTTTAATTCAAGGTATAATCTTGAATTCTTCTCTTATGGTCTGATTCCTTACAAAGTCAAGTTGATATCACCTTATTACTCTTATGAACGCCATTTTTTAGGCTTGTATTTTACTGTCTTGTTTCTTGGTTGTTGTCCATAATTCACACCCATAGGAGTACAGGGATTGCAATAACTGCAATGCAAATTTCAGAGAACACAGCCGGACGGAGATAATGGTAAACAATTATCTGTTAAAAGTTATTATTCAATATTACCGTATACGAGTATTATCTCTCTCTCTTTCTCTTCCACACACACACACACACACGCACGCACACACACACACACACACACACACACACACACACACTCCAGATACAGTACAACAAAGTAAAACAAACACCCGTCTACTAACCTAATAATCATTCATCTATCTTCTCTACTAATGATTGCCATAAAACAACTCGATGACTGACTGACTGGCCCGACTGTTGCAGAAACATCTCAACACATCTAGAGGACGTGACTATTACTGTTCCGTTTCAGATTGTCCGATATCATTCATTATACAGTTTAATATTCAGGCCATTGATGTCTGATAACTTATCATGTTCTATTGCACAATACTCAAAGCTGTGTTTGTTTTGTTTCGTTTTCTGCCTGCTCTCCACGTTAAACGCTATAAAACCGTGTAACTCTCAACCTAACGAAAGACTATGTTTTTCTCGAAAACCATATATAAAAAAGTTGAAACTATACTTATTATAAAGTTATTATCAGAAGAGTTACTAAGTAATACTAGTTTTTGATCACACTGGTTATCCTTCCGAGAATGTATAGTGTGTTGACATAGAGTTGTTATGTTCTGCATTTTACACCGTCTAACCCATTGTACGGTTTAATAGCGTGAACACGGGCCTAACCGTCACTGCTGAATACGAGTACAACAATAGCATAAACATCCTAGACCTCACCATCACAAAATTTGAACACAGACACAAATTCAGTATATACAGAAAATCCACTACAACTGACACACTAATACACAACTCCTCCAATCACCCAATACAACACAAACTAGCTGCTTTCAAAACCATGACACACAGACTAAACAACATTCCACCAGATGGAAAAGACTACAAAGGCGAACAAAACACGATAAAATATCTAGCAGGAACCAACGGATACAACAGAACAATAATCAATAAACTCCTACTCAAAACACAAAACAAACAACAGACAAAGACAGAAAACAACAAGTTCTTAACACTATTATACATCAATAACCACGCTGAAAAAATAGCCTACATATTATAAAAGCAGGATACAGAATTGCATACAAAACTGCAAACAAAACAAAAGACACTCCAATAAAAATGCATACAAGGAACAAAACAAATTTAATTTACCTGGTGCTTACAAACTAAACTGCTCAGGATATAACAAATTGTACATAAGCCAGATAGGACGTTGCTTCAAATAGAGATACACTGAATACACAAAGGCACTACCGAATCCACCTTTGCAAACCACCTCATTGAAGCAAATCACAAAAACAGTACACAAACATAAAACACAACATTGATATTCTACACGTATACACAAAAGGCCAAAATCTAGACACTCTTGAACAACTACAAATATACAGACACACAAAAACACATAAAAACGACATCCTAAATGAACAGACACAATTAAAATCACACGTAGTATTCGAACATATCACACAGCAAATACACACAACATCGATCTTTCGAACGACGGCGCCATCACCAAGAACAAGACGGGCAGCGCTCTTAGTGGCAGCCTCTGACGAAGCCTGTAATAAGCGAAAACTGGTTCAGGCTACAAGGTAAAAATGTTACATTTTTATCAATTAAAAACTTAGTGTTCCGAGTCAGTAGTATTATACTCATAATTAGTTAATCAACGGACACGTCATGGAGAACAACATCCAAGAAATTAATAGAAAGTTTGAATTACAGCTTAGTATGGCGGGGTCAAATTACGTGACAGATAGCGACACTACCGAGACAGGTTCAGAATATGACAAAGAATTATAAATGTCTTGGCGTATCGGTAACACTGGATTACATTTTATGCTGGAAACAAACACCACTTTTAGTAAACTTAATAATTTGCTGTTCTAATACTTTTAAAATACACACAGGCTAGTAGATTTCCAGTTCTTTATTATGCATAGAGTATTAATGGCTATTATGGAAAAGCAAATTAATAATTCGAAACAGCGATTTTAAATTCAACAACAGATTGATGTCAAAATGAAATATTTACGCAGTAAGTACATAAAATAATCCGCACTAACTGTAATTTAAAATACAATACTAATTAAAATGACGCTATTATAAAAACACCTCACTACGTAACTTTTGAATATGTCAAACCCACGTACATTAACGTGCGTTTTTGTATTAATAATGTGTTGCAAAAGTTGACGTCTATAAGTACGATAGTTTTGAAAAGATTTAGTGTAGCCCCGTATTATTTTAAATTAGGGATTGATTGTTTCTGATTTTAACTAAACGTATTGTGCAAGATGATTATTCTAGCCTATCTAATATATATATTATAAACTATATGTAAACATATGAGCTATATTATAAACTGTATGTATTATACAGTACTATATGTACTGTATTATAAACGTATGTACTATAAACTATAGAAAATAAGTTATAAACTATTGTAACAGACTAGATGTATAACATATATTATACACGTATAATTTAAACATTGTATTTGCCTCCAAAAGCGTTTTAAGACTATAAAACAGGTTAATTACCTACCGTCACGCTTTTTGAAATCCGAAAACAGGATTACTCGAGTTTCGACACATTAAATGTCATCTTCAGATCCTCGATGAATATAAGTTAAAAATACATTTGTTGATGTATGCACATCCCGTCAGATAATAAAAACAACACAAACATAACAACAAAAATACTTAAATAATTTAACACATATTAAAACCGAGACAAAACAGAACGAAAACACGATCCACGCGGACCTGCGCAGGAACACGTTATGCGATAAAATCAATCGATACCGATTTGACCTTTGATAAATTTTATCGATCTGACAAAGCTAGTATCTCGTTCGATATCGTTTACTCTGTTAAATAGAATATTATTTTTATGGATCGATTTTTCATTTAAGATGCAATCGTAATTATCTTTAGTGGCCTTATATATTTAAAATCTTTCAAGAGTGTCCAGTTTAAGAGATTTCCTGCATTTATGTAATATATCCAAATTCTCACTAATACTTTTTATGTTATGATCTTGTGAACTTAAATGTTCAGCAAATGTGGATCTTCCTATATTTGATTTAGAGCTTGGGAGGTGTTCTTTATAACGCAATTTGAACGAACGACCCGTTTGTCCTAGGTAGAAATTTGAACAATCCGAACAATTAAGCCTGTATACACCTGTACCATCGTATTCATCGAAAGACTTAATTTGATTTTTAAACTTAAGTTTGTTCTCGAGTTTATTATTTGCTATATTTTGTTTTTTCAATTGGTTTTTTAAAGTGTAATGTAACATTTCGCCATACTCTATTGCGATATATTTTACTTTTTCTTTAGGCATGTCAATATTTATTAGTCTATTTTGTTTCTTATTTATTATTTTATCTATTATGTTACATTTATAACCAGTGGCTATTGCTATGTGTTTAATAATTTCGACTTCATTTTTATGGTCTTCTGTGGAGAGGGGCAATGCTAACAATCTATGTACCATACTATTAAAAAATGCCATTTTGTGTGAATAAGGGTGGTAAGGCGAGGCATGAATAGCATGATCGGTGGTTGTCGGTTTCCTGTAAATATTATAGTTAATTTTATTATCAATTTTTGTTAAAGACAAATCTAAGAAATTTATTTTATTATTCTTTTCTGTTTCTAATGTAAATTGCAAATTTTTTGTTATGCTATTCAAATACTTATTAAGCGTCTCTAATTGTCTGCAATTACCATTGTAAACCACTATCGTGTCATCCACATATCGACGATAAAATAAAATTTTGTTGTAATGTTTGTTGTTTGGTGATAATATTTCATTATTTTCGATGTGGTTTAAATAAATTTCTGCCAGGATACTTGATAGTGGGGATCCCATTGCTAATCCATCTTTCTGTAAATAAAATTTATCATCAAAAGTAAAATAGTTTTGTTCTAAAATTACTTTAGTCAAATTAATAATTTCATCAACTATTTCATGGTTTAAAGTGGCTATTGATAATAATAAACTTTTTGTTATTTCTAAAGTTTCATTAATTGGTACATTCGTATACAAATTGACTATGTCAAATGAAGCTAATGTATGTCTTGGTTCAATTGTAAGTTTTTTTTTTGAGATCTACCAATTCTAAACTATTTTTCAAACTGTAATTCTTATTAAACACTATATATTGTCTTAAAATTTGATCAATTTTTTTGGCAATTTTATAAGATGGTGCAGACGTGAAATTTACTAAAGGACGGACTGGCATGTTTTTTTTATGTATTTTCGGAAGTCCTCTAAGTCTAGGTGCTTTAGGATCTATCATTTTTAAATATTTTTTCTCATCGTTTGTTATAATATTTTTAGTTTTGTTTAACACTGATTTCATATTACTATTAAACCTATCAGTGGGGTCACTCTTAATTTCGACAATATTATTGTTTATGAAAAATTCATTTATTTTACGTTTATAATCCTAGTTAGTTAAAATTACGAGTGTCTGGCCTTTGTCGGCTTTGGTGACAATGCTATTATTGTCCATCAATTTCTTTTTTATTCCATTGAATGTTTTGGTTTCTTTATTGTAACTAGTTTTTATATTTTCGGCTTTCTAAACTTCCGTTATTTTATTATTAACTGCATGTCTTACAACTGTTCTTGTTTCCTCATCAGATATAGCATTTATTGCCGTTTCGGCGTTCAAAATTTCATTTATAAGTGATTGTTTGAATCCTTTGTTTTTAAAACAGTATTTTAAGCCTTTGTTTAAAAGGTTAGTTTCTTCGTTATTGAAATTTATTTCAGTACGATTAACTATACGAGGATAAAATCGATGACTTATTGTATTGTTCTTTTGAGGGTCGTTCTGTACTTTCAAAAGGTTACTAATTTTTATATTTTGTGTTTTCTTTTTCTTAATAACGGTTTTATTTATTTGTTTTTCTATTAAATACGTTACATTGTCGATTTGTGATGGATGTAATTTTTGTAACAGTTCAAGATGTTTTTTCATAAGTACCGTATTAAGTAAGCTCTTTTTACTATATAATTGTTTGATTTCATTTTTGATCCATAATGTTGTAGCTGATTCTTTGGTTTTTATAGCACTATAAGACTTACACGTAATTTTTATCTGGACGAAATTCGGTACGATCCGCAAATCTAAACAACAAGACATGTTTTATCAGATACAACAAGACATTTAGAGACGCTTAATAAGTATTTGAATAGCATAACAAAAAATTTGCAATTTAGAAACAGAAAAGAATAATAAAATAAATTTCTTAGATTTGTCTTTAACAAAAATTGATAATAAAATTAACTATAATATTTACAGGAAACCGACAACCACTGATCATGCTATTCATGCCTCGTCTTACCACCCTTATTCACACAAAATGGCATTTTTTAATAGTATGGTACATAGATTGTTATCATTGCCCCTCTCCACAGAAGACCATAAAAATGAAGTCGAAATTATTAAACACATAGCAATAGCCAATGGTTATAAATGTAACATAATAGATAAAATAATAAATAAGAAACAAAATAGACTAATAAATATTGACATGCCTAAAGAAAAAGTAAAATATATCGCAATAGAGTATGGCGAAATGTTACATTACACTTTAAAAAACCAATTGAAAAAACAAAATATAGCAAATAATAAACTCGAGAACAAACTTAAGTTTAAAAATCAAATTAAGTCTTTCGATGAATACGATGGTACAGGTGTATACAGGCTTAATTGTTCGGATTGTTCAAATTTCTACCTAGGACAAACGGGTCGTTCGTTCAAATTGCGTTATAAAGAACACCTCCCAAGCTCTAAATCAAATATAGGAAGATCCACATTTGCTGAACATTTAAGTTCACAAGATCATAACATAAAAAGTATTAGTGAGAATTTGGATATATTACATAAATGCAGGAAATCTCTTAAACTGGACACTCTTGAAAGATTTTAAATATATAAGGCCACTAAAGATAATTACGATTGCATCTTAAATGAAAAATCGATCCATAAAAATAATATTCTATTTAACAGAGTAAACGATATCGAACGAGATACTAGCTTTGTCAGATCGATAAAATTTATCAAAGGTCAAATCGGTATCGATTGATTTTATCGCATAACGTGTTCCTGCGCAGGTCCGCGTCGGCCGCGTGGATCGTGTTTTCGTTCTGTTTTGTCTCGGTTTTAATATGTGTTAAATTGTTTAAGTATTTGTGTTGTTATGTTTGTGTTGTTTTTATTATCTGACGGGATGTGCATACATCAACAAATGTATTTTTAACTTATATTCATCGAGGATCTGAAGATGACACTTAATGTGTCGAAACTCGATTAATCCTCTTTTCGGATTTCAAAAAGCGTGACGGTAGGTAATTAACCTGTTTTATAGTCTATACACGTATACTATGTATGTATAACATATACTATACTGTGTATAGTTTAATGTGTAATTGTACAAATGTTCAAGTAAGGTGTATGCTCTACAGTAAAAATTTATGTAATTTTGTGATTGTACATAACATCGGCGCAAATCGACCTCTTGGAAAGGGGACGAAACTAACTTGAAGGTTGGCTCCCCCATATTCCCCAAGAGAAATAAAAAATTCATCAGTCCTCCCATATGGTTTTGTAAACCATTGATTTTAATTGATTCTTTCAGAATGCAACGTATTGTTCCGTATTATTCCAGGTTTAACAGTTCGTAAAATTGATTAATTACTTTATAAATTATTTAAATTCATTAAATTTACGGTTTATCCTAACAAAAACTAAAATACATTGTAGACTATGTAATGTACAGCCTCGTATTTATTTTGGACATTGAAGCTTATTTGCAGATATGAACACAGATGAAATGTTTGATGCACCAATATTCTTTTCACCAATTGTGGCAGAAGGTCTCCCTCTTACCTACCAACACGTTTATCCTCAGAAATTCTACGTTGGAAAGAAAAATATAAGAATTTTGAGAAAAAGGATATACTTTATTACCTTTATCGACAAATATATTATTAGGCCTATATTTTATATTAAAGAGTAAAATTGATTTCTTTGTTGCCTCTTTGCAAAGGAATTCAGAACTACATCAGATCTAAAGTCTTTGTCCGCTCACACACAATATTTACCTGATCGCCCGAAATATATCGCTACTTCCCTTCTGTTTACTACGTAAGGCAGGGGTTAATTCGGCAAAGTAGAATAAAAGATTTTACGTAGTAAAATAAAAGGAAATAACTTGATAAATTAAACTGAACTAGCCAATTTGTTCATTAATGATAGGGGCAAAGAGTGGGTCAAAAAGGAGATGTTAGTGAAATACTTTTCAGGAAACAGAAAAAACATTCTACAGCGTTCGCTATTGGTTTGATTTAAATGTTGTCAACTGAGAAAATGTTCACCATTGTTTATAGAATATACTTTATAACAAAATTCGCTTCATACCCTATTGTGTATGATTTTAATTTTTTTTAAGTTATTCCTTTTTTCCACTTATTAATGGTAACTTCAATTTTATTTGCTTTCCAATGTTTCTATTTATATTTTTATAAAAATATACTTGAAATGTGAAATAAGTACATAACACTTCACTGATTAATTTTTACAAAAAAATTATTTTATTTTTCTAGGTAGGTTTCAATGGTTTCTATAGTTACAATGGTGTACCTCACAAAAAAGGGGTTATATCCCATCGTCATCTCAATCATCTATGCGGTCAGTATCATCTTCGCTATCCTTAGCTTTTCCAAGATAAAATTGTATTGTGCAATTCGCTATAATTCTCTAGAAAAAGGTTTATTATCTTCATAACATCATTAACCTTTTTCTTGAGAGTACACTCTGAACATACGGTTTATTAGATGTAAAGCAAAAATTATTTACATTATGTTATAGTAAAGACAATTGTTATTTAAAGATATTATCATTCACATCACAAAAATTAGTTTTAGTTATCTTGTATTGTTACCGCACAACACTACTGAATAATATTAAACAGACTGACTACACTAAAAACGTGTACATTAGCACAAATAATATGTTAAATTATTTACACAAAAATTGTAAATTTTACTCATTAAGCAAACTGAGTTCTTCCACAGAATAGTGAAATAAAGTTGTGTGTGTACAGTAGCAAGAATGCCAGCTGAGACAGCTGAGCCAACCAGTGACGCAACCTAATGGACAAATTGATTATTACGATAGTTATTCGCTTCTTTCACTTAACGCTGAGCAACCAGGAAGTTTTGACTGACTGGAAATGTTAGTAACATCCTTTTCTTGGTCCACTCTTTGCCCTATTGTTAGTGAACAAATTGGCTATCTCATTTTAATTTATCAAATAATGTAATCATTTACTTTTCCCACTCACTGGTTCAATTATAAAGAGCCTGGACACAACAAACCCGTGATGCCTGCTAGTAGTAATCATTACCTTATCCCTGAAAGTGGATGACAACGCTGACGATGATTGATGATGATGGTGCTGGTGGTGATGATAATGATGGTTAAATTAATATTTTCTGAAGTCGTAGTCTATTTTATAATAATGTGTTTTATAATTTATGGTATAGTGAACGTACAATCCTGTATGGTATATGGGCCTATAAATTAATTTAAACTTTTTCGGGTGAAGGGTTTGTAAGGATCGTCAAAAATATAACACAAATTTTGATTTATTTCTGTCGACGTTTTGACAGTGGTTATTGTCATCATCAGGGCAATTGTTGCTGACACCAAACACACAACTGTGACAGCAACACACAACAACAGTTGTGTGTTTGGTGTCAGCACCAATTATCCTTATGATGACAATAAACAATGTCGAAACGATGACACAAATAAGTTAAAATTTGTGTTTTATTTTTTGACTGATCCACACAAACCCTTCACCTGAAAAATTAATTGATTGACAGTCAATACGAATTTAAGGATTTAATATAAACTCTATGGGTCTGCCTGTGATTTTGTTGGAATTTAATTGTATTGCTGTATACAGTAATACGTACCATAAAACCAAACTGATATTGTGGCTATATTAAAATGGAAGCTCAAGAATATCATGAAACACAGCATGTCTAAATGTATTTATACTTTAAACTAACCCCAGTGTAACCAAATTTATTTATCTTGGTGATTAATACTGTATTACTTTATTATCCTGTAGCATTCATTAAATACATATTTCTGCGTGTTTCACAATCACAATTCGATTTATTGCATTGACTTCATCACGTGTGACATTTTGAATTACTTCGGGTCGCGCTAATCCGACAGGGGCGACGATTGCAGCGTATCCCCTGTCAACAACATACAGTGGTTCGCACTTAACTATACACCACAGAACCCCCGCTAATCGGTTCCCGTGACAACTGGGCAGTACACGGTTTATGCGTTATCAACGTTTTCAGAACCGCAAAATTTCAACCGCATTTTTAAAATACCAGCAACCATTTCTGATCACACATGGGGTAAGTGTGTTGTGAGCTTTGCTACTCTGTTTGGAGAGACGAGTTGAAACTGTCGAGTCAGAGCTGTTCAGATATGCAAAGAAGTTAAACATTAAACGTGTTAACGTTACATCGAATTGACTTTTTAAAAGAGAACTGGCGGCAGATTTTTCTGCTTTTGTAAACATCCACACGTGTAAATATCTTAAACACAAACATTAATAGTGAGTCCGACTATTTTTAATGTGATGCGTATGAAAGGTTCCGTTGAATAATCACGATTCAATCAAAAATTTAACCTTACTACTTGTTTTAGTACGTAACAAGAGGATAATTTTATCGTACTGTTACGGCAACGAGCTGTACATTATTTGTACGTATAGCCTATAACTGACCATTGTTGAAACTTCCTGGGCTTTTAGACTGTGATATATGTTATCTATAATTTGTGCCACCCGACGCAATCGTAAAATGACGGCCACCCTCAATGGCGCCGAGAACAGATATCCCGATTGCCCACGTAGTGGGACTCCATGGGATGGATTCTCCTTTGAACAGAAGGATGGATGGAGCCACCAATGGGAATTCTCTGAGCTCGCCCGGTGGTTGCCAATGTCTAAATGTAAAAATCTGAAGAAGCGGCAATAACACCTGCGAATTGTTTGTGCCGGTATGTGGACGACACTTTAGTGGTGTGGATCCACGGGGAAGACGAGTTTCGTCACTTCCTTCATTCCAAATAGTCTTCAACAAAGAATTCAGTTTATCATGGAGGGAGAAGGGGTTGGCAATCTGCTTCTCTTAGAAATGTTGGTCTTCAGAAGAACTGGTGGCCTATCGGAGACACAGAGTCTATCGGAAACCAACGCATACTGACCGCTATTGACATCGTAACTCTAATCATCATCCAGGCATAAGCGGGCTTGATAAAAACGCTGGTTGACCGGGTTTTACGTGTATGTGTATCTTGATATTGAACATCCTGGTACAGCTCTGCAGCCGAATGGTTACTCTTATGCGGAGGCGAGGAAAGCCCTACCGCCGCGTAGATCTATCCGTAGATCGCTCCGGAGAAACACGTTCTCGCTCTATGTCACGGGTACGACGGACCGCATTTGGAAGTTGCTTGAGTGATGTGGCATAATATTCAACAGCGCCTTCGATTAATAAATGACGCCAAGGATCACCTTTCCTCGTGTTGAGTGTAAAGAGTGCTGTTCTCTTGAGGGAAAGAATATATCAGCAACATGAGCGAAGTGATAACACTCGCATCGGCGACACCGCAGAAGTCTAGAAGTCTGCTGGTCTGGGTCGCCTCGCGTCTGAGTCTACCGCAGAAGTCTGCTGTAGCGGAACATGCGCTATCCAACAGTCTTGTTAGGAGAAACCCGGGTCGCTTCGATAGTAGTTTGCATAGTATGGCAGAGTAAGGCTATCGATATCCACAAGCACAGCAACCCCACAGAGTGAATAAGCAAGAGACATAATTAACCTTAGTAAATATTCGTTACTGGCATTGAGAATTGCTAATAAACCAAGACTATCACAAATATGACCGATGTGATTGATCGAAATAATGATCGACCACCAATAATGACCAACCATACAAGGGTTTCTACTGGTAGGCTGTGGCTGGCTTACCCTTTCCTACTGGCAACTCTGGTTACCGTTTGCACGACACCCACCTTACCCCGGCTAGTCGGCCCCAATTCCAGCCGACTTCGCCGGTTCAGTCCCGGGCCACGATGAGGCGGCGGGTATCAGGTGGGGAGGACAAAGTCCGAGCCACCAGGAATGGCGGTATAGGCTCGTTCTATATTTGCACTCCTGGAGTCGCAACCATAAGCGTCCGCGTTCGGGGACCTATAATTGAGAACTAATTGATTTTTTACGTTTATTACATAAATGTAATGAATTTTTGTTCTAATTAATTATCCTCATATATAGGCCTATACTTCGTTCCTCCAGCTCAAAATAGCTGTACTGGGTGGGGAGTTAATTTGTTAGCAGTGACTTATGTAGCGACGTTAAATCCCAACACTGTCACTTGTTCTTATGTCGGATAAGACTGCGAATAATGTATGCGTGTGTGGTTGTCAACAGAAACCTGTATCAACCTGTACGTTACAACTTATTAAATATCGGTATGGAGAACCATACATGACTTCCATATTCTAAGATTTATATTTAAAATCATTTTCAAAATGAAATATTACCATAGAAATTACTTCTTTCTACTTACTGGTTCAGCCTTAACCACAGTACTGTGGTCACTAACATATACCGCCTCACGTTATCGCACTCGATTTTCACTGATGATGGAAGTCGATGGCATTGCCGAAACGTCTGGTTTTGTAGAAAACATTGGACTACAGCCAAATATCCCGGGAAGGAATTTTAACAAAAACTACGTCTTTGTTGCCGATAACGTTGTACACATATATATATATATATAAAAAATATGCATAAAATTAATGGCTTGTATAAGTTAATGATTGATCTCCATTAAGTAGTGCTCAAGTTTCCAAAGTTTTAACATTATGATGTCCGTAATTAAAACATCAGAGCAGGTTTAGTGTGAATGAGGGTACACCGTGGACTAAAATTTTCAACATTTCCCATTGAGCGTTGCTTAGAGTAAAGCTGCGAATCTACAGTGTATGTTTCACAGAACAAACACGCGAAAAAGAAGGAGCGCTCCGAAGTCACTCATTGACCCTCAGCATCTTGCAGAGGGTTCATTCCCTAAAGACGAAAAGTCTGTCTATGAATCGTTCCCCTGTAAACACGTGCAGTTACACTGCCCAGCGATCCACAGGAAGCAAATTGATGTCCATTTTTTCGGCTTGCACGCGTTATGTTGGTGTGGGTTTCGGCACTTTCCATTTAAAAAGCGTGCAAATGTAAGAAAATAAACATGAGTGAGGCCAGAAATAACGCGAATGTTGTGTGTGTGTGTGTCTTCCCTGCCTTTTTATTGCTGTAGTCATAATAATAAAATGGAAACGTAAACATTACATAACTGAGATATGCTTACCTGCCACGAACGATATATTATTTTATACATGTATAACTCATACATAATTTACATTAAAATGAAAAAATTATAATTTTATTATTTCTTTTATAAAATTGCTAAACTGCTACAATTTTTGTTTAGACAAAGCTTTTCGTCATCTCTGACATCATCAGGTCTTGAACAACCTTCAGGTAGTTGTTCAAGACCTGATGATGTCAGAGATGACGAAAAGCTTTGTCTAAACAAAAATTGTAGCAGTTTAGCAATTTTATAAAAGAAATAGTAAGGATGGCTGCTAATTTAAATAATATGAAGAATATAATTTTATTGCCTGGCAACAAAATTATTTTATTTTTAACAATTACCATTGTTTGAAAAAGTTTAAATGAATTTTCAAGTACTTTACTCTTGTTAAAACGTAAAAGGTTGCAGGTAAACTACCCCTTTCCCTTAACCGATCTTCACCAAAATCGAAAGTCCTTGAGATCTCTACAATTCAGGGATGTATGCAAAACATTATTTGATTCTGTTTGAATTTGCGGCAGTTATCGTTTTCCATAGAAAAAAAAACGTTGCAGGTAAACTACCCCTTCCCCTCAACCGATCTTCACCAAAAACAATAGGTCTTGAGTAATCTACAAATCAGGGCTGTATGCAAAACATTATTTGATTCTGTTTGAACTTGCGGCTGTTATCGTTTGCCATAGAAAATACACTTGTTAAAAAAACGTTGTAGGTAAACTACCCCTTTCCCTTAACCGATCTTCACCAAAAACAACAGGTCTTGCGAACTCTACAATTTAGGGCTGTATGCAAATAATCTTTTGATTCTGTTTGAATTTGCGGCTGTTATCGTTTGCCATAGGAAATACCCTTGTTAAAACATAAAACGTTACAGGTAAACTACCCCTTTCCCTTAACCGATCTTCACCAAAAACAATAGGTCTTGAGAACTCTACAATTCAGGGCTGTATGCGAAACATTATTTGATTCTGTTTGAATTTGCGGCTGTTATCGTTTGCCAAAAAAAAAAAATTTCCCTTGATAAAAAAAAACCGTTGCCGGTAAACTACCCCTTTCCCTCAACCGATCTTCACCAAAAACAATAGGTCTTGAGTACTCTACAAATCAGGGCTGTATGCAAAAAATTATTTGATTCTGTTTGAATTTGCGGCAGTTATCGTTTGCCATAGAAAAAAAATCTACAGGCAGACACACAGACAGACAGACACACAGACACACACACAGACACTTTTCGGAAAACGACTTTTTTTCATGTTTTGAGTGTAGTAGATTCAGAATCTGCAATAATCTCGAACACGATTTTTTTTGCCATCACCATACTTCCATTCCTTAAGGAATATGGAAGTAAAAATCTATAGACAGATAGACACACAGACAGACACACAGACAGACACACACAGAGACACTTTTCGAAAAACGACTTTTTTCATGTTTTGAGTGTAGTACAATCAGAATCTGCAATAATCTCGAACACGATTTTTTTTGCCATCACCATACTTCCATTTCCTTAAGGAATATGGAAGTAAAATGTGTTAGAACTTATCGGGTTAACACAGGTTTTCTGTATTTTGTCAACAGTATTTGCATGTTATACTAACGAAGTATTTTTACTTAACTAAACATTTTTCTGCCAAAGGGATTTGGTGTCGAAGGGTGCCTTAAAAATACGAAATGTAAAGTAAAATTAATAACTTTCCCTTAATTGTTTCACTATTAGTAATTTATACGTCTGCAATAAAAAATCGCAGTATGATTATTTTTCGTGATCTAGTTCCTGAACAATTATCATAACTTTTCTCACCTAATGATTAGAATGAATTTCTTTAAAAATGTGGAGAATATTTCTTGGAATAGAAGTGTACAGTAATCTTACGTTATAACGGACCCCGATAAAACGGGCCACGCTTATAGCGGACAGCTCTAAGAAACATAAATGTTGAAAAATTAAAGACAATCAGGCTCAATAATGACGCTTAGCAAAGCTATACAATGTATGCAGACGTCTGGGTTCATTGAGTCATGTGACATACCGTTCATATAGGATCTTGTCTCCGAGCGTTTCTATTAATTACCTACTATGAATTTGAACTAGAAGATTTCCATGAGACCCTGTAACGAGGAGAAGGAGGAGGAGGAAGAGAAAGAGAAGGATGAGAAGGAAGAGAAGAAGCTACGTCTTTAGAGGATGTCGAGCCGTGGCTTCAAGCAGATGGCTACCAGTTCATGACTGAAGGGGAGGTTTATTGTTTATTGAAACAGGTGTACTAGAAAGTTCAGAGGACAAAGAAAATGACAATTCGCAGCCAAAATTTAAAATGAGAGAAGTAAAAGACCTCTTGAACTTTATCGCTGAGTATGTTCAGCAATCAAAAAATGAAAACATATCGCCATATTATGATCACCTGCAACACCTTCGTAAGTTATTGATTAAAGAAGTTAATTCTAATCAACATCAAATAAAAGTCAGTAATTTTTTTAAGGGAGTAAATTTGGAAAGTGATTTTGACACATACGGTAGCCTTGTTTTCTTTTAAACGATACTATGTAAAAATCGGACAATTTGTTTACTAAAATTATGAATAGTTTATGTAAGATATAGATTGTTTTTTACAAAGGACAGAGATTTATTAGAATTATGTATACAGAATTTTGTATAAGATATAACTGTTTTTGCTGTACTATTATCTATTTTATATAAATACAGCAAGAAATAGTTATATAAAAATAGGACAGTAGTTTAAATGAGTCATATCCATAAAAGGGTTACTTGTTGTATACGGTTACAACTTTCAATATAACGGACACCTCAGACCCCTATAATCTGTTGTAACGGGAGATTACTTTGTCTAGCTCGTAAACTGTAATAATAACATAAATGTATTCAACATGACCTGATTGTGATTTTACTGTAACTTGATTGTGACCATCTAACATGATGTATATGTTTACTTGTCTGTGTCGCTCTGGTACAGGGAAAATGGGAAGTAAAGATTGAATTAACACTGGATAGCATTCGCAGAATTCTCTATTTGTATGGAAATGTTAAGCATGTTCTCTATACGCTAGGAGGTCTATATAAAAAATTCATAACAATACTTTTAAAAATGTGTTTTTACGTTCATTTTATTTTCTCATTCATGAAAATTTTAACTTCCATTCGTTCATTAGACAGTTTGAAAGAAGATAATTAATCACACGTACAAGAATGGTAAATGCATTTGTATATGCTTACGATTATGTAAGTTATTTATCATTATTCTGAAATTGTAACTGCTGTTGTTTATGTGTGTCTTGTGTTTTATATTTTCAGCGTTCTCTGTGTCTGCTTTAGTGACCTGCATGTGTTTGCCGGCAACAACGTTTGAAGTTGAAGGGGCGGCGACTCTCCAGCATCCAACCGTTGCGAATTCCAAAGCACTTCAACTTTTCAAGTTAACGTAAAGGTAATATTTTAAACTAAAGGTAACTGTGATATTCTGATTCCTTTGCTCAATTCCATTCTAAAATTACAAATTTGCTTTACGTTCCAAGCAATGCAAATTGTGCGACGAAACTAAACCTGCCATCTACACTTCACTCGTTTGAACTTATTCTGATATAGCAACAGTTAACACGTATTCCGCCCCCAAATCCCAACTATTTATGTGCTTGTCAGTAAATTTACTTTCCGGGCTGTTGGGCCGTGGTCTTCATTTTGTAGATTTGAACGTTTCGACTGAAGCTGCGGCAGTCATCTTCACTAGTCTTCTGTTCTGATCCTCTGGCGATAAATGACTAAGCAACCCCCAACCATCGCACTTACGTACCCGTATATAATAAATAAATTTAATAATCGTAAGCATATACAACTGCATTCACCATTCTTGTACGTGTGATCAATTATCTCAGTTGTCTGACGAATGAATGGAAGTTGAAATTTTCATGAATGAGAAAATATAATGAATGTAAAAACAAATGTTTTAAAGTTTTGTTACGAAACTATTTTACAGACCTTCCTTACTCTGACTTTATTCTTCTCTACATTCCAATAAATAAGGGAGTTAGGGAAGGATGCATATTGTAGCGCGACAGATGTAAGCATAATATTGAATGGCAATTGATCATAGGAATAATAAAATTTTGACATTTAAATTTGGAAGAAGGCATTAAGTTTAATATAAATGGATTAATTCATGGCCACTGTGGAAAGAAATCACTATTATAAAGAAATTACAAGTTCAAATAAAAGGAGTTACTAGTGATGAGTCATCCAAAACCAGTCTCATAACCAAAGGTTTTCAAGTTATAACCCAGGAAGGTAAGAAAGTGAATAACCAAGCAGTACAGAAAATGACCAAACCCACAACGAGGAAGAATAAATAGAATAGAAACCCTAAAATAAGCCAAGATCAACCAATACATGTTGTGTATTTCTAAAATAAAGAAGAAGATGGAGAAGAGCCCAAGAAACCTGATGGCATCAAGAAGAAGATGGAGAAGATACCAGTCCCAGAAGGCAGGAGAAAAGAAGACTGATGAAAGAAGAAGAAGGCAGCATCCTGAAGAAGATGTCATGCTCTTATAAAAGACACCCAAATCCCCATACCCCCCAAAATAAAACATTAACCAATAAAAGTATAACGAAATGAAAACCATATGTATACAAATTTAAGAGAGAGAAGTGTATAAAGTAAAAGTTGCCTGTGAACTAAGATGAAACAATAATATAGTACCCATGGAACAAATCTCCATTGTATAACGCTAACCAATTTATTATGTTAATAAGACTATACGACCATTTAGCAATAACATAATATAAAAGTGCAAAGTGAACCAGTGATAGTTTGGGTATTATAAAAAATGAACCTTGTGTTTCATTCTTGGCAATCACAAACATTGAATGCAATGAAATATGCAATTTTCAATGACTTGAAATGTGTACTGTGAGAATATGTTATTTATAAGACATAAATCTGTTTAAAATAACATTTTGTTTTATATGCAAAAAGAAAAAAAGATTTCATAATACTTTTTGAACAATTAATGCTATTTATTTATTAATGACAGGGTACAATTCCCCAAAGACAATGTGTAAAAGACGGTATAAAAACTGTAGAATCCTACTTGTAATAATAGTTAGCAACAAGAATATAGATGTAAGGTTTTTATGAATATAGTATAAGGATGTTTAAAAATTTATTAGATATAAGGCCATTTGTTTGGGTCTGATACAACTAACATCAGAACTATAAAAATAATTACTACTTGTAAATAGTAGGAAGTAATTAAGATGTTAGTTAGTAAAAAACCTTTTTTGTAAACCATATTTCCATGTTAGAAATAAGGATTTTGTTGTAGAATGTCTGACTTGAAGACAACCATTTATTTAAAAATATTCTTTATTTGTTTAACTGTTATTTGTATTGTAACCAATACTAATTGTTATTGTGTAATTTGGAAAACATGTTTAATTTATAATACTATATGTAAAAGTCAGAGAGGGTATCACACATCATATATTGTTTGTAAAGTTTTTGTAAAGAAAAATTGTTAAAAAACCTAGGCCAAAAGAATGGAAACCAAACTTCATCAAAACAGAGAAATTGCTCATTTAAATGCAAATAAACAAAAGGGGTTTAGACAAAATAAACTTGAGATCATGCCATATAATTGCACATACCATTTAGAGAGATTTTAATAAATTATATTCAGAATTATAAATAAAAATGAAAATGACTAAACTCAGAAATTTGGACATGTGAGTCATATATTTCAGAATAATGTTTCAGAATACAACTAATTCAATTAATTACCAGAAAATAAGGGAATATAAACCTTTTAATACAATATAAGATTATTAATATTAAATATAACTGATAAAATGGCTGAATTTATATGATGACAGGAAGCTAGTTTTGACTTTTCAGAGAATACCAAAATGAAAGTAAGATTACTAATTTTGGACAGAAAACACTATAAAACGGCATTATTTAATCTGAAAATAAGCCGAATGAACTGAAAGATTAATTTAAATAACATCTAGTAAATAAAATTGCTAAATAACCGAAGTTTAGTCATTTATATAGTGAAATTTTAAAGAGTGCACAGGATGTGAAAATATATTTGAACAATGTTAAGGATAATATTATATGGGCTAAGAGTTTAATTGAGACTGAAGGAAAGAGATAGTTGATTATTGGTATTTGAACGGTTAACATGACAAACGTTTTGTAACGAGCCTAACCTAACTTATAACGGTAAAGTCAAGGAGTGAATAGTACGTTATTGTGAAATCGCGAGTGACTTGTAAAATACTTCTAGAACTCTCATATTATAACAGAAACAATCAAGAAACACTACATAACACTGAACAATACATATCTACTCCGAAAAACGCCACAAAACACCAGAAAACTGTATAACACATTAACCAAGTATTAGTGTCGGTATCGGGAAAAGTGTTTGAACTTATAATTACACGGATACACTAAATACAACCCAGAAACATTACACCAGGCACTACACAACATTTAACAAGAGATTTGCAGACACCAGAACAGGAATACTGCCAGAAAATACATTATTTGGAACATAGCAGGAACGAGCGACATTTTGACCAGCTTGACGGCAGCCATCTTACTTTGACAATTTCAATGCCTTCAGTGTTCACATCAGCTGTTGGTGAAAACAATTTTATTATTTTCTATTCAATGTCTGTATTTAGTAATAATTATTAATTTGTTGTAACGTTATACTTTTTAAATATTAGCCCGATTTCTCTGACTTTGATAATAATTGGCTGTTTAAAGAACCCTGTATGAATTTTATATAATATACTTTATAACTTTTTCGATATCCTGAGAGTCGATATTAATCGATAAGAGTCAATATTGCTATTAACTAATAAAACATTAATATTTTTCAACACTAAATAGTTCTTTATTTCATAAATATTACTAGTTATCACTAATATAATTCTAATTAATAATCTACCAGGACTTTACCACCTATAAGTGAAGATAACCTAAAAAATAAAAAGGTAAACAAGTATCGATTGGTTTGAAGACAATCTTATGAGTGGTGATAGTTTATTTAAAATATACCAAAACTTCAATAAAATTTTTCAGAAGAGCATTACACTTTTTAAAACTTCACAGTCCTATATTAATTAATTGATCATAATTAATTAATTAATAAAAAAGAAAATTTTTTAATTATTTTTTTTTAAAGCATAATTTTTTTTAAATTTTCTTCAAAACAACAATTTTTTTTTTGAAACTTTTGGTGGAGCTGAACATATATTTCTTCATCAACATTACGCTACTCGACCGGTCTTGCTACCATTGGGACTCGACCAGCTGGGAAACTTAAGGAAGTGTTTCAGGCCAGTAAGACGTCGAGAGCCACACCAATTAAGAACATACAGACTCATTAACTTATAATATTAATTATTACAAATTGGCGCCCAACGTGGGGCTTGATTACATCAGAGTCTCAACAGACTCACCAATCTACACTTTAAATTAATTTTATTACAAATGGGCGCACAACTTTAGTGGCTTTAATTAGCGATTGGAAGGCCAATACAATCTGCCCAATCACTAGTTGGAGCTAGGCAACAGCTACAAAGCCAGAGAATTTCAAGGGAAAATGCAACGACGTGCAACATCTAAGAAACGGGCGGCGGAGGCCGAAAAAGAAATAGAATTGGAAACTGACATGGACAATAAAGAGGCAACGCCAGTAGAGGTGGAAGAGTTATTACAATCGGTGTTGTCCAAACAAACTGAACAACCAGAGGAACAACCTGAGATACCCACGCAAACAAGGGAAGTCAATGTCCAGAAGGAACCATTGGAAAAGCCGACACGAACGGGGGATGGGGGTATACAAGAGATGATCAGAGCAATGATGGAACGAATGGAGGAGAACAGGAAGAAGGACAACCAAGCAACAAATAAGAAGATGGAAGAATGGAAGGAAGACTTGAGTAAGAAGATGGGAAGTGATAACCAGTCTTTGAAAGAAGATATCAAATCCGGCAAGGAAGAAACAAATAAGAAGATAGAAGAAAATAGTAAGAAGATGGAAGAGAAAATGGAAGAATTGAAGAAGGATAATCAATCCACAAAAGAAGAGTTGACGGGGATGAACCAGAACATAGAAGATTTGAAGGAAGACAACAAGAAGATGGAAGAAGAGATGGGGAAGAAGTTAGAAGAATTGAAGGAAGACAACCAATCGTTCAAAGAAGAATTCAAGGCGACTAAAGAAGAATTGATTGTATAAAATTGAAAATACTAATCAGAAAATCGATGAAACCAGGAAGAAGATAGAGAAGAACAACCGACAATTGAAGGAAGAGTTGAAAGAAGATAACAGGAAGTTGGAAGAGAAGATGGGAGAGAAATTGGAAGAATTGAGAGAGGACAATCAAATTTTGAGAGAAGAATTAAGAGAGGTCAATCAGGAGAATCTGGACAAACTGGACGAAAGGATGGAATTGTTGCGAGAAGAACTGAATAAAGAAATCAATGTTAACAAAAAAGCGATGAATAAGAAGATGGAAGAAGAAAATATAATGGTCAATAGACAGATTCGAGAGATTGATGGAAAGTGCAACCAGACCGAAAAGGAGGTGCATGAGTTTAAAGAAGTGGTGAACATCAAGTTCACGAATATCAAAGAACATAGTCGTAGGAAGGTAGAAGAACAGAGGAAGGAAAATCAAGAAGAGTTCGGAAAAGTACGCAACCAAGTCACAGAACGATGTAATGATATACAAGAGACCATGGCCAGTATCATCGGTCAGGTACGACAAAGCCGAGAGGAGATGGAAGCAATAAGAAACAGACCGACTCATTTCACCGGATTGCCTGTCAACGAAAGCCGAGAGTGGCTCAACTTCCGGCAATACAAACGCAAGCCGATGGAGTTCCTTGCTAGGGTAGAAGAATATTTGACCAAGCATAAAATTACTCAATGGAGCAATTGCAGGGAGATATTAGACGAGTCTTTCCGAGACATAACTGATAATTGGTGGATTGCCAACCGGAGTGAGATTCCTGACTACCAACAGTTCCGGAAAATGTTTAAGACAAAATACTGGTCTGAGACCACCCAGAACTTGATCCGTGACAATATTTGTAATGGAAGATACAGGGCACAATTAGGTAGCAGTATGACGGCATACTTCTTGGGGAAGGTGTGCATGGCAAAACACCTAGAGCCGGCAATCCCAGAAGAATGTTTAGTGAACAAGATATCGTATCACTACGATGAGGACATTATCAGGGCCCGGAGAGGCAGCCAGATCAAGACGATCCAGGCGATGACCGAGTTATTAGAGGGATACGAGAACGAGGAGTATTATCGGCAGAGCAGGAAGAGAAATGAGAGACCAGAAGCAAGGCCGACTACCTACACCAATAACGGCAATAACAATACAAGTAACCGGAACCAGCCCAGTAATTACGACAGCCCTAACAACCCGCCGCGTAATAACCAGTTTAACGGTAATTTTAACGGCGTTAGGAAAAACAACCCCTACCCAAACAATAGAAACAATTTTTATCAACAAAATAATAATGTCCCATACAGTCAGAGAAATCCATATCCCAACAATAATGGTGACAGACCTTACCCACCTAACCGAAATTATTATCATAATAATTTTAGTAATAACAATAATAGCAATAATAATAACCGAGTGTCGCGCCCTAGGGTAAATTTTATAAGAGCAGAAGATCGCGGACCCAGGAGATATTATCAACCGAGGAGGAGCAGCTTCCACGGCGCCGACCGAAGATGGAGGAGTGCGGAACGAGACGGCCCAAGATACGAACAGGAAAGACGAAGTACCAGCCTGGAAGATCTTGGCAGACAACAGAACAGGGCGTTAAACATCAACCAGGGTACAGAACGTCAGGAAACAAACCAGAGTTTCCCGAACGATGCCTCGGTCAATAATAACATAAACAATGACCAAAATACTTTAAACGAGAGGAGGCAGTAATCAACAACGATGACCCGTTACTGCTTATACTTCCTGGGTTAGAAAAGGATAAATTGCGACAAGAAAACCAGCATAAAAACATCACTATTATAAGTAACCATTATCTGAAAGACATACGAACTGAACTTTTGGAAGAGAACGAGAAGAGTCTCAGCAACAGTAATAATGAGATAATTTATATAACAGCGAAGGTGGAAGGAGTTCCCGCTAAAATAATGATAGACACAGGAGCTAATATTTCAATAATAAACTCCAATGAGTTGGAGAGAATCCAGAATAAATGTGGAAAAACCTAACATTTGAAGGAGTAAGAGGAGCTAACCATCAAAGAGCGACATTTAGAAGAGAAGGCATTTATAAAGAAAGAAAAAGAGAAGATCAACTTACAAAAGTATAAATAATATGGCCCAGTGTAGAGTACAATATATACCCATATGTTGTGGTAAATGATAAGCATAACAATACATATGAGTTGAGGGAAATCGTTTCAGGAAAAATCAAAGGAGTGTACAATCAAGCTTCTATGAAGAAATATTATGAAGAATGAGTTGTGAGTTTTGGAATTTAGAATTTATAATTTTAAAATTCTAAAATAATGTAAGTACATCTTACAACCTAATATTTTGAGAAGAACATTCTGGAGAATTATAAGAAGAAGGAATTTAGAATTTTTTTTTTTTAAATTCTAAAATATGTAAGAACAACTTACAACATAATAATTTGAGAAAAAACTTTATGGAAGAAAGAAAAAGAAAGAATTTAGAATTTGACAAACATATATATTATATTGTTAAAAAAAATTCTAAAATATGTAAGTACATCTTACTACAACCTAATAATTTTGAACAAACTTTATGGAAGACAAAGAGAAAGAAAAAGAATTTTTAATTTAATTTATTTTAAAAATTCTAAAATAATGTAAGTACATCTTACAACCTAATATTTTGAGAAGAACATTCTGGAGAATTATAAGAAGAAGAATTTTTTAATTTAATGTTTTAAAAATTCTAAAAATATGTAAGCACAACTTACAACCTGATAATTCAGAACAAACTTTTTGGAAGAAAGAGAAAGAAAAAGAATTTTTAATTTATATATTTAAAAAATTCTAAAATATGTAAGAACAACTTACAACCTAATAATTTTGGAACGAACTTTATGGAAGAAAGAAAAAGAAAGACTTTTGAATTGAAATATAATTATAAAAATTTTAAATTGAGTAAGTACTTCTTACTACAACCTGACAATTTAGAACAAAACTTTATGGAAGAAAGAGAAAGAGAGAGAATTTTGAACTTAATTTTAAAAAAAATTTAAAATTAAGCAAGCACCGCTTACTACCACTGAATTATGAGAAAAACATTTTGGAAGAATTAAGAAGAAAGGAATTTTGAATTTAATATACAAAAAATTTAAAAATGAAGTAAGACCAACTTGCTATAACTAAGTTTATGAGAAAACTTTATGGTAAATAATTAAAAAGAATTTGAATTTGGAAAAATACCAAAACATTCAGAGATAATAGTAAGATCACAGTACTATAAACAATTCTGAATGAAACAATTCTGGGAATAAATTAATTAAACAGAATTTGAATGTTGATAGAACGTCAGTACTTTGAAACAAGATAAGATCAACATATTACAAGAATTTATGAGAAATATTTTTCAATTAAATAAAAAGAATAGTTTGAATTTTACATTAAAACTAACCAAGTTCCAAAAAAATAATTATGTGTCAATTATAATTGAATTGAGAAGAAAACATTTGGAAGCACAGAGACTAATTACTTATGAAACGATAATGAAAACAGTTAATTAAGAGCAAATAAGTACAACTCATACCAAACATATGGAGAAGATGATTTTGAACCAATGATAATAATAAGACCTATATGAAATGCAAAGAGAAGAAATACCACATGAAATATAATATAAATGAATTAATGTTAATGAATGCGAAGGCGGATTAATAACTTTCTAAGAGAAAGGAAAGAACCAAAATGTTTAAATAAAATGATCAATATAACAACCTGTATATCTAATGTAAAGATACAATGTTAAAAAATTAAATATAATATATTAAGACCATTCAAATAATGAATAAGAAAGACTACATATAAAGACCATGCTAACACTATGAGTAACCAGAAGAAAGTATAAAGAGAATTCAGATGAAGAAGAAAGAGAGTTACACTGTAAACAGTAACCAGAATTATTAAAAGAAAGGTTTTCAACCATAATTAAAATAAATATATCAGACAAGTTAAGAGTTTTGAAAAAATATATATATAATGAGTATAATAATAATTATGAAGATTTATTAAGATAGAAAATGTGAGATAATCTGAGAGACTACGAAGTGGAGAATCCAAAGATATTTTTATTAGTCGAAAATGAGTCTACTTTTTATTTATTTATTCGATGACTGACTGAAGATAATTCCAGCAGCATTATGTTTTTTTTGAGCAGGGATGAATATGCCTCTGTACTCAATTTATAGAAGTGGTGTATGGCCAGCAGAGAAGTAGCGTACAGTGCCCCTCTGATCTGCCCCAGCCCACGTGATAGGGAATGTTAGGGAATTAATATCCCAAGGATGCAACACGAAGTTGATAAAGAAAGAAAATGTATTACAATAATAATATATCTCAGAAGACACTAACTATCCGAAAAGGATCAGTAGTAAAACAAATAACCATATATATAAAATTATTTAAACTCTAATATAAAAAAAGTCGATATAAAAATGCAGAAGAAAATGAATTATAAGAAATGATGAAATTATCATAAGAAATTATTTCATCCATAAACCTGTCTGAAATAATTACTTCTGGAGGAGAGCAATCTGTAGCGTGACAGATGTAAGCATAATATTGAATGGCAATTGATCATAGGAATAATAAAATTTTGACATTTAAATTTGGAAGAAGGCATTAAGTTTAATATAAATGGATTAATTCATGGCCACTGTGGAAAGAAATCACTATTATAAAGAAAGTACAAGTTCAAATAAAAGGAGTTACTAGTGATGAGTCATCCAAAACCAGTCTCATAACCAAAGGTTTTCAAGTTATAACCCAGGAAGGTAAGAAAGTGAATAACCAAGCAGTACAGAAAATGACCAAACCCACAACGAGGAAGAATAAATAGAATAGAAACCCTAAAATAAGCCAAGATCAACCAATACAGGTTGTGTATTTCTAAAATAAAGAAGAAGATGGAGAAGAGCCCAAGAAACCTGATGGCATCAAGAAGAAGATGGAGAAGATACCAGTCCCAGAAGGCAGGAGAAAAGAAGACTGATGAAAGAAGAAGAAGGCAGCATCCTGAAGAAGATGTCATGCTCTTATAAAAGACACCCAAATCCCCATACCCCCCAAAATAAATCATTAACCAATAAAAGTATAACGAAATGAAAACCATATGTATACAAATTTAAGAGAGAGAAGTGTATAAAGTAAAAGTTGCCTGTGAACTAAGATGAAACAATAATATAGTACCCATGGAACAAATCTCCATTGTATAACGCTAACCAATTTATTATGTTAATAAGACTATACGACCATTTAGCAATAACATAATATAAAAGTGCAAAGTGAAACAGTGATAGTTTGGGTATTATAAAAAATGAACCTTGTGTTTCATTCTTGGCAAGCACAAACATTGAATGCAATGAAATATACAATTTTCAATGACTTGAAATGTGTACTGTGAGAATATGTTATTTATAAGACATAAATCTGTTTAAAATAACATTTTGTTTTATATGCAAAAAGAAAAACAGTTTTCATAATACTTTTTGAACAATTAATGCTATTTATTTATTAATGACAGGGTACAATTCCCCAAAGACAATGTGTAAAAGACGGTATAAAAACTGTAGAATCCTACTTGTAATAATAGTTAGCAACAAGAATATAGATGTAAGGTTTTTATGAATATAGTATAAGGATGTTCAAAAATGTATTAGCTATAAGGCCATTTGTTTGGGTCTGATACAAATAACATCAGAACTATAAAAATAATTACTACTTGTAAATAGTAGGAAGTAATTAAGATGTTAGTTAGTAAAAAACCTTTTTGTAAACCATATTTCTATGTTAGAAATAAGGATTTTGTTGTAGAATGTCTGACTTGAAGACAACCATTTATTTAAAAATATTCTTTATTTGTTTAACTGTTATTTGTATTGTAACCAATACTAATTGTTATTGTGTAATTTGGAAAACATGTTTAATTTATAATACTATATGTAAAAGTCAGAGAGGGTATCACACATCATATATTGTTTGTAAAGTTTTTGTAAAGAAAAATTGTTAAAAAACCTAGGCCAAAAGAATGGAAACCAAACTTCATCAAAACAGAGAAATTGCTCATTTAAATGCAAATAAACAAAAGGGGTTTAGACAAAATAAACTTGAGATCATGCCATATAATTGCACATACCATTTAGAGAGATTTTTAATAAATTATATTCAGAATTATAAATAAAAATGAAAATGACTAAACTCAGAAATTTGGACATGGGAGTCATATATTTCAGAATAATGTTTCAGAATACAACTAATTCAATTAATTACCAGAAAATAAGATAATATAAACCTTTTAATACAATATAAGATTATTAATATTAAATATAACTGATAAAATGGCTGAATTTATATGATGACAGGAAGCTAGTTTTGACTTTTCAGAGAATACCAAAATGAAAGTAAGATTACTAATTTTGGACAGAAAACACTATAAAACGGCATTATTTAATCTGAAAATAAGCCGAATGAACTGAAAGATTAATTTAAATAACATCTAGTAAATAAAATTGCTAAATAACCGAAGTTTAGTCATTTATATAGTGAAATTTTAAAGAGTGCACAGGATGTGAAAATATATTTGAACAATGTTAAGGATAATATTATATGGGCTAAGAGTTTAATTGAGACTGAAGGAAAGAGATAGTTGATTATTGGTATTTGAACGGTTAACATGACAAACGTTTTGTAACGAGCCTAACCTAACTTATAACGGTAAAGTCAAGGAGTGAATAGTACGTTATTGTGAAATCGCGAGTGACTTGTAAAATACTTCTAGAACTCTCATATTATAACAGAAACAATCAAGAAACACTACATAACACTGAACAATACATATCTACTCCGAAAAACGCCACAAAACACCAGAAAACTGTATAACACATTAACCAAGTATTAGTGTCGGTATCGGGAAAAGTGTTTGAACTTATAATTACACGGATACACTAAATACAACCCAGAAACATTACACCAGGCACTACACAACATTTAGCAAGAGATTTGCAGACACCAGAACAGGAATACTGCCAGAAAATACATTATTTGGAACATAGCAGGAACGAGCGACATTTTGACCAGCTTGACGGCAGCCATCTTACTTTGACAATTTCAATGCCTTCAGTGTTCACATCAGCTGTTGGTGAAAACAATTTTATTATTTTCTATTCAATGTCTGTATTTAGTAATAATTATTAATTTGTTGTAACGTTATACTTTTTAAATATTAGCCCGATTTCTCTGACTTTGATAATAATTGGCTATTTAAAGAACCCTGTATGAATTTTATATAATATACTTTATAACTTTTTCGATATCCTGAGAGTCGATATTAATCGATAAGAGTCAATATTGCTATTAACTAATAAAACATTAATATTTTTCAACACTAAATAGTTCTTTATTTCATAAATATTACTAGTTATCACTAATATAATTCTAATTAATAATCTACCAGGACTTTACCACCTATAAGTGAAGATAACCTAAAAAATAAAAAGGTAAACAAGTATCGATTGGTTTGAAGACAATCTTATGAGTGGTGATAGTTTATTTAAAATATACCAAAACTTCAATAAAAATTTTCAGAAGAGCATTACACTTTTTAAAACTTCACAGCCCTATATTAATTAATTGATCATAATTAATTAATTAATAAAAAAGAAAATTTTTTAATTATTTTTTTTAAAGCATAATTTTTTTTAAATTTTCTTCAAAACAACAATTTTTGTTTTGAAACTTTTGGTGGAGCTGAACATATATTTCTTCATCAACATTACGCTACTCGACCGGTCTTGCTACCATTGGGACTCGACCAGCTGGGAAGCTTAAGGAAGTGTTTCAGGCCAGTAAGACGTCGAGAGCCACACCAATTAAGAACATACAGACGCATTAACTTATAATATTAATTATTACAAATTGGCGCCCAACGTGGGGCTTGATTACATCAGAGTCTCAACAGACTCACCAATCTACACTTTAAATTAATTTTATTACAAATGGGCGCACAACTTTAGTGGCTTTAATTAGCGATTGGAAGGCCAATACAATCTGCCCAATCACTAGTTGGAGCTAGGCAACAGCTACAAAGCCAGAGAATTTCAAGGGAAAATGCAACGACGTGCAACATCTAAGAAACGGGCGGCGGAGGCCGAAAAAGAAATAGAATTGGAAACTGACATGGACAATAAAGAGGCAACGCCAGTAGAGGTGGAAGAGTTATTACAATCGGTGTTGTCCAAACAAACTGAACAACCAGAGGAACAACATGAGATACCCACGCAAACAGGGGAAGTCAATGTCCAGAAGGAACCATTGGAAAAGCCGACACGAACGGAGGATGGGGGTATACAAGAGATGATCAGAGCAATGATGGAACGAATGGAGGAGAACAGGAAGAAGGACAACCAAGCAACAAATAAGAAGATGGAAGAATGGAAGGAAGACTTGAGTAAGAAGATGGGAAGTGATAACCAGTCTTTGAAAGAAGATATCAAATCCGGCAAGGAAGAAACAAATAAGAAGATAGAAGAAAATAGTAAGAAGATGGAAGAGAAAATGGAAGAATTGAAGAAGGATAATCAATCCACAAAAGAAGAGTTGACGGGGATGAACCAGAACATAGAAGATTTGAAGGAAGACAACAAGAAGATGGAAGAAGAGATGGGGAAGAAGTTAGAAGAATTGAAGGAAGACAACCAATCGTTCAAAGAAGAATTCAAGGCGAGTAAAGAAGAATTGATTGTATAAAATTGAAAATACTAATCAGAAAATCGATGAAACCAGGAAGAAGATAGAGAAGAACAACCGACAATGAAGGAAGAGTTGAAAGAAGATAACAGGAAGTTGGAAGAGAAGATGGGAGAGAAATTGGAAGAATTGAGAGAGGACAATCAAATTTTGAGAGAAGAATTAAGAGAGGTCAATCAGGAGAATCTGGACAAACTGGACGAAAGGATGGAATTGTTGCGAGAAGAACTGAATAAAGAAATCAATGTTAACAAAAAAGCGATGAATAAGAAGATGGAAGAAGAAAATATAATGGTCAATAGACAGATTCGAGAGATTGATGGAAAGTGCAACCAGACCGAAAAGGAGGTGCATGAGTTTAAAGAAGTGGTGAACATCAAGTTCACGAATATCGAAGAACATAGTCGTAGGAAGGTAAAAGAACAGAGGAAGGAAAATCAAGAAGAGTTCGGAAAAGTACGCAACCAAGTCACAGAACGATGTAATGATATACAAGAGACCATGGCCAGTATCATCGGTCAGGTACGACAAAGCCGAGAGGAGATGGAAGCAATAAGAAACAGACCGACTCATTTCACCGGAATGCCTGTCAACGAAAGCCGAGAGTGGCTCAACTTCCGGCAATACAAACGCAGGCCGATGGAGTTCCTTGCTAGGGTAGAAGAATATTTGACCAAGCATAAAATTACTCAATGGAGCAATTGCAGGGAGATATTAGACGAGTCTTTCCGAGACATAACTGATAATTGGTGGATGGCCAACCGGAGTGAGATTCCTGACTACCAACAGTTCCGGAAAATGTTTAAGACAAAATACTGGTCTGAGACCACCCAGAACTTGATCCGTGACAATATTTGTAATGGAAGATACAGGGCACAATTAGGTAGCAGTATGACGGCATACTTCTTGGGGAAGGTGTGCATGGCAAAACACCTAGAGCCGGCAATCCCAGAAGAATGTTTAGTGAACAAGATATCGTATCACTACGATGAGGACATTATCAGGGCCCGGAGAGGCAGCCAGATCAAGACGATCCAGGCGATGACCGAGTTATTAGAGGGATACGAGAACGAGGAGTATTATCGGCAGAGCAGGAAGAGAAATGAGAGACCAGAAGCAAGGCCGACTACCTACACCAATAACGGCAATAACAATACAAGTAACCGGAACCAGCCCAGTAATTACGACAGCCCTAACAACCCGCCGCGTAATAACCAGTTTAACGGTAATTTTAACGGCGTTAGGAAAAACAACCCCTACCCAAACAATAGAAACAATTTTTATCAACAAAATAATAATGTCCCATACAGTCAGAGAAATCCATATCCCAACAATAATGGTGACAGACCTTACCCACCTAACCGAAATTATTATCATAATAATTTTAGTAATAACAATAATAGCAATAATAATAACCGAGTGTCGCGCCCTAGGGTAAATTTTATAAGAGCAGAAGATCGCGGACCCAGGAGATATTATCAACCGAGGAGGAGCAGCTTCCACGGCGCCGACCGAAGATGGAGGAGTGCGGAACGAGACGGCCCAAGATACGAACAGGAAAGACGAAGTACCAGCCTGGAAGATCTTGGCAGACAACAGAACAGGGCGTTAAACATCAACCAGGGTACAGAACGTCAGGAAACAAACCAGAGTTTCCCGAACGATGCCTCGGTCAATAATAACATAAACAATGACCAAAATACTTTAAACGAGAGGAGGCAGTAATCAACAACGATGACCCGTTACTGCTTATACTTCCTGGGTTAGAAAAGGATAAATTGCGACAAGAAAACCAGCATAAAAACATCACTATTATAAGTAACCATTATCTGAAAGACATACGAACTGAACTTTTGGAAGAGAACGAGAAGAGTCTCAGCAACAGTAATAATGAGATAATTTATATAACAGCGAAGGTGGAAGGAGTTCCCGCTAAAATAATGATAGACACAGGAGCTAATATTTCAATAATAAACTCCAATGAGTTGGAGAGAATCCAGAATAAATGTGGAAAAACCTAACATTTGAAGGAGTAAGAGGAGCTAACCATCAAAGAGCGACATTTAGAAGAGAAGGCATTTATAAAGAAAGAAAAAGAGAAGATCAACTTACAAAAGTATAAATAATATGGCCCAGTGTAGAGTACAATATATACCCATATGTTGTGGTAAATGATAAGCATAACAATACATATGAGTTGAGGGAAATCGTTTCAGGAAAAATCAAAGGAGTGTACAATCAAGCTTCTATGAAGAAATATTATGAAGAATGAGTTGTGAGTTTTGGAATTTAGAATTTATAATTTTAAAATTCTAAAATAATGTAAGTACATCTTACAACCTAATATTTTGAGAAGAACATTCTGGAGAATTATAAGAAGAAGGAATTTAGAATTTTTTTTTTAAAAATTCTAAAATATGTAAGAACAACTTACAACATAATAATTTGAGAAAAAACTTTATGGAAGAAAGAAAAAGAAAGAATTTAGGATTTGACAAACATATATATTATATTGTTTAAAAAAAATTCTAAAATATGTAAGTACATCTTACTACAACCTAATAATTTTGAACAAACTTTATGGAAGACAAAGAGAAAGAAAAAGAATTTTTAATTTAATTTATTTTAAAAATTCTAAAATAATGTAAGTACATCTTACAACCTAATATTTTGAGAAGAACATTCTGGAGAATTATAAGAAGAAGAATTTTTTAATTTAATGTTTTAAAAATTCTAAAAATATGTAAGCACAACTTACAACCTGATAATTCAGAACAAACTTTTTGGAAGAAATAGAAAGAAAAAGAATTTTTAATTTATATATTTAAAAAATTCTAAAATATGTAAGAACAACTTACAACCTAATAATTTTGGAACGAACTTTATGGAAGAAAGAAAAAGAAAGACTTTTGAATTGAAATATAATTATAAAAATTTAAAATTGAGTAAGTACTTCTTACTACAACCTGACAATTTAGAACAAAACTTTATGGAAGAAAGAGAAAGAGAGAGAATTTTGAACTTAATTTTAAAAAAAATTTAAAATTAAGCAAGCACCGCTTACTACCACTGAATTATGAGAAAAACATTTTGGAAGAATTAAGAAGAAAGGAATTTTGAATTTAATATACAAAAAATTTAAAAATGAAGTAAGACCAACTTGCTATAACTAAGTTTATGAGAAAACTTTATGGTAAATAATTAAAAAGAATTTGAATTTGGAAAAATACCAAAACATTCAGAGATAATAGTAAGATCACAGTACTATAAACAATTCTGAATGAAACAATTCTGGGAATAAATTAATTAAACAGAATTTGAATGTTGATAGAACGTCAGTACTTTGAAACAAGATAAGATCAACATATTACAAGAATTTATGAGAAATATTTTTCAATTAAATAAAAAGAATAGTTTGAATTTTACATTAAAACTAACCAAGTTCCAAAAAAATAATTATGTGTCAATTATAATTGAATTGAGAAGAAAACATTTGGAAGCACAGAGACTAATTACTTATGAAACGATAATGAAAACAGTTAATTAAGAGCAAATAATTACAACTCATACCAAACATATGGAGAAGATGATTTTGAACCAATGATAATAATAAGACCTATATGAAATGCAAAGAGAAGAAATACCACATGAAATATAATATAAATGAATTAATGTTAATGAATGCGAAGGCGGATTAATAACTTTCTAAGAGAAAGGAAAGAACCAAAATGTTTAAATAAAATGATCAATATAACAACCTGTATATCTAATGTAAAGATACAATGTTAAAAAATTAAATATAATATATTAAGACCATTCAAATAATGAATAAGAAAGACTACATATAAAGACCATGCTAACACTATGAGTAACCAGAAGAAAGTATAAAGAGAATTCAGATGAAGAAGAAAGAGAGTTACACTGTAAACAGTAACCAGAATTATTAAAAGAAAGGTTTTCAACCATAATTAAAATAAATATATCAGACAAGTTAAGAGTTTTGAAAAAATATATATATAATGAGTATAATAATAATTATGAAGATTTATTAAGATAGAAAATGTGAGATAATCTGAGAGACTACGAAGTGGAGAATCCAAAGATATTTTCATTAGTCGAAAATGAGACTACTTCTTATTTATTTATTCGATGACTGACTGAAGATAATTCCAGCAGCATTATGTTTTTTTTGAGCAGGGATGAATATGCCTCTGTACTCAATTTATAGAAGTGGTGTATGGCCAGCAGAGAAGTAGCGTACAGTGCCCCTCTGATCTGCCCCAGCCCACGTGATAGGGAATGTTAGGGAATTAATATCCCAAGGATGCAACACGAAGTTGATAAAGAAAGAAAATGTATTACAATAATAATATATCTCAGAAGACACTAACTATCCGAAAAGGATCAGTAGTAAAACAAATAACCATATATATAAAATTATTTAAACTCTAATATAAAAAAAGTCGATATAAAAATGCAGAAGAAAATGAATTATAAGAAATGATGAAATTATCATAAGAAATTATTTCATCCATAAACCTGTCTGAAATAATTACTTCTGGAGGAGAGCAATCTGTAGCGTGACAGATGTAAGCATAATATTGAATGGCAATTGATCATAGGAATAATAAAATTTTGACATTTAAATTTGGAAGAAGGCATTAAGTTTAATATAAATGGATTAATTCATGGCCACTGTGGAAAGAAATCACTATTATAAAGAAAGTACAAGTTCAAATAAAAGGAGTTACTAGTGATGAGTCATCCAAAACCAGTCTCATAACCAAAGGTTTTCAAGTTATAACCCAGGAAGGTAAGAAAGTGAATAACCAAGCAGTACAGAAAATGACCAAACCCACAACGAGGAAGAATAAATAGAATAGAAACCCTAAAATAAGCCAAGATCAACCAATACAGGTTGTGTATTTCTAAAATAAAGAAGAAGATGGAGAAGAGCCCAAGAAACCTGATGGCATCAAGAAGAAGATGGAGAAGATACCAGTCCCAGAAGGCAGGAGAAAAGAAGACTGATGAAAGAAGAAGAAGGCAGCATCCTGAAGAAGATGTCATGCTCTTATAAAAGACACCCAAATCCCCATACCCCCCAAAATAAATCATTAACCAATAAAAGTATAACGAAATGAAAACCATATGTATACAAATTTAAGAGAGAGAAGTGTATAAAGTAAAAGTTGCCTGTGAACTAAGATGAAACAATAATATAGTACCCATGGAACAAATCTCCATTGTATAACGCTAACCAATTTATTATGTTAATAAGACTATACGACCATTTAGCAATAACATAATATAAAAGTGCAAAGTGAACCAGTGATAGTTTTGGGTATTATAAAAAATGAACCTTGTGTTTCATTCTTGGCAATCACAAACATTGAATGCAATGAAATATACAATTTTCAATGACTTGAAAGGTGTACTGTGAGAATATGTTATTTATAAGACATAAATCTGTTTAAAATAACATTTTGTTTTATATGCAAAAAAAAAACAGATTTCATAATACTTTTTGAACAATTAATGCTATTTATTTATTAATGACAGGGTACAATTCCCCAAAGACAATGTGTAAAAGACGGTATAAAAACTGTAGAATCCTACTTGTAATAATAGTTAGCAACAAGAATATAGATGTAAGGTTTTTATGAATATAGTATAAGGATGTTTAAAAATTTATTAGATATAAGGCCATTTGTTTGGGTCTGATACAACTAACATCAGAACTATAAAAATAATTACTACTTGTAAATAGTAGGAAGTAATTAAGATGTTAGTTAGTAAAAAACCTTTTTTGTAAACCATATTTCCATGTTAGAAATAAGGATTTTGTTGTAGAATGTCTGACTTGAAGACAACCATTTATTTAAAAATATTCTTTATTTGTTTAACTGTTATTTGTATTGTAACCAATACTAATTGTTATTGTGTAATTTGGAAAACATGTTTAATTTATAATACTATATGTAAAAGTCAGAGAGGGTATCACACATCATATATTGTTTGTAAAGTTTTTGTAAAGAAAAATTGTTAAAAAACCTAGGCCAAAAGAATGGAAACCAAACTTCATCAAAACAGAGAAATTGCTCATTTAAATGCAAATAAACAAAAGGGGTTTAGACAAAATAAACTTGAGATCATGCCATATAATTGCACATACCATTTAGAGAGATTTTAATAAATTATATTCAGAATTATAAATAAAAATGAAAATGACTAAACTCAGAAATTTGGACATGGGAGTCATATATTTCAGAATAAAGTTTCAGAATACAACTAATTCAATTAATTACCAGAAAATAAGGGAATATAAACCTTTTAATACAATATAAGATTATTAATATTAAATATAACTGATAAAATGGCTGAATTTATATGATGACAGGAAGCTAGTTTTGACTTTTCAGAGAATACCAAAATGAAAGTAAGATTACTAATTTTGGACAGAAAACACTATAAAACGGCATTATTTAATCTGAAAATAAGCCGAATGAACTGAAAGATTAATTTAAATAACATCTAGTAAATAAAATTGCTAAATAACCGAAGTTTAGTCATTTATATAGTAAAATTTTAAAGAGTGCACAGGATGTGAAAATATATTTGAACAATGTTAAGGATAATATTATATGGGCTAAGAGTTTAATTGAGACTGAAGGAAAGAGATAGTTGATTATTGGTATTTGAACGGTTAACATGACAAACGTTTTGTAACGAGCCTAACCTAACTTATAACGGTAAAGTCAAGGAGTGAATAGTACGTTATTGTGAAATCGCGAGTGACTTGTAAAATACTTCTAGAACTCTCATATTATAACAGAAACAATCAAGAAACACTACATAACACTGAACAATACATATCTACTCCGAAAAACGCCACAAAACACCAGAAAACTGTATAACACATTAACCAAGTATTAGTGTCGGTATCGGGAAAAGTGTTTGAACTTATAATTACACGGATACACTAAATACAACCCAGAAACATTACACCAGGCACTACACAACATTTAACAAGAGATTTGCAGACACCAGAACAGGAATACTGCCAGAAAATACATTATTTGGAACATAGCAGGAACGAGCGACATTTTGACCAGCTTGACGGCAGCCATCTTACTTTGACAATTTCAATGCCTTCAGTGTTCACATCAGCTGTTGGTGAAAACAATTTTATTATTTTCTATTCAATGTCTGTATTTAGTAATAATTATTAATTTGTTGTAACGTTATACTTTTTAAATATTAGCCCGATTTCTCTGACTTTGATAATAATTGGCTGTTTAAAGAACCCTGTATGAATTTTATATAATATACTTTATAACTTTTTCGATATCCTGAGAGTCGATATTAATCGATAAGAGTCAATATTGCTATTAACTAATAAAACATTAATATTTTTCAACACTAAATAGTTCTTTATTTCATAAATATTACTAGTCATCACTAATATAATTCTAATTAATAATCTACCAGGACTTTACCACCTATAAGTGAAGATAACCTAAAAAATAAAAAGGTAAACAAGTATCGATTGGTTTGAAGACAATCTTATGAGTGGTGATAGTTTATTTAAAATATACCAAAACTTCAATAAAATTTTTCAGAAGAGCATTACACTTTTTAAAACTTCACAGCCCTATATTAATTAATTGATCATAATTAATTAATTAATAAAAAAGAAAATTTTTTAATTATTTTTTTTTAAAGCATAATTTTTTTTAAATTTTCTTCAAAACAACAATTTTTGTTTTGAAACTTTTGGTGGAGCTGAACATATATTTCTTCATCAACATTACGCTACTCGACCGGTCTTGCTACCATTGGGACTCGACCAGCTGGGAAGCTTAAGGAAGTGTTTCAGGCCAGTAAGACGTCGAGAGCCACACCAATTAAGAACATACAGACGCATTAACTTATAATATTATTTATTACAAATTGGCGCCCAACGTGGGGCTTGATTACATCAGAGTCTCAACAGACTCACCAATCTACACTTTAAATTAATTTTATTACAAATGGGCGCACAACTTTAGTGGCTTTAATTAGCGATTGGAAGGCCAATACAATCTGCCCAATCACTAGTTGGAGCTAGGCAACAGCTACAAAGCCAGAGAATTTCAAGGGAAAATGCAACGACGTGCAACATCTAAGAAACGGGCGGCGGAGGCCGAAAAAGAAATAGAATTGGAAACTGACATGGACAATAAAGAGGCAACGCCAGTAGAGGTGGAAGAGTTATTACAATCGGTGTTGTCCAAACAAACTGAACAACCAGAGGAACAACCTGAGATACCCACGCAAACAGGGGAAGTCAATGTCCAGAAGGAACCATTGGAAAAGCCGACACGAACGGAGGATGGGGGTATACAAGAGATGATCAGAGCAATGATGGAACGAATGGAGGAGAACAGGAAGAAGGACAACCAAGCAACAAATAAGAAGATGGAAGAATGGAAGGAAGACTTGAGTAAGAAGATGGGAAGTGATAACCAGTCTTTGAAAGAAGATATCAAATCCGGCAAGGAAGAAACAAATAAGAAGATAGAAGAAAATAGTAAGAAGATGGAAGAGAAAATGGAAGAATTGAAGAAGGATAATCAATCCACAAAAGAAGAGTTGACGGGGATGAACCAGAACATAGAAGATTTGAAGGAAGACAACAAGAAGATGGAAGAAGAGATGGGGAAGAAGTTAGAAGAATTGAAGGAAGACAACCAATCGTTCAAAGAAGAATTCAAGGCGAGTAAAGAAGAATTGATTGTATAAAATTGAAAATACTAATCAGAAAATCGATGAAACCAGGAAGAAGATAGAGAAGAACAACCGACAATTGAAGGAAGAGTTGAAAGAAGATAACAGGAAGTTGGAAGAGAAGATGGGAGAGAAATTGGAAGAATTGAGAGAGGACAATCAAATTTTGAGAGAAGAATTAAGAGAGGTCAATCAGGAGAATCTGGACAAACTGGACGAAAGGATGGAATTGTTGCGAGAAGAACTGAATAAAGAAATCAATGTTAACAAAAAAGCGATGAATAAGAAGATGGAAGAAGAAAATATAATGGTCAATAGACAGATTCGAGAGATTGATGGAAAGTGCAACCAGACCGAAAAGGAGGTGCATGAGTTTAAAGAAGTGGTGAACATCAAGTTCACGAATATCGAAGAACATAGTCGTAGGAAGGTAGAAGAACAGAGGAAGGAAAATCAAGAAGAGTTCGGAAAAGTACGCAACCAAGTCACAGAACGATGTAATGATATACAAGAGACCATGGCCAGTATCATCGGTCAGGTACGACAAAGCCGAGAGGAGATGGAAGCAATAAGAAACAGACCGACTCATTTCACCGGAATGCCTGTCAACGAAAGCCGAGAGTGGCTCAACTTCCGGCAATACAAACGCAGGCCGATGGAGTTCCTTGCTAGGGTAGAAGAATATTTGACCAAGCATAAAATTACTCAATGGAGCAATTGCAGGGAGATATTAGACGAGTCTTTCCGAGACATAACTGATAATTGGTGGATGGCCAACCGGAGTGAGATTCCTGACTACCAACAGTTCCGGAAAATGTTTAAGACAAAATACTGGTCTGAGACCACCCAGAACTTGATCCGTGACAATATTTGTAATGGAAGATACAGGGCACAATTAGGTAGCAGTATGACGGCATACTTCTTGGGGAAGGTGTGCATGGCAAAACACCTAGAGCCGGCAATCCCAGAAGAATGTTTAGTGAACAAGATATCGTATCACTACGATGAGGACATTATCAGGGCCCGGAGAGGCAGCCAGATCAAGACGATCCAGGCGATGACCGAGTTATTAGAGGGATACGAGAACGAGGAGTATTATCGGCAGAGCAGGAAGAGAAATGAGAGACCAGAAGCAAGGCCGACTACCTACACCAATAACGGCAATAACAATACAAGTAACCGGAACCAGCCCAGTAATTACGACAGCCCTAACAACCCGCCGCGTAATAACCAGTTTAACGGTAATTTTAACGGCGTTAGGAATAACAACCCCTACCCAAACAATAGAAACAATTTTTATCAACAAAATAATAATGTCCCATACAGTCAGAGAAATCCATATCCCAACAATAATGGTGAACAGACCTTACCCACCTAACCGAAATTATTATCATAATAATTTTAGTAATAACAATAATAGCAATAATAATAACCGAGTGTCGCGCCCTAGGGTAAATTTTATAAGAGCAGAAGATCGCGGACCCAGGAGATATTATCAACCGAGGAGGAGCAGCTTCCACGGCGCCGACCGAAGATGGAGGAGTGCGGAACGAGACGGCCCAAGATACGAACAGGAAAGACGAAGTACCAGCCTGGAAGATCTTGGCAGACAACAGAACAGGGCGTTAAACATCAACCAGGGTACAGAACGTCAGGAAACAAACCAGAGTTTCCCGAACGATGCCTCGGTCAATAATAACATAAACAATGACCAAAATACTTTAAACGAGAGGAGGCAGTAATCAACAACGATGACCCGTTACTGCTTATACTTCCTAGGTTAGAAAAGGATAAATTGCGACAAGAAAACCAGCATAAAAACATCACTATTATAAGTAACCATTATCTGAAAGACATACGAACTGAACTTTTGGAAGAGAACGAGAAGAGTCTCAGCAACAGTAATAATGAGATAATTTATATAACAGCGAAGGTGGAAGGAGTTCCCGCTAAAATAATGATAGACACAGGAGCTAATATTTCAATAATAAACTCCAATGAGTTGGAGAGAATCCAGAATAAATGTGGAAAAACCTAACATTTGAAGGAGTAAGAGGAGCTAACCATCAAAGAGCGACATTTAGAAGAGAAGGCATTTATAAAGAAAGAAAAAGAGAAGATCAACTTACAAAAGTATAAATAATATGGCCCAGTGTAGAGTACAATATATACCCATATGTTGTGGTAAATGATAAGCATAACAATACATATGAGTTGAGGGAAATCGTTTCAGGAAAAATCAAAGGAGTGTACAATCAAGCTTCTATGAAGAAATATTATGAAGAATGAGTTGTGAGTTTTGGAATTTAGAATTTATAATTTTAAAATTCTAAAATAATGTAAGTACATCTTACAACCTAATATTTTGAGAAGAACATTCTGGAGAATTATAAGAAGAAGGAATTTAGAATTTTTTTTTTAAAAATTCTAAAATATGTAAGAACAACTTACAACATAATAATTTGAGAAAAAACTTTATGGAAGAAAGAAAAAGAAAGAATTTAGAATTTGACAAACATATATATTATATTGTTTAAAAAAAATTCTAAAATATGTAAGTACATCTTACTACAACCTAATAATTTTGAACAAACTTTATGGAAGACAAAGAGAAAGAAAAAGAATTTTTAATTTAATTTATTTTAAAAATTCTAAAATAATGTAAGTACATCTTACAACCTAATATTTTGAGAAGAACATTCTGGAGAATTATAAGAAGAAGAATTTTTTAATTTAATGTTTTTAAAATTCTAAAAATATGTAAGCACAACTTACAACCTGATAATTCAGAACAAACTTTTTGGAAGAAAGAGAAAGAAAAAGAATTTTTAATTTATATATTTAAAAAATTCTAAAATATGTAAGAACAACTTACAACCTAATAATTTTGGAACGAACTTTATGGAAGAAAGAAAAAGAAAGACTTTTGAATTGAAATATAATTATAAAAATTTAAAATTGAGTAAGTACTTCTTACTACAACCTGACAATTTAGAACAAAACTTTATGGAAGAAAGAGAAAGAGAGAGAATTTTGAACTTAATTTTAAAAAAAATTTAAAATTAAGCACGCACCGCTTACTACCACTGAATTATGAGAAAAACATTTTGGAAGAATTAAGAAGAAAGGAATTTTGAATTTAATATACAAAAAATTTAAAAATGAAGTAAGACCAACTTGCTATAACTAAGTTTATGAGAAAACTTTATGGTAAATAATTAAAAAGAATTTGAATTTGGAAAAATACCAAAACATTCAGAGATAATAGTAAGATCACAGTACTATAAACAATTCTGAATGAAACAATTCTGGGAATAAATTAATTAAACAGAATTTGAATGTTGATAGAACGTCAGTACTTTGAAACAAGATAAGATCAACATATTACAAGAATTTATGAGAAATATTTTTCAATTAAATAAAAAGAATAGTTTGAATTTTACATTAAAACTAACCAAGTTCCAAAAAAATAATTATGTGTCAATTATAATTGAATTGAGAAGAAAACATTTGGAAGCACAGAGACTAATTACTTATGAAACGATAATGAAAACAGTTAATTAAGAGCAAATAAGTACAACTCATACCAAACATATGGAGAAGATGATTTTGAACCAATGATAATAATAAGACCTATATGAAATGCAAAGAGAAGAAATACCACATGAAATATAATATAAATGAATTAATGTTAATGAATGCGAAGGCGGATTAATAACTTTCTAAGAGAAAGGAAAGAACCAAAATGTTTAAATAAAATGATCAATATAACAACCTGTATATCTAATGTAAAGATACAATGTTAAAAAATTAAATATAATATATTAAGACCATTCAAATAATGAATAAGAAAGACTACATATAAAGACCATGCTAACACTATGAGTAACCAGAAGAAAGTATAAAGAGAATTCAGATGAAGAAGAAAGAGAGTTACACTGTAAACAGTAACCAGAATTATTAAAAGAAAGGTTTTCAACCATAATTAAAATAAATATATCAGACAAGTTAAGAGTTTTGAAAAAATATATATATAATGAGTATAATAATAATTATGAAGATTTATTAAGATAGAAAATGTGAGATAATCTGAGAGACTACGAAGTGGAGAATCCAAAGATATTTTCATTAGTCGAAAATGAGACTACTTCTTATTTATTTATTCGATGACTGACTGAAGATAATTCCAGCAGCATTATGTTTTTTTTGAGCAGGGATGAATATGCCTCTGTACTCAATTTATAGAAGTGGTGTATGGCCAGCAGAGAAGTAGCGTACAGTGCCCCTCTGATCTGCCCCAGCCCACGTGATAGGGAATGTTAGGGAATTAATATCCCAAGGATGCAACACGAAGTTGATAAAGAAAGAAAATGTATTACAATAATAATATATCTCAGAAGACACTAACTATCCGAAAAGGATCAGTAGTAAAACAAATAACCATATATATAAAATTATTTAAACTCTAATATAAAAAAAGTCGATATAAAAATGCAGAAGAAAATGAATTATAAGAAATGATGAAATTATCATAAGAAATTATTTCATCCATAAACCTGTCTGAAATAATTACTTCTGGAGGAGAGCAATCTGTAGCGTGACAGATGTAAGCATAATATTGAATGGCAATTGATCATAGGAATAATAAAATTTTGACATTTAAATTTGGAAGAAGGCATTAAGTTTAATATAAATGGATTAATTCATGGCCACTGTGGAAAGAAATCACTATTATAAAGAAAGTACAAGTTCAAATAAAAGGAGTTACTAGTGATGAGTCATCCAAAACCAGTCTCATAACCAAAGGTTTTCAAGTTATAACCCAGGAAGGTAAGAAAGTGAATAACCAAGCAGTACAGAAAATGACCAAACCCACAACGAGGAAGAATAAATAGAATAGAAACCCTAAAATAAGCCAAGATCAACCAATACAGGTTGTGTATTTCTAAAATAAAGAAGAAGATGGAGAAGAGCCCAAGAAACCTGATGGCATCAAGAAGAAGATGGAGAAGATACCAGTCCCAGAAGGCAGGAGAAAAGAAGACTGATGAAAGAAGAAGAAGGCAGCATCCTGAAGAAGATGTCATGCTCTTATAAAAGACACCCAAATCCCCATACCCCCCAAAATAAATCATTAACCAATAAAAGTATAACGAAATGAAAACCATATGTATACAAATTTAAGAGAGAGAAGTGTATAAAGTAAAAGTTGCCTGTGAACTAAGATGAAACAATAATATAGTACCCATGGAACAAATCTCCATTGTATAACGCTAACCAATTTATTATGTTAATAAGACTATACGACCATTTAGCAATAACATAATATAAAAGTGCAAAGTGAACCAGTGATAGTTTTGGGTATTATAAAAAATGAACCTTGTGTTTCATTCTTGGCAATCACAAACATTGAATGCAATGAAATATACAATTTTCAATGACTTGAAATGTGTACTGTGAGAATATGTTATTTATAAGACATAAATCTGTTTAAAATAACATTTTGTTTTATATGCAAAAAGAAAAACAGATTTCATAATACTTTTTGAACAATTAATGCTATTTATTTATTAATGACAGGGTACAATTCCCCAAAGACAATGTGTAAAAGACGGTATAAAAACTGTAGAATCCTACTTGTAATAATAGTTAGCAACAAGAATATAGAGGTAAGGTTTTTATGAATATAGTATAAGGATGTTTAAAAATTTATTAGATATAAGGCCATTTGTTTGGGTCTGATACAACTAACATCAGAACTATAAAAATAATTACTACTTGTAAATAGTAGGAAGTAATTAAGATGTTAGTTAGTAAAAAACCTTTTTTGTAAACCATATTTCCATGTTAGAAATAAGGATTTTGTTGTAGAATGTCTGACTTGAAGACAACCATTTATTTAAAAATATTCTTTATTTGTTTAACTGTTATTTGTATTGTAACCAATACTAATTGTTATTGTGTAATTTGGAAAACATGTTTAATTTATAATACTATATGTAAAAGTCAGAGAGGGTATCACACATCATATATTGTTTGTAAAGTTTTTGTAAAGAAAAATTGTTAAAAAACCTAGGCCAAAAGAATGGAAACCAAACTTCATCAAAACAGAGAAATTGCTCATTTAAATGCAAATAAACAAAAGGGGTTTAGACAAAATAAACTTGAGATCATGCCATATAATTGCACATACCATTTAGAGAGATTTTAATAAATTATATTCAGAATTATAAATAAAAATGAAAATGACTAAACTCAGAAATTTGGACATGGGAGTCATATATTTCAGAATAATGTTTCAGAATACAACTAATTCAATTAATTACCAGAAAATAAGGGAATATAAACCTTTTAATACAATATAAGATTATTAATATTAAATATAACTGATAAAATGGCTGAATTTATATGATGACAGGAAGCTAGTTTTGACTTTTCAGAGAATACCAAAATGAAAGTAAGATTACTAATTTTGGACAGAAAACACTATAAAACGGCATTATTTAATCTGAAAATAAGCCGAATGAACTGAAAGATTAATTTAAATAACATCTAGTAAATAAAATTGCTAAATAACCGAAGTTTAGTCATTTATATAGTGAAATTTTAAAGAGTGCACAGGATGTGAAAATATATTTGAACAATGTTAAGGATAATATTATATGGGCTAAGAGTTTAATTGAGACTGAAGGAAAGAGATAGTTGATTATTGGTATTTGAACGGTTAACATGACAAACGTTTTGTAACGAGCCTAACCTAACTTATAACGGTAAAGTCAAGGAGTGAATAGTACGTTATTGTGAAATCGCGAGTGACTTGTAAAATACTTCTAGAACTCTCATATTATAACAGAAACAATCAAGAAACACTACATAACACTGAACAATACATATCTACTCCGAAAAACGCCACAAAACACCAGAAAACTGTATAACACATTAACCAAGTATTAGTGTCGGTATCGGGAAAAGTGTTTGAACTTATAATTACACGGATACACTAAATACAACCCAGAAACATTACACCAGGCACTACACAACATTTAACAAGAGATTTGCAGACACCAGAACAGGAATACTGCCAGAAAATACATTATTTGGAACATAGCAGGAACGAGCGACATTTTGACCAGCTTGACGGCAGCCATCTTACTTTGACAATTTCAATGCCTTCAGTGTTCACATCAGCTGTTGGTGAAAACAATTTTATTATTTTCTATTCAATGTCTGTATTTAGTAATAATTATTAATTTGTTGTAACGTTATACTTTTTAAATATTAGCCCGATTTCTCTGACTTTGATAATAATTGGCTGTTTAAAGAACCCTGTATGAATTTTATATAATATACTTTATAACTTTTTCGATATCCTGAGAGTCGATATTAATCGATAAGAGTCAATATTGCTATTAACTAATAAAACATTAATATTTTTCAACACTAAATAGTTCTTTATTTCATAAATATTACTAGTTATCACTAATATAATTCTAATTAATAATCTACCAGGACTTTACCACCTATAAGTGAAGATAACCTAAAAAATAAAAAGGTAAACAAGTATCGATTGGTTTGAAGACAATCTTATGAGTGGTGATAGTTTATTTAAAATATACCAAAACTTAAATAAAATTTTTCAGAAGAGCATTACACTTTTTAAAACTTCACAGCCCTATATTAATTAATTGATCATAATTAATTAATTAATAAAAAAGAAAATTTTTTAATTATTTTTTTTTAAAGCATAATTTTTTTTAAATTTTCTTCAAAACAACAATTTTTGTTTTGAAACTTTTGGTGGAGCTGAACATATATTTCTTCATCAACATTACGCTACTCGACCGGTCTTGCTACCATTGGGACTCGACCAGCTGGGAAACTTAAGGAAGTGTTTCAGGCCAGTAAGACGTCGAGACCCACACCAATTAAGAACATACAGACTCATTAACTTATAATATTAATTATTACAAATTGGCGCCCAACGTGGGGCTTGATTACATCAGAGTCTCAACAGACTCACCAATCTACACTTTAAATTAATTTTATTACAAATGGGCGCACAACTTTAGTGGCTTTAATTAGCGATTGGAAGGCCAATACAATCTGCCCAATCACTAGTTGGAGCTAGGCAACAGCTAGAAAGCCAGAGAATTTCAAGGGAAAATGCAACGACGTGCAACATCTAAGAAACGGGCGGCGGAGGCCGAAAAAGAAATAGAATTGGAAACTGACATGGACAATAAAGAGGCAACGCCAGTAGAGGTGGAAGAGTTATTACAATCGGTGTTGTCCAAACAAACTGAACAACCAGAGGAACAACCTGAGATACCCACGCAAACAGGGGAAGTCAATGTCCAGAAGGAACCATTGGAAAAGCCGACACGAACGGAGGATGGGGGTATACAAGAGATGATCAGAGCAATGATGGAACGAATGGAGGAAAACAGGAAGAAGGACAACCAAACAACAAATAAGAAGATGGAAGAATGGAAGGAAGACTTGAGTAAGAAGATGGGAAGTGATAACCAGTCTTTGAAAGAAGATATCAAATCCGGCAAGGAAGAAACAAATAAGAAGATAGAAGAAAATAGTAAGAAGATGGAAGAGAAAATGGAAGAATTGAAGAAGGATAATCAATCCACAAAAGAAGAGTTGACGGGGATGAACCAGAACATAGAAGATTTGAAGGAAGACAACAAGAAGATGGAAGAAGAGATGGGGAAGAAGTTAGAAGAATTGAAGGAAGACAACCAATCGTTCAAAGAAGAATTCAAGGCGACTAAAGAAGAATTGATTGTATAAAATTGAAAATACTAATCAGAAAATCGATGAAACCAGGAAGAAGATAGAGAAGAACAACCGACAATTGAAGGAAGAGTTGAAAGAAGTATTTCTTCATCAACATTACGCTACTCGACCGGTCTTGCTACCACTGGGACTCGACCAGCTGGGAAACTTAAGGAAGTGTTTCAGGCCAGTAAGACGTCGAGAGCCACACCAATTAAGAACATACAGACTCATTAACTTATAATATTAATTATTACAATATACAGTGACGACATGTTGAGAGCATGGAAATTCAGAGTGACTTCTGGAATACACTTTAAAAAATTAATTTGTAGAGGTTCCCTGCAATATGCGGATGACAGTTCTTATTCAACAAAATGAGGATGATTTACAAAGTTTCATGTACAAGAATTGGCAAGATAGTACTCATTGACAATTTCAGTAAGAAAGACTAAAACCATGGCCTTTAAATGTAAATATCCAGTGAGGACTAAGAGAGTTATAAGCAACAACACTTTAGAACAAATGAGCCGTTTCAAATATCTCGGCTGTACAGTAAAGTTAGAATCTGAATATGATTTAAGAAACAAGATAAATAAATTTAGGAATATTTGTGGTACGGTTCATAGAAATCTTAGAAATAAAACAAGACACGGCACAAGGATTAAATTTTATAAGACAATTGCAATATCCACATTGACATATGCGAGTAAGGGGTGGATCATGACAAAAAAGGATAGAGGGAAGATTCAGAGTGCTGAAACGCAGTTTCTTCTAAATACTTAAAATTACTCAATGCAAGATAGAATAAGGAATGAGAATATCAGAGCAGAACTTGAAGTAAAGGACATAAATGAAATTATTTCAATTTACAGAAGACAATGGTGGGATCATCTCCAAAGGATGACAGAGGATCGATTGCCGAAAGCCAATGGTAGAAGAGACGTAGGTCGCCCGAGGACGAGATGAGTGCCGAAACAGGTTTATATAACCTAATCATTGAAGAGGAGAAGAATAAAAAGAAGAACTTTTTTTCATATGTCTCCCAGAGTATAGAAAATAGGCCTATGCTTATCATTTTCGTAAGAATAAAGAATTCTGCGTATACCACCAGAATTGGTTGCTTCCAGTGTAACCTCGGCTATATAAGTGCGACGGTTTGTGGTCGCGTCGTCATTTTTTGGCTGAGAAGCAGAACAGAAGACCACTGAAGACGACTGCCGCGGGTCAGTCGAAATGTTTGGATGTACAAAAAAGAGGACCACGGCCCAAAAGCTCCGACCATGAGAGCTTTAATGTTATTTATTTGTTGATCATAATCACATTTCTGTAATTAGTTTGATTCAAGTGTGTACCACTAGAATACGTTAAAAATATCGAGCTGCCTGACACTTGTTAATAAACAATATAGACCAAACAAACTGTATGATATTAAACGTTTCAAACCGGATAACAATGATTAGGATTATATCGATCGGTTGGACTAAATTTGTTATGCCTAGCGTAACGATTGTTGTTTTTCAATTGACCGTGAAAACAATTTTCGGTTATTTTGTTGTTACTAACACCATAAGGGTCAACTCCAACAATAGATCTGATCGTAACCTCAGATATATTATTGAAATCATATATCTGAATAAACAATTGGACTCAAGAACGTTAAAATAGTCAATTCAATAATATCAACAGGAAGGGTTCGCGCGCATTGCAAAAGTAACGAACAAGTTTCATAATTTATTTAAGTCGTGTTTCATTCTTGAGTCTTTTATGCTCGAGCAGACTATCTTCAAAACATGTGGATAATACAGACAGCATAAATTCCCGAGGTTATCAGCTAGTATTCCCGCGGACTCTAGCACTAGGTTACAATGAAGGCAAATTGTCATTCGATTGTAGTCAGTTGCACAGTTTGAACTAATTTTACTTCCATGTTCCATAAGGAAATGGAAGTATGGTGATGGCGAAAAAATTGTGTTCGAGATAAGGGCTGATTCTGATTGTACTACCCTCAAAACATGAAGAAAAGTCATTTTTCGAAAAGTGTGTGTGTGTGTGTCGTGTGTGTGTCCTGTGTATAATTTTTTCTATGGAAAATGATAACTGCCGTAAATTCAAACAGAATCAAATAATTTTTTGCATACCTACCTGAATTGGAAAGATCGCCAGGCCTATTGATTTTGGTGAAGATCGGTTAAGATGAAGGGGTAGTTTACCTGCAACATTTTACGTTTTAACTTGAGTAAAGTAGTTGAAAATTCATTTAAGCTTTTAACTTTTTCAAACAATGATAATTGTTAAAAATAAAATAATTTTGTTGCCAAGCAATAAAATAATAATTTTTTCGTTTTAATTTAAATCATGTATGAGTGGAAATATCGTTCTTGGCAGGCGCGCATATCTCAATTATGTAATGTTTACGTTTCCAAAGTTTCATTATTGTGATTACCGCAATAAAAAGGCAGCCTTGACACACACACAATTCGCGTTATTTTTAGCCTCACTCCTGTTTATTTTCTTACGTTTGCACGCTTTTTAAATGGAAAGTGCCGAAACCCACACCAACACAACGCGTGCAAGCCGAAAAGGCGCCAGCGCGGACAGCGGTTTGCTTCCTGCGGATCGCTGGCCAGTGTTACTGCACGTGTTTACAGAGAAACCGTTCATAGACAGACTTTTTCGCGTTGTTGTTTAAATAAAAGATAATTGAGTCACATTAATTCTTTATTTTTAAAACTTTAACAACTATGTACGTCGTATTTTAATTATCTTTCTAAGCGTTTTTACTAAAAGCATGCTGATATATTTAGTTTCGTTCTGGGTCTACATATTAAAAATAATTTTATAATTAATTAGAAATGGAAGTCGTGTATTGTTCTCCATACCGATTTTTTAATATTTGACGTCTTTAATGCAGATTGACTATTAGTAGTTACGTCAATCATCCAACAATGATTGCAGTAGCGGTTTGTGGTTCCAAGTATTTGGAGTGGAATATTCATTGAACTACTTACCAAATTTAAAATTATGTGGTAAGCTATGTAGGCTGAACTAAAGTCTGTTCAATGATGTACATCTCATTAACAACCGATCTTACTTTTCCAGGAAAAAAGCAAACGTAAAGTACATTAGTCAACACAAAACAGTTTTACTCTAAAACCAAATATACTGTAACTCACCGTCTATGGCCTTTCTGTGATGTTGTTATTTCGTTGTTCACATGTTTCGAGGCACTTGCCTCATCATCAGAACTTTATAAAACTAATACATTTTGTTATTAATGCCATTCAAGTAATTGTGGAGATTGTCAATTGAATGGCATTAATAACAAAATACAGTTTACTTTGGAGAATGAAGTTAGAGGTCAATTACATTTTCTAGATTTGACAGTAACTAAGGACATTGTTACTAAAAAACTACGTTTTAATATATTTAGGAAGCCCACGATGACTGACGCTATCATACATGCCTCATCGTTCCACCCCATTTCACAGAAATTAGCTGCATTCCATAGCATGGTACATCGCCTATTGTCTATACATCTTGGCATCGAGGATTATATGGAAGAATTAAACACCATTAAAGTCATTGCATTTAACAACGGGTACAACGAAAAAATAATAGATAATATTTTAGAAAAAACAAAAGGAAAAGAAGAGTAACGCTATTAAAAATAAAATTAAAGATATAAATAATAGAAATGAGAACCTCGAAACAAAGGCACGCAAGTACATTACGGCACCTTATACGCATTTCATGCCAGGAATTTTTAAGTCAACCATTAATAAAGTCAACAACATAGTTGTTTCCTATAAGACCAGTAATAACATCTTAAATAATCTCCGCAGCCGTGAACATACCAGTCTTGAAAATAAAACAGGAGTTTTTAAGCTAGTCTGCAACGACTGTGAGGCTCTTCATGTGGGCCAGACGGGTCGAGGTTTTTTGAAAAGATTTTATGAGCATAGACCCCCTACACGAGTTCACAACTTTGACAACATCAAGTCAAATTTCGCCAAGCACCTTTTAGACAATAATCACAGTTACACGGATTTTAGCTCGAATCTAATACCTCTTCATTTCTGTAATAAAGGGCGTTATTTGAACGTCCTTGAAAAATATGAGACTTATAAAGCACATAATGACGCCAGTACCAAGCCACACGTGTTGAACGACCAATTACAATATAAATCAAATATACTGTACGATACCGCTATGCGATATGGTCGAGATAAAACCTATATTTCGTCAGTACGGCGCGTGTTGTCTAGCAAGGCACACCTAACATTGACGTGCTCATTTTTAAAACAAGTTCTGTACATAGTTTAGTGCCGTATTGTGTTTTTAATATTTTGACACATGTCATCATAGATGACATGTATTAGTTTTATAAAGTTCTGATGATGAGGCAAGTGCCTCGAAACATGTAAACAACGAAATAACATCACAGAAAGGCCATAGACGGTGAGTTACAGTATATTTGGTTAACAAACACGTGGCTTGGGACTACAATAGGAGTTATTCCATTTACTCTAAAAACTAAGAGTAATAATCAACTTAGAATGTACTTTGTTATTAATTAATGGCAGTTATTTACTAACTCATCGCATCGATGGCAGTGTTTTAGTTACTATATGGAAGATAGAAAGGTCCTGAATACACACACATTTTTGTATTTGTATGTCATCATCATCTTCACAACACGGCATAGGCAAGTTTCTGCTTGTTCCGTCTTCAAAAATCCACCAGCTATCTTTTCCTGGGCCTACCTATACACCTATGTCCTATAGATTTGCATTTTCAGACTTATTTTAGCCAGTCTGGACTCTGACATTCTGTCTAAGAGTTTTTCTCACCGTTGCTTGTAATCTTTTAATTTTTCATTTTAAGTTAAAAACTTGTAACTACTTTTTTATGGTCTCATTTCTAATACGGTAAAGTTTAGATTACCTTTTAACTTCTCTTAAGAACGCCACTTCCAAGGCCTGTATTTTACTGACTTGTTCCTTTTTCCATAATTCACACCGATAGGACAGTACAGAGACTGCCATGACATGTTAAGTTAACATAACAGGAACCGTTAAACCGTCGAAATGGAAACTTACAGAGTTTAAAGTATTGTTACGTTATTACAGAACATTCTACGTATTTCTCGGCTTCTCCAGTGGAACCCGGCTGTAATGTGTGTGTGTATGCGCACATATTGCTGCTACTTTGAGATGAAGGACAATTACGTGACACTTGCCACGCGTCCGCAACGAGACTATTCCAGACCATACCGGTCCGCGCGCACTGTGTTCAACCCTGCAGTCTATTACGCTCTAGTATTTTCCAGTAGGTGACGCGTATTATGGACTATTCTGGAATCTCAGCGGGGTATAAATACAAGCATTCAGCGACGCTTAGTTTCAGTTTAAGTAGCGATTTATTCTAAGTGAGGTTTGAGTTTACTTCGGGCGATTACTCTGTGCGTTCAAGTGGTTATTAAAGAAAAGTGATTATTGTGCGCGACTCTATTAGTTGACATTATTGTCGGTGTGGACAAACGTGAGTTGAATTATTGTACGAGTATAATCTTGTTGATTAACATGTTGATTACAAACTGTTAATTGTGCTAATTAAAGCTGGGTTTTAGTGAGTATACAAGCTTTACGTCGTAATTTTATATTCCTAATTGGCTTTAATTTTTGTCTATTATCTTTCCTTCCTAACGGATTATAGTATTTTTGTAAATTTGTGTGCCATTTTATGAAATCCTTTGTATTGTGAATATTTGTGCACGGAATGAATGATTAAATGGGAACGAATGCGTAGAAACCACGATTGTGTTTAATTGGGTGTTACTAAATTTATATAATTTAATTAATAAAGTTGTGTTAGTGGTTATAAACAGAAGCAAAAATAACGCTGTTGCACACCACTATAGACAAAGGTTTCCGGTTAGTGCTTTCAAGGTTCACAGATCAAGAATATCAGTGTTATTTCTGTTTGTAATATTAAATTGTATACTTTTTCTAGTTGCATTTGTGTACTTTGTAGCCCTAGTTTAAAACGAAGTTCTGTAAATTTTTTGTTTGTTTGAATTTTTAATAATTTATGAACAGATTGTTATCAGAAATAGCTAGAAGTTTTGGTGCGTACAAGCAATTTTACGTTGTAGATTTTACATTCTGTAACGATTTACATGTGTATGTCATTAAGTGGTTTTGGCGTAAATTAGTTTCCTAAAATTAAATATAATGACAATTGTAAGCGACACGCAAATTATAAATAGATACAATTTTAGCAGGAATTGTTAAAACACGAACTTTGTAATCAATGTCAGATTTATAGAGAACAATATAATAGATATTTACCATATATCCGTCGTGCGACTTCGTTTTTCTCGTCTTATTTTGACGCGTTTCGGCAACGAATTGCCATCTTCAGAATCTTAATCACTCATATGAGATCGTTAAAAAATTAAAAACATTAAAATCATTACGGTAAAAGTGCACTTTTACGATATTGGAAACTCACAGACGCCCAATTGGCGTCTGTGAGTTTCCAATATCGTAAAAGTGCACTTTTACCGTAATGATTTTAATGTTTTTAATTTTTTAACGATCTCATATGAGTGATTAAGATTCTGAAGATGGCAATTCGTTGCCGAAACGCGTCAAAATAAGACGAGAAAAACGAAGTCGCACGACGGATATATGGTAAATATCTATTATATTAATATAAGCGACTTGGAGACAACTAACCTAAAATGTATTATATAGAGAACAAGTTTATATTCAAAGCAATTTTTTCCAAGTTGATTCGTTTTAAATTACATTCGCCGTTAAATGGAATCCACCCGCCTGCTACAAATACATTGTTTCTACTGACGTCATAGTCTATTCTGATTACAACAGTAAGAACAAAACCCAAAGGACAGGCTTTCTCAAACATTCAAAACGTGTAAATTAGTTGGTAACAATTATTAGACTCTAAACTTCTGTTCCAATAGCCCCGATCTCTTGCGACCGCTTGGAAGTGTCTCACTCTTCAGAAGAATTTCAGTTTCTCGCCGAACATTGTCCTGCTAACGGGTTCATATGTTCCCTCTCAACCGGCACCCAACAACTGTTTCTTCATTATTTTCGTGAGTATTCGGATGTCACTCGGTATGCCAGTTTTAGGCTTTGTAGCCTGATGTAGCATTCAAGGCTGGTTTTTGTACATATTTGAAATTCGTGATTGAACCTGATCTTCTATACATTATTATAACTGAGACCAATCCTTACGTGACTGTAAATCGTATTGTAGTCATCTTGTAGTTTTAATAAATAATAAGTTTACATTTCAGTCAGGGGCGAACCTAGGATTTCAGTTCGGGGGGGGGGATTTTTTCAGCAACATATTATCTTATTCTTAGGTTATTATTTTTCTCATGTTATAATGAAAATCGTACCAAAAATTAAAACTAATAGGAAAATAATATCTGTAATTCACTAATTTTATTAAAATAAATTAAAAACATACAGCAGATAGACTTTCAGTTAGTCTTGCAAGCCTAATAATACCTTTCTGTGGAATATAAATACTTAAAGAGAACGTGAAACTAAGAAAGTGAAGACAGTGCGGGTTACCAGGATGTATATAATTGCTGTGGATATAAATGTATCCAACAGAGTTGTGGATATAAATTTTACAGCATGTAAAATAATGTTAAGAAATTTTGTTAAAAAAATAATGATTGTCAGCCTTTTCAATTAATTACATTAAAAAACCACGCAACAAGTTTAAAATTTTTGCTCCAAAGTTTTCGGAATTCGATGAGGGGATATATCTCCCATATCAACCCCCTAAGTTCGTCCCTCGTTTTAGTTAAACTAAGTTGCACCCTTCGCTGAAATTGAGGAAAGAGCGTCCCCTGCTATACTTCAGAATTCAGATTTAATCCTTCAGTTCGTATTTAATTTTCTACCCGGTTTTTTCATTTTTATCTCCACACTGACATTTTTATTTCAATCCGACATTTCTAGCCTTTTTCTTTATATCTTCCTATGGCTGATCGACTGATCGCATTGACCTTCCGATTATTTTAATATTATTTGCGGAAACGATGTGTTCTTTATCGTCACATTAATTCCTTGCAAAGCTATGCACATTTTATTTATGATTTTCATGAGAAAGTATTGCTATGTTAACGAAAATAGATTTATAAATTAAACAGAACTACGAACAAATGAAATAGTAAGACTTGAAATGGTTGTTAAGACACAGATCATAGCTGGGAAGGCAGTGCTGGAAATGAGGGTGAGCACGCACCAAACGTGTTCTGAACACAAAATGACAAAATGATTGGTTCGAAAAGAATGCGTCAAAGCTACGCGTGCGCAATGAGATCTTTTCACACTTGAAGGGCTAATACCTTGTAGAATGTTAGCCGTGTTTGTTTACTTGCTGACTTAAGAGTTCGTCTGATGGTCCCGCACATAAGGGTGAACTTATGTAACTTATTCATGACGTCGTTGCTTGTATTATAAGACACACTGTAGCCCAGGTATTCAAAATTGCTGACTTTACAACGTTCCAGGACAGTACCATCTATAACAATTTTTTCTCGTATGGGATCACCTCCACGAAAATCCATTACCTTGGTTTTGAGTGTAGATATTTATAATCCAGAGTTTTTGCAGATTCGATTTAACAAATGTGTACCCATCTGCAATCTGTTTTCCGATTCCGACAGATTAGTCAGGTAGTCCGCAAACAACAAAGTATCAATTTTAGCTTGCCAATTATAAATATATCGTCACAAATTATGCTCCGGAAGACACATCTGCCAATTTTGTATGACATCTTCAACATGTAAATTACAAAAAAGAAGGTGATAATGGATACCCTTGTCGTACTCCGCAATATTCGGAGCTGTTTTCGGTTTCCCTGCTCAATTTAAGATTTAAAATTTTATTCTCCTCACAAAGAATTTGTATAGCTTTAATTAGATGTTGTTGGATCTCTGTCCTTGCCACTATTACACTTTGTTTCGATTCACCCTGTCAAACGCCTTCTCGAAGTCAATGAAAGCTATGTATGTAGGTAGATGATACTCCCTACGTTTTTCAACGAGCTGGGAAATTGTAAATATACAATCTAAACATGTTTTGCCCTTTCTAAAACCATTCTGAGCCTCAGAAAGCACGGTCTCCGTTATTGCATCCAACCGTGTTCTTAATTTGAATCTCATTGGTAAAAACGTTTCCGTGTACTTGCTTCGAGTATTAACATATTTCAAAGAGCTAAGCTGAGAGATTACAGGCATCTGCACACTGCTCTTCGCGGTAATCAATAAGCGTTACTATACTATGCATTGAATCCTTAGGAGAGGAGCTAAATCCAACCGTCACGCTAAATCCGCCTGCTCGCATATATAAACTCAATCTACTCTTCCACTTGCATTTAGGGTGCAAATAAGTATTAAACCCATTATTTAGTAGTAAGCTGACAAATATAGGTCTACAGTTAGACGTTTTCTCTTGTACGCGCCAACAAACAGTGTTCGTGGCTTTTAGTAACTTTTTATGAGTTTTAAGATGAAAAATACTTATAATCCTGACGTTACAAAATAAAAATAAATTGTTATTTTCTCAACCGTTGCCTAGTAATTGGCATTTTCATGCAATAAATTTCGTATAATATATAACGATAAATACATGTGTCAACAGTCATGTCACAAATGCATGAAAAGAATATTTATTTCCCAATCAGATACAAAAATAAACCCAGTATTTATTTAACTTCATGCTGAACCTCAGCACATCATTTAGTGCGATTAGACCGTATGAGTGGCATTGTGAAGTGTGTGTGTGTGTGTGTGTGTGTGTGTGTATGTGTGTATTTATTTATTTTACAGCTAAAACTATTGTACAGCTTGGTGACTTTTATTTTGCTTATCTACAATAGATATTGGAAAACTGTGTAACTACTAAAACTATAGTTTTCATAGTTTTGTGAGTGTTACTGTTTCACAGAAGCGTGCATAAAATTTTTATCAGTTTATCTGGTGTACAACAGACTGTCACATTGGTTAAAAAATGGAATGCGACCTTGGTTGAGAAATACAATTGATTGTCTCAAATTGCTTTACTTTTAATAATAATGACTAATCGCTACTTTCGTTTAGACACAAATTTTATTGTTTGTCATTATTAACATCTACTCTACTAAACTTAAATGTCACTTAAATTATTAATGTTTAAAGATTAGTCAAATCTTAATGATATATATATATATATATATTGTAACTAGATGTAATATGATGTGTTTGTAAAAATGTAATTAAAGTTTAAATGTTGTTTGGTGTTAAACGTGTCAAAATGTATGCTCTCAGTCGTGTACGGGTAAACCGTATTCTGCTCTGCTGCATTCAAACGTTGCCGCCTCGCCACCTGATTGGCGTACAGCTCTCTGCTATATTACCCAGCTTGCGTCTCGCTTTAACGCCTTCACTTCAATAATTATTAGTCGTAATTCTAAATTAACTGAATCAAACATACAGCATTGCAGATTGAGAACATTTATTAATCCTTTAGAATATTTATCTTGGTTTATTATACATCAAAATCCGTTTTCTGCACCGGCTATTGCAATTGTGTAGTTGGTACTTGCTCAGCTCAGTTGTATACAATCAGTCAGTAATGTTAGTTTACAGTAAAAATTATCGTTTTTCTCAGGGGTGTAAAGTCCTTTTGGCTACAGAAATATATACTTACGGCTAACACACACAAAGTTATAATAATTCTTACAACTAATTACATAATTAAATCGATATCTCATTACATTTGACTAAGTAATCACCAATGAAAACTTGTGAAGCAATTTAGGGTTATGTCTCATTTGCCAGAAGTTCGTTATTAGAAGATTCGTTAATTATTTATCATAATGTACTTTCTTAATAATTATTAATTGGTTGGAGTTAAATAGTGAATTTAAATAAGTATTTATTTTGACTCGGAATAGTGATAAGTGATTTTGAAATAGTTATTTTTAATTCAGACCAAAATTTGTGAGTACGCTTTAAGGGATAATGTTTATACTCATCAGTTACTTGTTGCTGAAGGTCCTGATGTCGTCTTCTTCGATAGATAACTCCTGGGCTGTCGTCTTCTTCTATGGATAATTCCTGTCGTCTGTTTCCCTCGTCTCGGCACTTTTCTTTGCTACTTCAGGCCTCGTAATTCTTCAGTTGGTGTCGTCTTCTTCTTTTAGGAGGTTCCACTGATCTTCATATAGTGTCCGTGGTCGTCTTTCTTCGTCACGGCGTCGCTTCGTCTTCTTTGGATCACTACGGTTTGTTAATTTAATTTTTTATAAATAAAAATTTACGTTCAGGATTCCCTGTACTGTTGTAATTGTCTTCCATTAGTTTTAAATAGTTTTGAAATTATTTGAAGAATAATAATTTAATTTTAATACGAGAGCTACTCGGTCCACCCTCTGGCGTTGGTTAATAATGACTTACTGAAAATCTAACGGTTTTTTGGCGTTATTTTTCTTGTTGCTATGGTTACTTCATAAATTATGCTAATTTTTCATTGGTTATTAACTCAGGTTATTGTTAAGATTTATCGTCTTTTTTCGTCTATTTCTACCAAAATATCTTCAACTGAAGATTACTACTTTATTCTAATATCTATGGTCATCACATTAGTACCATTCTTCCTAATTTTTTATGATGAACATTTTGATACCCCTCATGCCTACTTTTGGATAGCTAATTACATTTTTACTATTTTCCCAATTTTATATCTTACATATATTTTATTCAAAATTAGTTGTTAATCACATATCTTGGTACTATGAATACCCACTTACATGGTTTAATCATTTGGCACGTTCTGCCTTACCCTTGGATTATTATTTGTTCTCAAATTAATAAATTTATGTTCAACAGTTTGGCCTAGAGCCTAAATTCCATTCTACTTCCATCTAACATTTCTTACTAACATTCCTGGTAACTCTAATACAATTTACAAACAAAACAAACAATAAACATTAGTATCCCTAACTCTAATTCTTACTATTAAACATTTCTTTTCAGGTTCTACCCTGAAATAACTTTTAATTGCTGTTATCTGCTTACCCTACAATTTACTCTATGCTATTATTTTCTGAACACAAACAAAACTCTTAATACTTCCTTAAAGAAACTTAAAGAAACTCTTATAATACTATTGACAAACTGTTCCTTGCATGATATGTCCTATCTACTATTCACTTCACTCAAATACAGTGTTAGTCCTTCTTAATTTGCTATACATTCTGATACCTTTAACTCTTACCTTAATATATAATCTTGATATCTTATTACCTAAATTAACAATATTTCAATTAGTTCAATCTTACCTACTAATGCACAGTTTATCACAAATTGTTTATCTGTTTTAACATAGTTGGCTTATATAATATTTAGTTCTACACTCTCACTACACTTTTCCTTTCATTAGAAAGTTTCTATAATTACTACCCTGCTCACTTTGTTTCATTATTCTATACCTATCACTTCACTACTTATTTAGTTTTACACACTTTTGGGCTTATTTACTTGTTTATTCATGGGTTGTCTGATTACTTTAAATCACTGTGTGATTATGGTCATTTATAACTATTTACCTCCAAATCACACTGATCACTTTTGGTCATCATTCTAATATTGCTTTTGTTTTGGGCTCAAAGTATTGTTTATAGATTTGGCCATTACTACTACAATTAGTTTGGGGTATGGTTAGCTTCTAACCCCCCTACATTATATTATACAATTACATTCTTTAAATAACAAGATACATGTGATACTATTAACATTAGATTAATATAAGATTAAGCACTTTTATATTTACACTTAGATTTTTCAGTTCATTAGGTAATTCATTAAAATATTTTATGGCATAATACACATAGCTTCTTTGCCCAATACTTAATAGGTGTCGCGGCAATATAATATTTGTATACCGTGTGTTGATTCGATTTTGTAAAAACTCACTTTTTAGATCATTGTATTGATAAACTATAGAATTCACTACAAACACCTGTTTAATATTTAATGGTTTATTCGAATCTTGTTCATTGACTCCTATAATTTTAAGAATACGCTTTTGCAGCCGATCCAATGCGTCTAGAGATGATTTATATAGACCCCCCCCCCCCAGCCAATGATAGCATACCCTGCCACACTATGGAATAGTCCATAGTATATTTGTAGTAGTTGCTTTTTTGATAAAATTTGCTTAAGTCTGTAAAAAACGTAGACTTAGTATTTGGTTTTTTTTACAATGTTAGCCACATGTACATCCCACTTCATGTTAAAGTCATATGTTATTCCTAGATATTTACTAGTTTTAACTCTTTTCAATTTTTGACCATTTATCTTAATTTCAAAGTCATGCGGAACAGAGTCTCTATAATTTCCAAAGGTGATAAAAACAGACTTGCTTATGTTGAGTACTAGATTATTGTGATAGAGCCAAGAGTATATAATATCTAATTTAGTTGACATATCTGTTGCAAGTTCAGGCCATGTCTTTGCTTTCATTGGTACTGCTGTATCATCAGCATATGCTATTAATACATCTTGTAACACTAGTAAGTCATTGATATATAAAATAAACAATAAAGGTCCTAATATAGAGCCCTGGGGCACTCCAACATTTGTTTTAATAGGCTGACTTCTAGTCCCATTCACCTTTACAACTTGTGTCCTGTCATGTAAATAACTGGCTATCAGGGATAAGCTTACACCTCTTATTCCCATATTCTGTAATTTGGATATAAGTATGCCATGATCGACAGTGTCAAAAGCTTTGGAGTAGTCCAAAAAAGTTACAACAGTTGGTATGCTAATACTTAGATTTTCATAAATAAATTTGCTAAGTAGGGCTATAGCATCATCTGTACCTTTCTTCTTGAGAAAGCCAAATTGTTTAGCACTTAACAGGTTATGTTTCTTTACAAACTTAAATAATCTGGTAAAAATAATTTTTTCAAAAATCTTAGCTAAATTGGTATCAGTGCGATCGGTCGATAATTGTTAACCAAACTTTTTACACCTTCCTTATATATAGGACAAATTACAGCTTTCTCAAATTGATATGGACATGTACCTTGTATCATAGCAGTATTAATAATGTGAGTCAAAGCAGGAGTTATGAACGGAGCAGCTAGCTTAACTGTATAGGCATGAATTTCATCACACCCACCAGGTTTATTTTTGAGTTCACGAATAGTTTGGTAAACTTCTGACTCATTTGTTGGTGTTAGAAACATAGTATGCTGATTAATTGATATATCTGGTATTTCATGCTGCAGAATAGGAGGAGTCGCACTTTCATTCAGCCTAGATACTATTGTGCTGAAAAATTCATTAAAATAATTAGCCTTTGTCCAGTCATTGCTGTTAAGTTTATTATTAATCAAAATATCATTTATTTGTCTATTTTTTGAATTACGATCCAATTTTAGATGAACATATCTCCACATTTTTTTAGAATCAGCGTTTTGTAGTTGTTTTTCTTCATGCCTATTTTTAGCAGTCCTAAGTAATGATTTAAGTCGTTTTTCGTAATTTAAGTACAGCTCTTTTTTTAGCAAGTCGTCTTGACTATTCTTCCAGGCTTTATATAACTTGTTTTTGTTATTAACTGAATTAATGAGAGCAGGGGTAATCCAGGTCTTTCTTGGTTTTTGAATTTTTGGCTTAGTTTTGTGTGAAAGTTCATTGATAGTTTGAATCTTGTTTATTAAAAATTCTAATGCTTCATTGTTATTTGGTGTATTACAGACTTGTTGCCATTGTTCTGAAGCACACAGCTCCAAAAATCTTTTTTTGTTTATTTCAAAAGATACTGTAAGTTTGCATTTTATGTTGTTTCCATGTAGTGATATTAAAACGGGGTAGTGGTCTGTGATTGAGTCAATTAATTTACCAGATTTTGCTGTGTATATTCCTTTCATGAAAATATGGTCAATGCAAGTTCCATCTTTATAATTCTTTATAGGATGAGTACAAGTATTTATCATCGATTCATAACCATTTTGCAGTAATTGGTAGAAATAATCCTCAGTTTTTTCATTGAACTCAATGAGATCTAAGTTAACATCACCCAAAATCATGTGGTTTGCAACAGTTTTGTTACTTAAGATAAATTTTTCATGATCTTTAATGAATTTGTCAATCTGATAATCATGACAACGATATAGTCCAGAAAATTTTAAATACTTTTATTTGTTAATTCTATGAGCAGACTAGTGATTTTTAAAGCATTAAATTGTTCATTAATGGTTTGATACTGTAGGTTACTTTTTACATAAATAATCACTCCATCTGCTTTATTTATTCTGCTGTTATTATTAAAATGTGTATAACCTATTATATTTATAAGCTTGATATTATCCATGAGCCAAGCTTCAGTGCAAATTATCACATCTGGTTTATGTTTAAAAGAACTTAACATAGTTTCAAGTTTTAATATATTTTTCTGTATACTTCTGATGTTGACATGTAGGGTCAGAAGCTCAGAGTCACAAAAAATGGGGTTGAGATTTATCTCTTCTGTACTATTAAAAATTAATTCATCATTAAGGTTATATTCTTGTATTTCCATAAAAAATTTATTTATATGTTAGTTTTGATTTTTAATTTTTTCTTTTAAATACAAAATTTTATCTAATCAACTAGTTGTAGGCCTAACGTAATTAAATGGAGGTTCTGGTTTCCAGGGGTAGTTTGTATCACAAATATACTGCTCCCATCTTACTTTATAACTTTCACAGTTTTGAATATCATTTGCAGAATGATCTATGGATCTTTTTTTAGTTAAGTATTTGTTAGCATTAACACAATTAATACATTTATTTATATCAGAGGTACATACTGTAGCATCATGGTTACCTGAACATTTGTAGCATGATTGTTGTCTTTTAAAATTGTCTTTGCACTTTCTCAATGAATGGTTATACCCACAACAGTTTTTACAACATTTGATATTAAAATTGTCATACACTCTGCAGTTTTCATATCCAATAAAAACAGATTTATTCTTCATTATCTTGGCATATGCATCAGAGGTTACTTCTGCTAGCGCAGCATGATTATTGTTTCTCTGTTTGTATTTGTGTACAATGTTTACACTATTTGATGGTAATTAATTTCTATGTATGATATCGTTCTCGAGTTCTACTTTATCGACATCTTCTGATATGTTTTTATTTTTATTTGCGGATTTTTTTTACACATGCTTCAGCTGTCAATATTTCACTGTTTTCACTGTTTATAACCTTTAGTATTTTTTCAGAATCTTGCTCATTTATACACTTTAGAAAAACTGTACCAATATTGACTTTGTTAATTTTTAAAACTTTGGCATTAGTTTTGGTTGAAATTTGCACTTTGATAATATTTAGGGCATCGCCTTTGAAATTTTCCTTTGGCTTTATTGTCAAACGAGCACATTCTTGCTTTTTAGGTAAATTTAGCACAGCATCAGCATACGAATTATTAATGTCTACATAATGTTTTTCAACATTTACAGCAGATGATCTTAAGAAACTGTTATTTTCACGCAACTCATGGTTATGTTCACGTAACTCATTATTTTGTTTCACTAATTCACTATTAATTTTTTTTTCATAGTTTAATTCTCTTATATAGTCCTGGCAATCCTCACATTCAAAATTTTGTTCACACTTACGGTTTTTATTTTTTTCACTGGCAATTGATACGATAGATATAGCATCATCCTCACCTTTATCATCTGTATCCATATTATCACTTACACCATCTTGAGTCACACTTAGACCATTTTTAATATTTTCTAGATGTTTTTGAATAATTAACAATTTTTTTTTGACATTACTATTTTCAATATCAGTATCCTGGTCACATGGTTGAATGTCAACAAAAGATAGGTTAAGATGTACAGGGCACACAATTATGTGTCTAGAGATAAAGAATCCTTTTCCTTCGTTTACTTCTCTTGTAAAATCAGACTTGCAGAAAACACTATCACATATTAAACAAGTAACAAGTCCAACTTTTCTATTTGGATGACAAATATGATTAATATGATCGGGTGATATATCGCGCGCGTCTTTACTTGTCCACGCCATTACAACTTAGGTTTCATATATTTCAAAAAGTTTACATAGAGAATACAGATGACATTTTTTCAATAGGATTCTTGGAGATCTAACGCCACAGCCAGTGGTGGTTAAAAGTTGTAACAGTATGCGCAATATTTTTGTATTTTATTCTTGCCGAACATGTACTTTTCAAATAATCTAATGGATTTATAGGTAATTGTAATATTATTATAATTTTTATTACTATTATTGTATTTGTTATTATAATTTATTATCGTCGTCGCCGTCATCTTCGTCGTCGTCATCCTGTACAGCTTAGGCTAGTAGCCTGTTCCGGTCTCAATGGAAGTCATCCAACCATCGCTTACGTGGTCTTCCTACAATTCTCTTCCCCCTTGGATGACAGTCAAGGGCTCATCTTAAAAATCTAGTTGGATCCATTCTTTCTACGTGTAACCGCCACTCCTTTTTGTACCGGGAGATTTTCTCATTTAAACTTTCAGCTGTGCCTAGCTCCATTCGAATATGATCATTTTTCATAAGACTTCTCCTGGTACAACCCTTTACAGTCCTCAAAAATCTCATTTCCGCTCCCTGTATTCTAGGTATATCTTTGGCCTTTCTAATTTAAATCTCACTTCCATACAGTTGAGGTATGGCCAATTACATTATAATATTTCAATTGCGTTTCTTTTCTTGTTTGTTGTTTAAGTGTTTAATGATACAGCCACAAAGCGACTGGAAGAAACTAATTTTGCTTTCAACCTCCTTATCATCTTAGTATGTGATACTGCACCCTAGGTACTTGAAATCTGGGACCTGGCGAGTCCTGTATGATAGTCTTTGTTCTAATATAATTTTCCCAGAAAAGGCCATAACTTTTGTTTTGGATCATCATGATCGTAACTATGTTTTTTACTCTTAAAATTATGTTATTGCCATTTCTAATAAGTGATTTATATCGGGGCGTTTGAAAATTCACTGAACAAATTTTTTATAATTTTTTATTAATTGTGATTGCTTTTCAAAGAAATTAATAAAATTGTATTTAATGCATCGGCCCTATGCGCTTTTAATTTGCGGTGGCCAGTTAAGTCATGTGGCGGAGACGCGGGATACTTAACTATTCATCATTTTCAAAAACATTGTAAGGTAACACCACAATCGTATGTGTAGTAGCACCAATTTTGACAAATCTGGAATTTTGGCTTTGTAAACTTGAATATAGTATGAAGTACTACAGGATATATAGACGCAATACAATCCGTTTATTTTTATTAGAATGCTTATTATATACACCAGTACTACGGTAAAATACACCAGTACATAATAAGGCCTAAATCTGCATAAAATTGAAAAATTTATAATTTACAAAATAAAATTTTCAGCAATATTGAAAGTATGTTAAACCCTAGATCCAAGCTTTGGCTAGGTATAAACATTGATGAGTAAAACAACAAATTAAAACCCCAAAATTATTGTAATTATTTACCAAACTCGTTAATAAGTTGAAAGTATTCAGAAATTGTTTTAAATAATATGAAATTAGTTTAGTTGCAAATTGTGTTTTGATAGAATGTCATGGAACAAATAGAACCTTTTAATATTCATGTTGAATGCGGTATCCAAGTCACTTGTACCGAATTGTACTAAATTACCTTAAATTGTCCGCCTTGTGACTTCTTATAATTTTTCTATTACGCATTTCAGAGCTTATGCTCCATCATCAGATATAGATTAAAATAAAACTATCACTCTTACCGAGGTCGTTACATAATATGTCAAAACGTTTTGCATATAAACAGCGCGCGGAAGTAGGGTGCGCACTCGTTCACGTTCAAATTGCCACTCAACCCGTGAGTGGTTTATATCAATAAAAATACTGTAAACAAAATAGAAAATCAAATCAAATATAAAATAAAAACTCAACATATAAAAATTAATCACAATGAGCAACACATAAATAATAACAACAATAAAAAATGGGCCACATTCACATACATAAATAACAAAATGACAAAGCTAACAAATCTATTTAAAAACACAGCTATCAAAATGGCTTACTAAACTAATAAAAATAATTTACAAAAACTAAATAACCCACACAACAAAGATAATACAACAACCAATGGTATATACAAAATTGAATGCCAAGATTGCAATAAATGTTACATAGGACAAAAAAAAAACAGCTGAAAAAACGTTATTTTGAACACCTAAATGCATACAAAAAACAAAAATATATAAATCTAATTTGGCCACACATGCAATAAACACTGGACATGAATTCCCAGACATAACCAATATGACACTAATAAAACATATACCACACAAAGGGACCATAATGAACATTTGGGAAAATTTACAAATATACAAACATAAAACACAAAACAAACTAATACCTGAACAAATTGTCACCGGACAAAAGGCTTGCCGCATGACAAATGGCACCAATCGTACACACTAGTTATTTTGGTGGCCCTAAAAAGGACCTGGTGGCGAGAAAGCTGATGTTGGTAGTGCCGCGCTGAGATGTTCGGCGGCAGCGGCCGCTGTTCGTGGCGTACTGCAGTCCTCCTCTTCTTTTGGCATCGGGTGTACAGTCGGCTGCCGGCCCAGCGAAATCCATCGCTGGCGCGGAACTGGAGGGCGAAGACGCAAGAACGCCGGTTCTATTCTTCGGCCGTTCCTTCCGGCTGACTCCGCGCCGATTCCGTCCGAGAGAGGAGAGGAGATGAAGTGCGTCCGATGGCGTGACGAAAAATTTTCTGCCGGCCCGGGTTTTATGCACTAACCGGGATCGCTGATTGGCTAGCTCCGAGCACGTTAGATGGTCACGTCTCGGCTGCTGATCGCTGATTTGCTCGCTGTGTCCGCCGCTGGTACCGGAGAGTAGATGTTCGCATACCGCTGCCTGACAATTTTTAAAGCACTCAACATAGAAAATACACAAAATACTAATATATACACCACAATCACACACAATAATACCAATTTAAAGCATATTGCAATGGGTGGAATGTGCATCTGAATTAGTAATTTTGGGTCTGAGCATATGATATCATGTTGCAATGAAATTTGTGTAAGTAAAGACTGGAGGTTTGAACACTGTATAATAGACAATAAGGTACATGTTCAATTTGTTAGTTTCAAGTAAATTTTAGACAGTAAAAAACCCAATTTGTGTTGTGAAGAGGTGCGAAAATATGCGTAGGCAAGTGGCGAGTGCGCGCGTGCAAGAATATGTAACTATGGTAGGGGTAATTATAAAAAACGTGTTGAGTTAAATAGCTTTTGTGAAAATAAAAATTGTGACATAAGACGTGAACCAGAATACGCATAATAAAAAGACCTATCGAGTGGCAATATATATTTGTAAATTAAAGAATGTTATATATCAGTTTTATGACCCTGTAGAAAAATAATAAAATTAAACTAGCTTTTTCCAAGCTTCACTTTGTTCTCAGACAGTATTTTCCAAAATAAAGTTATGTTACCTTAGACGCAGAGAAAAGGAATATAGCAGCCATTCAACGTTCGAGGAATTGGCTAAGATTTCAGTGGATTTCTTAGAGAGCAATTCAGTCTCTCTCTGAACTTGATGACGCGTGGTCTTTGCTGCTGGAGTTTACACGCTTGATCTACGAAAGCGTACGAACACAAGTCAAAAAGTTCGCGAGTTGATTATTATTATATATATATATATATATATATATATATATATATATATATAAATCGGTTCATAACGTTATCCTGCGTCTTCCGATCCCTTGTCTCCATTGGCCTCGATCTAACCAAGATTCTTCTTCCAATTCCCGGTCTCTCATTGCCCGGTTGTTGCCTTCTCTCCAACTCAACCTAGGTCTTCCTCTTCGCCTACGACCGTATGAAGTCCATCTCAAAATTTGCTTTTGGGAGTCGATTATTCGGCATTCTTTGTACATGCCCAAACCATCTTAGCTGTTTTGTTTTTATGTCGTTGACAATAGAGTACTATACCCCCCATTATCTCCCGGATTCTGACGTTTCTTACTTTTTCCAGTTTTGATCTCCCTGCCGCTCTTCGCCAGTAATCCATTTCAGTAGCTTCCAACAACTTTTCTGTTCTTTGTATTATTGGCCATATTTTAAACCCGTATGACGTAATTGGTTTCACGATTGTATTGTATGTACGATGTTTATTTTGTTTTGATATTTGTTGGCCCTACAATATGTTGTTCAGCAATGCTATTGATTTTCTTCCCAGATTATTTCTTTCTCTTATCGCTTTATCTAGACTACCATCTTGTGTAACTGTTTTCCCCAGATATTTATAGCTACTGCAATTTATTATTTCTTGTTCGTCTTCTAAAATTAAATTCTTCTGTTCCCCATCAATGCACAAATACTCCGTTTTCTTTGTGTTTACTTCAAGGCCCCATAGCTTATATTCCTCTATAAGTTTTTGGTGTCATGTATTTCACGTCGTGATAGTCCTGCGCTATCACGACTTGGTCGTCAGCGAAATACAGTGTGTACACTGTGTTGTCAATTAGAGGTATCCGCATTTTGTGGCATTTCTTTTTCCATGTTTTGAGGGCTTGTTTCAGGTATATTTTAAAAAGCGTCGGCGAGAGACAACATCCCTGTTTCAGGCCCTTACTAACATTAAATCTTTTTGAGACTTTACTTCCAATTTTTACTTGCGCTTTCAATCCGTTGTATAAAGTCTTAACCGCTTCGATTAAAGTGAATGTTTGTTCGTTAAAGTGGCAGCCAAAGTTTGGTGTGAAGAGTACTGTCATACGCTTTCTTAGACCGATCCTTCCGAGGCTTTTTAACAATAAAAGGTTTTCCGAGTATTGGGGAATTAGCCCAATGCCTCAACCCCCAATCTGGAGGGCCAGGGTTTTATTTCAGGGTACCTTCTTCTAGAAGGGTTGCTTTCTATACAGCTAAGGAGCTCTCCTTCTGCCCCACCTGTTGGTCCACGGGTAGTCTTTTATTTCCCACCTACCCGCCGGCCAAAGCCGGTTAGGGCATCCCCCTATCCGCCACCTGGGGATGCGCCCTCTAAGGGTTACATGTTCCCCCTATTAAATAGGAGGATTATTAAATACGGAGTGCTAATCTGGTAAAGTACAAGATTGTCCTCTTAGGCATTAAAAAATACACTTGAAGTTGGCTAGATCATTGTGTACACGTAATACACAAATTAAATTACGATAAAATTTAATCAACTACGATTTGTAGAAGTACTCAACCCGAGAACGACCCTGAACGCCAGATAACAAGAGGAGATCGTAGCGGTATACGGAACCTGTATCCAGAGTGAACAACTACGCCTGTTTTCAAGACCGGATCATCAGTTATCTTAAAGGGAAGTGATTTCATTTTGTTATTAACTGTAAAAAAACACTTATAAACTAAAAAAACAAAAAACTTACAAAAAAATTTAATGTATTAGATTGTAACAAAAAAATTATTTTAATTTGATAAAATAGTCAGCAGAGACAGTATAATAAGTTTGATTTTGTTGTTATAAACAGTACTAAATTAGCAATGCAATTTGAAATTAACGTTAATCAATCTGAAAAGCATTCCAGTATATAATATTATTATCAATAATAATATAATATCAGTTATCCGATAATATTATCAGAGCCCCCTGACAAAGGTCTAAAGGAGCAAAAACTAGTTTAGGCCATCAGGTACAAATCTATAATTTTTGTCAATAATGTGGAAAATGCTGGTAATATGGTACATATCACTCAAAAGATTTTGTATTGGCAAAATTTAATTAAAATTTTATTATACTAACACGAATTACTAGTAGATTATGCACGTAATCAAGACGGAAAACAGTATACGTGCGTCCCAAAAATTAATATTGTAATTACTCTACGACAACTAGATAGCAGTCAATGGGTATGTAGGACTGCACGTGTGTACGTGTGTCTGTGTGTGTGTGTGTAGGTGTGTTTGTGATTTACTGTGTTCACATAATGAAGTTCTTTCCATGCGGCGACTAGTAGCATGCATCAATTAAGTCATGATGTACGTTTAAGCCCTTATTACTGCCATTATGGGGTAATATTTGCAAAGGATCGGCTCTCATTAACCCACTTCGTAGTACTTACATGTTGGAATTGTGTTTTGGTAGACCATTGTACCCAACACGGACATGCAGTAATTATCGCTGTATACGATACTTTGTATAATGGTATCTTTTCCTTCCCCGAAAGTAACACACGGTTTGGAACTTAATTAGCCCCATGGTCATTTAAATTGGCCGTGTGTCATGGGCGTTAGCATGGGTATCTAGTTGCTTCCATATACAACGAAGATGTTCTGTTTCTTGCTACGCAAATTGATGCATCATGTAAGCTAAACATTACAGTAAATTTTAGTTAATACATAAAATATGGTACGGGCTATTCCAATCTGTTGTATGGGTTGGTGCAGAAAATAATATAAACGGATAAAAAGGTATCGGTGAAAAATTGAAAGAGATTCACAGTTTCAAAAACAACAGTGGAAAGATTTGGGATAATTCAGTCACAAGAATAATAAAAAACGAGAAGAATGGCAATTTTTAGAGAAACGTGCTCCAGCTAAGGCCAATAGACTATGCTCAACATTTGTGATTGAAAAATCTCAATCCTACAGTGAAAGATAGAAAGATTTTTTATTACAGAGATTATTATTATTATTATTACTATTATTATGTAATATTTTTATAGTATAATTTATGTATTTTCATTATAGGTTGCATTAGTATATTTCTTTTTTGAACAACTCCAATTGCACAAAACGAAGCAGTAGTGTAAGGAACAGAAAAATGCAACTATAGTCTTGCCACAGATCTTCGGTTTCTTGTTTGATGGTCAGTTTTCTTATTTCGCGTTTTAAGAAAAGTATTATCAATAACTGTTACCTAACGTTATATCTATTAGAAAGTGGTACCCAACTGGTGTCGTGGCGCCTTGGGCGCAATAAACGACTTACAGGTGTCCGCGGTGAAACTATTGTTAAATAATCAAATAAACTAGAAAATGTATATTATATTAAAATGTGTTACCATATTGTTTATTGTGTATTTAAAGTTGCCAAGCTGCATTAAATGCTTGTACTTGGTGGTTAGATACATTTTGTACTCTAACCCACCGGTAAGGAATTATTTTAATTTGACTACAAAATTTGTCATCAAGTGGAATGACACTTGATTTTAAGAGACCAAGCCTGTACAAAGCTTTTTTTTTTAAAGAATCAGGTCAAATGTCTATTCCACACCAGTTGTTCTGTTAGGTATCCCTCAAAGAATAAATGTAATATTATGACGGTCACACGGATCGTTAAACGGATTAAACAGTTACACTCACCAATGTAACAAACAATAATTGTCATCTCACTAGGAGTGTCACAATACGTACGTCACACGCAATAACCACTAAACCGCAAATCACAATAACAATTACTCCAAAACGCACTATAATATCGCATGTCTAAACTGAACTGTCCCCGTTCTAAAGCCAGTATTTATAGCTAGGCTGTGAAACATGGTAGTGACACAGAGCAACGTCTGGAAGGCATAATATCTGGAATGATACAAAGCGTTACGTTATTCTGCTGCGCAAAGCGTCATGCAGCCACACACACTATCACTATCTCTTCATCATAGCACTGCCCCCTCCTTAATCCTTTTACATTTGTGTGTAGTAGAAATAATAAATTGTTGAAACAAAACATAAATAATGTTCTTTATTTATTTGTCTGAGGACCAACTTCACTAATTTAATATAAATTTTGTTTAGTTTTGGACAATCGATTTCGAAGACTTTTGGGTAACATCTTGTACGGAATTCAGGGTAAGAAAACTTGTAATTGAACAAAACTCTCGGCCGCACATGTTGTTTGGATAAGATCTGTTACCCGTATGATTTAAGCGCAATTCGGGTTTACAAGGGGAATAGAATGGCATAATTAAAAATAGAGTTTGCAGACTTAAAATAGAGAAACATTGTAATTGATAATAGTGTAATAGTGGTTTTGAGCAGGGATCACATTTCCATTATTTGGGTTGTGATATCTCATATATGATGGATAACAATATTGAGAGAAAATTAAATAAATTTATGCTCTGTATGATGGTGGTTAGCGTGTGGACCCTTGGCCTACCTGCTACCTCTCCCCCATTCTAATACTTCCGTCCGGGCTCGACAGCAGCTAATTGCCGCGTGAGTCACCTCACTGTGCGTCCAGTATGAAACAATTTTTTTTTGCCTCGCCCAATACTGGTAAAATTTTGTTATATTTGAAATCAGCGAAATAATACGATGAAAATGACACCAAACACGACTAAAAAATATTAAATTTTAAGGTGTTTCAAAGTAAAAGGTCAACAACTACTTTAATACACATCTTCAGTGCATACTGCTTAAAGAATAAATTTAAATGAAAAATACGAATACTTGTTTAATGGGTTTGTTTAATTCTTTGATTGAAAAAGAACACACATAATATTTCGTGTTTAAGCGCTGGTAGTGGACGGAGAACTTCCTGCTCATTTCCTATAATGGGGTTGCTATGAGTCATCTCGTGACTAGTGCTGCTTAGTATTTATGACTCAGCCTCATCCCTTCTTCAGTTGCTCACAAACAGTTGAATAGTTTAGTGTCTACTGTTCGTCGCTACTGTCGATCGTGAGTTTACAGAGTATTAGTTTAATTAGTTGAATATTATAAGGTTACATTTTGTTAAGTTAAGTATTTCAAATTTTATTAGTGTTTTTTATTTTTTTATCGAGATGTCTTCATCTAGTAAACGTGGTAAAGTGTATCATTCTCAAACTAGAACAATAATCGCGTCGATTATGCAGTACTTTGAGCAGGAGCGTGACAATAAAGGCCCGTTAATTGATATAAAAAAATGTGTGAGAGAGTTTCGGCAGCGTGTCAAGTGTCTCTACGCACCATTACTAGAATAAAAAGTGAACTTAAAGAGTGTAAGAACGATAGCTTTGTTATCAGCGAAGATAATGAAAATGACGATGTGCTCCCAGATGCAGTGAACACGGAAAATGCTAGTGTGCTCCACACGCCAGAAAGAAAAAAACTTCTCCCATGCCCGGTGACTTATATTGATGATTTTGACAAATCTGCCATCCGATGCCAAGTTGTAGATTATTATAGACCCATGGAAGTGCCGACTCTCCGAAAATTACAAGCATCTCTCAAAGATGTAGGATTTTCAAGGGATGCTTACTGTCTCTTTCTAACGTATTAAAGAATATTGGTTTCAAATGGAAAAGGTTCGATAAAAGAAAGGTACTTATGGAGAAGTCGTCGGTTGCTTTAGCAAGATGCCGGTTTTTGAGGAAAATTCGTAATGTGGACATTAAAAACGTGTTTTTTTTAGATGAAACATGGATTAATAGTAATGTCTCCAAAGATGTTGGATGGACCGACGGCAGTGTTAGCTCTACTCTGGGTGCACCTCTAGGCAAAGGACAGCGACTCATAATCTGCCACGCAGGTGGCGTCAACGGATGGATAAATGCACCCCCGCTGATTTTCAAATCTAAGAAAACGGTTGACTTCCATGGGGAAATGAATTCTGAGATATTTGAGTGCCGGTTTTTTAGAGTGGTGCTTCCTTCACTACCACCCGGTTCAACAATAGTGATGGACAACGCTCCTTACCACTCAAGAGTAAACAACTCGGCTCCAACCTCATCCTCAAGGAAAGGAGAAATGGCAGATTGGCTAACCTCATGAGGAGTTCGTATCACGGACGACATGCGTAAGCCCAAACTGTATAATCTCGTCAAGCTACACAAGCCCCAACTGACTTCTTATGTCATTGACAAGAAAGCATCTGAGCTTGGATTCCGGGTTATTCGGCTTCCACCTTATCATTGTAATTACAACGCTAATGAAAAGGTCTGGGCTCACTTGAAGAATTATATCAAACAGCGCAACACAACATTCAAACTGGAAGATGTGCAAAATTTGTTTTTTGAAGCTGTAAACTCCTACCAAGCAGATTCGTGAAAAAACTGCGTTAAACACGTAAAGAAAGAAATGGATGATGATTAGCTGAGTGAAGGACTTGATGACCGCAGTGTCCAGGAATTGAGCATCAACTTAGCTCCAGGAGATCCAGATGATGACGACAGTGACTGGAACTCTGACGAGGAAGAAGACTTGGGAACATCTCCATTGGAATAACTGTTTTAATGAGAGTAAGTAGACTTGGTATATTTATTTAATGTTTTATTATTTTGTTGCCTTATATTTCAAAGGTCAAAATGTTTGAGAACCGTTGTTCCAAAAGATATTATAAAAATATAGTACTATCTAAAAAAATATTATCAAAGTAGGGTACTATTATGAGCTAAGTCATAATAGTAAAAAAAGATTAGTAGAAAAAAATTTATTTTCATACGCTAAGTCATAACTGGTCTTATTTACAAATAATTATTTTCAGAAAAATTTTAGCAAATGTTTGTTTTTTCCATAGGTTCTCTGGTGACTCGGATCGATTTCGTTTACCAGCACCAACTTTGACCTGCTTTATTACAATCGCTAGCATAAGTCATTGTAAATAATATTTACATATTATGTAAAGTTATTGTAAATTAAATAATACAAATGAAGTCATTGTAATTAATCAGTCATTGTTACTTTATAACGCCCCATTTTTAATATTTTTTAGTCGTGTTTGGTGTCATTTTCATCGTATTATTTCGCTGATTTCAAATATAACAAAATTTTACCAGTATTGGGGGAGGCAAAAAAACATTGTTTCATACTGGACGCACAGTGAGGTGACTCACGCGGCAATTAGCTGCTGTCGAGCCCGTGCGGAATGATTAGAATGGGGGAGAGGTAGCAGGTAGGCTAAGGGTCCACACGCCAACCACCATCATACAGAGCATAGTTATACGTGTGTGGACTATTGAAGAATAAGACGCGGAGGGAGACACAGCTAAAGGTCTATAAGGTCGTGGCTGTGCCAACTTTAATGTATGGATGTAAAACGTGGACTCTCATGTAAAAAGATATTTTAAAAGTACAGGCCTCGGAAATGAAATTTTTAAGAGCATTTAAGTGGTGTAGTTTGAGGGAGAGATATCGACGAAAAGACGACATAAGGGAAGACCTGAAGTTCCAGCCGGTTCTGGAGAGAATAAAGGAAAACATGAGGAATTGGAAGTCTCGTATAGAACGCATGGTAGACACACGTATTCCTAAACAAGCGTTTGAATATAGGCCAGTGGGGACGAGAGATCGTGGAAGACCCTAAATGGTAGAGTCTTTGTGAAGTAGGAACGGGCTATAGCCCAAGCCATGTAGTGAAGAAGAAGAAGAAGAAGAAGAAGAAGAAGAAGAAGAAGAAGAAGAAGAAGAAGAAGAAGAAGAAGAAGAAGAAAATCAGTTTGCACAGAAAAGAATAACACCTAGAAACAGTAAATACAATTTACATGAAAGACAAAGGTAGTCAGGCCACTTATGTAGAATGCATAAGGGAAGACTCGACGGGAGTAGAAGGATTAAACAGAAGAGATAGGGCAAGAAAAGTGTGGTAAAAAGAAACAAAGCCAGTGGCTGAGGATGAGTAAAACCAATAAGAAAGTTGTCTCGACTCAAAGTTTTTCACGTCGTGAAAGAAAAATTTAAGTAAACTGGTAAACATTCACTAATCTACAATACGATTTTTAAAAATTAAATGTTAGAAGTTAAAAAGTATATTGACAAAAGCAAGGCACCTTAAAAAACAGTTTACTTGAACATGAGTAGCATATTAATGTGAAAACCTAAAAAAATGGAGAGAAAAAACAGAAGTTTTATTGTTTACAACGTGCTGTTATCACATGCATGAAAAACATAGTCTCAGAAACGTTGAAAATATTGATTGTTATAAAACGAGTTTTACAATTTAGTTAGCTTCAAAGAAATTAATCACAATTATATTTTATTCTTTAATTATTTGTGTTTCTGTATTTCTCTAAGAAACAGATATATGGAGAGTTAAAGAGAGAGAGAGGGAAAGAGAGCGAGAGAGTGAGTGAGTCAGACCTTTCCTTCGAAATTTAATTGGTCTGGAGCAAAAAGTAATGTATAACGTCCTTAAGTGAACACACGAAATTGCCCAGGCTAGCACGGGGTATTTTTCGCATTGCGGATGTGAGATTAAATTACATGATAAAACATTCCATTAAAACAAAACTGTCGTTAGAAATTCACTATTTAATTAATTTTACTATAACATCAAGTATCAGCTTAATTTTTGTCCATTATCATGAGTTGTGAAAAAAACTCGTTGTCCTAGTCAGTTGTTATAAAAAAAAAAGATTATATTACAGTATTACCAAAATACCCTTTTATTAAATGAAAAATATTAAAATCCTCTATCTGTCCACATGTTTACGAAAAAATATTAATATCCTATTGTCACGTCGGTTTACGATAATATGTAAAATATACAGTTTCCATTTAAAACACACGGCAGATTAATAAAATTGAATCATCTACTTCCGCTGAATTACACATTCTTGGCGTTTAATTACTAAATAATATTTATGAAAACGAACATTCGTAGATAGTTTCAGTTGAATCCGATCGCGTTGTACGACATTGTTACAACTGTCTCACGGATTATCGTGTTGTACAGTAGAAACAAAATACAGACACCAATGAAGTCACTAATTACCAGCTTAGCTACAAATAAACATGTGACATGAACAAGGTACTCTCATACAATAGTTTAAGTTAAATTTGCCCACACGTAATAATAATGTCAACTATTAAGAGTTCCGCAATAACACAATAATCACTTTCTCCACACTCTACAATCTTGCCAGGTGCAAATAATTTCTAATCTGGCCGCTGTTGCTTCTATATGTCTCGTAGGTGTTCCAGAATAATTTATCATTCATTTGGGGGCGTGCCAGCACAGTTGCTTAGTTAAAAGTATTCACAAGTTCCGGAAGGTACTTGAGTACACGGCCTTGACAGAGACACTACACCTGATCGGCTAGCTGAGACACGTGTAAAACGTTTACGTAACTGCACCTGCCGACATTTCGAGAGCTTTATGTAATTTCGTAGCAGTATGAAAGAATAAAATTTTTGGAAATTTCACAACTACAGTATATTGTTAGATGACCAAACTAATGTTAATACCTAGGCAGATGGTGAGAAAAACCCCGGAACCTATAAAGTAGTCACAAGTTATTGTTAACAAAGGTGAAACAGTACTATGGTTTAAAGTATCAGCTCTGCACCCGGAAAAAATGTATAAAATGTTCATTCAGAGCAGAACACTTTATCATTTTAAAAATAATGGCCAAATCTCCATGGAAAACACAAAATGACACATGCTTGAAAAAAAAATTCAGTGCATGTCACCTTCATGCTCACCATACCGAGTGCACAGCAATTTAAACAAAATACGTTCCGCTTCCAATAAACTATTCAATCAAGTACTTAGGGCTAATATTAGATAAAAATTTACCTGAAAGCCGTATACCTTCATCGTCATCTTGATCATCAGCATATTCTATAAGGATTAAACCAAAAATATTTTGTTCTGGATTTAAGCAGATAGACTAGAGATGGTCACTCCAGTGCTTCTTCGGACGTGCCACATCTCTCCGTCCTTTCGCTTATATAATTCAGTAGTTGTTTGGAAATGCGGTGAGTCATGGACCTTGAATTATAAACATAAAAGCAAAGTCAAACAATAGAGTTAAAAATTTTTTTTTTAATCACTTCTTTAATGCCCATACAATTTTTTAAAATCCTAAGCAAGGTACCTACAGCACATTGAATTCTCAGTTAATAATCTATTTTAATACTAAACACAAATTTGTTTACAATACAAAAAATTATATATATTTTAACGTAATGTAAATATATGTTATGTCAGGCTGTTATATAACAATGATTTTCTTTTGGTTCGGAACACAAAGAACACGATAACTAATTTAAAAGCTGAACGTGGCTTAAGAGCTAAGCTCTCTGTGATTTGATGCTATGAATGAGCAATATTCATAGTAAAATACAATTATTTTCCCAACGGGCGTTTAACAAGGGACAAGGATTTTATTCATTCAAGTTTATCCGCAGAAAAAAACTTCCAAAATAAAAAAAGATGTACTTCTAAATAAAAAAAATCGCGTTTTATAAACGTCCAATTAAATACATAATAAAATTATATTAAGATTTTGATTTTTCTTTTTTTTCAGATACGTTCAAATATAACATGAGATTATATTTAAAAGTAGCAAATACTATGAACTGGAGGACTGTTGTCATTTTAACAACAGATAGAAACAAGATATTCTTGTATTAAACAAATTGTATGGAATATTTCTCTTTCTTCTTACACGTGTTACAATATAATTGCAATCTTAATTCAGATACAATAAATAAAACGAAGAATATAAAATATCCTTAACAAACCTTTTTTTAATTTCCCATGTCGGCCTTGAGCCGGATCACACCTTTAATTTTTAGATTAGGGTCACTTGTTTAGAGTCATATGAAAGACCGTTATGTGTAGTTTACCAAATCTTAATTTTTTGTTTGTATGTATATAGATTTTTGCATTTACTTCTCATAGGAATAACATAAACAGAAGATTTTTCTTTTGTTCGTCCATCTGTACACAACGTAGGACTCAACTGTAAGTTCAGTAGGTCAGTAGGTTTAGCCTTTTCATTTGTTTGCAGCAAACCAATTCAATTATCGTCTAATAATAATTACTAACCAGTTGCATATAACACAACACAAATATCAAATAACACCATAAGTCTTAAGTAATAGAGTAGTTAAGACAATAGTTAAGAAGTTAATGCTAATTAAGAAGATAATTAGATATAATAAATTAAAATAATGTACTGTTTATACTCCAAAAGTTTGTTCTGAAGCATTTATAAGGATCTGTAATGGTAGAGTATATTAATGATTTACAGTAAAGTATGCAGATTGCCATAAGCACAATTACTGACAGAAGGTGGCGATTATAGTAAATATTAAATCTTTGAATCATATATCTGAGACCGTCCCTCAACTAACGTGCAGAATGTGGGATAAACATAATATATCTTATTGGTAAGTACAAATAAGAGCCTACACTAGAGCGCCACTACTGTTGAAGTTTGGTAGCGAAAACACGCCCTACTCAAATACTGAATGACAATGCTGTTATATGTATAGTACCCCCATTATAAAACAATATTCCTACTATCCGATGCGATTTGAGTAACGGTGTCAAAAGCTAGGAAAAGATTCTCTACTACAAGCCAGCAATGGCTAGACTCTGTATCTGCAAGCGAAGAAGCTACCCGTAGGACAATAATTTTCTAGTCCAAGTAGTCTTTCTGAGTAACATCTCTTGATCTTCTAGGCCGGTGGTTTGAGAAGACTGGTAAACGCTTTACGTGTAATTTTTTATCCTGTGTTCTGAAGGATAAGGATTCTTCAAAATAAACAACAGAAAAACGACAAGCTGTGTGATTCTGTAGACTTAAACTTGAAAAAAGAGCTCACGAATCTTGTCTCCATCTTATATGGTTACAGCAGGGATTCGTAAAAGCTATGACGGTAATTCTCCGCAATAAGCCAACGGGGAAGCCACAACATGTGGCAATGCATTTTAGGCGCAGAAGATGATAGAATGATTGAAAGCTCTGGGGAAGTTTGTTTGTCTGTTCAATTTTTGTTAAGATTTGTATTTTATACACAATAACACGTAACATAATCAACAGCATTTGTACAGTTTTCTACTGTCTGTTACAACAACAGCAAGTAACTGTATTAGCTACATTTCCGTCAGTGCAGTCGTAACTCATTAGTCTTTGTTAAACCAAATTATTCGTATCCATACGCTGTATGTTGTGCTAGTCAGTTGATTAACAAAAATTCTACAAATAATTACATAATTTTTGCTTTGTTTATGTAAGACATAAATTGTATCCAAATGAACATCTTCAATGTTACCGTTACGGAAAGCAGAATTTAAAATTGTGACAATCATATTCTACTACAAAATAATTATGTTAAAAAATGTTACTATATTTTACTCATCCATTAGCTAAAATACAGCGATTTTTGTTATAATGCCTTGAATTTTAAGTTTAGCAAGTGTCTTTTCCGCTCCTCGTTTTATATACAGAATATTGTGCATTTTAAAACCATCTATTCGTGCCTAGAGAGTACGATGTGTTTTCCTTGGCCAGTTCTTGACTACTTTTGTTCTACAACCAAATTACACGTCTCTTGCTACTTTATTTACATAACACATACATTGCATACGAATTGCTTCTTTCAAGGTAACCGAATTCCTTCTGATTTTTAGTTAGTGTAGCAGATCAGGCGCAATATTGCCAAAGACAACATATTGTCTTCTCCCAGCATTCATTATATTTTAAAACCCTCATCTACCTGAGAGTTATTATTAAACAAATATTTTGATAATGATATCTTGACTAATCATGAGAGCAACAAAAAATGACATCAAAAATAGGATACAACAGGGAAAAAAGGCTATTCGTTTGCAAAACTTGTTACTTTGGTCGAACAAAATGAAACTTCAAACTAAACTGACAATCTACACAACTATTGTGGAGCCCATCTTAACTTATGGCTGCGAATGCTGACAATTTTTAGATAAAGAGAAAAAGATTATAGAAACAGTGGAAATGCAGTTCTTAAGAAAACATGTAATATTTCTAGAATACAACGTGTTAGTAACGAAGATATAAGAAGGAAAACAGGGTGCGTACTTACAACAGCAGAAATAATAGAAACCAGACAGTTGCTACGGTATGGTCACGTAATGAGCAAGGAGGAGAAGCGATGGCCAAAGGAAACTTTGACTTACACACCAAAAAACAGGAGAAGAAAAGGAAGACTGACAACTCAGGAATTAGGGAAGGCATGAAAGATTGATCTATTGAAGATGAATACTGAAAGTATAGGGAGAAATGGCAATCAAAATGCCGAATTCGGATTAGACTGTAGGACTCCCACTAATAATAATATCGTGACTAATGATTGTAGAACTGTGTGGAACTATTACTACACACTAGAGCAAACTAGAGCTCACAAATTTTATTGAAAGTGCTATATAGATTGCACTAATGTGACAACAAATTTCCTATGCAGCTATCCAATAACTACAATGCGCAACAAAATAAAGTGTAATAAATTAACAAAGTTAATAAATTTACTAGTCAAAATTAGAGCAAATATACGTTTTCATAAAACTCTAAAATATTTCGAACACTATTCACAGTAAAATCACTCGCCAATAAATGTCTTTGGTTGCAGATCCTTTCAGTATCATCAGCATGCTCCAAGTAAGCGTAGTGTGTTATACAACGTTATGACAATACCATTCTCCTGGGGTTTGTCATTAGTAAGCCTGTAACATGGATCATTTGCTGTCACTTATTTTAACATTTCAACTTTTAAGTCTGTGACTGTACCAATATTGAGAGAATTAATATGATGCAGTTGTACTTTTAATTTATCAACATATTATGTCTTTGCTCACTGTTAACAATATTTCTCATGGTTGTATCTTTTCAGCTAGTATGTTGTGTTACAACTACTGTAGTCCTACCTTCCTCAGGTTCAACCGGATGTCGTTATTTTCTGATTGTCAGGTCCTTTGGCATGTCGCAGTTATTTATATAGTAAACAAACAATAATCTATGGCATTGTAAATCCTAGGCGGTTTCATCTAATTTCTGTAACTGATCGTTTGTAAAGACATTTCTTAATACAATTCCCTGTCTACTCAGCGTTATATAATATTTTATTTTAAGATATTTTCATTAAATTTTTTAATAATTCAGTGTTATTAATGTTTTTATTGTAACACGTAATTATTATCTTGTCACCTGAAAATTAAGGCTAATGATACTGTGACGACGGTCTCACTGATCGTCGTATGGTACAGTGGAAACAAAATACAAGACACCAATAAAGTCACTAAAACCAGCATTTTTTTATTCGTATCGGCCATCTGAGGACCACATGGCAATTTCAATTCTTTATTCCTCATTCTTTTCTTTTTCTCCAATATTCTTTCATCTTTTCACTATATATCTTTTTCCTGTCTTCAGTCCACTTTGAATCTGCGTTTTTCTCTCTCCTACTCTAGACTCCTTACATTTTTAACACTTTCGCCCGAGAGACTTCTCTTTCAATTCCTTTTTCTGCGTTTGTATTATTTGTTTCTAATTCTTTTTTGACTTCTTTAATCCAAATCGATGTTGACTTCGTTCCCCACAGATATTTGAAGATCTGATTTGTTAGAATTTATTAAAAAAACTAGCGTTAATTATCACAATTAGCAGTTTGTAACCAGCAGGTTATTCAACAAAATTATACTTGTACAATTATTTTAAATTAAATTTGTCCACACGCAATAATAATGTCAAATACTTGAGTCCCACACAATAATCACTTTTCACTAATAGCTACTTGAAAAGGACTGAGTAATCGCCCGGAGTAAACTTAAAACTAAGCAGCAGGTGTGGGCTATTTATAGTCTGCAGGGTTCCATAATATGCGTCCTTAACAAGCCCTCGAGAATTCTAGAGGATACTTCAACGCGGCCTTGGCAGAAACACACACCGGCAGGGCTAGTCGAGAGGTTGTAGAACGACACCATCGAACGCACGAGAAAGTTTCGAATTACGTAACAATATAGTGTAGATTATATTATTAGATTCAATTATATGGATTATAAAATGAGTAAGTCAATTCATAGTAACAATCTTTAATGGCAGAAAATATGTTCCAAAAACAGTGTAGGCCTATAGGGGACAACTAGGATGAAAAAGGCAACAAGAAAACGAAGAATAATATAGAAATGGATAATAGTATAGACAGTGGATAATGGCAGGATAATATAGAAATGGATACCTGGAAAATAATAAAGGGGAGAGATTGGCAGAGAGTGGCATTGAATCGGGATGCCTGGAAGAGGTCAATTCAGTAGGCATAGTCTCGACATGGGCTGTAGCGTCATCGAGAAAAAGAAATAGTGAGAATCGTTTTTAAAAATAAAACATTTACACAATCATTTGTGGGTGTTTCTATTATAAATTTTGATCTAAAATGAAACGAACATTTGCACAGATATGTAAAATCTAAAAATACGTTTTTATCTGATTCTCGTTGTTCTGTACTAGAAATAGCGCTCACAAAAAGGTTGAAGGAATTTTCCATTCGCACGGCATAAAGTGGGTGTGGATGTAAGAGAGTCAACAAACAGATGGCTGAAAATAAATATTTTTACATGGAGGAAGGCGAATATAATTACTGAATACAACTACACGTATATAATAATTATAATGCTTTCTTCTATAAATGTTAAAGTTTAGGTAGCTTGAATTATGTTTCATAGAATAATTGCTTATATCGTCCTCACAGACCAAATGTATTAATAAATGTTCTATAAACCTATAAATAATATGACTGTGAATAAAAGTGTTTCAGAAATTTGTTTCTAATTAACGTCGTTAATCAGATTTTAGTGCAGACGTTTAAGTTGCACCGCAGAAGTCATCAGTGTAATTATCTTATTAGCAGGTGTGTAAGAAATCTGCTTTATGAATTCCAATTTACTAGTTTAATTGTTTTATAAACTTACACTGTGAACGCGTTTCTAATGAAAAACAAATTACACTAATTTTATATATCCATGAATATCTAAAAACCTTAGTAACAGCTAGGTTTACGTAGTCGGTATAAGCAGAATATTGTACACGTTTTATCCCAGAATCTAATATACTGTTTAGTTTACATTCAACAATGTAAATCACAACTGCCGTCCGTTAGTAATGTTCACTTCAGCAAGTGATTCAAAAGATCAAATAAACATTAACTGTACTCACTGTATTATTAGCATATGGCTTTGCATATTACTCTTACACGCAATAGGAATCAGAAATACATATCAACAGAATAATAGTAAACTTTTACCCAGTGCTACAAATAACGATTTCAAAAAGTATGACTACACAGCTTCTTTTGAAACGAATAACTGCATTATAAAAACTTTGAGACCGAGGACCAGTAGACCAGTAGAAAGCCGTTCAAGGGTGCATAAAATAGAGTGCGAAGACTGTAATAATTTTTATATTGGACAGACAGGCAGAAAACGTTTGGCTAGGTACAAAGAACATCTGCCTAATGGTGACGTTAGAAAAATTAAATCGAAATTTGCCTTAATTGTTATTAATCATAACCATAATTATTCCAGTTTTCAAAACACTTTCAAACCACTGCATTTCTGCAAAAAGAGCAAACTCATGGACGCACTGAAAGGGTTTGAAATTTACAGGGCCTCAAAAACTTAAGGTGATCAGCTTCTGAATGAAAAACTTTCTTTCAGATCTAAAGAGTTATATGAAACAACTATACCTGTGCAATAACAATATGATAGACAAATGCGGGCACAGTATTCTGTGGAATCGTTAGTCACTCGCGAGATCCGTAGCGCAGCGAATCGTGAGATAACGTGGGTTGGGAGTCGTTTAAATAACGGGATGTGAGTGACTTTTATTAATTGACGTACTCCATGTGAGAGAACATATTTTATCACCTGATGATGGGACTGTAAGTATCGAAACGCGTTATGTATAAAATATAAAAAAGAATTTGCAAGGAAGGAACCTGGATACAGAAAGTAATTATAACAATTTAATTGTACATGCAACTTGGAGACCACAACTACTACGTATATTACTCTTACGTCTGACCAATGGGGTTTTCTACGGTTTACTAAACACTTATGCATTAAATATGGTTTCTATGAAATACAATTAAACACATAGAGAGAATGGAGGAAGGACAGCCTACGAAACATATTTTCTACCAGAAACCAATGGGTAGTAGAAAAAGGGGAAGACCCCGAAGTAGATTGAAAACCAGATAGAGGACGACCTCGGAAAGCTGAACATAAAACACTGGAAATCCAAGGCATGCAGTCGGGAGGAATGGAATCGACTCTTGGAGTAGGCCAAGACCCACCAAGGGTTGTAGAGCCACGGTTGATTAATTGATGAAATACAATAAAGCTGACCAAGTCACCTGTCCTTCAGATCACATTGAACTCCATACCGACTATATTTGTTTATGAATAAGAATGAATCATAAAATCATATGCATAACTCCTCTACCTATCATCTGATAGCATGCACGTCAGATATCGGTACTATAAGTGCAAAAGAAATAAAATAAACTCCGTCCCTGCAATACTAAAACCGAATTGAAAGCGTACAAAAAACACATGAACCAACACAGAAATAGTAACTTCAATTGAAAACGGTCGACGAATTAGCCACTAAAGTGGGACTAAAATACTTTTCACTGAAGTAACAAGTATTTAGGACACTGTGTTACGTCATTCCACAGACAAAAACTGTTTATTTAATGAACTTTGTGACAAAACTGTAGATAATCAAAACAAGAGCCCAGTGGCAGTAAGGTGGAGTTAGTAAGACGCGTTACAACAGTTTAACGAAAAGCCTGAAATGGTGTTTATCAGACGTGCTCATTGAAAATGTCTGTACTGTTTGAGCTAGTTGTCACCGAAGAGCGCAACTTCACTAGGAAAGCAACAAAAGGCTGAAACGTGCGACAATAAACGCTTACCACGCATCACGAAATCGGAGAACTGAGAACTATAGAACTGCCGAAATTAGAATTATTTTCATAACGCTTATAAATAATGTCAACTTTGGATGCAGTCACGACCTACGTTAATTTATTATCCTTGAGAGTTTATTGTAAAGCATCAGTTATTTATTTATTGATTTATTGTAATGTTGTATATGACGACGATACAATGTAGGCCTATATGGTAATTATCTCATGAATATTAATTACACATTTTTTCTTACATTTATTTTATCAGAATTCATTATTATCGAAAATATTTTAACCGATGCTTGTTAAAATTAATTAAGAATCTTTAGACATGCTGTAACAACTTTAATAATTCCTTGGTTCTAACGAAACTGTAAGAATCAAAACTGATGCTATTATCATATACCATGATATTTCTGTTACAACAGACAATTCTGTAAGCCACCAAGTGGACAGATACTTTTCTTCTGGCTTTCAACAGAGTACCGGTAACAAGACCGACCTTACAACGTTCACCATGTGTACAGCTAAGTACACGGACCATACTTATTTCTAAAACACACGCAGTTAGAGCACTCCCCAGTTAGGAAGCAATATATATTGCAACAGGAAGATAATCATCTCATCACCAGCACCTTTATGACACGGCGTAGGCTAGGTGCTGCCAGTTCCGCCTTCAAAAATTGTCCAGCAAACGTCAACCCATACTCCTACGTCCAATAGGTTTGTATTTCCAAACTTATTTATCCAGTCTGGAATCTGACATTCTTTCTAAGTGTTCATTCCACCGTTGTTTGTAATCTTTACAATTTATTCATTCAAGTTAAAACTTTGTAACGCTTCTCTTATTTCTTATACGGTCACATTTAGAACACGTTTTAACTCCCCTTAAGAATGCCATTTCCGAGGCTTGTATTTTACTGTCTAGGTTGTTGGCGTTGTCCATACTTCACACCCATAGGGTAGTACAGTGACTACTATAACTTTGTAGAACATTAATTTTGTATTTTGACGTACCTTGTTTCTAACAATACGGTTTATTGTTCCACACATCGTCTGGATCTTATCTAACTTAACATCAATGTCATAATTTTTATATAAATAGTAAAATAGTTTTACCTTTTTCTTGTCCGTCTGGTGGCCTTTACTCTTTATGTAAATCTACGCGTTTCGGGACATATGCCCCATCATCAGGAATATCACTTGGTGAAGTTCGTCAATTATTAAAATATTAAAAACACTTTATATACAATTTTACATACATAACAATAAATAGAAATATAAACACAAAAAATATACATAAAATCCCCAAACTTGAGAACACACGCGATATCGTTGGTGCGCACCACGACATGGTATAGTCGACTGCTGTGTTCATGTTGTTATAGGTCGTGCACTATGGACCTTGTTCTGTATTCTTATCGCTGTGTCGTATAGTAGATTTGATTGGAAATTCAATTGTTCGTTAAGGATGACTTCTTCCGTGTTTTTATTTTTATAAGCCTTATATATTTCGTATTCTTCGACAGCATTCATATAACTTCCTTTTCTGCATACATGGAGGGGTTGAAAGTTCGTTGTGAAATCGGTATAACTATGGTTTTTGTCCATCAGATGGCGCGCGTAATTTGACACTGTTTTACTAAATTCTTTTTTAGGTAAATGTTCTCTGAAGCGTTTTTTAAAAGGTCTACCAGTTTGGCCAATGTAAAAGCTATCACAGTCATTGCATATTATCTTATAGACGCCCGTCTTGTCCTTAACCGATTTTGGATGTTTAGGTAAGAGTATCTTATTAACGTTATTATTAGTTCGGTAAGCCATTTTTATATTTATCTCACTGAATACTTTGTTTAAAATTTTGGGTAGGGTGTTACCATATTCTGATGCTATATACCTAACTTTATTTCTAATATTATGGCATAATAATGACATAATCATATATTATTGTACAGTATATGACATAATTTTTATCATAGTCAATATCATTTCCCAAATAATAAAAATGTCTCACCTGTTCTAGAATTCGGTAATTAATCATTAATTTTGTTCTTATTAGGAAGAGAATCTTTGTCAATTATTTCTGTACATTGACTTCCCAATACACAGGGCTATTCTGAGAATACAACGGTCAACCCATTAACAGTGGCCTGAGAAAACAGAGATTCTTTCTTTATAAGGTCAGAACAGCATCGTTGCTTGAAGAGGAAAGGAGTTCCCTGGTAGGTTTGTCCAACTCCAACATCCGACAGTACTGATAAGATGCTACCCATTTCTATGTCTCTTTATACTTTGTAGAGGATCTTATTCTATTCTTTTATTGGCACTGTATGTACTTAATATACGTTTTATCACGAATGTCTGGATTTTTAATTCTGTGAAATGTCGCTTGTATTTTCAAGCCTCGTACTATATTTATCTCGGAAAATTCAATTACAGTTTCAACTTTAGTTATTTTATTCCCACACAATAGAAAAGGAGCAGCTATCGTCTTGAAATACTTTATTTCTGTTTCTGATCGCATTTATTTATTGAATGTTCTGTTGGCGGTTTCACATATCCTTTGGTACGTACTTGACTATGTACATACGTGAATCTACCATAAACGAAACCGTTACACGGGCAGTTGCAAAGTTATTTACTTGCTTCAGTATTTTGGTTTTGATATTTATTTTGAATCTAATTGGATCCTCTCTTTAAAACTCAGGGTTATACCTGTACTTGTAGTGCATATTATTATAATTTTAGCTTTCTTTCCAATTATAGATTTCTATTCGGGTTCATTTTAATCAGTTCATTATCGCATTAAACGAATGGAATCATTATTAGCTTTACATTGTCACAACAATGCTGGTAGTTGTATTCGCTTGGTTTCATATCAGCTTGTGAGATTTAACTGAAGTATCCGTTACACGGTGTAGATTAAATGTGATTTACTTATTGTGTACCACAAAGCCGATATGAGCTGCGAGTACTTGTGTTATATTAACGTGTCAACGGATTACAGTGATTCGCACTTACTGTACACAAAATGCTAAACCTGTTAACCCTTCCCAACAATAGCAGTGTAAACAACAGTGGCGAAGCGTGACAAAATAATTTGGGTAGACATAAAAATACCAGCCAAAAGCAACCTATTACTAAGATTATTGACATTCTTAATGAACCAGTAAAACTATGGTAATTAGAGCTAATGCTACCTCTAGCAGATGATAGCTAAGTGACTGAAACACACGTATTTCGTTGCAATTTAGCCTAAATATTAAAAAAAACTATCGTATTGTTATTGGTGTCGTTTATGAATCTTAATCAGAAAATATTGCCAAAAAAACATAAATTTTATTCACATTTTGTAATGGTGACAAATCCGGATTACTGCAATCATTACATTAACGGTTCATATTTTCTCGTAAATTAGATCTACACGCCGTGTCTCATTTTTTTCTTATTTTTAGTTATAGAATCTAGAGATTGCCGTGGAATTTTGAATCACTCTGTATATGTTATTTCATGAAAGACTCTTCCGTTGCCAGTAAATTTAAAGTTTCTAAATAATTGCCCTTATTGAAAGATTGCTCATTTTCCTATGCCTACTAAAAGCTAACATCTACAAAACGGTCTACTATCCTTCGATTTCGTGCCACATTTTCATTGTGCTGTATTGCTTGAATTCTAGGTGTCTTGGACAAACAGTTTCAACTATGTTATATCCTAGCATGTGAAACAACTCAGAATTTTTCACATGAGGTTTGCTACTAGCATGTTTAACGGCTTTAACTTCAAAATTTTTTATAGCGCCTTCTCTAACTTTGTTCCATGGTTCCTCTCCATTAAACATCAAACAGTAGTAGAAGTGCAGAGTTTTGTTTAGCTTACAACATGAGAGCCATATATATTTACTATACTAAATTTTCTGATAACTTTTCCATCCTTCTGCGACAAGTCTAAAGACGCCCGAGATATTTTTGACGTTAGCAATACTTTTGCTCTAAATGTAACGTACTGATTTTGTAATTTTAACAAAAATTCTAATAAATCAAAGTTGTCAGAGTTTATATCAAATACTTCTGCCGTAGAATTGGTACTAACTGTATTCATTTTGCTCCTTTAAACCAATTAACGGTAGCTTAAAGCACTTAAATGACGACACTTAACAATGTGCATTATTAAATAATTAGTGCGTAAATGATTACACACTTCTTAGTCTATATAACTATATAAAAATTAAAAATAATTTGTAAACTCAACAAAAACAAATATTCACTACGCGAGCACATTGAATCAAACACAGGCGGCCAGGCGAGAATTCTGTGCTATTTAGTGCAGGGGAGCCGTGTCTTCTGATGTGATGTACGGGACGCATTTTTATGCTGCCCGCGCAGGTCCCTTCCCGTTGTCTTCAACCGAAGCCCTCCTCACCTCCAGCCAAGTTAAAAATACATTTTAAGTAACGTCTACCCTGATACTCCGCGTACAATTGCATCGCACAGCAAGGTTCCATGGCTCACACTCGCGTCATGTCGCATGGTATTTAAATTTTTACATTAGTTTTACACCTTTCTGAGTAACTTATGTAACTTAATGCATAAATACAAAATAATTATTTTATGAATAAATTATTTGGGGAGACGCTGTCTATCTTGTCTCCCCTGACGTTTCACCCACCACTGGTAAACAAATAACTGTAAGTGCGTGCATGGTAGTTGTGTTTCAAAAATTGGTTATCCGATTGTTGTTAAGAAACTGTGTATTATAAGTGTGACAACTTGAAGTTTGCAACTGAAATTTCAAGTATTAAACTGGTGTCTTAACTAACTACCCCGACACGAGAAACGAGACCTTCTCTTCACAGTCGGATAAGCGTAAAATATATATTAATAATAACTAAATAATAAAATCGTTTTAATTACATCTTGTTTGAAGAAGCAACGTGTAAAGTATGAACACAAAAAGAGTCAAACTATACGTATATTAGATTGAATTCTCATTCTGTTATTTTAGAAACAGGCAAATAATTTCTCCACTTATATGAACGTCTTACAACATTAAATAAGAACCGACGACAGCGACAGTGATGCTAAGATACACAAGGCTCAATCATACCACCAGGAAAGGTTTAACATCTACACAGAACATAGAATTAATACTTTAAATAAGTTTTGTGCTGGAGTAAATGTGAATTCTAATGTTGCAGGTAGCATTAATGTGGGAACCTCATTAGAGTACAGTAACACTTTGTGTACAGCATTTTAAGTAAGTACTGACTGTTATAACATTTTCTGACTCAGTGACTGTTTTTTTTTTTAGTGACAGTACGTAACTAAAATTATTGTGTTTAATATGAGACTTGTTTAATTACAAATACAATTTTTATGATAATGTTAAACTCAAGTTGGTTTATTTTACCTTCTGTTTAATTAACCATACACAAAATATTGCTATCTACTTAACAATGCATATATTAATCTAATTCTGTATCAGATTCCATAACCTGATATGACCAAGCAAGATAATAAAACAGATGACTTAATTTTTAATGCATGAAAGACGAATGTCATATTGATATTTTCTTAGTTTTATTAGACTTTACATAAATTTGTATGTGTAAATATATTCCTACATCTTGTATATCTTTCTTTAACATTATTGAGTTACCTGTAGGTATTCGGTAATCATTGATATGTATAATAAGTGCAGTGTAAATATAGATGATTTTTAATAAATTGTTGGGGTGGTTAATGGCATGGTTTTTACTTCCATGTTCCATAAGGAAATGGAAGTATGGTGATGGCGAAAAAAATCGTGTTCGAGATAACGGCTGATTCTGATTGTACTAGCCTCAAAACATGAAGAAAAGGCATTTTTCGGAAAGTGTGTGTGTGTATGTGCGTGTGTGTCAGTCTGTCTGTGTGTAGAAGTTTTTTCTGTGGCAAACGATAGCAGCCAAAGTTTTTGCCTACATCGCTGAATTGTAGAGGACTCACGGCCTGTTGATTTTGGTGAAGATCGGTTAAGGGAAAGGGGTAGTTTACCAACAACATTTTATGTTTTAACAAGAGTAATTTTTTTATGACGAACGATAACTGCCGTAAATTCAAACAGAATCAAATAGTTTTTGCATATGTACCTGAGTTATAGAGGACTCAAGGCCTATTGATTTTGGTGAAGATCGGTTAAGGAGAAAGGGTAGTTTAACTGCAACGTTTTATGTTTTAACAAGAGTAAAGTACTTAATTTTGAGACTTAATATTTAAGTACTTAAATAAAGTATCCTGAAAAGAAGATCATAATAATCCACTGTAGAAACGAAGATGAGATATCTATAAATAAAGAGGCTAGTTGAAGGGGGTGGGGGTAATTTTCTATAAATGGAAATGATAGTTGAATGGGGAGGGGATAATTTTTATTTACATGTCATGTGTAGGCCTACTACGTTATCGGCAACAAAGAAGTAGTTTGTTGTTAAAATTCCTTCCCGGGCAGTTTGGCGTGGTCCAATGTTTTCCACAAAAACAGACGTTTCGGCAGTGCTATCGACTGCCATCATCCGTGAAAATCGAGTCCACTAACGTGAGGTGGTATACGTTAGTGACCATAGTACTGTGGTTAAGTCTGAAGAAAGAAGTAGTTTCTATGGAAATATTTCATTTTGAAAATTATTTTAAATATAAATATTAGAATATGGAAGTCATGTATGGTTCTCCATACCGATATTTCTAATACTGTACTATAACGTGAAAATTGCACTCTCAACAATTTTACAGGGACAAAGTCATGTTGTACCCAGGGAGAAATATAAATTCGTAGAAAGCGGGGAAAAAATAAAACTAAAACTACCGATTAGAGCGGTAGTACTTCAAAGTAAGAAATATTAAAATGTTGTAGTAGGGCGCGGTAGTTGTTCATAAAGACGACCTTGCGTTGACGCCCGTGAGTCGGCTAAAAACTATGAAAAGTAACATAGTGGACGAACCGTCATAGAACTGTATTATTTTCAAGGGTGTCAGAAAACTTCCCTAAGATTGTAAACAGTTAAGTGCATCTAACAAAAGGAACCGTTAGGTTAGACAGAGAGCGAGAAGAGCGAGATGGAGAGAGACGCTAAGTTTCCTACCACATTTTCACGCGCAAATAGTTGACGAATAACGGAAAGCGTCTCTTTTTACGCGGGACGTGTTCACTAGACAGATTGGGTAAATTTCAAATTAGCGGTAAGTCAGACCAATCGGCGTGTATTTTGTAGATATTTGGTGAGGGTAGTTTGTAGCAATGTATAAAAAAACGAAGCTTAGGAAGTTAAGTTAGTCTACGGGGAGATTACAATACAAAGACTCGTATTTAGTGTATTAAGAAATTTGTCAGTAAATTTAATAAGTACACCTCTACATTTCAATCGCAACGAAAGGGTTAGTTACGGTAACGCGATATTAAGCCTTGTGGAAGTTACGTATCATAAACACTTATTAAGCGTTGACAAGAATAATTTTCAGATCAACTAGAGAAGGTAAATTGAAATCGAGTAATATATCCAAGTATTAATTAGTACAACATCAATTGTTGAATGTCGAAATACATAGCGAAATTTAATGTGTCAAACATCATAGTACGGGACAGTTGGTCGAGAGTAGTTATCAATCCGGTGTTGGACGCACTTAGCTTTAATAAGGGTACACTGAGTATTCAACAAATGTATTAGTATACGGCACATGTGTAATTATCACTAAGTTATTTACGTGAATTGTGTAATACCTGTGAAACCAGTGTAAAAATAGTGCAACTAACAAGGATAACTGTTCAACGGTCAACGTCAGATCACCAGTCTGGAACCCGCAGAATTGATGACATCGCATCGCAGAGTGAATTGAACATACACGTAAATGATAAAATGAACACTCATTTTAATATTGCTTATTAATTTTAAATGTATGTCAATCTTATTTGGTGACTAAAGTCTAAGAATCCATTGCCAAGAAATAAGCACGAACAAATTTTATAGTAAATTTATTGAAGTACTGACTTATAAATTTTGTAATATGTGAATGCAAATCGTTATTAAATATCGGTATGGAGAACCATACATGACTTCCATGTTCTAAGATTTAAATTTAAAATCATATTCGAAATGAAATATTTCCATAGAAACTACTTCTTTCACGTTTTCGCACTCGATTTTCACTGAGATGGAAGTCGATGGCACTGCCGAAAAGTCTGGTTTTGCAGAAAACATTGGACTACGGCTAAACAGCCGGGGAAGGAATTTTAACAAAGAATTACTTCTTTATTGCCGATAACGTAGTACACATAAAAAATTCTCCCCTCCCCCTTCAACTATAATTTTCATTTATAGAAAATTACCCCCACCCTGTCACCTAACCTCTTCATTTATAGATATTTCATCTACGTTTCTACAGTAGATTAGTATGAGATTCTTATCAAGATACTTTATTTATCAAAATTAAGTACTTTACTCTTGTTAAAACATAAAACGTTGCAGGTAAACTACCCCTTTCTCTAAACCGATCTTCACCAAAATCAACAGACCTTCAGTCCTCTACATGTCAGGGCTGTATGCAAAACATTATTTGATTCTGTTTGAATTTGCGGCTCTTATCGTTTTCCATAGTAAATACCCTTGTTAAAATATAAAACGTTGCAGGTAAACTACCGCTTTCCCTTAACTGATCTTCACCAAAATCAAAAGGCCGTGAGTTATCTACAACTTAGGAAAGTGTGCAAAAGATTATTTGATTTTCTTTTAATTTACGGCAGTTATCGTTCGTCATATAAAAAATGACCCTTGTTAAAACATAAAAAGTTGCAGGTAAACTACCCCTTTCTATAAACCGATCTTCACCAAAATCAATAGACCTTCAGTCCTCTACAATTTAGGGCTGTATGCAAAACGTTATTTGATTCTGTTTGAATTTGCGGCTCTTATCGTTTGCCATAGTAAGTACCCTTGTTAAAATATAAAACGTTGCAGGTAAACTACCCCTTTCCCTTAACCGATCTTCAACAAAACCAAGAAGCCTTGAGAACTCTACAATTCAGGGCTGTATGCAAAAGATTATTTGATTCTGTTTGAATTTGCGGCTGTTATCGTTTGCCATAAATACCCTTGTTAAAACATGAAACGTTGCAGGTAAAGTACGCCTTTCCCGTAACTGATCTTTATCAAAAACAATACGTCTTGAGTACTCTACAAATCAGGGCTGTATGCAAAAAATTATTTGATTCTGTTTGAATTTTCGCCTGTTATCGTTTGCCCAAAAAAATTACCCTTGATAAAAAAAACGTTGCAGGTAAACTACCCCTTTCCCTTAACCGATCTGATCTTCTCCAAAAACAATAGGTCTTGAGTACTCTACAATTCAGGGCTGTATGCAAAAAATTATTTGATTTTCTTTGAATTTGCGGCTGTTATCATTTGTCATAGTAAATACCCTTGTTAAAACATAAGACGTTGCTGGTAAATTACCCCTTTCCCTTAACCGATCTTCACTAATAACAATAGGTCTTGAGAACTCTACAATTTAGGGCTGTATGCAAATAATCATTTGATTCTGATTGAATTTGCGGCTGTTATCGTTTGCCATAGAAAATACCCTTTTTAAAACATAAAACGTTGCTAGTAACCTACCCCTTTCCATTAACCGATCTTTACCAAAATCAATAGGTCTTGAGAACTCTACAATTCAGAGCTGTATGCAAAAGAGTAGTAGATTCTTTTGAATTTGCGGCTGTTATCGTTTGCCATAGAAAAAAAATCTATAGACAGACAGACACACACACACACACACTTTTCGAAAAATGACTTTTTTTCATGTTTTGAGTGTAGTACAATCAGCCGTTATTTCAAACACGATTTTTTTGGCCATCACCATACTTTCATTTCCTTAAGGAACATGGAAGTAAAAATTGTGTTTATTTACTCCTGGCGCCGTGGGATAATTCTTAAGAGTCGGTACACTAAAGTAAGTGTGATATCTTGTTGCTGATATTTAGTATGTGACAAATATTAATATTGTCATTGAGTAATTTAGCTTGATCAATTCTTACTTTATACATGCTCGTAGGCCAAGTAGTAGGAAACGTTTTAACGTGAAATAGTAGTAAGGCCTATTAAAAGTGTATTACAGTACTACGTCACCACGTGTCCTGATTAAAAGACGTTAGAGGTAGTGAAATCTTCACTCTGACTTTGTTCGTAAGCAGGTCAGACTATCTTCACTTTGATGTAGGAATTTTATTTTTTTATTCTCTAAACAGAGTCAGGCAAACACGTTTAATAAACTTTGGATCCTTTAGCCAACACCGAAAATGTGCAGTGGCATTATAGGAAATTAGAGACTTTGTACGAAACAGAGCACACTTTACACTTGGATGAAAGTTTTATGTCTAAGTTCAACGTTACTTTATAACTGATGCTCTCACTAACTAAATAGTTGAATAAGAAGGGTAGAGAGATACAAATAGAAAAGTTGAAATGAAGAACAAGAGGGAGATGTGTAGAAACAAGCTAAAGATAAACTAAAGACAAACTACAGGTATTTGTGTAGAAAATGAAAATATACACGTTTAATGAACTTACTAGATATGACAAAATAATTTTTAAGAACATAGACGACTTATTTTGTTAGTTTACACTTCACGGCTCTAATTTTGATTAAGATCCGTTATATTCATTTTCGTCATAGCTTGTATTTATATTCCTTTAAGATAGCTGCTTGCTGCTTTTGAACGTTAAAGTTAAATAAATATACAGTATGTGTAAATTTGAATGTTCTGTAAAAATCACTATACTAGCTAAAACTAAAACAAAAAATATTGCCTAAGTGTGAAAGACGACTGAAGTAGACACTGTGAGATCTTTTCAACCTTTGAGAGAGATGCGTGGAGCCGTGCATTGTCATGCTGTAACATTACACTAGAACTGAGTAAACCTCGACGTATTAACCTTATTGTAGGTTTCAAATTCTTCTGAAGGTTAAAATATTAACTTTGTTGATGAGAGATTTGCTGTCGAACAGTGACTCACTGTTGACTGTTGGATTTAATCCTCTGGTTGTATATTGTTGAAGACTTACACTGTTATGGTCCCAGAAAAGCGTAAGCCTTATCTTACCTACCGACTGACTGCGCCAAATTTCCTTTCATTTTGGCAATTACCTGCCTCAGTATTCGCCTGGCAAAGCCTTTGATAAACTATAGCACTCTTTTGATGATGTAATAACCCATCCTGCACCTCTCATACTCTTGTAATGACAAACAACTTTCTTTTTTCTGTTTTTGGATTTTTCGATGGATATCAACTTGTTTCCTATCTTCAGTACTGAATAAACCTATCAGCGCTGCTCTTCTTTTCTGTATAGTGACGACGCAAATTACAGGACGGCTGGTGTAAGTTAAGGCGCTGACTGGAAGACACAACATCTCAGCGGCAAAGCAGATTCCAGTAGATTTCAGAATGATTTAAAATTTGTATGACGAAATTAAATTACTTTTTGATTCACCCTCGTAGCATTAAAATTATAATAGTCCGCACATATGCAACAATTAACACTTTTCGTTTCCTGGAATATCTAGTAGGCCTATATATTATCGTAATTCCGAATTCGTTGCAATCCTACAGGTGATATGCTTTGCCGAAACTCCGAACGCTCATCTGACTGAACTGTCGACGTTCCCATTATATAAGTAGGCCACGCCAATTTTGTAATGTTGTTTTCAAGGAGATGTCAGCTGAAAGGGTAGTAATCTAGAAGTAATTAGACGCGAGGGCAGGGGAAAGGCCCAGCAGCCGCCAGAAATCGGTAGAAGGTTCGGGAATTGTAACGTCAGTGCAAACATTACGAAGTTTTAAGCGTGTTGATTAATCGGAACGGCACACACTGGGGCAATGGGCTTTCAATGTTTGCAGTAAATCTAAGACACAGTCAATGGATTGGTGAAGGAAACATTATTTTATTCATACAGTATAATAAGACTAAAGTAAACTTATAAGGCATCACAATCATCATCTGCAAGGATTATAGCAAAGAATGATTGTAACGGTCTCAAACAGTGAAAGAGTTTAGAGCTGGTCTCTCCAGCGCTTCGTCGGATGTCCCACACCTCTCCGTCTCTTTGGCTTATAGTTCCATAGCTGTAAACCTGTAAGTATTTTACAAAATGTTTAGTTTTTTAAGACGGCCCTAAAGCGAGAGAAGAGAGTGATGGCACCAATTGGAAAATTAAAGCTCCAGAACAGCACACAGTTTCCACTCTACATAAGACCAGTGGAAACTTGATCGTTAATGAGTTTGCGGAAGGTAAACCAACATAATTTACAGTTGACACGGGCGCAACAGTGTTCATTGTGCCCCCCGACTTAGTCAGCAACCGCTATCCTCAAATTAGGTCTTTTACATTACACATTGTGACAGAAAGGCCCCTCAAAATGTTAGGAAAGGCCTGGGACTTCTCGTGTACGCCTGGGTCTTCTCGAGTTTAGCCACCAAACGCTCGTTGCAGACATTGTCGATGAAGACGGCCTTAACATACCAGCGAGTCTACCGGCGCCTGACCATTAATCGGACCGTCACAGGCAAAGTCATGAAATAAATTCGATTTGTTCACACAGCCCCAAATCTACTCAGCCTGTGGAAATGAGAAACTGGGATAACACATCGCGCCTGCCAAAGCGGTTTTCTTCATTCCACAAATGAGCTCTCGTTGGGATCCTATACAATGTGAACTCATTCAAGTTGGAGTTTATTAACGTTAGTTTTCCGTGTAGAAAAAGTAGATTTCCAAATTCAAAAAAAATCAGTAAGTACAACTTACACCAAACATTCGAAGACTATTATGAATGAAGAAAAAAGAATTTTGATGAACAAAAAATTGTCAAAATTCAAAAAATCAGTAAGTACAACTTACACCAAACATTCGAGGACTATTATGAATGAAAAAAGAATTTGGATGAACATAAAAAATGTCAAAATTCAAAAATTAGTAAGTACAACTTACACAAAACATTGGAAGGACTATTATGAATGAAGAAGAAAAAAGAATTTTGATGAATAAAAATTTCCAAAATTCAAAACAATAATAAGTACAACTTACACCAAAATATTAAAAAAAAAAAAACTATGAATAGATAACAACTATAAACAACTCTTGATACATTCTAGAAGACATAAAAACAATTACGTGTTCTTTGTCCTTTATAAAATAACACTGTTCAGTTTACTTTTAAGGTGCATGTACTAATAAGTCTATAGAACTTATACTGCATAATGTTAAATCTTCTTCACAAATTAAATATGCGAAAATAACCAATTGCAGCCTATGAAGAACGCGTAACCTAGCAAAATCGTAAACTAATTTTAAATAGATTAACAGACAGGCGATGAATAAACATTATTTCTGCAAATTCTATTATTGCGTGCACGAAAAGTAGCAATTCGTTTACAAAAACGGTAACAGAATTTATTGTTACTGAAAGAATTCTTTAATTTAGTTAGATAATTAGTGAAAATTAATGTTATTTTACATCAACACTCTTTACACTCAACACTTTGACACGACACGTTAAAATGGATTTGACCTTCGGTACAACGTTGTTTAGTCTCAAATTGTATACAATTTACTTACTTGAGCGGACCTGTGCTGAATTACTAAAAATCATATCGGTTAAATTAAAATACGTAATGTGCTTAGGGAATTTAACATCCACAATTGGAGAATTAACGTACTTGTTTTGATACCTAGTTTTTTTTTTAATACGAGTTACTTTTAATAACAAACAATGCGCAAGCATAAAAAATGATATATCATCAGTTTTAATTATGTTATTTGACCTCGGAAATACTATTGATGATATCTATATGTACACTCTCATAATTAATAACCTTTGGCTTGGGCCATTTTCTTCGTGGGAACGAGTTCTAATTTTGTTTTTCAACACTAAAAAATATCATTACATTTTCCTAGCAGCCTCCAGTTAATGATCACTTAATATCATGTCTCAGGAACATGCTTAACAATGTACGGCTCACGGTATCACTGTCCCTCCTTACACCTGTGCGTCCAACATTAGCATATTACATTTGGTTTTGTATCTATTCACCAAAAAAGCCTTCTCCATCACTATGGAAAGCCTTTCATTTGATTTCTTGTGTATCTTTCCAGCGTGCATACACTATCTGGTAGAATATCCTTTTTAGTTCTCTTTGGTATCACTTTAATAAACCCTATCAGGCTGTTCTACTCCCTGTGGGTCTTATAGGTTCTTCCTCCCACCAAAAACGCTTTCTTCCTTGAGTTCGGTTCTCTATCCAGTTTCGCTTTTCTGAGATGTACTTGCGTTTCTTACTTGTACCAGAAGATTCTGCGTCCTCGGGTGTACAGACAATCTTCCTATACTGATAGATAACCTTATGTAACGTCTATCATAAAAATAAAAATAGCTCTGTTCAACAGTCCGTTAAGGACCAAGGCACACGGCGAGACTTCTTTTTTGTTTTGTGTGGCGGTTGTATGGCTAGTACAGCGCGCCGCCAGCCGCCAGCCGCTTAGCTGCGGTATCCGCAGCCAGGAGGCGCTGGTGTTCTTTCAGTCGGATACCCGGTTCTACCTCACGACGTTAAGTGCACGCCGTACTGATACTCCTCCGGAAATTGAACCCGGAACCACGAGCACAAACGTCTGTCATCACCCGGCACAAAACCAAGCCGTGCTTAACACACTTTTCCACAGAGCATAACGGGTCTCAGATAAGGATCGTTTCCTGGAGGAAGAGAAACACCTATCGCACGCTCTTGAGAGAAAGGGCTGTAACAGGAATGTTATACATAAAGCATTTAAGAAGACTAACAGCTTTTAGAGACATCTACACAGAAGATAATAACCATTGACTTTTCTTACATTACATAAAAGTACCACAGACAAAATTAACAAATGTAGAAATATGGTATTACAACAGTTTTTAATCCTCATAAAATGCTGGTATAATACTTAAAATAAATCAAATACAGAATTCCGTTCTACATTTAAGATATTTATAAAACTCCGTGCAGCTGCGGAAAGATCTATATTGGCCAGACGGACCGCGTGAATTCCAAAAGGGTCTAAGAACATGCCAGAGATCCAATGAACTTAGCAGCAGAAAAGTCAGCAGTTGCTGAGCATTCAACCGCAATTAATTACATGATAAACTTTGAAGACGCATCTGTTATGAGTTCGTGCAATAGATAATATAAAACAGAGGTCCTACAAACCATTGGCAACACACACAAACATCAACAGAGAAAACAGTAACACTCAGCACGTCGTGGTATCCTTTACATTCTAACCTGACTGTACGAGAGTTGATTAACAGCACAAATAATGCAGGGGGCGTATCACTTACAGAGCAAGGTCTACTTATCGGTCCACTTCTACACTATATAACTGATATTGCTTGCCAGTCTTTCCGTCACATATACGTAACGACACCCATAGTAATATTGGTAAAACTCTGTTTTGTAATACATTTTTGATGCGGTCAATACCGGAAGAAGACTTTAAATGGAGAATGGACACAGCCGCAGAAGCCTACGAGAGAATTTACAGTACTTATCTAGAAGTTCCACTTATTTTTTGCCAGTTTCTCCATGCCAATAATTGTTATGCTTGTACTGATGTTTTACTTGTTTGCCTGGACAGAACATTTCTGAACCCCTTTACAAATCTTCCAAGTAAACGTTTACCAGTTTACTGTAAAAGTTTCCTTTACAGGTAGCTATAGCTATGTTTTCTACACGTCTTAGTAATTATACAGATATTCTTAGATTTTGTCATATAGACTTCTTAGCTGGTTTGGAGAACAGCTATAGTTTCCTTACCTGCATGAAACAAGGATTTGTTTCTGCTACGTTAATCCAAATAGGCCTATACTAAAATTCTCCCTTTATATTTTTCGGGTACCTGCTGTCATGTTTTAGACCCCTGCTGTGGGGTTATGTACTCTTCCGAGAGAAGAAAATATATTGCAAAGGGTAGAATATGCATATAAATTAGTAATTCTACTCTGAGCATATGATAGCATGTTGAAATGGAAATTTGTATAAGTAAAGACTGCAGGTTTAGACATTATTTACTAGACAATAAAACACATGTTCAATTTGTTAGTTTTAAGTAAGTTGTAAACAGTAAAAAAAAAACAATTAGTGTTGTCAAGTGGTGCAAAAATATGCTGGAGTCTAGACTCATGGTCTACGAAAACGTACAAACAAATCTCCACAAGTTCGCAAGTAGATTTTTAAATAGTGCTAATCCGAGAAAGTACAAAATTGTCCGTATAGGAATTACAATCAATCTTGAAGTCTCCTGGATCATTGTGTACGCTCAATACACAAAATAAATTACGGTGAAAATTAATTAACTAATTAACTAAAATTTATAGAATTACTCAACCAAGAACAACGACCCTGCCTGAACCTGTATCAAGAGTGAACGACTTACACCTGTCTTCCAGACTGAATCATTGCCATCTTGACCAACATTCGTCATAAAGGAAAGTGATTTTATTTTTTGTTATAAAATTTAACAAACTTATAAACTAAAGACATAATAGAACTTAATACAAATTATGTTTTAAATTATAGGACAGGAAAATCATTTAAATTTATAAAAAGGTCAACAGAGACAGAATAATTAGTTTGTTTTGTTCATAAATAGTACTAAATAGATACAGTGCAATTTATAATATCATTAATAAATCCAATAGCATTCCAATATACGATTTAAAAGACTACTTATTCTATGCCACCCCTGTACATTGCAATATTTTATAAACTTGATCACGTACTTCCTCACAAAGTGTACATATTCTCTGTTGCTATGCGTACTTTCTCACCATGGACGTGGAACTCAACAGGTTGATATCTGGAACTGTCAAGCATCTAATTTCAAGAGGCGTATAAAAGAATAAACAATTCGCATCAGCTACATAGTCTCTTTAGAATCTTCAATATCATGTCTGCATATGTTTGTAATCAGACAGAAATAAGTACTGCAAGAACACTCTGTTATGTTGTTTTGCTTAAATTAGTTTGTGTAAATTAAACAGGATAAATTTCGTGACACTTATTCTAAAGTTCAACATTGCATCCGGTTGCGTTTGCTTCAAATAATGCGTTTCAATCTAACAAGAGACAGAACTGTTTTAGTTGTAACTTTTTAGTGTGAGGAATGTATATTTGTATTTGTGTAATTCAAAAGATTTTTACACTTGGCCTGATGCAAACAGCAAATTTAATCTCTGCTCAGTGATTAGATTTGTTTACTTTAAACATTTACTCTCAACGTTATAATTCAGGTAAAGGTTACAGAGAGCCAAAAATATATGTTCTTTTTTAAATTTTATCCTAATATAATTAGTTGCAATTATTGACTTTAAGGAAATATTATTTGTAATATTAAGTTATATATTTAGTAACAATAATCAAATACAAAAGAAAGCAATCTACCACAAGGGAAAAGTAAGTAATATAATATTATATATAATTTTCTAACAACATATTGTGGAAAAATAGAGTTATCTAAAAATATACAAAAGTAGACTGCAAGGCTAATACTAGGAAGTGAAGCATGGACGCTATCATAAAGAAATATAAGCCAAGTTAATGCAGCTAATATAAAATTTCTACGGAATAAAGAAGAAAATCCAGGGCATAATATTATGAATTAATTTCTTTTTACAATAAAGAAGTTACAAAAAGACGACTGGGTTCGTTCGGGCGTTTAATTAGAATAGACGAGGGGATATTTTGGAAGAATACCGATGAGAACGTAATTACGTAGAACAAAGTTACAAGGATTCACTGAATACACCACGAAAACATAGTCGGAGGCAATGAAACAAAAACATAAAAGGTAGATATATAATTGGAAAAGACTGACAGTTTAACACGGAACACAAAGTAATGGAAACAGAAAACTAATCCATTCAGCAGTCTTACTTGACAGTGTAGAAAGAATTATTATTAAGTAAGTAAGTCAATAATAATAGTATAAATTACTAACCTGTAGCAATAATATTTTATTCTTTCTAACCTTAAGCAGAAAACACTACATATTCTCGTCTTTACACCATGACGTAGCGAATAACCGCGTAGTCAAAACATTGAAATGCCGTGCGGGTACAGATAATGAGAAGTTATCTAACAATTAATTTCTACCGCAAATTAACTGTATTCCAATCTGTCGAAAAATTAATTGTCACCCGAGAGAACTAAACTGCTTCTTTAAAAATAAAACACGAAGCGCGCCAGCATAAGCAGTTTGTATTTTATAAAGTGATAGCAGATTTTGTTCCGCTTTAAGGATGTGATACACGAGAAACTGATATATTTACAGATTTGAATGACTTGATCACCAACGTTGGAAAATAATGACAAGAAAGACTTAAGAAAATGATGTGAACGTAAAAATGCGACGTGTGTGCAAACGAAAGGAACAGCAGTAATCAGGAGCGATTAGTAGTAGCGAGAAACCTTTAAACCATAAGGCAGTGATGAATATTGTCACGCCACACTGTTCGACACAATCACAGATATATAACAGATTTTTCCCATAGTGCAAGTGTTAATATTTTGAAACGACACAGTGAAATTTAAAAATGAACGCAACTAGCGTTCAGTTATAATCATGGTAGTTCTATTTTAAAAAAGAAATAATTGTATTACCGTCTAATATATCCACACAGCTTACTTTTTTATTTAATATCTCCCTTTTGCTTTCATTAAAATTTGACTGTCGTTGATGGAACGTTAAATAAACAGAAATTAATGGTATCAGGTTAGCCAGATAACGTATTACACAACGCATATCGGAACCTGCAGAGCACTATTTTACTTTTTGCTGCTCAATTTGTAACAAACACCAAACTAAATAAATTTTGTCGAAATAATAAATAATTTTACAGCTAATTGCTAACATTCGTTCTACTATTTGAGAGAAGAGTACAGCATTTTTATAGACATTCAAATTATTTAAATTTTAATGAACGGCAAGGATACTTTACCAAAATACACTTATAATAACGAAATTTGGTTATTAGTTTTGTAACATATCGTCATTATGTTTAACTCAATCATTTCGTTAAGATAGAACACAATCCATGGATTTTTGAAGGTATCAGAGTCACTGGACACGATAGCACAATATCTTCGTATGTTGCCACAGTGTTGCTCCTGCTTCTTTTAGTTAATTCTCACGTGATATTAAAGATACTTAGACGTACATGAACGAAATATGGAATAATAGTATATAACGCGTTATGTAAATTGCAAAACTAAGAATCACTTAGTACGGAAGCAGCTTTCTGGACGTTGATCTAATGACGATTCGTCACAGATAAAACGCATTTTGAAAAAACTTTATTCTATTCACCTGCGTGGTGACGTCAGTCGTATGAGTTTTGGTAAGCGTTAACAAACGTAATAAGTAATACAGTATCAAAAGCACACCACGCCCGTTAAATTTTGAAACAAACTGCGTCATTGAAATCATTACAAAAGCAACTAGATAATGTACTGGAAAACATTTAAATCTACAGTATATTGTGATGTCGCATCATCTTTGTTGACGGAGGACATATCAAATGGAAAGCAATAACAAATCTGCGATTTTCTTAATGGAAACATTTTGACAAACAAAATAATGACAAACACGTAGAAATCATGATATCAGTAACCGAGACGGCGAATAATATTTCCAGCGGGATAAGATTACGAAGATTGATGGGTTTATAAAACGAAGCAGAATCGTCTGTATTTCCGTGAATGTAACGTCAGAATGACACGCAATACAAACGAGCATCATGCAACGTCTATATCTCTATATCGGCTAAATGAGTAAGCATTCCGTTTGTTCAGGATGTGTAGGCCTTGCTGTGTTTGTGGCATGACAGTTACACCAGTCTACTTGTCTCCATTACTGCGAGAAATTTTCTTTAAGAGCCCTATCCAAATACCGATTCTAATGTTTGAAATTTATTTTCAATATGTTAGGTAATTTTCAACAAGACAATTAAATTAGAGAAGGTAAAAAATATTGATGCTATTTCAGTTAACTATAAGAAAACGTTTCTAAAGCGCATACATTGCATACAATCTACGCAATAAAAACTTTCACAAGCAAGATGTAAATCATATAGTTTAAGAGATAGAGAAACTTAAAATATTCTACAGAAGTGAATGTGAATGAAAGTGATAATGAATCCGCCAAACAAATACATATCCTACACTTAATAAAATGTTGAATATTAAGTATCTCAAATAGAAATATAAAGCATTCGTAACAGAACTTACTAATAAATCCACTATGATATCAAAACAAATGTGATCTCATCCAATAGACATCAGCTACTTTGTATCAAAGGATCAGCAACAAGTATTCCGTTTTCAATCGATAAAAATTCAATACTATCAATAGAAAAAGCCCATCCGTGGAGAAGAGACATTAATTACAAAACAGGATAAAACTCTTTTAATCATCATGCAACGACTAACGATGCCTATGAGAAACTATCATGTTTGCAGGAAACGAAAATGCCATAATTGGCAAACTATCACAAAGAACAAAAGATACTATAGATAGAATATTGAATACTAAAAAATTCCATACAATTTCATAAGCAACAGCAATTTCTTGTCGATTGAAGAATTCAATTTTATTTTATAGTTTAGAGATTGAAAGTTATAAAATATTCGTTGAACTTAAAAGTAACAAGTTTTATAGTGTAGTAAACATCTACGCCAGTGTAAGCCATCGCTCGGAGCTTTGTATCATAAACTTACGTATGCAGTTTTCTGAATCACATCTGGCCTTTCTGTGAACCCCACCTTCATTTTATACTTTATATATTAATATAGTTTCTAGAGAAGACACCATTTTCCATAAGTTACGCAGCACACAGATCCTGCTTAAGGCGATAAAATACAGACTCTGGAAAATAAATATGATATATCTGTATAGCCTATAAATTTATTACTCGTAATTAAAAGAAAATTAATACGCTCTTTAGACAAACGAAGGAACGAAATTAAATTTACTTTTATGTTTTTAATATTGAAACTGCTGAATTTTTCATCTTTATACGAAGTGCACGGTGTTTTATGGTGTAGTCAATTTTTATGTGAACTTCAAGTTACTGATCTGAGCACTTTATCATATATATTTTATGAATTGCTCAAACGTATCAGTCCGCCAAAGACAGTGACTACAGAATAAGGAACTTCAAGCGTGATTTCAAAATCCTAAACATTTTAATCGAAAATATAAATATTCCATCATAGATCTCATTACATATCTTATTTGCGTAATTTAACTATAGAATATAATTAAAAAAATAATTATAAAACCTTTAAAGTCTATTTAAAGTGTTATACTTTGTACTTAAACGAACAATTTGCAGAATCTTTTGTAAATTTTTGCTACATCATTTAAAATATATCTTTGGTAAGATAGTAAAAGAGAGTTTCTCAACTACTCCCTTAAAATCACAAATACATTGTACATACTTATAGAATACTATTGAAGTTTGACACCTAAGAAGTAGTATTGTATATAGAGTAATTAAGTTAAACATATAAATATAATTTTATTAGATCAAAACACATACATAGAAACTTATAATAGCCAACTGATAACAATTTTTTAGTTTCAAACTGGACCATTTTCTAAGAAAAATAATTCTTTCCCATCTTTATCTATAAAATTCTGTCACTTCCCAGAATAGGTCATGTGCGTGTCTACGACCTACGTAAACGTGTGTGGCCTATTTGCGTAGGAGAGAGCTGAATTAGATGCAATTTAAACAGTTAAAATATACGTAATTTGCATAAGTGTTTGTCAAAACTTGTAGTTGTTTTGATGGTACTGCAGTTGTCGTTTTGGCACTCTAAAATATGAAACGTCAAACTAAAGTAAAATTCTTTTGCAACAAAAATGTAATTAATTTTAAAATAAAATCAATAATTATTAGTTTTTTATTATGTTATTAATACCGGGCAATACAGAGAAAAGCCATGGAAGGCACCAGAGACTTACAAGAGACAATAGAGAGCAAAGGTTTTAAATGGTTATTATAGCTATTAAGAACCTAGGATTCAAAATGACTAACATTTATTGCCAAGGATACCACTAGGAAAAGAAAAACGGGACATCATTGTAAACCCTACTATGAGGAAATCTGGAACGCTATGCTTGAAAGGAACTAAGGTGAATAAACAAAATTATGATAGACAAACTTTACATAACCTGGTAGAGGTGTTTTGGTAGACCACCATAGTTGTATATTTAATTCATTTTAACGTATACTAAACGTAATTAACTCTCTCTCTCTCTCTCTCTCTCTTTCCCTTTCACACACAGACGCGTGCGCGCGTACGTACACGCACTAGAGACTGTAAAACATTAGCCTATATACTAACCATACACATGGTCGCCACAAGACAACTCGTTGAGTGACGGGTCAGAGTCAGTGTCTCGGGAGCCGGCCGTCTGTGTCACATGTTATGCAAAGATCTCAACGTATCTAGAAAACGCGACGTTGAGACTGCACGATGTTCTGGATTGTTCGATACCATTATACAGTATCTGATACAATCAGATTACCATTACGTTATACATACATCAGCATTATACATTATACCATATACATCATTATACACATTATACCATTACATCATATCTGATACACTATATCATTACCAGGATACAGCACACTGGTATCTGCCAACTTGTCACGTTCCACTATACAGTCGAAGTTGTATTTGTGGTATTCAGTTTTCTTCCCTGATGTATTTTGTTCCCTGATGTGTAAGTTTTACCGTAAAAAACGTTACAATTATTCTCTTACACTCTATAAGATAGGTGACAGCTAGGCCTGTTACTAAGTTATTATCAAGCTTCAAAATCTAGTTTTTTTTGCTCATACGAGTTTTCTTCCGACAACGTATAGTGTGTTGCACAGAGTTTTTATGCTTGTGTTTAACACAAGGAAACCTTTTAAACCATTGTACGGTTTAATAGCTTGAACGCGTGCATTATAACGCGACATGTTATCTATCAGACAAGGTTACGTCGCCACTAGCGGGTGAATAGCGTCTGTTTACATTTACTTCCCACAGCATAGTAGACTATAAATGTTATCACAGTACGCGCTGACTTGAAGATTTTAGCTTAAAACAGAATTTTGATTTCTTATGTTTCTAACTCGTTCTCCTCTACTTTCAACGCTTTTTTATTTCAGTTTCGGGGTTGACAATAAAGTACATTTGTCAACCGTCACTAAATTGTTTATCGCCTCCAATTATGCGTTTATAATCTTGTAAAATTATAACGGCAAAGAATAGTAGTATTACATTATGTAGGACTATTCAGGACATGAATACTTTAACGCGGGGAAAGAATGGTTTGGAAACTCGCTCATACAGTAGGTCTATATAAAATCGTGCTTGGCAGACACTATTCAATACTGCATTCAATTCAATTATATTTGGGTTTGTATCTATATGAATACTATGTAACATACATAATATATTTATGTTTTATACATAAAACATATGTTTTATATTTATGAATGGTAATAATATATAAATATATAACATTCATAATTATGTTCATGAATATATAAACAAAGAAGCAGTAGGCCTATACACTTCAACTTGGAAATGTAATCAGTACTATCGGTAATAACATTCGTCAGTTATCATATTGTTTACATAAAATTGGTGTCGTTTAAAAAAATTAAGCGATACTCAACAAATGGTGCCACTCATGGTAAAGTATGATTCAGTGCTGATTTTATTCTATCACTAGACACAATGCTGGGTTAAATTCCCGAAACTTGCATGAAAACGTTATGAAAATTGTAGCGTGACAGATAAACACATAATGATGAATGGCATTGATCATTAAAATAATATAATATAATAACATTAAATCCGAAGGAAGCATTAAAATAATATAAAGAATTAATTCAGAGCAACCGTGCAGAACAATCATGGATATTAAAAGTATAAGTTCGTATAAAAGAAATGTTACTAGTGATGAATCACCAAAACCAGTTTAATAACCCAAGGTTAAAAAATATAACCCAGGAAGGTAAGGAGTAGATAAAGAAGCAACCCAGAGTATTACTAAACCCACAACGAAGGTAAAGAATAAATAAAAAAGGAACCCAGAACAAGGCAAGATCCACCATAAAAGATGATACATTTAAAGTAACCAGAAGAGTAGATGAAGAAGTAACCCCAAGAAACCCGATGACATCCAGAAGAAGATGAAGAACATACCATCCTAAGAAGCCAGAAGAAAAGAAGACTTCATTGAAGAAAGAAGAAGAAGACAGCATCCAGAAGAAGAAGGAATGCTCTTATAAAAAACATCCATATCCCCATATCCGAAAATAAATAAAAACCACAATAATAATAAAAAGTATAACGAAGTATTCATGAAAAGAAACCACATGTACAATAAAAATAAGAATAAAAGTGTATAGAGTAAGAGTTGCCAGCGGACCAAGGTGAAACAATAATATAATACCCAAAGAACAAATCTTCATTGTAACCCACAAACAGATCTCTTGATTCTAATAAGACTAAACAACCATTTAGAAATAGCATCAAGAAGTGTAAAGTGAACCAGTGCTAGTTTGTGTATTATAAAAAATAAACCTTATGTTTCAACCTTGGTATCCACAAACTGTATAGATAATGAAAAATACAACTTTATAGTGACTTATGATTTGCACAAGAGGGAATATAATACATGTAATAATATAGAGCTGTCAATCTGTTTGAAATGACATTTATGTAAATGATGAGTAAAAACAGAAGTAGACACAGGATTAAACACAAATTGACAGGGTACAATTAACCTAAACCATATTAAAAACAGTTTAAAAACTGATAATTAAACTTAATATAAGAACTAGTGAATAAGAATATAGAAATAAGGTTTATTTTATGTAGAATAAGAATTTTTAAAATGTATTAGTAATAAGAACATTTAAACAAATTTAGAACCACTAACATCCTAATTGTAAAAATATTTATTACTTTTATTAATGGTAATAATTAAATAGGATGTTAGCATGGGAAAAAACATTCTTTGTAAATAATATTTCTATATTAGTATTAAGTTTTGATTATAAAAAAAAAGTCTAATTAGTTGAAGACAACCATTATTTAAAATTATTTCTTATCTGTTAATAGTATTGAAACAGATACTAATTGTTATTATGTTTAATAGAAAAAATGTTTAATTTATATTACAATGTTAAAAAGTCAGAGAGGGTATAATTCAATATATATTGTTTATATAAAAATGTGTATGAAAAAATTGTTAGGAATCTAGGCAAAATGATGAAAACTAAACCTCATCAAAACTGAGAAACTAAGTACTTAAATACATTTAAACTGAAGGGATTTAGATAAGGGACACCAGAAATGAAGCCATATAATTAGAAATATAACTTAGAAAGATTTTATAAAATTATAGCCAGGATTATTACTAAAAATGGAAATGACAGAACTCAAAAATTTGGAGAGGGGAGTCATATATTCCAACATAATATTTTAAAACTTAACCAATTCATATAATTGCAAGAAATTAAGGGAATATAAACCTTTTATTACCATATGAGATTTAATAATCATAAATATAACTTGAAAATGGCAGAATTTCCATAATGACAGGAAGCTGATTTTGAAAATTTACAAGATACAAAATGAAGGTAAAATTACCAATTTTAGATAAAAAACTTAATAAAACGGCATTATTCGATATCAAAATACGCCCAATGAACTGAAGGATAAAATTAAGTAACAACTAGCTAATAAATTTGAATAATAACCAAAGTTTAAGCAGTTATATAATGTAACTTCAATACATGCACAGGATGCAAAATAAAATTCGAACAATGTAAGGAATAATATTGCTTTGGCTAAGATTTTAGTCGAAAGTGAAGGAAGTAGAGAGTTAATTATTGAACGTTGTACGGGACACTTGACACGAGCAATTAAAACGATTTAACCTAGTTTCGAGTACCGTAATGGCGAGCAATTGTATGATACGAATTTGAAAATCGCGAGTGACTACAAAAAACATTTCACAACTTCGACACAGTGACCTAAACACTTACAAAAGACTAACTAACATTGTATAACACCAAAACGACAGTGAAATAACATTTAAAACACCATAAAAGAGTATATAACATAACCACCGAAAGTGCTTGATCGACAAAAAGTGAACTGACTTATAAATACACCACTTTTCAAAATACAACACCGAAACTTAACCAGAGACACTACACCAACATCAGCAGGAAGATTTGCAGACACCAGGACGTGAATTCGGCAAGAAAATATCTTTATTGGGACGCCCAAACTACGAAGGGACGATTGACAACCTCGACGGCGGCCATTACTTTTCATCAACGATCAACGGAACACGGCCATCTAGTTTGTCGGCGACACGGTTCGCAACATATTTCTTTATTTTAATCTTTTCAATTGAATATTTGTACTTTAGTATTAAGAATTATTCTTGTAACGTTATACTTTTTTAATCTTTGCCCGATTTCTCTGACTTTTCCAATGAATAGCTGTTAAAAGAACCTCTTGTAATTTATATAATAATTTGTAATAACATCGATACCCTGAGAGTCGATTTAAAAATCGACAAGAGTCTTTATAAACAACTGTTAATAAATTAATTTATACTTTTCCTCTTAAAACAGTTCTTTCTTTTCGAAACATAGCAATTTAAACCTACTATAATTTAAATACAATATAATACAAGAATTTTACCACATTGAAGGAAGATAACCTCCAAAACTGAAAGTAAACAAGGATCGATTGTAATTGGAGACAATCCTATAAGTGGTTGGAGTTTCTTCAAAAATACAGAAAAGCTAATAAAATTTTTTAAACAAGTGAGAAACGTTTTGGAACTTCACGAAAATCAATTAATTAATTGTTTCTAATTAATTAATCAATAACAAAAATTTTAATTTGAAAAATTTTTTAAACAAACAATTTTATTTTTCTTACCCGAACACATATTAATATATTTTGTAACACAACACCAATATTTGAACACAATAAACACGTTCTTTCACAAATTGGCTAGCCCAAACAGTGGGGTAACAACTTAAAATAAAAGGAAGGAAGAACAGAACAGATTTAAGAATTTGTAACCACACAAGAACAGTAATCACGTAATTTTACAAAATGGGAATCCCGGATGTTTTTGGTCACTTTCTTGGAAGACAGTAAACTAATGAGCTCTACTGCACCACAAACAGAAATAGTAAGGTAAATACAATGTTAGCCTGCTCAATTTTCTTTCGATTAACTTACATTTTTTCATTTAATTGCCAAACCCAGAAGGTTAGAAATTATCCAAAAATTGTATTCGAAAGTGTTGCGAGCTGTAGTAGATGCACCACGGTACGTCAGAAATCAGACACTTCACAGCAACCTGAAAATACCTCTCATAAAATATGAAATCCAGAGAATTGCAAACAGATTCAGCAGACCACATAAATCAGCTATTAGTGCGGCTACACAGCAACTGTCAAGACGAGACAAGACTCTGCAGAAGTTGACCTCAAGATCTGCTAAATCCTTAACACAACAGTGTTCTATACGAAGATATATCAGTGGCTGTTTTCCTTATGATCATAACTCATTCAGCTAATTTAATTAATACTCTGTTATAGGTATAAACTTTAAACTGTAAATTATCAATAAAAAATATTTTATTACTTTTTAAAATTATATCATATATTTGTATTATTTTTGAGACACTTAATTGATTAAATAAAAAAGTTAATAATTATTTAGCGTTGGTGGCACTGAGTACTGAGATTCATAAAAGATTTTAGACTAGAAAACTCATAATGTGTCACCAAGTGAATACCATTCATGCTTTTATTCATACTGAAAATACAATTGAAAATACTGTATTAAAGCTATGTATTGAGTTGTACAGAGTAGACCATAAGTCTCTAGACGCTGAAATTTATCCTTCATGTCATGAACACACACACACACACACACACACACACACACACACACACACACACACACATTCCCAGAGAATAATGTGAAAGACAGCTGAGAAAGAAAACACACTAGTAGCAGATACGGAGGACACAATATGAAACCACTGTATTACTTATAGATAATAACGCATCGTGAGTTCATAAAACTAAGATCATTGATTTCTGTGGAAAGTATCCAGTAATATAATAATTTGTTCTTGAGGTTTTGGACAAGTCTCAGAATTTAATTATCTATGTTATCAGCATTTAGAATGAAACAGAACGAGACATTACGACGAAATTATCAAAGTTTCAGATAATGTGTGGCATCATGCATAGAATACTAAAGAATAAAACAAGAACAGAAACATGGATTAACATTAATAAAAAGTGGCAGTGCGTGAGTTAATGCATGGTGCGAACCATGCGTGCGTTACAAGGAAGGTTACAGACCAAATTCAAAGTTCAGAAATGAGTTTTTGAGATAAACAAATGGTTGAGAAGGCGAGATCGTTTGCATATGACGATATTGGGAATGAACTACAGGTATTATCTATAAACAACACAATCCAGGAATGTCGCCTGGAATGGTCACTACATCTAGACAGAATGGAGGATAGACGGCTACCTAAAGTAGCATATAGGTTCTTTGGAACAAGGAATGTAGGACGTCCAATTGCAAGATTGAGGAATATACTGCGAAAACGGAAAAGGAATAAGCCTACTCCGTGAAACGAAGAAGAAGGAAATGCAGGGTTCATAAAAATACCCGGTGTTAAAAAATATATAGTATCATAAACAATGTACGACTGAAATACAAAGTTAACAAATTTTTAAATTAATAAATTTCTACTTGTGATCAGTTTTTGGCTCTGCAGACGTCAAACTGGAAATCAATATCTTGCCAAGTTGGGTGCCACGTGTCTAGTGTTATGGTGTCTAATAACTGCAGCATTAGTCCATTCTCGTAGGCGCTCTACACCACGAATGTCTTCAATGTAAACAATATTCTTAATGTATCCCTAGAAAAAAATCTGTCAATGCAAGGTTTGCGTTACGAGCGGTCCAGGAGGATCGGTAGAGGTGGCTTATACTTTGGTCTTATAAAAGCTTAAACTTTTAAACCTTAACGCTATGAATTTTTTGTAAACAAGGATAAAGGTTTTATAGGAAAAATCTTTGTGATATTGTGATATAGTGCGTCTGTGGGATTGGGGTTGCAATTACATTGAAGTAGTAATTTTTAACACCAGATATGATTGAGACGAGATCGATTAGAGCTTGATGTCTGTAAAGCCACTAATGTATCACATGCTAAAGTTAATTATACTGTAAAAAAGAGTATTCTAATCATATTATTACCTTTTTTTATTCCAGTCAGTTCATTGCTAATAGAACTGCACATTTCCATCCCCCGGCATTCTTTTCAGGTGACACGTTATTTACTAATTGTTAAATAAAAGATACGATTTGAAACTGTGGGATTTCTGATAATAGACTTGACGTAAGTTGAGTACACGTAGTACAGGCAATCATGAATACTGTGTCCACAAGAGAGCAGCACACGTAACTCTGCCCAGCGTCAGACGCAAGGCGAGTGGTGTGCATGTCGCGTAGACTTAACACCGCGGCTCAGTCTATGTTGCAGTAAGCACCACACTGCTTATTTACATTGCAACTACTGCAAATAGAAAAGCTGAAGCCAGAAATAAACGGGCTTTTTTATTGTTTAAAATTATTACCTTGTCTTGAAATTTTCATAACATTAACCTCTCCTTAAGAAAAAATCACAACATGTTTGTAAGTAATTTAAATATTACGGAAAGAAACGGCCAGTGTAACATGTAATTTGGTTGGAAAAAGAGTTGTATGCAACTGACGATTATTACACACCACAAAGTATGGCGTGATCTGTTGAACACGCAACACTGTCAGGCTTAACAACGTCCGTAAATATATTCCTCCATTCTTGTTGGGGTAAACAAATTGAGCAATAAACTAAATACACCTACCTTCAGTTAATTATTAATGAGTCAGCAGTCACATCACTTCATTATCTGTTACGTAATTTCCTTCTGGCCAAATAGCGAAAACGTCTTGTACTGGTGTAGCCAACGAGTGTTCTTGTTCTATCGAGTGGTATAGGATATGTCTGTCTTACCTATTAGTGTTGGATACAAACGTCTTGTACTGCTGTACCCAACGAGTGTTCTTGTTCTATCGAGTGGTATAGGATATGTCTGTCTTACCTATTAGTGTTGGATACAAACGTCTTGTACTGCCGTACCCAAAGAGCGTTCTTGTTCTATCGAGTGGTATAGGATATGTCTGTCTTACCTATTAGTGTTGGATACAAACGTCTTGTACTGCTGTACCCAACGAGTGTTCTTGTTCTATCGAGTGGTATAGGATATTTCTGTCTTACCTATTAGTGTTGGATACAAACGTCTTGTACTGCTGTACCCAACAAGTGTTCTTGTTCTATCGAGTGGTATAGGATATGTCTGTCTTATCTATTAGTGTTGGATACAAACGTCTTGTACTGCTGTACCCAACGAGTGTTCTTGTTCTATCGAGTGGTATAGGATATTTCTGTCTTAACTATTAGTGTTGGATACAAACGTCTTGTACTGCTGTACCCAACGAGTGTTCTTGTTCTATCGAGTGGTATAGGATATGTCTGCCTTACCTATTAGTGTTGGATACAAACGTCTTGTACTGCTGTACCCAACGAGTGTTCTTGTTCTATCGAGTGGTATAGGATATGTCTGTCTTACCTATTAGTGTTGGATACAAACGTCTTGTACTGCTGTACCCAACGAGTGTTCTTGTTCTATCGAGTGGTATAGGATATGTCTGCCTTACCTATTAGTGTTGGATACAAACGTCTTGTACTGCTGTACCCAACGAGTGTTCTTGTTCTATCGAGTGGTATAGGATATGTCTGTCTTACCTATTAGTGTTGGATACAAACGTCTTGTACTGCTGTACCCAACGAGTGTTCTTGTTCTATCGAGTGGTACAGGATGTTTCTGTCTTACCTATTAGTGTTGGATACAAACGTCTTGTACTGCTGTACCCAACGAGTGTTCTTGTTCTATCGAGTGGTATAGGATATTTCTGTCTTACCTATTAGGGTTGGATACAAACGTCTTGTACTGCTGTACCCAACGAGTGTTCTTGTTCTATCGAGTGGTATAGGATATTTCTGTCTTACCTATTAGTGTTGGATACAAACGTCTTGTACTGCTGTACCCAACGAGTGTTCTTGTTCTATCGAGTGGTATAGGATATTTCTGTCTTACCTATCAGTGTTGGATACAAACGTCTTGTACTGCTGTACCCAACGAGTGTTCTTGTTCTATCGAGTGGTATAGGATATTTCTGTCTTACCTATTAGTGTTGGATACAAACGTCTTATACTGCTGTAGCCAACGAGTGTTCTTGTTCTATCGAGTGGTATAGGATATTTCTGTCTTACCTATTAGTGTTGGATACAAACGTCTTGTACTGCTGTACCCAACGAGTGTTCTTGTTCTATCGAGTGGTATAGGATATTTCTGTCTTACCTATTAGTGTTGGATACAAAACAATATAGTAAGGCTCAGCATAGGCAGCGCCACGGGAGCACCCAAACAGTCTCGGACCCACACAATTTCTTGTGCTATCCACGAATCCCCCCACTCAGATCGGAGCGTCCTTCTTAGGCGTTGTGGCCTGATGTAGTCGATAATAGTAAGTTCTGTATGAAACTGTTGAAGTTCTTAATTGGTCACCACCTATCAGATTCCCTAAATCGGACCAAAATTTTCCCCGTTTCTCAGCGCTCAAAAATCTCCAGTCTCTATTCATTCTCTTTGTAAGCGTCCACGTTCCGCACCCATGTGTAACGATAGGTCGTATTATCCTCTTATATATATTATAAGGTTATTTCTCGTTAAACTAACATGACGCTATGTAGGTTTTTCATGGTCTAAACCATAGTAATTAAAAAAAATAATTTATATAAAACCTTAAATTCCATTATTCTCTATGACATCTTCGAAAGATTTTTCTCTTTGGTTTTATTGGTTTTTATTTCAAAAGACCTTGCTTACAAACATATTTGAGGAAAAAGTGATTTTGTACAATGGACATAGTCTAAAAATTTATTCTTACCAGTGTCCATTTCTGTTATTTGTTCTCATCATCATCTTCACAAAGGAATAGGCACTTGACCTGTTCTTGGATCCATCCCTTCTTCGATGTACCGACGCGACGTCTCTCATTCCAATCGGAGATAAGAGATGGTTCAAAAAATGCTATTTAAATGTTCATATAATCGCCACCTTTACCCCTTGATGATCTCACCTTTAAATGATGATGTCATTTAAAGACTCAATCCATAACTTTTCTCTGATTTTATCATTCTGTTTCTTGTCTGGAAGCAAGTAGCCCTAGACAATACTGCAGAACTTCATTTCAACCAGTGTTCCATAAAGCGTCATGAAAGTGTTCGTCCTAGTTTTGTTCTTTAAAACACTATAAAATGTACCACTACAAATTGTCAAAACTTGACAATTTCTGATCGCAATCTCTGTGGCAGTCAACTGAGATACTGCATTCTAAAGAGTTAAAATCACAAACCTCGTCTAAGGCTTTATCGTCAGCAACTATCTTCTTTCTAAAGAAATACTTTTCTCTGTTACATCCGTTGATAATTCTAAATCCGTTAAAAAGTAACGTTATAAGAGAAGAGTTACAAGGTTTTAACTAGAACAAAAAATTAAAAGATTGCAAACAACGGTGGAAAGGACACTTAGAAAAATTTAAGATCCCAGACTGGCCAAACCAAACAAGTCTGGAAATATAAAACTATAGACAATAGGTGTTTGTGGGTAGACCCAGGAAGAGATGGCTGGAGGATCTTTGAGGGCGGAGCAGACAGCACCTTGCCTATGCAGTGTTGTGAAGATTATTTGCTCTTCCGCGAACAATTTGTTGTCATTTTCCGCCACATACAAATTTTGGTGTTTCGTTGATGAACTCTTGACTTTCCAGTCTGTGCTGTCGCTGTATTCCAATTATTTCGTCGGATTTGTCAAACAATGGCGCAGATAACTGCTAGTCTGAGCGTGCAGAGATTCTCCGCTTAAAACACTGTGTGTTAAACTGGAAACTGCAATCTGACGTATGCACGTGTTGGATGAAAGCCTTTCGACGTAATCCGTTTTGTAGTAAGCACAAGAGAGCTGAACATCACAACGCTGTTAATTAAAATGTTCGCGGAAAAGACACGTCTTAATAAATTGTAGCGTTTACAGAGATCTCATCCTACTTGGCTTCACATCAGGTGATACAGTAAAAATCTGAGATTTAAGACCATACAGGGTGTTCAATAAATGTTTCCTATTTTATGTGTTTATTCTTTATATATGCAACGTAGCACATTATCTAATGGTACAATTTCTACCGTAACAATAGTTTTTATTATTATTAGTGTAAATAAATATACTATTTAAAACACTTTTTTAATGTGTCAGGTAAATCGTGGGATGCTATATCAGAACAGCTTAAAATTTAAATATTCAGGAAAGTTAATTTTAAAAATAGTATTATATAATATAAAAAGATTAATTATAAATTCTAGCTGTCTATACTATAGTATGTTTACGTATTTTTACGCCGTTGCAGAACGTTCTACATGTTTCTCGGCTATCCCAGCAGAGTACAGCTGTAATGTTGTGTGCGTCAACGTGACACTTAACATGCGTCAACGACGCTATAACATACTGGTCGGCGCACTGTGTTAAAGGCCGCAATCAATAACGCTCTAGTGTTTGTGAATAGTGTTGACGCGTATTATGGATTATTCTGGAACACTTGTGCTATCTATTTAAACAACGACAGCTGCCACTTAGTTTTTCAGTTTATGTTGGGCGATTTGTCAAGTGATATCAAGTGGTTGTGGTGTGGTTATAATTAGTGCGGAATTTTTTATAGTTGACATTATTATTGCGTGTGGACAAATTTTGCACCGATTATTGTACAAGTTGATTATAAACTCTATTTGTGATTAATTAAACCTGGTGATTAGTGACTTAATCGGTGTCTTGTATTTTGTTTTCCACTGTACCATACGAAGATTAGTAGACCGTCGTAACAGTATATACCTATTGTATAGTTAGTAGAGTTAAAAATGTATAGGTACCAATGGTATAAATTAAAAGGGACGAGACATGAGTTTCGCTTAAGTCGTACATGCATTGAAATTGTATCAAGTGAAATTGAACTCGTTTTGAAATTGTATCAAGTATAAATATAGTGACGTTACAAATTACTGACAAATTACAGGACTCGTTCTATGCAAATCACCCCGTTCACATTTTTTTATAATGACATAGCATATTTCACGAGCGTACTGGTGGAACTTATAAAAAAAAAGAAATACTACTACTGATATTGTGGCTTCTGTACTAATCTATTTTAAATTACTTATAGTGTAGCCAGTTTGTCGACAGTGTTCTTAAGGACAACACGCCTGCCTACAAGGTGTCATTACACCCATGAATAACCATGCCTTTCGAAAGGAAATTTTAATAACAAAACATGTAAAAAATTTAAAGACTCTAATGGTTGGGCTCACGAAAACTGCGCCAGTCTTAAAGCTAGTGCTCTGTATTAGAAGTGCCATGTTTGCAAAGCAAACAAATTAGAAAAAAACTGTAAATAATCGTTTTTTTTCAATTCAAGTAGATTATAAAAATTGTTTGTGCAAAAATTAAGTTAAAAATGTCTAACATTGTTTTGTTTATTTAAAAAACGTAACTGATTGTTTTTTATAGTTTTTTAAAGAAACTAATTACAGTCCAATACCACCCTCCAATTTTACAAATTACTGAAATATAATGATTCACTTCATTTTGAATATCTTGTCTTTTAATATCTTTGTATCAAAAAAAGTTGTGTAAACACTGAGTGTTTATTGTTACGACGGTCTCTGACTGATCGTCGTGTGGTACAGTGGAAAGAAAAATACAAGACACCAATGAAGTCACTAAAAACCAGGTGTAATTAGCACAATTATGAGTTTGTAACCAAGAAGTTATTTGATAAGATTATACTCGTACAATAATTCAAATTAAATTTGTCCACAGGCAGTAATAATGTCAACTAATAGAGTCCCAGACAATAATGATTTTTCATCAATAGACACTTGAAAGGCACTGAGTAATCGCCCGAAGTAAACTGAAACTAAGCGGCAGGTGTAGTCTGCAGGATTCTTCAATATGCGTCCTCAACAAGCACTCGAAAATTCTAGAGGATACTTCACCGCGGGCCTAGGCTACACCGGCAGAGCTAGTCGAGAAGCTAGTAGAACGACACCATAGAACACACGAGAACGTTCCGCATTACGAAACAGTCTTATAGTTTTTAAAAAAATTGTGTTTACTTATGCTCTTATAATTCTAAAATGAAAATTAAAAATAACGTAAGGTGGCCGATATCACCCGACCTTCCCCTACAATTTGAATATACAAAATCAAAACATAAGACAGTATAAACATTTAGGAAATAATTTTATATTTCTAGTTAGTTTGCTAATCCACGGCGGTTTTTCTCTTACTTTTTAAACAGCCGAAATTTGATTTACACTTTTGTTTTTTACCGTCTTTTGTTTTCTAGTAAAGTGGATACGTTGAGAAAAAAACCGATCCACAACCAACCCGTAGTCTGTCTCTACAAAAAAACAAGAAGTTCATAATGTTTGATAGAAGAACAAATTTCCTCTCAGTAAGCATCATATGAAAATCATAATAATGCTGCATGATTTCTAAAGGCACGACGAGTCAAAAAAACATCTCAACTGACAAGCTAGCGAAAGTCAGTTGGTTTGTCATTGTCGCTGACAAGGTGGAGACAGACGAAGACAGTGTTTTCTTGTCGTTGAAGAAGGCCTACCAGAAAGCGAGGTATATCCGAAGCTTTGGCTGTAATTATTACAATATGGAAAGAAAACAAGAATTTTTTGTGAGCAACTGACAATTCTATTCCAACAGATTACGTAATAACAACGAGTGACGCAAATGTGACGTCATTACTTATCGACTAAAAGTACCTATAACGACTTAGATACGTCCTATAACAGTTTACGGGAACCGCTAGGGCGGAGTACGTTCAGAGACGTAGTTAAGCCATGGTTGTTATATGGTTGTTCACTTAGTTGTGTATACAACGGACCACGATATAGGATAACCTAACAGATTACACACTACAACGGCCGTCTTGTTCCGCATTATACAAAAATTACGTTGTTATTGTTTTCTTAAGTAGACGTTAATATTATTTAAATTAGCAGAGAAAGTAATAATTTAGTACAATAAAAAATCTATTTATATCTGTTCTCAAAGTATTCCATTGACAGTCGTTGCAACGTAAATATCAGAGTATAGCTTACTGCAAAGTGATTGTTGTGACACACGGGTTAAGTCCACAAGACATGCACACCACACGACTTGTGTGCAGTAAGAAAATCTTGTTCCTAACAAATAGTTTTACCGTTATCAGTAATATGTTATACAGTTTGTTACCATATGTTATACAGTTTGTTACTATATACTCTTTGCTTGTATTGTTACGGGGGCACAGATTCTTTCTGCGATGAACTTAATTCGATATCAGACACGCTAATACAATCTCAATTTTTATTAAACAGTTTTATCCGTTTCGCATTTATTCGGGCACTACTTCCAAATTAGTACCGAGAACAAACAAGCTTTATTCAAAGTAACAGCAAAAGTAACAGAAATCATTAAATTGATTGGACAGCATCCAGAATAAAACAATACTTACCACACGAACAACAGATGTTCGACCGATCGCCGCAGGCGTTCCTCAAAGTTCTGACCTCTGCCCCGTTCTGTACCTTGTGTAAACGAATGACCTGCCTGTACAGCCTGTTTCGCTCTATGCGGATGAAGGTTGAAGGTACCTTCCGTCTATGAGTTCGTCCGCTCCCTTGCGTTCAAACTGTTCAAAAGCCTCTACTTTGTCCTATCCTCACATCCACCACCTTAGTAATAGGCGAAGACCCACCTCCACGGAGACATAATAGCCCCCGAGCCTAGATATGGCTCCCCCCCCCATAAGCACTCTTCTGCCCCACACCGCCGCCCTTGCGACGCTTGACTATACATCCTCTTTCCTTTACCGATAACTCAAAGTGCACAAATAATCGACGGTTTCCTCTCACGCAATAAGAAAAATTACTAAGAAATACTTCATCACCTCTCCCTTCCTTCTTCGTTCATTTCAATCCAAAAAAAGCCGTTGCGGATCGTTCTGCGTTTGAGAACAACTTCAACAACAGCCGCCATCACTCTAAAGTTGGAGGACTCATTCCTGAAACATGCGCATGGCTACTCAGCGGTTAACTGTTGCATCAAGCAGTCATCGGGTTTCCCGGACACTGCAACCACTAGGGCACGTCTACCTTAACTGCTCCACGATTGGATTGGAAAAATAAAACAATAGTTGTCATACAAACAACAGTAGAATGAAATAAATGAACACATCAAGCAAATGAAAGTATTTAGAAGTAACACTAACATTAAATACGGATTACGGACGGAAAGGATAAATGAGTTATGGTGCCAAAGAAAGAGTTTTGATGTTCCATCTTAACTCATGTTATGGAGTGTACAGGGTGTTATATAGATTATATAACGCTGAAACACAGTCTGTTGAGGCAGGCATTAGACACGACAAAATAGTGGAAATTTTTGTAAGCAAACAGGTTTACAGCGCATAACAAATACAGATATAAGACATAGGACCGGAGCTAAAGCCATAATCATACATAATATTGAAAAAGAAAGTTGCTTTGTTACAGCCATATGCCGGAATTTAAGTAATGTAAACTCTTTTAACAAAATACAAAAGGGGCCTTATGGACTGAATGGAAGAGCACGATACGTATGGCATTGGAAAGGAGAGTTACTATGGAAGAGATGTGGAAAAACATTATTTTATCGAGGCTGGGTTGTGACACATGACCAACGAACTATAACGTACTCGTTAACGGTTTCTCGTTAATTGTAATGCACAGCTGTATTGCAGTATAGCGACCGCTGAAGGAATGATTCTTGAACTGAACTGCTCAAGGGCCATGCGATATAGTAGCTCAGGGTGGGTCTAGATTCAAGAACTGTAATGTAACACACTGGGAATTTTACTGTACATTACAAGTTTTAATCGGATAATCCTAACATTTCCGAACCCGAACAGGCTACAGTCCCTATTATTTCGAATTACTGGGGCTCTACTGTACTCTCTTGTTTGCGGAGACCCAGTTCCTGCCCTCAATTTGTTGGTGCACCGTTCGGTTGCAGAGGAAATCGATCGAAAAATTCAAGCATGGCGTCTTGAGTACGAAGACAGACAGAAGATGCACGGAGGTCTTGCACCCTGCTTTTTAGCGTTGTCCAGGCCGGAGCCCGGTAAACTCGAAGTTCTAAACAGTACAGCTCGGTCATTCTCCCGGCACAAGCGGTTAAGGTGTGGTTCAGAAATAATGGTGGGGGTGTATATCATGGGGGCATATCTGAATGAATTGCTCCAGTCAGTCGCCAGGCCTGAGGCGCGTCTCCGTGGGCCCCTTAAGGCATTGCCCGCAGGAGCTTAGAGGTGCGCTGGTGTGGTCGATGGATTGATCGCCCGGAGGCGAGTCGTCCGTAACGATGGGTTGCCACTTCAGGGCGGGTGGCTTCTTCAATTAGGTGTTACACACCTCGCGGTTTTTCTTCCTCTGAGTTTCAGCCCAGCCGAGACGACAAAGCAGGCGCTTATTGAGTGTTAGTTATGTCCTGTTTGATTGGCAGACGGTGTGCAATTCCGGCGTTGGCAAGCCGCAGCCTATGGATATGCATTAATCCTAATTCATTCTATACCGGGCGTTAAAAATTAATTCCCGTTCGACTGTAGATGACCGCCGTTGGTTAATTGGAAATATTAGACCACGGCCTGATAGCCCGGAAAACAGTTTTAACTCAGGCTTTGGTAGTTTTCTTTCTTTTGATGTTTGTATATGTTTATACGGGGCACAGTTAGTGTCACACGTTGTGTACAAAACATCAATGCATGTAGGGAACGCGATGTCCAGGGTTCCACAACATTGTGGATTGTTTTGTACTAATATGTAGCCAGTGCCGGATTTAAGATTTTTGAGCGCCCCCACCCGTCTGTGACTTTGAAGTAATATATGTACCGTGTGAATGTTTATGTTCATGTTCATGATGAATACGTTTAGTGTATGCAGTCAATTCTATGTTCATAAAGCTTTCACATTAATAAATATTAACGAAACAACACGCTGTCCACCACATAAAGCTAAAAACCTTCTTTACATTCAAAACAAAATAAATCATAACCTTAAAACGCAAACCGTTTAGTCACAACGCAGATAAACAATGATAACAAACAAGGGGTGGTACCACGGTCGTATAAATTCGGGGACAATATAGCGGACGTTCAAAATTTGCATGCGCAGATTAGTTTTCAAGGATGCCAACGCCTTTAAAATAAAAGCTCAATATCTAAATAAGAACTGCCTTTCATTTGTATTATTAGACCCTAACAAAAATTGATCATTTAGTTTCAAATAATCATACATAAATAAATGAAAGTGCCGCTTACTTTTATAAAAATACTTCTGTTAAAAAAGTATCTGCAGCTTGCGGCCCCCTCTGAGCCCGCGGCCCGTTACGCACAACATTGATATTTGTTTCATTACAAACCACTCAAGGGGTTCCATGTTATAATTGTTTTATTTCGTTTGGTGACCAGCTCTGACATCGTAAAACATAAACTTTCCAGTAGGGAACACGAAAATAGGAAAGTACTAAGTAGACCTGTTACAAGGTTATTATCAAATTTCAAACTCTAGTTTTGCTTTCGAGACGTGTACGATGTTGATAAAGAGTTTCTATTTTCAGTGTTTATCAGCATGAACACGTGCACTATAAGGCGAGATGTTATCCATCAGACAGGGTTACGTCACTACTAGCGAGTGAATAGCATTTGTTTACATTTACTTCCAGCGCACAGTATAAACATTATCTCACTACACGCTGAGTTAAAGATTTTATCTTAAAACGGCATTTCAAATTCATATGTTTTTACACTGCTTTTGTAAACTACAGATTTGTTCCCTCAAACTTTTAGAATTATTTCGGGGTGGGGGGGATCGATTATATAAAATACAATTTTAATTGACCGTCACTTGATTATTATTGTTCGCCTGCTATTATCCGTCTGCAATCTTGTAAAACAACAACGCAGGTAATAATAATATCAAATTAATAATAGTGTGGTTAATATACAGTATATGCACCTTGGCACAGTAGCAAGTTGATTGGGAAATCAATCGTACAATATACTTAATCGTTCTTAGACTTAATTGAATAAAACGATATTTGTGTTTGCATCTTAAACATACAAACATACAAACGTACAAACATAACAAATCGTTTAGATTAAGCATGAAAATGTCAGCACTGCTATCGAAAATGGTTACTATTTCTTTTAACGTAATACACACTACATTTAAATATTTACTCAAAAATACTTACTACATGTCTGTTAATTAATTCTGTAATACTCAATGAATGATGTCAATTTATTTTGCTGAAACGTCCGTCTTAAAATTTTGCTGTTGTAAACCTTATAAAACATTCACTACTACAAGATATCAAGAAATATATTTCTGTTAAGTGACGCATTGCCATTTTATAAGTTAAAAGTTGTCAAACTCCTTAGTCTCATACATTTAAAACCCAGAATTGTATATATATTGTTTTAAATGAACGAAGTCATTATATTTATAAGTGGTACCAAAAGTAACAAAATATCAACTATATATATTTTCAGACCATTTTTTAGTATCGATAAAATCCTGTATCCACTATAAACAATATTTTTACAACGAACATAATATATCCCGTTAGTTAAAAGAATCACGCCACAATACTCCCCAACAAATTACACACTACACCGGCCGCCTCTCGTTCTGTATTATTTAAATTACACAAAAATTATTTTGTTATTGTTTTCTTAAGTAGACGGTAATTTTTTTTATATTACCAGAAAAGGCAGTAATTTAGTACAATAAACAATCTATTTATATCTGTTTTCAACTTATTCCATTTGTAGTCGTTGTAACGTAAATTAGCAGTGTATAGCTTACTGCAAAGTGAGTGTTGTGACCCACGGGTTAAGTTCACACGACATGCACACCACACACAACTTGCGTGCAACGAAGAACGTAATTAAGTACTCGTGTCAAAACATCACAATAACTGGTAACCCTTACTTCCCCACAATACCAGTGCGTCTACTTCACAAAATACACTTTAATGACAAATTTAATTTTTTGGAAACAAATTATTTAATTTGTGGTAGTATCATTATAATCTGTTCTTGTGTTGTTGCGTAGATTGTGACGAAATTAATTTAATATCAGAAACGGTAACACAATCTCAAGTAATAATAAACAGTTTTAATGCAACCAATCAATCCTGGCAATCAGTTCGCTACTCTTACATTGATACAACCATCCATCAAGCACTAGTCATTAACAAGAAGAATCACTGAAATTATTAAACCGATTGAACTGCAATCAAACAAATTATGGCGTCCCATATTGTCTGCTATAATTGAGGTATACAAGGAACTGAATCAAAAATCCGCTGGACTGTAACTCAATGTAAATGTCAGCAAAACTAAATACATGCTGATATCTGCATCAGAAAGGAAAAGAAGTCTATATAATTTATTCTTAGAAGATAATTCATGTCATGCTGTTAATAAGTCAAGTAACTGGGTAACGTGATAGATAATGAGAGTCCATAAACACGACAATACATCACAGGATACAAATAGGTAATACGGCATATTATGCCACAGCAGATTATTGAGTAGTAAACTTAATTAGCCACAAATAGAAATTAAAATATATAAGACACTTAGCAGACCAGTTGTTACTTATGGAGATGAGACATGGACATTGGCAAAAATGGAACAAGTAACAGTAAGAAGGGTTGAAAGAAAGATAGTAAGACGTGTTTATGGCCCGGTTAAAGAAGATGACGAATGGAGAATAAAAAATAACCAGGATATAGATGAGCTATTGAATCATGAGCACACTGTGTGGTTCATAAACGCTCAACGAATATAATGGCTAGGTCACCTATAGCGGATGGGTGATTAGCGTACGCCAAAGAAAGTCTTGAGAGCGCAAGTCTATAAAAGCAGAAAGAGGAGCCGCCCTAGGATAAGATGGTAGGATGACGTGATACAAGACCTCAGTAGAATGGACGTGAGGTTACACTGAGATGGCAATATGTAGGAAATATTGTAAAAGATTGGTGTTGGAAGCCAAGACTCACGTTTGGCGGTAGTGCTGAAGAAAAAGATTTTTTCTGGTATAAGAAGGATACCTACTGCATAACGCAGGTTGATGGTGTACAATGAATATGACTTGTAGTATTTAAATGGTCCTCTGTAGCAAGAACTTTTATGTTTCTTTAATATGCTGTTCACACATGTATAATAAAAAGTAATAAGCTGAGTCTATGCCTTGTTTCACCCCGCTTTCCATTAAAAATTTTCGATAGGTGTACTTCTAAGGCTTACTTGTCCTCTTTTACTTTTATTTATTCTTTCTAATTCTTTATAATTGTTGGTTCATTTCTAGAACTTACACGGCCCATTTCTCTAAGTATTTCTGTAAGTATTCCAAGTACACGGCCTAGTGCTGCTCCTCAGCACAGGAAGCCCATTAAAATTCCTAATTTATTCCTGTAGAATTCCTTATCATTGTTATTGTTATAAAAGTCGTCCTACGTGTGTCTGCCCTCAGACAAACCCACTAGCTCTTCTTTTAGCTTACCTCCAGTTATTCTTCTGGTTCCGATTAATTTAGAGAAAGCCTTTAGGGTCACTGAAGTGTACAAATTGCTCGGTGCACGGCAGTGTTTAGTAATGACATGAAATGTTAGTTTTGTGGCCTTTAGTTTTTGTCCGCAGCCACACTATCTCCTTCCCCTTCAGTATCTATTCTGTTTCAAGAGAAAACCTCCCCTTTTATTTTAGTACATACACATTCGGGTACATGAAACAGACATAATTCTAGTATCATATTGCATCGCCAACAGCACTACATTATTTTCTTGAAATGTTATGCCTGCTGATTAGATATTGGTGTTCTGTTACGTGACTATTGCCATTTCATCGTAAATAGAATACTGAAATAAGATATATTGAACTGTAAATTCCTTATCACTTTGGTGTGCCGCGTGGACTCACCCGCAACGTTAATCAGTGATAATATACATTGACTGAGATTTGCGCACCGCTGTGTGCGATTTATTTATCTGTGCTGTTGCTAACACCAGTTGATACATAATAACACGGTATAATTATGGGAGATTTATGTAGTGCTGTAACGTACACAGTAGTGGCGACACAGGGCAGCTGTGTAGCGTCACAGTATTAGGTAGCCATCCCGCTATGCTCCGCCACCGTACTAAATCAAAATAATGCATGCAATACGCGGGCAGTCTTATTTTATCCACTCGTCTTTGTTCCGGACACTACAACTGAGTTACAATGCAGATACGGAATCTATGAAATTCCGCTATTAGTTACGTATTGAGATGTTTGCAAAGTTTGCAATTGGTCAAGGAATCTGGTAAGTGGAATTTATCTTTCTCTTTTCCCATTCATCTTCCTTTAGGTTGCTAGTTTTTACTATCATATTGTAAATAGGATACTAAAATAAGATACACTGAACTGTAAATTCCTTATCACGTGGTGTGCCGAGTGTCTACAAAGCTTTGTTAATAGTTAACACAAGCGGTTACAATCATTAGTATAATATTATTGTAACGAAGTCGGCATTGTACTGCGCTTATATTACCTTTGCGATCTATGAAATTATTTTACCCCGGGAAACAGACAATTTTGTCCTCTGGTTGCCTTGTAAGTCAGAGTTTTAAATCAGAAAGTTGTAACAGAAAATTGTAGGTATGTGATCGAGCGGTCATTTGGAATTTGGTAGAAAGTGTTAATAATACTAAAAATCGATAAACACGCATTGAAATAAATTGTACAAATCATCATCAATGTCGTAAAAATGAACCAAAAATGTTTTGTTTCGGGTCTAAGCAGACAGACTATAGATGGCCACTCCAACGCTTCTTCGGTCGCCCTACAGCTCTCTGTCCTTCCGAATTATAATTCCCCAGTTGTTTGGATATGCGGCAGTCCTCAATTCGTTTAAGAAGTCCGGTTACTTCTTGCTTGCGACACTTTAGTAACTGATATGGTCCCTGCATATGTTACTGACATATCGCAAGGTAAGGCGATGGTAGGGCTGTCACATTCGGGTTTAACCTCCAGCTCGATTTTGTGTCTGGGTTATTTCCCTTAAATTTCCCGTCTTACCGGACCAGGCTTCCGTGTACGCATTATTATAGCCGACTAAAGCCAATCAGATTAACGTCTGCAATATTCCAAATATAAACCGTTGGAAAATCATTTCTTTATACCTTAACTCGGTACTGGTCTAGATCAGTAGTGTACAAACCTATTGTACGATGTGGCTGTGCTCATCCCATCACGCAGTACGGTCTTTGCTGGAGAGAGGCTGAGCGCTCTTTTCACTTCATCGAACCCTGGGAATCTGTAAGCACCAGAGATCAGTCAACCAGGCAAAAAAGGTACTACCTTTTCAAAATTCCTCGATCCCGAATGTACAAATGTTTTATTAATTGTGACTACTGTTTCACCACTTACGGCAGTTTCAGGGGTAGTCTACATTTAGCTTGAGGGAACAGCAGGTATATTACAACAGCGTGATGGGATGAGAGGGGTGATGTCAGTATAGTACACCTTGAGGTTTTTAATCTGCTTTTCTTAGCCATATTCTATAGCCGGGGATAAAATACATAATGCTACTTTTGATGAAAGGATTTAAGTCTATCACGCACTTACCGTAAAAGTTAATGTTAATAGGAACTCTGCCAGTCATGTTGCAACATTTATAAATGATAGTTTAGGTAATGCAAGTAATTGAATACGGAATGGAAATACGAGTATCTACACAGAAATGGCATAGAACATATATCTAAACATACATTTTGTTTATATACATATTGGATTCAAAACTAGCAAGTGTCCAGAAAAGGACAATTAAACCTGCAAATCGATTAATTAATTGACAAAGTGTTGATATAATAACGTTCAGGTATAAATTATATTATAATATTTCTATTTGACATGGTGGCAATGCTGTCTTAGTCATTGATAGTCGCACAGATCTGCTAAGATTACATTGATTCAATTTACCATCTTATATTGAAGAGAAATTAAAAAAAAAAAGTAACTTATTTTACGCGCACATTTTGAAACACGCCCAAAGTAGCGTAACATACTTAAAAGCTACATTAAAATTAAACATATTTCTGCCAAGTCTGTCTTGTAATTTGGCGTGTTTTTAAACAGATTTTTAAATGAACCACTCAATAATTGCCTAATGATGAACGTTAACAACACGTTACAATATTACTCTCTCATCCAACGTGTTTTTGTTTTATGAACTATATGAGTCTGCTTTGTTTCACTAAACGTACAATTATCTGTACAATCATTTTTACGTCAACGCATGCTCACTTAAGTAGACAACCATTTATGTCTGCCGAAATGAAACAGTTGAGTACAAAAATAGACATTGCTTTACTTTTCTAAATTATTACCTGTACTGGTAATTGCCAGAAAATTACCTTCTCCCTGAGAAAACAGTAAAAATTTAATTTGAAAGTAATCTCAATGTTTCGAAACAAAAACAGGGGAGTAGGGTGTTGTTATTTCGTTGTGGCGAACTTGTACTTCTGACAATTACATGCTAAATGACTGTGGCGTGATCCGCTACGCACGCAAGACTGACTTAACTATATATAATAATACCGCACTATCCCTTGCTCGTTGAGGGTCAACAGCCAAAGAAAGACGTTACGGCGAACATTACTGGCGTGAGGTTTAACTTGGTCATTTTCTGAAGAGGAAAAATCACAACATTCTAAACTGAATAGTGTACAGGAAAAACGTATATTTAACGACATTGGCAGTAGGCTATAGTATATATCATCATCATCGTCCTCACAACACGGCATAGGCAAGGTGCTGCTTTGTTTCGCCTTCAAAGTTTCTCCAGGCATCCCTTGCTGGATCTACCCACACACGTGAGACCTACAGGTTTGTACTTCCAAACTTGTCTCGCCAGTCTGGAATCTGCCATTTTTCTAGGTGTCCTTTCCACCGTTGTTTGTACATATTATATATAATATATAATAAAATATAATATTATCTTACATGGGCTGGAAAAATTTACATAATATTTCAAGACAGTGTCATAAATATACGTAACTTGGCTGTCTCAGTTTGTAATATATCTTGTACACGGAATTAAGGATGTCTGAAAAACATCTGTTTTCTCTGTACAAACTTCAACAATGCTGCTTACTGTATTTCAAATTAGGCAGTATTTTCTTGTTTACTGTTACCTTCAAAATGTTATAAAATGTTCTGTTACCAAATTATTATTTCAAAACGTTTAGAGGCTGTTGATTAAAAGTGTGAACATGCGTGTTGTTTTACGAAAATCGATCGATGATTTTAAAAGTGATCGTAAAACATTCCCAAGCAGATAGAAACCCAGACAGGTAGACAGACAGACAAACGATAGATGAGTTAAAAACTGAGAACTCGCCTTGCTTGTTCAAATAAATTAATAAAGAAAAACAATTAATTTTCTATAAATTATAAATATTGTTTGCTAGCATAATTACAGGGAGATATATATATACAACATCGATACAATTTAAAACTGCATAGATAGGTAATATAGAAATTATTACAACAGAGTCTATATCTGGAGGTAGGAACATTTATTAAATTAAAACATTAAAATTTAATATTGCCTTATTAAATTATAATATACAATTGTTTATTTAAAAATTTGTCTTTCAAAATTGAGTCTATGTGCTTGTTTTACAACTATGTTAGTTGTTGCGTTGAATTCCACTGTTTGCGTAGCCTCTCGACGCTCCGCGCACGCAGTTCGACTGGACCACTGCAACTCTGCACGTCGACCGTCCGAAGATCACTAACGCTGACAATTTATATATTCGCACCCACGCACACTGCGATATGATCTGTTATTGTTTATACTTTAACTTCACTTAATCTCAGGGATTTAAAACTGGGTAAAATAGATCGTGTATTGATCTTACACGAACTCCGGTCTCTTGAAGTGTTCTCGCGTAACTATCAAAATATCTCGGCAGATATTTTGCCCCTACTCCGAAAAAATCTTCCACTGTACGCGAAAAGCACTAGAATGATCGATTTTTTTTTTATTTGAGTTCTATAATTGGTAATGGTTTCGAATACCTCGAACAGTGAAGCACCTTCTAAGTGTAAATGAAAAGGACCTGTCTTGTCCCGAAAAACTTGTGACAGCGAGTACATGTTTCTATGGCAAGTCCTAAGAAGAAACTGAGCGAAGTGCTCTCGACAGAGAACCATCTCAAATAAATGTTAGACCCTGTGATTGGTTGAAACTTTAGCAACGTCACAGATGAGAACACAGATAGACTGAAATCATGCTTAAACTCTGTCCAATTCTGCAAAGGCCTGTCTAGATTTAATCTACAAATTTTATTACTTTCTAGGACATGACGAGAATAAAAGACGACTGATTTCATTAAAAAAAAAACATAAAAATTATAGTTGTGGAGAATTTATTATATGGAAAATGTAGCTTATAACCATGAGAATACTCTGTCCAAGTTTCAGAACGAAATGTTAATTTTCCCCGAAGTTATTAAATAAAATGTAAATCACACGCGGACCCGCGCACTTACACACAAATATTTCACACGATAGAAAAGAGAATAAAATTGTGAACATTTTGACATAACATACTTTTTTAAACATAGCTTGGTTCAAAACTTATGACTACTTTACAAATAAAGAACAAAATCAATTTAAAACATGTCTATGGCCATTATTTCATTTCAGGAAAGGACAGGTTTCACACACACTAACAAAATACGCGCGTACACAACGCTAGCGACAGGTGTGTCGAAACTGCATGTCCATGCATGAATTCTGTACTCCCTATTTTTACTACGATTCAGCTTATGCAATCTGAATCACGTTTATTAATTTGTATTTATTCATTTTTATTATTTATTTTATTTATTTGGGCAATGCACAGTATCATTACTGTTTGTACTGTTGCAATATATATATACATATATATAAATTATAACATACAATTTGAACTCTGTCTTTTATCTCTTTATTGTGTTTAAATATTTCCTTTAAAGCCCCACGCTGGGCGCCAATTTATAACCCGACGTCTCACACCGTCACCCGTCTTTACCAATCTGTTATCTAAATTCCAACTCTCAATATTGTTTCTCTTTTTATTTAATGGTTTATACGGTTTAACTTCTTTTGTTCCCGATTTAGGCGCCAAATTGTTTTGTGATTAAAACAATTAAAATTACTTACTTTCTGTTTTATTTATTCACCTTCTCTTTATTAGATTTGGTCGACTTACCTTTTTAATAACTCAATTCGAATTTCGTCCCTAAAACAATTGTTACCAACTTCCTTTTTCTTTGATAAAAAAATTTCACCTTCTGCTGTATGAAGGAATAAAATATTATTAACCTAGAAATAAGTTCACCATACAATTAAAATCTTCAACATTCGTTTTAATGGTTTTTTATTGTGTATTTCTTTCTTTTAAAATAATTAAATAATTTTATAATAACATATTTGCTCCAGCCATGGTTTAAATACTCAGCGGTTGGCAACAAGACTATCAGAGTGGCATTACCAATTTTTGCTTATTAAAACTAGTTTGTTAGGTCTTTTGGATTACAGAAAGTTAACAAAAAACACTTTTTAATCATTATAAAGCTTCACATAAATAGCAATTAAATATTATATAAGTTATGAACAACTTAAATATAAGGTTATAATTATTTGTCTTACTACAGTCAGTGTTTGTAGGTTAAATGTGTTCTTCCAATTATTGCACTTCCAATGAGTCTATCACCATGGATTAATAATTAAATAGTGATATTAATTAATTTATTACCAGTTCTTTATCAAGTGAATAGTGAAATATAGTTTATATGTGATTGAAATTGTGTATAAGCATATCATAGTTTATTAGACTGAGTAGTTTTTATAGTTTGATGTTATAGTTATCATCTTCCTTCAAGTATAAGGTTCAACACATAATTCACTGTTTTTGAAATTATTCTTCTAATTTAATATGATTTTAGTTCAAATTCCTTCTTTTTGTATTATTATTCTTCATAACATCATTTCATTTTCATTCAATATCCTTTTTTTTTATTTCATCTGGTTATATGGAAGTTTTCATCCTTCTTCTCTGAGTATAATAATGAACTCACTATTTCTTCATGTCATACCATTATTATTTCTCATCTCATTAGTGTTCATTACAATTTGACTTCTTATTTTTATATTATTATATTGAGCTGCATATAATTTGATCTGCTCTATTCTGAATCTAAAATTGGTCTTACGGTTTTTTTCTGTTATTCTTTAGTTGTCAAGGTAGAACCAAACCACCTCATGCTCTCATTGGTGGAAAATTATGTTTACATTGTTAGATGTTGCTAATGAAATGTTACTAAATTAACAAATATTTTACAAGTTAGCATAACTTCCTTATACTACTTTGAATTACTAATACAATAACATCTTGCTTTATTTACATAAATTGATTTGAAATCAAATATGATGATTTCTGTTCAGTACTTACTGATTTACTATTTTAACAATTCTGTTTTTATATTAATTATTATTCATTAAACATGCTTTCCTATCCTTGGATATTCTTTTTAATACAAACAAATAACTATAACTATTACTTAACTAGTATTTTCTTATTTTAAAACATGATTATAAATTCTACTTATTCCACTTGGATAGGCCTATTATGCCATAGTTTTTCCACATTATACATTTATCACTTTTTTTAACATACATTTCTTTTATTTTTATCACCATAGTTAGTTTACACTACCACTTCTTTCGTTAATACACTGGTTAATACCGTTTATAGCAATACAATATTAGTAATATCATTGTTCATATTACTTGTACTATTTAACAGTATTGATTCGTCTTACATATAAAACATTATCCATGGGTTTCTTAAAAGTTTTCATTTTATGTTTGTCTTATAATATTGGTTTTACAATATCTACTACTACCATTATACTTACATTTCTATATTATTTTACATCTCTTAATTATGCTTATAGGTATGTTTTTTGTACTTCAACTTTTATATTTATCATACTCTTATGGGAAAAGGGGTTGGGGAAGAAGCGTCACGTTACAATATATAATGCAACGATACAGCCATATGCTGTATTAGGCATTAATTTGAATGCATATAAAATCTGTAGAAGTATTATAAGTTAAGGGTAAATGGACAGGTCTGAGAATGTAAAAATATTTCATTGTTAGATTAGGGGAGAAATTAACCTGTTCCGTCAAGCAGAGAACACCTGCTCAATTGTATGTGTGTTACGCGTGTACCTTGTGTGTTGGTGATGGATGTACAGACAGAAATCTCAGCTACAAGACCCAAGTAATTAATAAAATAATTATTTTAATTCACTGTGTGAAAACTAATTAGTGTATAAACAAACCAAAGGCACCAAAGTGTGTGTAAATTTTATAGTTATCCCCAGTGAAAAAATGACGTTAATAGGACACGCTACGCGAAGTCAGTGCGAAACAAACGTGCCAAAAAATACGCAAATTACCCTATGACGCTCAAATTAATACAGTGAGTGCTTAATCAAATTAGCTATGATTTGTGCTATCTTGATTCCGTGCAAAACATTGCTATTTGCTAATAAATGCAAATAGAGGAAAAGATTCGGGAGTGGGGGCTATCAGGCGATCTGCAGGTATCGACAGGACGATTTTGGGGCCAACTGGCGCAGAATCTCGAGAGGGTATAAATTAAGGGTTTGACCGAAAACCCTTCTCTTCATTTCAAGACACAGTTGCAGTCGGACATGCTGTCCGTCGGCAGAACAGTTTTATTTTTATTACAAGTCTCATTAACGAAAGAATAAAACGTTCGTTAATTATGTGACAATATTCCGGAAAACGTAAAGTACCGGGATCGTTTAAGTCTACCAACAGTATCTACGGAGAAGCTAACAGAGCGACGAGGGATGCTGGACGTTAGACGATGTTTAAGATCTACCTTGCAGCAGATAACAACTCTCTGAAGCGGACCACACACTGCTGGAGAACGACGCTGCACTCTAGATGTAGCCAGGATCACACACTGTTGGAGAACGACGCTGGACTCTAGATGTATCCAGGCCAGGAGGAATGGAAAACTAACTCTGGACAACGCTGGACCCCGCCAATAAGTCGTAAGATCATCAGAACTCGAGGTGACATGCATAATGCATTTTTAAATGATTTTTAAAAGAGCTCACAAAGACTATATCAAAAGACAATAAATTGAAACAAAGAAAAATTATAATTAGAAATAATATTTTAGAAATGTAGATAAATGTTTAGTCGTAAGAATGAGCGATCGCATATAAAGAAATTAAAAAAAGAAGGAATTTAAAGTTGAGAGAGTAGATTTTGTTTATCAAAATAAATAGTTAAATTGATTTGATATTTTCATTATAGAAAAGAATAATTTAAATGTGAATATAAAACAAATGCCAGTCTAAAAGTAATTAATAAATTTAAATTTAATTTTAAACATTGGTATAGACTGAGCGAGTTGAGGTTAGATCTGAATTAAAAGAATTCAATTCAAATTACATTTTAATTATATATTTTATTAGTAAACCAAATTATTAACATGTCTATATTAAGATTATTAACATGTCTAGATCTAAGAGGTTTATTAAATATGTGTAACACTGCATAGTAGAAGAGAGAAACATTTAATAATAAGCAATATCGTGACCGAAGATTATTAATGATGTTTATTATTTATAAGATTGAGTAAACAATAAATATGAATTTTAAATACTCATAAATGTAATGCTCTTATTATAATTACACCTGAACAACAATTACACATACACGTTATTTTTATTGTTATAATTTTGTCGCCCGTCAACGTGTGGCACGACACGCTTGCATTTAATAACGTTGTATCATTGTAATATATATATATATATATATATAAGTTATATTGGTAAAATATAAGTATTTTTATATTTATTTTAAATTATTTAAAAATGCAGGCTAAGACTACTTATGGCTAAGAAACATCATTTAGTTATTATTCTCCCAATCAGTATTTACGGCTTTTAAGGTCACAGAAAAATTAATGTTTCATTTAATAATTCAACTTTGAGATAATTTGTTAAAGAGGCTTTTGAGACAATCCTTCCTCAATAAAAATTGAGAAAATTATATTGTTAATTGGTTGTTTAATTACGGAAACTTGAAGTACCTTAAAGAAATGTGTATTTTGATAATTAGGAAGGTTTTTTCCTGTGCACGGTATTCACATAAAGGATCCTAAAAACTCAATTTCCCTCTGACCGACATACAGAATTGAAACGTCCCCCAAAAATCTTTTGTAATTTTTGTAATAATTTTTGTTGTTGTTGTTGGGTACTCTAAACATACTTAAAACCACTCAAGGAAAGTAAGCCATTCAAACAATTGTGTAAATGTGTGTGTAACCCTTACATCCTCATATATATTGCAACGAATCACAGGATCATGATAAGCGGGGCAAGCTCATATAATACACAGACTATGAACATTCATGTTTATATTGGTAGATGGTTAGATTTGGTTATGTTATCAGTTGTATTTTAGTATGGATAAGGGTTTAGTTTAGTAAAACTGTGTATTATTTATTTATTGTTATTCATGTACTGTGTTTGTGGAATGGTGCGCGCGTGCGCGAGTGGTAAACGTTTCCCGGGCTGTGCGTGAATAAATTATCGTTGTGTTTGACATTGAACTGAGCATAGACATATGTATTCGCTACAATCCCTGTATATTTCTGACTATTATTTACGTTCATATATGATATTAGTAAAGTATGCAGTTATGCATGAGATAAGGGTATTCTGATTACCGCTATGCATGCTCTTACAAAGTAAATGCACTTTACAGCATGAAAAGTGCATGTCATGGTGTTTGTAACCATGTGACTTCTTTCCACCAATAGAATGCTGGAAGGTGGTTGGAAATTTTCTTAAGCCTGTTGTTACACAGGCAGTTCTTCTCAGCCTGCTACCGCGAACGGGACGTACAATTCTTGTTCAAGATTCTGTCGCTTGCAAGAATTTGTAAAGACTATTCGACGATAGTAACGCGTGAAGACTCAGAGTTATTCGTGTTTTACAACTATACACAATATTATTATTACAGCATTGTGTGCATAATTACGAGAGTTATTCTCTACCCGCTATCACGATCGGGTCACGCAGTTCTTGTACAAGATTCTGTCGCTTGCAAGAATCTGTAAAGACTATTCGGCGATAGTAACGCGTGTGTAGACGCAGAATAGTTGAATATTATCTCTTTACACAGGGCATTATTATTAAAGTATTACGTGTGTAAGAAGTGAGTGTAACTGTATCACTGTGTGAGATTTTCTGCAGTGTCGGTAAAATTTAATAGTTACGCAACAGTAAGTTGTTTCATCAGGAAGTTTCCGTGTTAGTGGAAGATTTCCGCATAGGGAGGTCTGCTGATCGCGGTAGACCTTGTTATTCGCGTGAACACTTGAAGAATCCGGAGTGGTATAAGTTCAATATACCGTTATTGATTAAACTCACTGTCACCTGAGATACTTGTTGGTCATAAACTCTATATTAATTTAACGAGTAGTAAGGTCCATAGTACCGTTGTGTGTGCGAAGCGTCAGATCCATCGTGGGAATTACAGGACACCAGCCCAGCTGTAAGCGTTTCAGGGTGAACATCTGTCACTTATAAGCCACACCTGACGACCCAACTACACAGCAAAGACCTGCCCTTCTCTTCAGCAACAACATCGTGGGAATCTTCTTTATGAAACGTATCACGTCATGTGTATGAACAGTATTTCACATTTTAAAAAAAAAAGAAAGACTCTATATCAAACACTACATTCTGTACATATCAAATATACCATATAAACAATTACTTATGTCTTGTGCAAGAAATAATCTTAAATCCTCCAATATAGACTTTTAATTTACGATACACATACTACCGTATCCTATGCGCCAATAGTTTAGTAATTTGTGTTGGTCGCATAGAGATATTTTGGCGCTTAGCAACGTAGGGCACGTAAGATAGCGGTAATTTTACGCTATTATATATTTGTCTATGAGTACAAAATTTGTTGGTAAAATCCAACATATAATTATAATTAATGTAATAATTGTATGTGTATAGTTCATATGAAAATCTGAGGATATAATTTATCAATTGTGCATATTCTCTTGTGTCTCATATATGAACAAATTTTATCAGTATATTGGAGGTAGATTATTAGTTGTTTGTGTATTAGATAAGGTGTATTTACATTTTGATATTTTGAACTGCTTTCTGTGTGCATATAAACTGGTTACAATACGTTCTAATCTTGTAGTAATAATAACTTTCTTTGCGTATAAATCAATAAATTTAAATTTGTTAAAATTTTAAACTGAATTTTAATCAATATGGCGGATATAGCAGAATTAAAGAATACGTTAGCTGCCTTAGTAGCGAGTATACAGAAAATTTCAGAAGAAAGTAAATTTGAGCGGAAAGCTGATAAAGAGGAAAATAAAGCCCGTCAAGAGGAGGTGAAGATGAGTATACAGAAGCTTTCAGCAGAATCCGAGAAACAAAACAGATCGCTCCATGACGAAAACAAAAGAATATATACTGCCGTGCAGGAGCAATCAAAACAAAGCAAACAAATGATAGAAGCGGCAGAAAAGCGTATTAGCGAGTCAGTGGAAGCTATGAAATCGGATATAGAGGCGAGTTTGGAAGTTAATAAGTCACGACTTAGTGAATGTGAAGCGAAACTCTCTGGAATGGAAGAGCAAGTAGTACAACACAGATCCACGGTGAATGAATTAATGGCCGAACAAGACATGAGGATTCAAGAGCTGCAACATCAAATGTCACGGTTGCAAACTACCTCGTCACCACTAAACTGTACCACGTATGTCTATAAGACTTTGGATGACGTGAATTCACAGCTAAAGTTCTTTGGGCGTGAGAATGAAAACCCCATGAATTTCATTAAGGTTTGCCAGCGGGATCTGGAGGCAATTGGCGACAACTTAAGTGAAGCTGATAAAATTAATTTCATAGTGCGGCGACTTAAGGGTACTGCAGCGGTGTGGTTCGTTGTTGTCCAGGATAAAATTAACACGTATGAAGACCTGGTAAGACATTTCAGTGCTAGATACTGGAATGAGGAGATCCAGAGGAAGATCCGTGCGCAGCTGGAGTTTGGAAAATATTCCAATACCAAAGGTTCTAAAGAATCATATGTGATGCAGTTGATATCAAGAGCTAGGTATCTTGAGCCTAACTTAACGGAACCTGACATAGTAAGTAAACTTGCGCACCATTTTGGACGCGGTATACAGGTGGCCGTCCTTACGCAAGGAGTTAAGTCGTTAAAAGAGCTACTCATATTACTTACAAAATGGGAAGGTATGGACAACCCGAATAACAGTGGTAACAATAATGAAACACCGCGTAAAAATTTTCAGTATCAAACTAAGGCCAAGCAAACACAGTCACCACAACAACAACAACATAAAATAGCAAATAGAAATACCAATCAGAAATTTAATACCAATAAAGTAGCAGTAGTGGCGGAAGATGATTCCGATGTAGAGCAGTCAAAAAAACGTGTAAGGCTGCACGGCGTGAGTCCGTGCAACAAAGTAACTAATACACATAAAGGTATGAATGAAGTTTCAAAAGCCCGATGTAACAATAAAAGGCAGTTCAATAAATCAAATGTGAAAAATGTTAGTTATAAGAATAAATTTGTGGTGTCTGGCCTATATCCTGCCGAAATTAGAGATAGTTTAATTTGCAATAATAATAATAATGAAGGTGAGAAAATTATTAGTATTGAAAATGACACTGACCTCAATGTCAACGCGAAAATTAACGGATGTGTCGGTGAGGTTTTGTTCGACAGCGGCGCAGAAATCTCGTTAATGGATGAGCGGTTCCTTGAGAGGCACAAGAAACACTTTAAAAAAATCCCGATTCTGCCAGTAACCCAGAAAATCATAAAATCAGCGACGGGTGAATCTCAGAGGGTTGACCGTCAAGCACTTATAACAATATCCATTCAGGAAATGGAAATAGAAGTCACGGTACTTATTATCAAGAAACTCGTGTATGATATTATTTTGGGAGTGGATGCATTAAATAAACTGCACGCGACCATTGATTTCCCAAATAAAATATTGAAATGTACTGTTAATAATAGTAAACACGATATCAGATTAGGACGCAGGAGGGGTAAGACGGGGTCTGGATGTGAACCGACTACAGTAGCCCGCCCAGCTGTTCAACTTGCTGATAAGATAACACATGATCTGCGGACACACAGCAGGCAAATAACGAGCAGTGAGCAAGATAAACTGCAACGTGTGCTTGATAAATTCGGATCGGTGTTTTCAAACAAACCTACCACCACAAATGTGTATGAACACAACATTCAAGTCACCGATGAAAATAAATTTGTACGGAAGACTTACCCCATCCCCCTTCACTATCAACAACAGGTTGATGCGGAAGTTAAGAGTATGCTTGAGAATTGTGTGATTGAACGAACTGATAGCAATTTTCTAAATCCTATGGTTGTTGTTAAAAAAAAAAATAACGACATTCGATTATGTCTCGACATGAGAAATCTTAATTCTATTACAAAAAAATGCTTCGACTGTGCTCCGAATGCGGAGAACCTATTCATTAAATGTTAAGAGGTTAAATATATGTCTCGCCTTGATCTCAAAAGTGGATTCTGGCAGATCCCCCTTGCCAAAGAATCCAGAAAGTACACAGCATTTCTATATCGCAATAAATGCTACCAGTTTAGAGTAGTTCCCTTTGGTTTAGTTACAAGTTTAGCGGCCATGGTCAGATGTTTGGAATTAGCCCTGGGACCCGAGGTGGAGGACTTTGTCAGCATATTTGTTGATGATATTTTGATCATATCAAAATCATTTGAGGAACATCTTGAACATCTCAAGATTGTATTTCGGAAATTGCAAGCCGCTAACCTGACTCTCAACCTTGAAAAGTGCGAGTTTGGAAGATCGCAAATTAAATTTTTGGGACATATAATCTCAGCAGAAGGTATAACAACGGACCCGGAAAAAATACGTGCGATCATTTGTGGGAGTTCCCGAAACCCACAAAACCCAGGGATATCAGAGCGTTCCTTGGATTGACTGGTTACTTCCGACGTTTTACTCCAGAATATTCTGGAACAATTGAGCCGTTATTGGAACTGCTTCGTAAGAGTACTAAATGGAGATGGGAGGAGCGTCATCAGCATGCATTCGACGCGACAAAAAATTTGTATAGCAGAAACCTGCACGTGTTCCATCCTGAGAAAGAGGGCACGTATGTCTTGAATTGCGATGCTTCTGATTATGCCATCGGGGGGGTACTCTACCAACGGAATGAGAAGGGTGAGCACAAAATAATTGCGCACAGCAGTAGGTCACTAAAAGGGGCCGAACGCAACTATTTCACATCGGAGAAAGAAATATTGGCTATTGTATACTGCATCAGCAAATTTCGTTATTACCTGGTTGGACAACATTTCGAAATCCTTTCGGACAACCAGGCCTTATCGTTCATGCTGCGCTGCAAGTTGGCTAACGCTCGCATATCCCGTTGGATCATGGCCATACAAGAGTATGACTTCACAATTAAGTACTGTAAGGCAAGCGAGAACAAAAGAGCTGACACGTTAAGCCGATACCCTCCAATGGTGGAAGAGCGTCATACGTCTAATAACCAGGAAGTACAAATTCTAAATGTCAAATATAAATTAGAAGACAGTCTTAAAAATAAGTTAAAAAATATTGGTATGGAACAGCAGCGGGACACCAAATTGAAGCAGATCTGTGACGCGATCCGGATCCAAGAAAACCCCAAGTACAGAATATATAAAGATGTATTGTATAAAATTGTCAATGGCGGATGGAAGATCATGGTGCCTGACGCGATGGTGGAAGACCTCACCTGGATGTGTCATGAGAGTCTGGCTCATGCGGGGCCTTATAAATGTTACCTGGCAATGCGGGAGGATTTTGTGTGGCTAAATATGACCAGGAAAATAAAGGCCATACTCCGCACATGCCACATCTGCCAAACAGCGAAATATCCGAACCAACATACCCAGGTAGAAATGAGTAACATTGTTGCATGTAATAAAAATGACCTTGTCTGCATTGATTTTTTGGGTCCAATTCCGCGGGCGGCGCGTGGAATGAAGAACCTTGTGGTCGTTACGGATGCTTTTACCAAACATGTTAGCCTGTACGCTATTGGTAGACCTACAACGTCGGCTGTCATAAACATTATACTAAATAGATACATGCCGAAAAATGGTCCCGTAAGGAAGATACTCTCAGATCAAGGTAAGCAATTTACGAACACCAAGTGGCACTCCGAGCTTGAGAAACACGGTGTTCAGACGGTCCTGACGGCGATCCGGAGACCGCAAGGTAACTTGGCCGAACGGGTCAATAAGGAGTTGGGACGGTTATTCCGGACGTACTGTAATACTAACCAGAGTAAGTGGCCGGAATTCCTGGAATTTTTTGAATCAGCCATAAATGGAAATTATAATTCTACTACTGGGTATACCCCAAATGAACTCCAAACCGGAGAAATGCCAGGCCGAGTCTGGGAAAAGCACATTGAAAGAATAGCGACGCAGAATGTGCCTATACCAGTCGAGATAAAGAAAATCGAGGCGAGAAAACGCATTAAAAAGTGCGCAGAGGAGCGCACGGAAAAATTTAATGCGGAACATAAACTGGTGAAGTTCAAGACTGGAGAGAGTGTGCTTTTACGAGCATTGAATGTTGGTAGAAGGGAGGACAACACAACCGCGATGTTTTTTAGGTTGTATAATGGTCCGTATACCCTGTCGGAGCAAGTGGGAAAAAGTACATTTATATTAACCAACCCAAATACCAACCGTGCGACTGGTAAATTCCATGCTTCCTCATTAAGGAAATATTATACAAAGGATCCATAAATCACCTTAAATAAATGTCAGGATATAGGGGTAAGAATGTGTAGCTATTTAAATATGTCAGTTCAGGTTTAAATGTTATATGTAAGATGACTCTGTGAACGAACGATAATCTAGTTAAGATAAGGAATTCAGTCTGTTGTACTTTGTGACCCTGAGTAATTTTATCTGCTTATCAAGAACATGTGTATTTGTTTTGGTTTTAAGGTTACCACGTGTCTTTGATTTGGTGCTTCTGTCAAAGTGACAGTTAGGAAATGTTAGTATTGATTTGAGGATGTTTATTTGATTTTAGTTTGAAGGTATTAGTATTATTGTTTCAGGATTAGGAAATTGTTTTGGTTATATCGAAAACAAAAATTTTTATTTTTTGTTAGTTAACTATTTATGTATTATTATATGTATTATATTATATTATGTGTATTATTCTGAATAATTTTTTAATTTGTCTGTAGATAATTCCAGCAGTATTAATATGTTTTTTGAGCAGAGATGATTTGCCTCTGTACTCAAATATGTGTGAAGTATTGGACAGCAGAGGAAGTAGCGTACAGTGCCTCTCTGAACTGAACCAGCTCACAAAGTAGGGAACGATAGGGAGGAAATATCCCAAGGAGAAAATACTAAGAAGAAATATGAAAATAAAATAATAAATATGAAACTCAGATGACTATTACTATCAAGGAAGATCAAGTGAGAATGAGAAGGATATAAGCTCAAATATATATAAGAAAATTTTTAACATGGAAGGAAGTCAAGAATAATAACAAACCTAGAAAAATTATCGTAAGCAATTGTTTCAGACAAAGCAAGTATAGTCTGAAAAAATCACTTCTGGAGAAGGGCATTCTGTAGCGTGACAGAAAATCCACTAATAATTAATTCAATTAAAATCATAAAAATTAATTACATTACTTATACTAATATAATATCGAATGAAATTTAATGAATTGAAAGGAATAAACCACAATAAAATAAAAATCCTCATTGAATTATATAAAAACCACTATTAAAAATCAAAGAAATACTTAAAAGCAACTCATATTATAAAATCAGGAAGTTAGGAGCAGTAAACAAACAAATACCACAAAATCAAGAAGAGAGAATCAGTTTAAGAGTGGTGAAACAACAAAATACCCCAAACACAAGAAGAAGGAAGAGTAGAGTTTATTATCAGGAAGTAAACAATACCCTGAACCCTTTAACGAAGAGCAAAGTCAGTATCAGAAAATAAATTAGATACTCCAAACCAAACATCAGTCAAGATAACACGAAGTACCTTGGTTTACCCGAGAGTGAAGACAAGAAGAAGGGAGACCAGAAGAAAGACAAGAATGAAGACAAGAAGAGAGGAAGAAATAGTATGGAAGAAACACCATTATAAAACCTATTATTAACTACCATGAACCCCAAACCCATAGAGACACTTAGAGAAAGTATAACATCCCAAAACCCTATAAAAATGTAATTATTAATAAGCCAAAAGTGTTGTATAGTATTATAAGAAGTGAACCAACTAAAGCTATTGTGTGATAAAAAATAAACAAGTCTTAACAGTCCATGATGACTAAAGGTCTGGTCTGAGATAATAAGACTCAATATATCAGAACCACCAGTGAAAGTGAACTAGTGCAAGTGTTTTTGGAAATACAATAAACTTAAAGTTGTAGTGATACTATGACTTACCAATATGCTATATAACAACTTTTATATTCAATAATACACATCATCATAAAATAATAAAATGGAAGATTTCCAATATTTTATTATTTTAATGTCACTTTGTTATTACAAGACATTTGTAAAAATGATAATAACTAGAGTATGGGTGGACATGTTTACTGATGAAGGGGATAATAAATAATAATGGTCTAGACCAGAAAGGACTGGAATTAATTTAAATGTTCATAGGTTTAAAATGTTTAAAATGGCTATTTGTACACAGCCATAAAATCCATATGTTTGTAAGAGTTCTTAGTCAATAAGATTTATATGTGTTTAGAATAAATTATACTTTGTTAAATAACAGCATAAATACCATTTAAAATGTTTCAGTAGGTATGCTGTGTTAATTAAAAAAAGAGTTAAATGTATGTTTTCAAACCATGTCAGCAATATGTCCAATTGTACAGAATGCTAAGTAATGTTTATTATTATTTTTATATAACAGTAGTATTAATTAGATGTTACACATCACAATAAGTTTATAAACCATTTTATTTTTATGTCATAATAACTGTTTAAAGTCAGAGGAGGAGTAGGATAAAATTTATTTGAGAAAGCCAGAAATATAAAATTCTAAACTCTAGGCCATTTGATGAATTCACAGAAACCATATAAACCAGTTAATTCACTTATAAAGCCTGTAAACTGGCAAGATTTAGGTAAGGTAAATCAGTTAACAACTACTGTGAATGAATCTATGAGTTAAAATGATAAAATAGAAATATACTTTAAAATATTGTAAATTTTTGAAATATATAAATTCATTATTTTTAAAGAGGAGTGTTAAATTCAGAGATTAACACAAGAAACCAGTTCAAAGGTTCAATTTATATGTATTTAAGGAAAGGAAGAGAAATATGACTATTTGAAATTTATTATAATAGTATTAATAACAATTAAATAGACAGAAAAATTTATATGAAGGCGGAAACCAGTTTTTGAGCCTAGATTTCCAAAAAGAAAGAAATTTGGTAATTTCCACAAAAATGTCAACAGATATGGACTATAATATATCAATTTAAAAAGAATGAGATAATTAAACCAATGATAAAGTTCATAATTCATGAAAGTGATGAATAAACTAAATAAATTCCATATATAATGTATTTTTGTATCATGTGTATGGGAAGTTGAAAATATTTTAACAATACTTTTTCAAAGATTAACTGGGCCAGATTTTGACTAAAGTGAAGGAAGTTAGTTAGTTCTTTGTTAATGATCAAGCTGAGCAGTTTATGTGATATTACGTTCCTTGAAACCGAGAAAAATGGTGTACTAAGGTTACCCAATAAAATTAAGTGAAACGAGAGTTACATAAATTAAACACTTTTCCAACTAAAACTACAGAAACTTTAACCACAACAGTAAAAACAACATCTACACTACATAATACCAGTGCATAGAAACAATAAAACGACATATTTGTGACAATTTACTCTTCAACAGTATAACCGTTTTTTGCGTAGTGAATAAAGAGAAGTGAACACCAAAAACATATAATATAATTAACACCAGTGATCACTAAACACCATTCCAGAATACACCAAACAAAATATTAGACAAGTTACACCAGTTCGGGGACATTTAAAACGTATATGAAGGTAATTTTGCTGTGAGATTTTAACACGACGACATCGCAGATAACCTCATCATCTTTTCGAGCGGCCATCTTAGAAATGCAGAGCAGTGCCAACTACATTGAGTGACTTCAGCGATTGCAGTATTGGTCTGATAAATCAACAATATTACTTATTTTATAAAATTTTATTCACATTTTTGTTAGATAATAGTTATTGAAAACACTTTATTTGTAAATGTTATACTTTCTCGTTTACCCTTCTCTGACTATTAATAATATAATCGCTCCAAGAACCTTTTATAATACTTGTAATAATTTTTCAACTGTATGAACAAATCGATTATTTCCTGAGACGGAGTCGACAATTGCTCACAATCGATTAAACATCGATCCTTTCTTAATTTTGTTACTAAATCCATTTATTTCAATTGTTTGTATCTATAATTTATTTCACATGCTAATTTATGGTTATTTATTAATGCAACGAGACTTCCAGAAGAAGAAAATATTTTTTTTGAAGTGAGATATTGGACCAGCCCGAAAAATCATAAATCGATTGCTGACCGGAGTTAATCTGATTAACTCCGGACTTTGTTAAGATCTTCAAGAAGTGCTAAATAATTAATAAATACCTTATTAATTATTAAAATTTTTACCAAAACATTAAAACTGAATTATTTCTCAATTACCGACATCAATTAAAACATAAACAAAATTCATTTATTTTTTTTTTAATAAAATTTTTTCTTTATTATCTTTATTTGTAAAGACTCCATACAGGGTGCTCTTACAAATTGGCGCTCGCAACAGTGGGGCTTAAAAGAGTCAACAGCGGCTTGTTACTAAGCGACACTACCCACAGCGGAGCGAAACCTTACTAGCGTGGAGGTTTATTTTGAACGAACCTCTTTAGTTTATTTTCTAACGGACTGTTACAACCCTCACAAGCCCTTAATAAATTAACATTAATACAATACTTTTGGATCACCTGAAGCACTTAAAAAATATTACGAACTCAGTTCGTAAAGATGGACCAAAATGTACCACGCCGCCAGACCAAGCGTCCCGTATGAGAGCAAAAATTAAAATGAGAAGGAGTAGCAGTTCCTGCCGGCCGACCACGAGTATCGAAAAACTTGTACAAAACAGCTGACGTGTCGCCACGGACTTGATTACGTTGCCCCAAGCTATCGCGATATGACGGTCAAGGCCGAGCTATATAGCCGTGCTCTTGACTAGCCCGCGCGTAACCTTTGGTACTGACATTCGGTAGGCATTGTCGGCACGAAATGTGGCCGGGAAATTTAATATCTAAATTTTCAACGGCACAGAATCACGTTGTAAAAGTCCGTGTACACGGATACGTTTATTTCAGACAAAAATTTGTTTATATAAGTAATTGGCACCCTCTGAAAAGTCTGTCATTTCTTAGTTAGCGTTGGGTAAGAGATAGTATGCTTCTGTATTAGTACTTACGTTCTAACGCTTCTTTCATGTTTCCGACACATAAACGTTTCTGAAGTCGGTTTCCAAGAACGTTTGTTACTTTGATCACTTCTTCACGTTGTACCATAAATTTGTACCTTCGATTAACTGACGAGATATGAATAAAGAGATTACGTTGTATTAATTTGTACACAAATGTAAGAACCGTTTTTAATTTTATAATTTATTGGATAATTGTTTTTAATTACAATACGGTTTTGGTCGAGTACCGTGCTTTAGTGGCAGACCTATAATGTTAATAAAATTTAGTTGTCAACTTGGAAAAGTGTTTGTATTGAATATAAACAGAGTGTTAATTAAAAATATTTGGGATTATGCCTGCGAATGAAATGTGATAAATATTATTTTGGACATAAAAACAGTATATGAATACGTACAGGTTTGACTACTGTAAATTTGTTGGCAAGCAACATTGTAATAACTGTTAGTTTTAAGTGTTTTTAGACTTGTAAAACAACTTTAAGTGTAGTAAAATGGTGCAAAAGAATACGTGGCCGAATGTGTAGTGCACGTGAGCGAGGGTACTTAATTATTTTACGGGGTATTAATAAAAAACACGTTAATTTAAATAATTTTGATGTGGGGCAGAATACTCATAATGGAAAGACCTATCTGATGACAGTAGTTGTTCAAATTAATATTGTAGCATGACAGATAATCCACTAAGTAATAATTCCATTATGATCATAAATACATTAAATTACAATTAACTCAAAAGAAATATCGAAGGAAAATAATTAAATATCAAATGAAAATAATTGAATATCGAATGAAAATAATTAAATATCAAATGAAAATAATTAAATATCAAATGAAAACACCACCATAAAAGAAAAGTATAATTAAATTATAAAATTGCAACTATAAAGTATCAAGAAAGTTAAATCCGAAGAAACTAAATAAAATCAGGAGAATACCCAGGTAGGTTAGGAGCAGGTAATAAAGAAGATACCCCGAACCAACCAACGGACAAAATGAAACCAAATTACCTTGGAAAACCTAAGAAGGAAGAAATAAAGAAAAGAAGATATAGGATGGGAGGACTACGAGCAATACCCATGATAAACCTATTACTATTAACAATTATAAACCCCAAACCAAATTTTAATGTCACCCAAAGAAAGTATAACACCCCAAAACCTCAAAGCAATGTAAATTAATTATAAACAAAAGTATTTAGTAGTGTGAATAGAAGTGCACCAACTAAAGTTATTATATAATAAAATAAACAAATCTTCACAGTCCATTATAACTAAAAGTTTGGTCTTAGAATATTGTAGAACTCAAATATAAGTCAGAACCAACAGTGTAAGTGTACCAGTGCAAGTGATTTTAATATAATAAACTTCAAGTAAAGGTGTAACTGTTACTTGAACTACGTGCTATTAAATAATTAATGTTGTATATAATTACAGAGATAACATGTCATGAAATATTGTTGTGAAAATATTTCTAATGTTTCATAGAAAAGGCCACTTTTTATCAAAAAACATTCATAGAAATGTAAATGATAAAGACAGCAGGTGGGGAATAATTACTGTGACAGGGGATTAAAATATAATAAACAGTATAAACAGAAAGGACTGAAATTAGATTAAGTTTAACAAAAATTAATATTTTAAATGTCTAATTAATTATGTTTAGAGCCTATGAACTCCACATTTCAAAGTGGTAATAGAATAAGAATTATTATTAAGATAAGAATGTTTGTTAATATAACAGTGTTCATACAGCATAAAATGTTAATGTATGTATACTATATCAGTTTATAAAATGTTTGTTATGTATTTTAAAAAATAGTTAAAACCAAAATGTCTAACTTTAAAGACTAGAAATTAATCTTCAATATTGTTTTTGTATTATGAGCATGAATACATTGCTACATGTACCAATAGTTATATAAGGAAATTTTATTTAATATTGTGTTATCTTTAGAAAGTCAGAAGGGGTATAGAAATAACATTATTTGAAAAACAGTATATGTAAAAATATAAAATCTAGGCCAAATAATAAATTCCAAATAACATTATAATTGAGTAAGAAGGTTTAATAAACCAAGTAAACTATTGAGATTTATATAAGGTAAATCAATCACCAACTACTCTAACTGAAACTATACCTTAAAAGAATAATATAAAAAGATGTATTAAATTATTAAAAAATTTCAAAATGTAATACCTAACAATTTTAAAGGAGAAATAGTAAATTCATGAATTATAACTAAAAGAATTATCAAATGATAAATTTGTAAGGTATTAAGGAAAGCTAAATATTTATATCAATCTGAAATTTATTATAATCATATTTATAACACCTAAGATGGCTAAAATTTTGGGCAAGGACAGGAAACAGAATTGAGCCTGTATTTCCAAAATGACAGAAATATAGCAATTTTTGACAAAAATCTTTATAAATATGGACTATTGTATGTCAAATTAAGCAGAAGGAGTTAAAGAAACCAAATATATAATTACTAGTTCACGAAAGTAACCAATAAACAAAAAATATTCTGAATACAATGTATTTTGAAATCACATGCAGAGGAAGTGATTTATATTTAAACAATCCATTTCTAATATTAACTTGGCAAGATATTTCATGAGACGAAGGAAGTAAAACAGTTCTTAATTAACATTCAAAGCGAACGGTTGTTTTAGCTCGCGCTAAGAACATATATAGCGAATATTTTAATGGCGTGTAAAAATTTAGCCTAAAATCAGTGAACAAACGAGAGTTACCGAAATTGGTATTTTAAACATATAATCAGTGCACAACACCACCAAAAACAGTGAAAACAAACAATACTTAACCGAATATAAGTGGAATAAACCCATAAAACTATCAAACATTAATAATTCACATGACAAACAAACTTCACGAATTTTCGCCACACTCAGACAAAGTTGAACCCACCAAAGACAAACATTTAAAGCCAGTGAACACGGAACATTTAACCAGAACACCTCTAACCACACAACAGACATTATACAATATTACGGAGAACAGAAAACAGTTGTGAAGGCAATTTTATTGTCTGAAAATCCAGCGACGCCATTTATGTTATACTGCATCAGTGAAGTCGCCGCCATGATGGTTCCCAGGATGCAAAGCGCCTGCCTTAAATGATTTCATCCAGTCAACATTGGGTATAAAAATTGTGCATTATAAACATTGTATATTATTATCAAATTGTGTATTTATTAATTAATAATATTTCTTTTGTTAATTTTATACTTTCTATGCTTGCCCCTTCTCTGACTATTATAATTATAACCGTTAAAAGAACCATTCAAAAAATAATTATATGATATAACCTGTATTCAGAATCGATTATCCCTGTGGAAGAGTCTAACTTTATATCAATATCGATTTTAAATCGATATTTTCAGAATATTTGTCAATAAATCTAAATAATTCAATTATCTGGTTTTAAATTTATTTTACCAGTGAATATAAGAGTTTTCATTAACTACAGGACTTACTGGAAGACGACCATTACTAAAGGAGAGTGATATACTGGAGCATAGAAGGAAATCGCCAATTGATTAGTCAAGTGAGACAATCTGATTAACTCCAAATTTATTTACCGTTAACCAGAAGTGAATAAATTGACATAAATAAATTACAGAATTTTAAATTTTCAACAAAAACACATAACAAGAATTATTTATTAATTATATAAACTATAACCAAACATAAAAAAATTTTTTTTAATTTTTTTATAAATTAAATTAAAATTTGTTTTTGTATAATACAGAAATATTTATTTGTAACCAGCATATACAGGTCTTGTTACAATATGCATGCAGAATATATACAATTAGTAAGTAAAAAGTTTTATAGATCATAAAAGTGGTCGTAAAATATGTCAGGTTTTTTGAAAAAGAATTGTTCTTTTCTGAACCCTTCTTATATAAGAAAATAATAGAAACATAGCCTTCTTGCATAATTATCTGTAGGAAAATCATGAGTAGGGGTCAGCGTAGAAGCAATAAGATTACAAGAAATCCAGTTTAAAAAAAGGCCCTGACTTACTGTTTAGTATCTCTTTAAAATTGATAACAAGTATTGCTGTACTAGTCCAGACGATTGGTGTCACGGCACGACGAACGCAAGTTAGAAAATTCCTAGAATTGTTGCAAAAAATATTATAATTGTGCCATTCCGCGGTACTGAAAAATATTCCGTTTAGGGTATATAGACACTTCACGTTTACTGGAGAGGTAAGTCTGACACACCAGTTAGCAGTAACAGTATCGATTCACGGTGAAAGTATATGTAACCGTGCCCGTGAGAAATATCTGCACACCCGAAAGCGACCCTGAAGCCGGACAGAGTAAATCGACCCACGTATTCATCAAGAGAGGTTCAACCCGTCGTCTGAAGGATTTGCAGTCGTGTTACAGGGAAGTGAACTTATTTTGTACATTTATAAAACAAAAAAATTCAAAGAAAGACTCGTTTATTTCAGTAAAGATTTTATAGTTTAAATAAGACAAAATAAACTTTTAAATGTTAATTTAATAATAATTATTAATCATTGTACAGAAATTAAATCTTTGTTTGTGTTACGAAGATCAAGTGAGATTAAATATTTTTTATAAACTGTGCTAAAAGCACAGTGGACTGTTAAAAAATAATAGCATCATTAATAATTCCACTTCATTTGAATAACATACATCTCGACTACTTATACTCAGTGCCGGATCAACCATAACGCTAGGGTATGCTGCAGCACCGCACACCAGGGACCTCTGCTGTCAGAGAGGTCACCCCAGCTCTAAATCACAAAAATATTTTGATGATAATACATGTGAAAAAACAACAAAAACAAATTTTCTCAATCGAAAATCGTAAAAAGATGTGTGCACACTTTTCGACGATTTCGCCGTTATGTTTTTTTGGAGATGAGAGATTATATCCATTATCAAGGTTGAATATTGAAAGCGAGATACTTGAGTTGCTTGATCCAAAAGAAAACATAATACTTCGTTAAGGCAAAATCAAGAAAAAATGGGTTGATTAGTATTCCCTAAGCTTATACTATGCTCATGTAACTCTATTTAGCTAAACAACTGTTTAATTTGAGTATAAATAATAGATAAAAGGTTGAATTTTGAATCAGGGGGGCACCAGTCTGTTGGAAGCTTAGGGCACCACGCGCTTCTTATCCGTCCCTGCTTATCACAATGTACATAAAATATTTCGTATAAAAGCCTGCACTACACTTTACAAATAACTATAACAATTTTAGAAGTTCTCTTTGGCACATGCAAAGAATTGATATTAAAAAGATTGTTTACCTTTTGTCGTTCTTTCAGAGTTACGTCATAGCACAAGTATTATACGTGTCAGTATTTGGTTTACCAGGATATACTTCGTATGGAAACTTGCTTATACTGGCTAAAAATAGCACGAGTAACCGTTTCAGAGTACCTTGTTTTTATATCAGAGACACGTAACACATAAGATTAATGTTACCGATGTTACAGTCTAAAATTCTGCTAAATCCGTAACAGGCAAACAGTTATCCCGGTGAGGAAGCTACCGTAAGTACTTCTCTTCATACGGTTATTGACCGATAAACACTAAATTTATATTTTTGCCGTATAGAAAAAAAAATTAAGGGGTACAGAAAATTTTCCATTATTACTGTGCGTTCCTACACTTATCCAAAAGACTACTAAATTCTTAATCTGAATTAATGTTTTCAACTAAAAAATTTTCTTAATATATATATATATATGCTCTAAAATAATAAGGTATTTTTTTCTATTTCTATATATCTTATAGTATAACATTACTTAAACCTTAATTGTTTTTTAAATTTTATTAACCTCACACAAGGTCTAAAAATCCTAAATGACAATTTATTTTTAGTATAAAATATTATTTATATCATCACTGTTTTCTTCCAGTGTCAGTTAATTTTAATTTGTTTTTAGAATTGTAAAAACCGCAAAATTACAAAATACAAAATTTATATACGGTTCGATAAACCGTGCATGAAAATGCGCACATTTGTATAACATTCGAATAACAAGCAAAAAATGTTTAATATAGGAATTTTAGAAATTGATTTACCGTAATATAAATATCACATAATGAGTTGAAGACATTTCAGGCTGAATAAACATTCCAAATGATTTCTTTTCTACCCGCTAAGAGAACATAATCTAAAACTGAAACATCGGTCAGGCATCAGACAGCTGGCAATGTTTACACGAAGCGATTCCATACACAGCAAACGGCTACATCTTACCGAAATTAAAAATGTTCGTACACACAAAAAGCTAATTAGCCTAATTATTGAGTTAGACTGAGGCGATACATTTTTTACCAGAAAAATTGTTTATAGACACGGCTTGGATAATACGTATTATAGGTCAAGAAACTCCTATCAAAGGAAAATCACATAATGTCAAACAGAGATTGCCTGAACAAGGGAGAGTGAGCGAGTTTATTGACGAGAGTGAAATAAAGACAATCGAAAAAGTCGTTAGCAGACGGTTGAATAATCATGTAAAACTGACGCCATCAGACGCTGAACGAGAAATCGCTGCTTGACACGCTACCCGGCATGCACGCAGAACAAACACTTCACTACTTGCTAATTCTGTCTTTGCTCTATCCCTGATTATATTAAATGTTATTTAATAAAATATATACACACAAAATAAACATAATAATGACTTAAACGATAACCCGGAATTCATTGGGCTTGGGTATAACAAATGAGCCTGCTTCGATTCCCGGATACTATTATAAAATCAGCAGCCAGGAGCCTTTGTCGGCCTTTAAGCCTCTGATGTGAAGGATGCGATAGACGGCAGTAGCTGTGGAAGACTCGCAACGGATGTATTGATGGATTTCTTCTCATTTTATCTCTCTACTTTCCCGTGATAATTTTGTTTTGTTTAATTTTATTTCTGTGGTACTGTAGATTTTACTTCTTAGATAGCTCCGATCATTCACTATAATAGATAAATTGTGGCCTCATATTATGCTCCAAAATAGCATATAAACTAAATTAAGTCAACGTTTTCAGATCTTTCCCAATACTTAGTATGAATTTTAATAATTTTTGATTACCTACTATGAATTATGATTCCTGGCTGAAATTTTAATTTAGAAATTTGTTTTGGTGAAGAAAAAATCTCTATTTGAATTTAAAAATGAAGCATCATAAAAAAAATCTTACATTATGTTAATGTAAGGAATCTAAAAATTGTTTACAATAGATAGAGGAAAACTGGTTTCAATTAGGAATCTAGAAACGATTAGAACACACGGAGAGTCACACTTACGACGACATAATAAATGTATTTTCACGTATGACCATTTCAAAATTTTTTAAACTTCTTCTTCTTCTTCTTCTTCTTCTTCTTCTTCTTCTTCTTCTTCTTCTTCTTCTTCTTCTTCTTCTTCTTCTTCTTCTTCTTCTTCTTCTTCTTCTTCTTCTTCTTCTTCTTCTTCACTTCAAGGATTAGCTTATATAAACATGTTCCTCGGGCGACCCATATCAGCCACTCATTATTCCGAGGCCGCTTTGGGTAGTATAAGTATTATAAGGTTTTACATGAAGAGGTTACTGGCCTGTTGCACAACCCCCTACCAGGAGGACCAGAGACTCTTCTGTCAATGTCACCATACCTTGCCCAAAAGGCCCCTGTTTTGAAACGCAGGAGATTCGCCCTCATCCTTCTCTTTCTGAGATAGGATTTGGTGGCTTTGTATCACTTATTCTGATACTGAACGTATTTTTTTTAACTGTTATGGTTTATTATTTATTGAAGAAACTCTATTTGATTATTGTTACAGTTACTGTTACACAAATAAACTTGACTTCAATGTCGTCATATCTTATATAATACCATGTAGAAAAAGAAGAAATGTTTTACTTTTTAAACTTCTTTTATTATCTTCTTAGTACCTTCTTTGCGCATTTATAAACCTTTACACTGTTTGTCGAAAGTTTCGATTGTTTTTCGACTGTTTTGTCTGTTTCGACCTTTAGTTTGGGGGATCATGTATAGACAAAAACAGATAGATTCATGTATACAAATATGAACTAGTTAATAAACAAAATTCCTCACCGCTATCAGTTAGCAAAATCCTCCTTTGCAGAATCGTATTTTCAGACTTGTGTATACATATTTTACATTTCAAAGAGATTTTATCTTTAGTTAAATGGAAATTAGATGCATGGCGTGTAAATAACAGCGCATATGTATTACAAGGCTTGGGTAGAACTCAATCTATTCCTTAGGTTTCTCGGCCGGCGGCGTATTTATTAAAATTACTATCCGGGCTGCAAGGCCTTGGTCTACCATTTTCTTCTACGTTACAAAAAATGTTAACTCGTACAGACGTTTCTGTGGCTGTGACACAGACGGACACCTTGTCAGTGCGTTAGGTCCTTTTGACACTAAAGATGGTCTCTAGACGTGAGGCTCAAACGTCAACACGAATAAACATCCTTCATAACGTAGAAGAAAATGGAAGACTACGGCCTTACAGCCCAGAAATTAGTTTTAGTAATTAACTTAAAACTGTTCATGACGGCCAACGCAATCCAAGTATACCCTGAAAATTTTTAATGAAAAAAACAATTAAAAGGTGATAGCAATTATCCTTTTGTTTAGACTTGAAACCACACATGTCCATTTTTTGGTTATTTTCATGTTTTTGTTTCAACGTATTGCTTGTATTTGCGTCTATTAAGTGAAGAAATATCAAATGTCCCAATGCACTCTGTGGGGAGTAATGGTGACTAAAATATCACGTTTAGTGTTGAAACAGCACATGTCCTGGACATATGCTGTTACAATTCTAAACCACGTGACAGTCAGCTGATACAAGTAGTTGTGTTGCAATACATGTTCTGCAAGGTTATAGTGTACTGTTGTTGTTTGAGAGTGTTCAAAGTTTTTCTTATTATTTTTACTTTTGTGGAGTGTTTTATTAAAGTTTATTTTTAAAAAATGAGTGACAGTAGCAGTGATGAAATAAACAATCTGCCTATAAAAAGAAAGCGAGGAGTAGTAAACAAGAATGTATGGAAAGCCAATGTAAGAAAACTTGAAAGATGTGCTGGTCGTGAATATATTAATCAGAAAGGAAAAACTGTTTTAGCAAGAAAACAAAAAGAACCTTGTATTAAGCAAGCAAAGTGAGTATTAATTCTGCAATTATTCTTATTATTTATAACTGACAGATTGATTTATACACAGCAAATTACTTTGAAAACGAACAGAACATAACCTATAAACATGTTACAGTGTTACACTATAGTTATTCAAAGCTTTCTGGACCTGGCCAGTCTAAATCATTTACTTTTATGAATATTTCTCAAAAATACTATTAATTTACTCAATGCCTAAACAACACCATATTAAACATTTTTCGTTTCTTTTCAGATGTAAAAATGACTGTTTCAATTTATTTTCGGAGGAAGAAAAGAGAACATTGTTTGGTAAGTTTTATTCTTTGTCCAGCAAAAATGAACAAGATTTATATTTACAAACACTAATAGAATATCATAGTATTTCAAGGAAGCGCTCTAGATTAGGTTATGATCATGAAAATTCAAAATCTAAGAATGCTGTTTTCAAGTATTATTTAAATAAAGAAAACAATACTCGTGTAAAGGTGTGTAAAACAGCAATATTGAATATGTTTGACATTGGTGAAGCTAGACTTCGAAGAATAAATAACCTTCTTTTGTCAGGGGAGACACCTGTTGACAAAAGGGGTCTTAATCCTAAATCTCATGCTATGCCACCCGAGATCTGTGAACAAATCCATACTCATATTACTTCATTTCCGGTCAAAGAATCCCATTATGGAGATTCAAATATTAAATATTTAGATGCCCGTTTAACTATAAAAAATATGCATGATTTATTTAAGAAACAATTCCCAGATAGCAAAGTTAACTATTACTATTATTATACATACTTTAAACAGAACTTCTCACTGCGGTTTGGAAGCCCACAGGTGGATGTATGTTCGAAATGTGAAGAGTTAGGAGTAAAAATTAAAAGCTCCATCTTGGCAGAAAATGTAAAAAGAGCAGCTGTATGTAAAAAAGTTTTGCATATAAACAGAGCCAACAAATTTTATTCTAAACTAAAAGAAATAGAAAATGAATGCAAAAAGAATGAATTTGCATATGGCATAGTCATCGATTTCATGCAAAATTTACCTTTGCCACACATACCAGTGCAAGAAGTCTTTTATTATAGACAGCTGTGGGTGAACTGTTTTGGTATTCACGACTTGAAAAGTGGAAAATGTCATACATATCTGTACCATGAAGGTATATGCAAGAAAGGACCAAACGAAGTTGTTAGTTTCATTCTTGACGTTATTGAGAATAATATTCCTGATACTGCTAGGCAGTTTTACATATTTTTTGATAGTTGTGGTGGCCAGAACCGCAATCATGCTCTAATACGATTTCTTTTATCATTAAGTGTAATGAAAAGATTTGAAAAATACAGCAGTTCTTTCCAATCCGGGGGCACAGCTATTTACCTTGTGACCGTCATTTTGGGGTCATTAAGCGAAGTATTAAAAAGCAGGATCGTATTTACTTTCCAGAAGATTATGAAAAAATTATTACCTCCTGTGGGAAAGGTAACATTATTGTAAATTTATTAACAAATAATGACATTATTTATGATTTCAAGACTTGGTGGCAGAAATATTTTAAGAAACAAGTACTGTCTGTACAAACATATGGAAAAATAGTGCCAAAAGATCAAAAAGTTACATTCAAAATTTCTCAGTTCACTTCATTTGAATATTTTCCAGATGGATCACTGGTTGCTAGACAGTTCATTGACGGGTTGATTTTTCACACCTTTAAACTTTCAAAATGTATTCAGTCACAGAAATCGATTGCCCTACCAAACAAAAAAGCTTTCCCAAATGGATCCATGAATCCAATAAATACAAAAAAAAATTTCTGACTTATCTAAATTACTTCAGTACATACCAGATGATAATAATAAATTTTATAACTCAATATTATCATGGTATACTACTGAAGCAGAAGAAGAGCAGTAATGTTAAAAAAGTTTTCTTTTTTGTATTTGTTAAAATATTGTAATGAAGTTAAACATGTAATAGTGTATTTTGCAATATAACTTGTTTTTCTTTTAATAAAAGAGAGAAAATAAATTTGGATAGTATTTTATTATAAACCTTGAAAGCCAACAGTTTTTTCCTAAGCCTATCACAGCTTGGTAATGTTACAACATCACATGGTCGATGTTTAGAATTAAAACATCATATGTCCATCAACATTTTTTCAAATTTATTTGAGTTGTATTTTAAGAATTTGTATTTTTTAATTTTAATAAAATGAATTAAGTGACCTAGTTTCATGTTACACAGTTACTTAAATAATTGTGTTCCTTGGTGACTAAATATGCAGTTTTTTTGTGTACTGAAAAATTAGGTTTTATGGACATGTGATCTTTTAATTCTAAATGATTCTGTAAATAATCTTAATTGTTATAAAGGACAGTTTTGTTTTGTGGGAATTTTAATTATATTGAAGTAATTGTAACAAAACAAAAATTTCTAAACTTGAAATATAATCTTTGAACGTAACAGGGCTCTGTAAATAAAAACACTGATACATACCGATTTTAGGGGTAAATCCTCTATTCGGACTGCTTCCATCGTAAAATTTTTTGTTGCTTGATGTTTTGATCCCTGGAATCTGGGATCGTCCTCAGACGCTGTAAGTTGCTGCGTGAATGGTGGGTTTTTAGGTTTTTCAACAGAGTCTTTCAACCGCTACTCACAGCTTCTGAGGACGATCGCAGATTCCAGAAATCGAACGTTAAGCGACAAAAAATATTACGATGGAAGCAGTCCGAATAGAGGATTTGCCCGTAAAAAATCACCCATCGCTTAGAGGTTTTAAAGAATATCCATTTTGTGTACATTCATTTTATACACATCTTATTTTATTTTATTTATTTTTTGTTCGTACCCATATAACGCGGTAATTAAAAGTCCATTTTATAAATAAAAATATAATATGAGACAACACAAGAATAACTCCATACACAAGGGATAGAATAAATCTGGTAACGCAGGTAAAATAAAGACAATCGAAAAGGGGTAGTAATATAAAAATGACGTCATCAGCCGGTGTTGCGTGAATGTAATCGCCGTAAGACACGCGACCTGCAACTAGAAACGGTTCACCAGCTTTGATTTTGTTTTGTATATTCACACTGAACTTCATTTTTCAATGATGATTATAAGCTAAGATAGAAAGTAGCAGTTATAAGAAGTGTTGAAACACTAAAGCGTTCTTCTAATTTTGGTAAGCAAGTTGCTCTATTTGGGCTATTGGGATTATTAAACCATATGGCAAGTTTTTAGGGAGTTTTACCACTGCGAGATGTCTGTCCCACGTTTACAAGAACACCCGTGGTCTCTTCGCCGAGGCAGTCGTCCACTGCTTTGCTTTCTATCTTTCTCGTAGGTCGTGGTGTTGTGACGTTGGGTGAGGTTGATCGTGGTGAAATGTTATGAACGGAAGATAATCAGAACGTCAAAATTTAGAAGATGATCTAACACTTGTCCTTTAAAAGATGGCTGCGACGGATTGTATACATTTAAATTTGAATATAACTGACGGATTTTGCCATTACACAAAAAATATATAAAATGGAACGTTTCGGGCACCCAAACAATAATTGACAGTCGTCTTCAGGCTAATTATGTATTAATACATGTAAATAAATTAATAATACTCTATCAACCCGTGATAGAGAGTCAACAATACAATAATAACATATAATAATTTCACATCTATATATATACAACTCAAAGACTGAGGACTTATGGGTACTGAATACAAATCTACAACGTTACACCGATTGTCACCAAATTTTGCACAGGTAACTTTTGACACAAGGTGCAAAATACTGTCTAACTTGGAATTTGATATTTTGTCCCGTTCGCACGATTTAGGCCCTTTTAATTGTGCCTCTTCGGTGACGCGTATAAAGATGTCAACAACACCATGGAGACCAGAATTAATTACCATAGTAACAAGTAAATAAACAAGTGATGTTTAGCGGTATCGGAACTGTACCTTTATCCGTTCCTGCAGGTTTTAATGTTGTTTTTAGTATGCGATTGTAACAACATATTCTGTAATTTTGTATACAGATACGTCTATATATTTTGTAATTGTCTTAAACGATTATAAAATTTATGTTTATATGTATTTCTGATGATGCAATGAATAAGTAATGAAATATATTAAATACTACTACTAAAGATGTCAACAACAATATGGATACCAGAATTAATTACCATAGTAACAAATAAATAAACAAAAGCTATTTAGCGGCATCGGAACTGTACATTTATCAATTCCTGCAGTACATATTCGATGTTTTATATAATATGCGATTGTAACGATATATTACGATGTGGAAAAGAAGTGTACTAATTGTAATTTGTGCTATTACTGTAATGTAATGTAAAGAGAAAATACATGTTGTTTTCAATTGTGAGGTTAGGTGACAACGGTTTTTGTTTTTTAGTTTACTGTTGAAATAAATAAAAGCCATGGTTGCGGAAAACATAACGTTTAATGTGTTATACAATGCCTCTAACACAGTAACATTTAAAATAAAGAATTTATTTAGCGTTTTTGATTTAACAGGTAGTTCATAAATATCTCCAAAGGCTTTATAGACGGGAACTTTTAAATTTCCAAAGATTATTGCACCAACATAATAATTTAGTACAAGTGAAAATAGTAGAAGTGTTGAAAACAACTTTGGAGAGAATTTGACTAATGAGTACAAAATTGTTATACGACCTGACAGAACGCCATACAGACATAAAGAATAAAAATTATATTAAAATACTTATTACAATTAGGCCTACTTATTTTTTTGCGTACCGTATCACTTATTATATAATTATATAATTACCTTATTATCCACTCTAGTGATACAAAGTTTCGTGAGTTATGACGCGTTTCGGGACTAAGTCCCATCCTCAGATAACACTTATTTCAATATAACAAACTAATACAATAAAAATCGCAACCATGATACTAGTCATGTCAATAAAATAAAATAAAATAAAACTTCACATGCGATTTGAAGTACTTATTTGATGTCCTTTAGTACATGTTACTAAATTTGTGTATGTTTACATTGATATCTATAGGCCTATATTAAATGATTTTTACTCTCTATCACACACACACACACACACACACACACACACACACACACACACAAGCTGGGGGTTGGGACATGAGGCATTTAAAACAATATATAAGGGGGCAATTCTCTCCCTTTTATCATATGGAGCACCCGTATGGATAGACGCATTAGAAAGGAAAAGTAACCAGATGAAGTTCAAAAGAGTACAACGTCTCATCAATATTAAAATTGCGAAGGCTTTTCGAACAGTGTCGCATGAAGCTTTGTGCATTTTGACAGGACTGACTCCAATAATAATAAAGTTGAGAGAGATTGTTAGTGCTTACAGAGTTGCTAGAGGTTGTGATGGTGCTAATATTTTGATGGACACAGTAATTCCGTTCAAGGAATGGCCTCATCCGGCAGATACAGTTATTATAAACTCGAGCCATGAAAGTAAAGTATACACAGTACAAGCATATTCAGATGGCAGTAAGCACAACAATGGGGTTGGGTCGGGTATAGCCTTGTTTGTTAATGGTGAGCTCAAATATGAGATGCAGTATAAGTTGGGTGTTGGGTGCTCTAATAATCAGGCTGAGCAATTGGCAGTCTTCAAGGCCCTGGAGAAGATAGCTGAATTAAATTATATTATAACTAATTTGAGAACGGCAGCTGTTACACCGACAGCAGAGTAACTCTGGACTCACTTAGGAGCTCGAGGAATCATAACTACTTGATAGAAGAAATAAGAAATAAGTTAAGAAGTTTAAAGGAGGACAACTGGTCAATTGATTTTGGTTGGGTTAGGGCACATGTGGGTATTTATGGTAATGAACTGGCTGACATTCTGGCTAAAGAAGCTGCGTCCAGTAGCAGTATGGTGTGCTATGAACGAATACAAAAAAGTGCAATGATTAACAAATTCCGTGAGGTGAGCCTAATGGAGTGGGAAAGTGAGTGGGAACAAACATTAAATGGAATGCTGACTAAGTTGTTTTCCCCTAGTGTGAAGCACAGACTGTCCTCAAGGTTTGCACTGTCTCCTAATTTTACCACAATGGTGACTGGTCATGGCAGGCGTAGAGCCTACTACTATCGTTTCAAAATAAAAGATGATCCAATATGTGTCTGCAACGACGGTGACCAAACAGTGGAACATTTGTTATATGAGTGCAATATGTTGAATGAAGGAAGACGGGTTTTCAAAAATAGTGTACTAAGGAGAGGTGGACGATGGCCTCTAAATAGAAGTGAATTGACATCAAAATATGTTAGACAGTTTATTAAATATGTTAATAACATTGATTTTGATTCTTTGTAGTGTTTGTTGTTATTGTGCTTGTCTATCTATTTTGAATCATTGTATGCGTTTGTTATTATTAATTAACTTACATATTGGTTGAACAGCTTCGTCATGCATACATACATACATACAGTTTTAACATATTAATAATGTAGGCCTAGTACTAATTCATTGTATGATTGTAAATGATTGATTTTTATTTTTCTTGTTTATTTTGAATCTTTGTAATGGTTGTAATAATGGAGTTGTCTTTATATGTATTGAGAATTAGCTGGTAATAAGTTTATATCTAGCATGTAGTATTACTTTATTTGTAATGGAGCATGCTGATAAAATAAAGGTATTAAAAAAAACACACACACCACTCGTGGGTTTTCCGCTAGATTGCCAGCAGAGGTATTTATAAATAGTGAAACCTTGCTATTTATTAAATAGTAAGGTTCCACTGTTTATAAATTTAAATAAAAAAACAACCTAAAGTTTAATAGCTGCTACTATGGGCTGATGAAATACTTTAACTTGCAACTTCCACCCCTCGAAACCAAAGCTAGACTATATAGAACATTAGTAAAACCGGTCCTGATGTATGGAAGTGAAAAACGGTTACTGACACAGGGCAACCTGTTTTGACTTGCATCTTTTGAAAGGAAAATACTTAGGAAAATTTATAGAGCAATTAGGGAAGGCGGAGAGTGGAGAATAAGGTACAACAGAGAGCTCTATGAGTTACATAGATCGCCTGATATTGTGACATCAATTAGGATAGCTAGGCTGAGATGAGCAGGACAGCTACAGAGAAAGAAATGAGGAGGATGTTCTTAAGAGGATAATGAAATGCACAACAGAAAGAAGGAGATGACGTGGAAGACCTAGACTACGATGGATTCATGGAATCCTAGAAGATGTGAAAGTACCACGCTACACTACGACCATTTCCGTTCTTGATAACAATTTCAAATTGTTAACTGGGAGTGGCGCTAGTGTGATGAAACGTTCATACTATTTACATCACGTGTGAACAACTGCAGGTGTCGTCCGCTACGGATGGGACGAACAACTCTAAAAACGCATTAACGTTCACGCCTCGAGGTAATGCAGTATCCTATACGATGATATTTAATTTAAATACAAAGTTCAGTGCACATCGAGTAACGACGTTAATGTAGGCCTAATATAACCTCTCGTGCACTTTAAAAATAGATTTAAAGCGCAATTGAAGTAGATTTTTTGTTTCAGTACCAATTAGTAACGTATATGTATGTATAGTAATGTACTATGGTCAGATTATATGCAAGGACCAAAGAAGAAAGAAAGAAAACTAATGTGGAATCAAAGAAAGGAACGCTTACCAAAAGTCAGCTAATTTAAAATACATATGATTAAATATTGTTATGACAACGTGCCTACTCAATGCATGCTGCGAGTAGAAGGCAAGAGGAATCGTTTTAAGAGTAAGTTATGGAGTTAACAGGGTAAGTGAAAACGAATCATTTTTCCGCGACAGTATTTTTGAAATAGATACGTAAAAACGACGTTGAAGAGTACAGAGATTACCTGCCGGTGAATAATGAGAGATTTGATTACTTTCCCAAGTTACTAAAAACCATCGTCGCAAAGAAAAACACTGTAGGCTACATATGGACAATCGATAAGTGGCGAACAAAGTCTATGTACAATTCTTGGATTTTTAGCAACAAGGCTAAACCATCTCTTTTGGAGACCTAAAATTCCAATAGAAATGTCATCTCAGAGTCTCGAAATTACTATACCAGGAACTTGTAAAACCATTATTTGTGCCTTCCGAAAGGTGTACACGCCATTTTGTATTATTGTTAATATAAAACGTATCTTTTGTTTTCATATTATAGCGTTAGTATGTACTTGATTTTACTTTCAACAACTACAATAAAAACTTGTATCTTTCAATAAAGTTTGAGTTGTAAAAACGTCCAGTCTACATGTACATTCAAAAGAAAGATAAATCAAAGTAAATTTTGGCAGAAAATAACAGAGTAACCAGATTAACGTGATTACTAATGCAACATGTGAAGTAAAACAACAAAACAACGTGGTGGACATGAGGAGAGAGGCGTGACTGTGACAGATCTGGCGTCTGATCCACTACCTCACAAACTTGGAATCCCACCCCGACCCACGCGACAGGCGATTTTTCATCTGCCAAACCCACACTCTGATATTTTTCTTGTATCCTGCCTGTGGCCCCTCACGGGTTGGATCTACAGTTTTGTGGAGGGGAGGGAGGCTTATCTCTGTTAAAAGTAATTGCCGTTTGTGTAGCAGAAATGAATCGTTTAAACGCGTAATTAATTAGTGCAGTGTAATTACATCCTAAAATATACGACCAAAGGCATAACAAACACTGCAATCAATATATCGTAATAAATCTGTTATTATTATATACATTACATGTGTTATGCGTATGTATGGGTGCTTTTCTGTCTGTGTGTGTGTGTGTGTGTGTGTGTGTGTGTGTGTGTGTGTGTGTGTTTCAGTTATAATACAAAGTACAAAACATATAGTATTATCAGATAAATGAAATAGAGAGAGTGAGAGAGATTGAGAGAGAGAGAGAGAGAGAGAGAGAGAGAGAGAGAGAGAGAGAGAGAGAGAGAGAGAGAGAGAGAGATTGAAAAGCGGTTGATAAAACAACTGCTTATGGGATCCGCAATAAGTCCACGTGCTTATCTTCTCACGTAAAAAATAAGTATGTACGCCTATATAGAAATCTTCTTGGAGAGCAAACACCTTATGGGATCCGCAATAAGTGCACGTGCTTATCTTCTCACGTAAAAAATAAGTATGTACGCCTATATAGAAATCTTCTTGGAGAGCAAACACCAGGAGTAAACAGGTGGCAACAGTCACGTGCGCTGCGCGTTGAAGGCGCCCTCCCCGTGTCAGTCTGGGATTTTGTTTGTCTTGTGTAAACATACACGAAAGGTGACTGAACCGACACGCGAAATGTATAATACTGTGTTTTCCCTATTGCCAATAAAGTATATGTCCCTTAAGTCTTGTGAACAGCACACAATAAAGCGCGCGCACAGACATTGTTACGTGACGACGATTTTTAATCGAAGCACCAAAACTCTAGAGTTAGCCAGAGAAACATGTTCATTAACACCTGTACCAAAGACATATTTGTAAAGCGATAATTCTATTGTTAATACCAAAATATAATTTGATATCTGTTTCGTAGTATTCTCAACATAAAAATAACAGTCATTGGTTAATACATTTACTAGACAAGTATAAACACTTAATATTACACGTGATAACAAGCTGCTCTAATTACCTCACTATAACCGCAGTAATAATAATAGAAGGCACAATTGAAGGGAAGAATCACAGAGGTCGACCCCGTTTAGACTACATGAAATAGCTTATGGTCGATATGAACTGCACATCATATTGTGAGTTGAAAAGAAAACCAGAGAAGCATGAAGAATGGCGAGCTGCTGCCAACCAGCCTATGGGCTGCTAACCTAGAAGAGAGAGAACTGCAGTAAGACAGTTTGCTATCTTTCCGAATTCTCCTCCACTTAAAGTCGGTGTTAGGGTAGACAACGACGTAACAGTCTGACGTAAGACTATTAATTTTCTGTGGCCTTCCACAGTGATCTGGGGTCTGTTTCTCTATTCTAGAAAAAAACCGCATTGTCGTCACTACTAACAGTTGTTTACGCTAACATCGGTTTCTGGTTAGGCAGCAGTTCTGTAATTAACAGGGGTTGATCATATCGCGTAAAACAAACATATTGTTGCGTAAAATTTAGCGTCACCGTATTCAGCAAGTATTAAACCAAAAATGGTTTGTTCCGGTCCCAAGCAGACAGACAAGAGCTGAACATTCCAATGGTTTTGCGTACACTCCACACCTCACCGTTCTTTTGGCTTATAATTCCATAGTTTTTGTTAAAGGATCCGGCAGTCATGCATTCGCTTAAAATGTTCCAACCATTTCAGCCAATATTGAGCAATCCTATTGAGTATACTCATAATATTCAGTTCCTCCCATACATCGACATCTCTTTTTCAAAATAGAAGAGTCGCGTGCCTGAGAAATCTCGTTTCGGCCGGTTGAATAAAACTAGCCTGGGATGTTGTTAAAGTTCAATTTTCAGACCCATAGAAAAGTGTGAGGATGGCCATCGCCCTGTAGAACTTCAGGTGTGTTTCTTTATTCCATGATTTCCGAGTTCTACTGCTAGTTCCACACATACATGTGGTTGAACTTGTGTAGCTTCTTCACCATGACATTGTTTGCAAGACACACTATAGTCCAGTAGTCCAGATATTACAGACCTGCTGCTCCTGTACAGTACCATCTACAACAATTTTTGCTGCTATGGAGTCAGCTCCCATGAAAATCTATCACCTTTGTCTTCAATGTGAAGATCTGTAACCCAAAACACTTGGAGATTCGACTCAATGAGTCTACACCCATGTACAAGCCACTTTCTGAGTTCGACCGGATAGCCTAGTCATCAGCAAATAAAACCATGTCAGCTGTAGAGTTACCAGTCATGAAATGTTTTGGAAGGCTTATCTGCCAATTGTGTATGATATCGTTTATACGTAAATTAAAAAGAGAAGGTGACAGTGAGCACACTTGTACTCAACAATTGATCACGCCCATCAATTTGTGTTCTGTCTTCTTGTCTCAATTCGTTGCATAAAATCAAAAATTTAATACATATACGTATATAAAAAATTACGTATATTCTAGTGTAATTAAAATGGCAAGAGGATGTCTGAACCAGGGTTGATGATACTATTTAATTTGATGTAGAAGCATTCTAAATAACGCCAATAAACCGTTGATCTCTGTTCACGATAATACGGAATGATCCATAAATCGGTTGAAAAGAATGGGTATTGTTACGACGGTCTCACTGATCGTCGTGTGGTACAGTGGAAGACAAAATACAAGACACTAATGAGGTCACTAAAAACCAGCTTTAATTATCGCGATTAATAATTCGTAATCAACTTGTACTATAATTGCAGTTAGATTTGTCCACACCCAATAATAATGTCAAATAATAGAGTTCACACAATTTATAATACTTTGACAAACACTCGATCCGCACTAAGGAAAATCACTAACGTAACTAACTTGACAACCATAGACGCTCTTGCTTTTATAAGTCGCGCAGAGGTCCAGTATAGATTTCCCTCCTTACACACTAGAACCTACTTTTGAGCGGCCTTGACTGAGGCAACACCTCCCATACTGGACGGGGTGGGGGAGGGAAGAATGTTCTGGGCTATTCGATAGGGTTCTCGTTACAATATCTTGGTGAAATACACGTAATGATGAACGTTTCTGCAAGGTTTAGTAGTTTATTATAGATAATTTTTATATCTGTGTTTCAGCGTTTCGAAGAAATTTATTTTTATCATCAGAATTTATATACGCGCAATATAGAAATAATTATAGAATATTGAAACTTTCAATTGTGAAACTTACTTGTCTTTTCTTCTCGTACGGGTTTCGGCGTGGAGTTCTGTCTCAAAACTGACGAAGGCGAACACCACGCCGAAACGCGTACGAGAAGAAAAGACAAGTAAGTTTCACAAGTTGAAAGTTTCAATATTCTATAAAGTTTAGTGCTGTGAAAAAAGATGATGAACAATCAAAACAACTAGAAATAATTAATACCTGAATAGGCTTATTGAGTATTTACACATATTCACGGAAGAAACGCTGATTATATGTATAGGGCATATTATATTTGTGTTTGTAACAATTTTTTTTAAATTCTATGTACTTAATGACCGAACATTTCAGAACCTTTCATCATTTGTTACTCCACCGTCACTAAGATATCTTTTAGTGTCAGAAGATTTATGGACCACACTTTATACAGCAATAATAATACTTCATAGAAGTTCAAGTACATATCGTTACATATCGTCTCACCGATCGTTGTATTGTTCAGTGTAAACAGAATAACTGACACTAATGAAATCATTAATTACAAACTTTAATGTGACACAAACAACAGTTAAAAATAAACAAAGGAAGTCACTTTTATATAATAATTCAAGTCAAATCGTTCAACACTCGACAATAAATGTCAGTTTCTACAGTTTTTTACTAAATAACACAGTAATCACTTTCCACTAACGCGCAACAATCACTCGATCCGCACTGAATAAATCGTCAGCTGTAACTAAACCGAGCCGCTTCAAAATCCAATAATTGTACCTCCGCCGCCTTGCATTGTAGTCAGATAGAGAGCCTGAATGCAGTCGAGTAAACGTCTGGAAGAATCGGCATCTCGCTTGATCTAGAGCAGTCCTGAGTATTATCTAGTCCAGATTCCGTCTCGTCCACAGCGGCGTCCCAGGGATCACGTAGGCACTCAACGATGATGTACTATTTAGACTATTAGCGTAACAATATAATCGTAGTCACAGAGGAATAGGATATCGCTCTGAAACAAGTTCAGTACGACATAAAAAACTGCAAAGTATCACCTTCATTTTGATTGAAATCCAGGCTTCTACACTAATTGACAAGCTAATTGCATGATACTTCTAAAAACGTTTTGTTGTTAAAAGAGTCAAAACATAAAATATAAATAAACTTGCCTACTTTTTAGCTTCTCTTTCTTATTTTTGTTTGTCAGGATTAGGCAAACTAATTCTCATACCTATCCAATCCATCTGTTTCTTCCGGGTTCACCATCGTATCTTCTTCTAATAGTCCACTATATCTCATGCTGTCTGGATAATAGAAGAAAAATTATTAAAATAACACAAGAACGTATGAAATCTCAGCCGCCCTGTTAAGTTACCTGACAATAAGTGTGCAATGTAGAAAATCTTTCGCCAACGACCAAGAATGCCCTTACGAGGTACTGGGAAGTTTTAAATATTCGTGGTTCTGAACTACGGACAAGAACGTAAATACTAAATTCGATTAAAATATTTTCCTAATTGATAAGGTTAATGACGTTAAGAATATATGGAAAAAACGTGGTTTGACAAAATACAGAACAGTTGAATCTGAATGCAATCGATTGTGTTGGAAAGGAAAAAGACATCTAGGGACAGTTGAAAAAGAACTCTGAGAGATTGACAAAAATACACCAGTTTTTGTGTGGAGGGAGGGCAAGCGCGCGAGCAACTTCACCGATTAACAATGTTTAAGATGAAACGTAAATAAACATACACACACACATTAAAGTATTTGTAAACTCTCATATGTTTGTACAGGGAGCAATGAACAAAACTCTCAAGTGGGCTCTCTCTGAGTGGGCTCCTCATAAGAGGAAGGGGTGTGTGACATGTAGGAAACACGTGTTCTAAAAACAAATACAAATCACAACAGAAAGAATGAAACTGACTGAAATAAATAAAAGAAAGGGAGAGGCAGAGTGAGGGAAGGAAAGACGAGAGAGTGAAGTAGACAGATGGACAGAGAGGGACGAAGAAAACTCGGAAAAGACCTGAAGAGGTTTAAAATGGATGGTGTTAGTAGAGAGTACAGATGGAAGAAAACTCAGAAAACATGATACAGATCAAACGATAGGGATTTAGTAAGAGCAAAGACATTAAAAAGTGTAATGATCGTGGCGTTGGGGCTACAACATGGCCGTATGGGGGGAGTGATTTGCGTGAAGGCTGATAGTGTAGGAATAACCATCATCACCTCGGTTACGGGCAAACGAAATCACACTGTGGCACGCGATGGCACTCACGCAACCTGCTTGCTGACTTCATAAATATACCTAACTACGTACATACACAAACACATGTGACGAATACAATTTGAGAATGTTTTATACGTTCTCGCCTATTCTAAATCCGAAAACACAAACACAAACACACACACACACACACAAACAATATGAAGATCACGAAAACCAACCTAAGAGGTTGACTAAACAAATTAACATTTTTCTTAACTGAGACCGAAGTAAACACTCGTTTGTCTGACGGAAGATTAACCACTTTGCGGAATATCCACTAGACCTGATAACAGTTCTTAAATTTCTACTCAGGCGAAGCCATAAAACAAATTTCGTAAAGCGATGAATACCGTAGAGCAAACTCTGTATTCATCATCTTCTTCTGCTTCTATGGCGTCACAGTTGAGGCTCCATAATCATCCGCCTCCATTTTCCCCTGTCGTTGGCGATCGATGTCCATCTTATTATTTTAAGCAAAGTATCAGCATCCCTCGTCACTGAGTCAATCCAACGGTGCTTGGGTCTTCCGACAGGCTTTCTACCCTCGATTTCACTAAACAGTATCTTCCTAGGTATTAGGTTGCCTTCCATCCTAATGATGTGTCCTGCCCATTGCAATCTATGCAGTCGGATGGTGGTAGCCAGATCATTGTCTTTATGTAGCTTATATAGTTCCTCATTGTGACGCATTCTTCATGTCCCATTTACTTGGATTGGTCCATACATTTTCCTCAAAATTCTCCTTTCAAAGGTATTGACTACGTTAGCGGCTCTTTTTTTCAGAGTCCAAGTCTCGTTGCCATATATGTTATCACCGGTTTAATCATAATTCTAAATAATGTGATTAAAATAACTCTGTATTAAATAATATTTATGAACACAACCTAGGTCAGGACAGAAAAGAAAAAGGAGACTTTGATGCGGCACCAATTTATTCTAAAACTACTGTTAGTAGAAAGTTCATCGTGATACTGTATACCGATGTAAATAGCCAGGAATTTAAACAATTACGTTGTTTTGTGATCAACAACTTAGTAAGTAAACCATACAGGTGTAGTCGGAATGTCTAGAAGAAAAATCCAAGAGAGTGCCTCGCGGTTTTGACATTGGTGGCCAAGGATTTGATAACGTGTACAGCATTTTTATCGAGAATGACGAGAGAAAAGTCCTTATTTGGTTTTAAATGTGTTCCCTTCCGCACAGACTTGGACAAATTTCCAACTTTTTTTACAACTGGATATGCCAGTAACAATAAAGCTGTAATGCTTAACTTAAGTGCAAAACTTGTTGAATATACAAATCATTTTGTGTATAATTACTTGAAATTATTTAATTTTATTTTCCTAGCAAGATAGCAAGGTTTTTCATTAACTTTACTAAAACACTGTAATTTACAAATTGCATTTTCTTAGATTTTAATAATATTACTTTAATCAATATTTCTTTGTTTGTTGTGCAGTATTATTTTGTACTTAAGTTCGAATGTTACCATGTGCTTTGTGTTGTGTCTTTAAATTTTACAATATCTTTCGTGCGTTTATAAATTTTAGTTAAAGTGTATGTGGCACCAATTACTAATGACAATCAGGAGTCCATTTTGATCTGAAATTTTATTTATTTAGTGTTTAGATCATTGCAGTGTTTAGAAAACATTTCTCAAACACTGATCACTCATAGACACCACCACTAACTCAGAAGGCTTCAAAACGATTCTATGGGCAAGAACTCAATGGGTTATGGTTTTCTTCTAATTAGCCTCTTATAATTCACATGCCATTTACATAATTCCTTAACCCAAATGAATCTACACGTTTTCTGTCTCTTCTTCAGTTATAGTCCAACCGTTTCTGACATACAAAACCATTCTTTTGTTTTCCATTCACATTTTCTATATCTCTTTTCATCTTCTGTTCTCATCTCATACACACGAGTATTTAGACGAAAATTTGTTATTGTTTCACTTCTTTGTTACTGTTTGACACAGTTTGTTATTTTTTTGCTCTTAATTTTATCCATTCTAGGATATGATTAGAATGCTGGCTATGATAGAAGGCTCTTAACCTTCCATACAGCACTTTTGTTGTGCATGTTTAAAATACTTGCTGTTTAAAATATCCTGTTTGCACAGATTATGCAGAAAAATATTTGGGCATCGGCATTAGGAAGGACTCATATTTTGGTCTGAGCTTCTTTGACCACTTTTTTACTGTCGAAAAATTGGTTGTCTAGTATTCTATATAGTGCTAATCTTTAATTAATTTTGTTCGTTTTTAGTTTCTATGTTGCCTGTCTTATTTATTCTAGCCCTTCATATTTTTATTAATCCTTTAGCCAGAACCTTTGTCTTGCACCAGTATTTCAACCATCTCTGGAACGTGCGTAGGTATCATTAGTCCTGTAGTTCTACTTTTAAATTTCAATTCACTAAATGTTTATTTAACTTTTAACTGGCTTCTAATTCAGTTTATTTTGTTTAGAAATAGAAAAATTGTAGTAGCATTCATGAATACGTGCAGTTTGTTTGCATTTAAAAACTACTGTTAAATGTCGCCAGCGATCTCTAGATTCATGATGTTGTATGAGAAAGTTAAAAACCTCTATTATCAAATACTGTATACTGACATAGTAAGATACAGTATGTTCTAAACCGACATTTTCTTAAGATATCAAAATTCAGAATTGTAAGGTCGAATTTAATGTTAAATAGTTGCTTATTGTTCTTAGATATTTTAATAAATTATTTTAAGTTTATACATAGAAGACTTGACATTTCTTTACTCAGATACATATACTAGTATTTATTGGTGTACCTAAGTTAAAAAATTGTAACATTTGATGTTTGTCAGTGTAGACCTAAGAAGTTGAAAATGGTTATTTTCGTAATTCTAATATCTGTAGTCGGCCGTTTCTATAAAAATACGTGTACGGCTCACGTGTACACATACAATTTTTTGAAAAAAAAAATCAGTAAAACTCAGTTGATAAAAATCTAGTTCCATGAAATATGAAATATGTAAATGTATTATTTTCATAAGAAAATGTCTATACATTTTTAAGTCATTATTTATTTACTCACTCGTATAGGCCTTTAATTAATTTTGTTTTTATATATAATCTATAAATAATTTTTAAATTATTTTAAGTTAATTACTATGTAAACAATTAATTATATCATTGTAAACATTGCATACAATGTAAAATTGTTATCAACATGTAGATTGTAACTTATTTAATACTTGTATGTAGACAAAAATTAAAAGGCGATGTAAATTATTACTTCACAAAACTATTTCCAGAAAAAAAAACAAGTTACTAGAAAACGAATAAGTTAAATAAAGCGAACGACTGAAAATAAACTTGTAAATGGTATGTAGTGGTGGGAGGGATGGGTTGCGTGTTCTCCACTCTCTCCGTTGCATGTCAACCGGTGATTCAGTTCGTCAGGAACAGTGTTGTTGTGTTCACGCCACGTCATTTCTACAGCACATCATTAGCCAACCGTCTTCTGGTTTTCTCTCGTGTTTGTCTGTACATCGTGAAGTAGAAATGTTTTTTTTCAGCCCAGTTCAATATTTCTTTCTCGTTATATAATCCATCCATCCATCAAATACCCTCAAAATCAAACACATAAAGCTTATGTTCAGCGTTTAAGTAAACGTAATCATGTATAGATAATGATAGAGAACATAACATTTTACACATTTTTCATAATCGTTTGTTATCATCCAGTTTTTCTCGCATACATGTGTGTATATTTGTATGTTTATGTACTAACAAATTTACGAGCTCTGATAGATGTGTATGCACCAATGCAGCTATACAAATGTCGAAATCGGGGGACCCCCATTTATTCCTCCAGGGCGTATTGATAAACTATTGGATATTTGGATATGTTATGTAAACATTATTGTTTGACAGTACCACTCCATTCGAGTTCTAACCAAAAAGCCAATTTCCATTCGAAACAAAAATTGGGCTCATCATTACCATCATCATCATCTCCGCTTCACATCTTACCTGTTACTATGTCTCCACCTTCCTTTTACAGGCTACCAAATTTAAACAATATCTGAATGTTTAATGACAATAACTTAAAGAATCCTCAAGAGCAAGACTAAAAACCATTATAAGTGTAACAATACCGACTCCGAACACAAAGTTTTTTATTGGTTTTCGCTTATTATAAGCTTCGTCAGAAGCTTATTATGAGACTGACGAAGATTATAATAAGCAAAAACTAGTTCAATTTATAAGGTAAAAAATTTACATTTATACCAATAAAAAACTTTGTGTTCCTAGTCGGTAGTGTTATACTTATAATTAGTTAATCAACGTACACGTCACGGACAACAAAATCTAAGAACTAAAAATCAATTCGTCCAAGTCATTACACGTTACCTTCACCACACTTAAGGCTAAGCGCACTCCAGTAACAATTAACGGTCAACTAATAACCCAAGATGAAAGTGCTAAGTACCTCGAGATGCACCTGGACAGGAGACTAACGTGGAAGAAACGCATAACCTCTAAGAAGATTGAACTTCTCAAGATCAGAAATATCTACTGTCTTATAGGCAGAAAATCGCGGTTAAGTTATGTCAACAAACTTTTAATATACAAAGCAATTATTAAACCAGTATGGACTTACGGGATTCAACTTTGGGGTACTGCTAGTGCGAGTAACATTGAGATTATACAGCGTTTTTAGTCAAAACGTTAGGATCAATAGTCTGCGCTCCATGGTTTGTCTCCAACAATTCTATATACCGAGAGCTCAAAGTTCCAACTGTGAGAGAAGAAATCGTACGCCTCTGCAGGAATCACATTTCTAAATTAGAAAAGCATCCTAACCCCCTAGCAATTAATTTGTTAGATAATAGTGAAGACGTTTACAGACTAATAAGGCATATATTGTTAGACTTACCCTTCAGGTTCAACGAATAATGTGTACTCTGTATTACATGTATTGTAATGTTTGTGTTATCTGTACCTATTGTGTTCATGTCAACATTAAGTGTTAACGTCAACCAGTATATCTGCCTTATAGATTCAGTGTTTAACATTTTGAAATTTTTGTATCATGCCAACAGCAAGTAGACGTGACTTCTGTTCATTTGTTTACATGCTTTTACCATTTAGTCTTGTAATCTCTGTAACCTATCTGTTTAATCAGTTAACAAAAACAACAAGAGATGTCAATGGTCAGCTCTTTATAATCATGTATGTGTTTTGTCAGTCAATTTGTTCAATGTTTGCTTAGTCGAACAGATTACAAATCTGCAAAAAAAGAGCAAAACGATGTGGTAGTATTTTTTCTACTTCTTTGAATAATCGTATTGTTGCAAGAACCGTATGGATCGCCTGATCTTACAACAGTGTAATATATTATTAAATGCCAGAGTAAAGAAATCCATACTCAAAAATGTTTACAACACTACTCAAAACAAAGACAGACTTATAACAACAGTTCTCGTTAAACGACGAACGTAGATAGTCACCATCTTTAATATAGGTTTCTTATTTAAAGAGTTACTCGTCGGCGCCAAAACAAATGTCATCGCGGTCATAAATTTTTCTCGCATTAGTGTAGTCATAAAATACGTTGACGACATGTTTCTGCACATGAACAGGTCGGTTTCATTGAAGGCGATAAGCTATAGTTCATGAATACTAACAAATTTTGGTAACGTAGACTCAAAACGGCAATCTCATCTTATTAACGGTGCAGCCTGGTGCACGGTAGAATTCGTTTGGTGTATAGAGCCAGTTCCGGGAAGTGCCGCGCAATTAAGAACATGTTAGCATATCAAAGGCTTCCGAATGTTTTATTAATACCGGTAGTAACTAAGGTAGTCCGTAACACAGATTAACAGTTAAATACGCGAGCCTTAATGGCACATCTTTTCGCTTGGATTCACAGAACTCAACTGAATTGCCGTGGCAGGTATTAACGGAAGTAGGTCAGGCCATCTGTTGCATAATTTGTTTGCGATCGGCTTTCAGTTGCCGAGAGTAATAATCTAGCAACGCCTTGCAACCGCATAAATAGCCAGTAGACGTGAAAATGTTCCGAATTTGATCACCAGACAAACGTGACCCGAGTCACAAAGTTGCTGTGCATGTTGTCTAACACATTATAAAACAATATAGAACAAATCTTTAAGTAACTGCAATAGGTCAGTAAAACGTTTTTATGAATTTTAAAAATCTTAATGTGTTTATGTCTGCTTTCTCAAACTTTTTAATTCATGATGTACATGTCATGAATTCTTTACCCTGCCACGCCAAAATTTTGGCACTGGAGCGACACTTTGTTTTGGAACACAACCTTTTTGACCCATTGTGTCGCTAAGGGTCGCAGGGGATTCTGTTCCATTAGGATCTATAAAGGACCACACACTGGCTGAGACATTGTCTAGAGACGTCGCGACCAAAGACGAGAAGCTCCTTCAATTTATGTCTCCCAGCAAAACAGCTTACGACGTTTTGAATTGCGCATGCGTGGATTCTAACCACACAAGGCGGAGAGTTTATATTACACTTAACTAGTCTATGTCTTCAAACAGTTGACGAGAAATTGTGACGCTTTGCAACAAGAAGCGTCGTAACGGTTCTGTAGCAAAACAAAATGTCGCTCCAGTGTGTGGTCGGCCTTATCCTAAAGGAAGTTTTCAACGATTACAGTTAATTGCCACAAGGCCCTAGTAAAAGTAGCGTCTACGCCACCAACTCTAAAACGTCGCAAAAGTGTTGCACTATTCGCGAATAACATATTACCTTACAGAGAACGTAGCACTATCTTCAAAAAAATTTTCGTTGGTTGGAGGAACGAATAAATATTCAGAAAGGTTTTCCTTAAGCTTAAAGTAATGTGATGGAATTTAGTGATAAGTATCAAGTGAAATATGCACATAAGACGTTATGTAACAAATCCTATATTTTTCTGAATAGAAAGAGCTGTTATTTTGAGAAATATTGATAAGTAAATAATTTAAACTTTGCGTATGTAGACAAAAACAATAAACTTTCAAACAGTTAAACAAGGAAACATTCCAGATAGTCATACCGTTTCCAAAACTGAGGTGTATAATATTATACACCTCAGTTTTGGAAACGGTAACGCCAGTTTTGAAGGTTTGAAAAAAGATTCTACAAAGTGTTTATGGCCCGGTTAAAGAAGACGACGAATGGAGAATCGGAAATAGATGATAACCAGGAAATAGGAGAACCAGGAGATAGATGAGCTATTGAATCACGAAGACATCGTAAGATTCATAAAGGTTCAACTAATACAATGGTTAGGTCACCTAAAGCGGATGGGTGATCAGCGTAAGCCTAGGAAAAATCTGATGGAATAGGTCTATAAAAGCATAAAGAGACCCACCTAGGATAAGTTGGTTGGATGATGTGCTAAAAAATCTTAGAAAAATAGATGTGAGAGGTACACTGAGATGACAATGAACAGGAGACTTTAGAGAAGATGTGTGATGAAAGCCAGGGCTCACGTTGGGCTGTAGTGATGGAAAACGCCATTTCTAATGCGCGTCAGGGTACTAAAGTATTAATTATTTGGATAGAAATAATATTCAAGCAGCCAAATGACATATTATAGTAAAGACTTGACTTCGGTCAGTACACAAAACAGTGACAGGAACAGAAGTAAATGTTTATGGTATTCAAAAACAAAGTAAAAAATATGAAACTGCCATTTTGAAGAAGTGAACGAGTGTCGAATGCTCAAGCATATGACATGTTACAGGTTGAGAGAAAGTAGGTATATTAGTAAAGATATTGACAGTCTTTTTGAAAGATTACTTTCACATAATATTTTAGATTTTCAGTTATTAACATTGATATCTCAAAATAATAAAATTAAATAGACTAAAGAAATGATGTGATAAAATTCTGTTATTACGGCACGTCGTATGCTTGGCCAGTTTGCTGCTTACTACTAGACCAGTGGTTCTCAACCTTTTCAAGTCCGGGACCCAACTTGAAGGATATTACACTTCATGGAACCTGTAAGCATGGTGGTGACAGAATTACTTGTAGTAATGTGTGTCCAGTTTATAATCCTGTTTTTGCTAACACCTAGTACTTTAAGTGATTTTACGCTTAAACAAATTATACCTACTTAATTCTAGAAACGTAATAGGTTTTTAAGACAGTAAATACGTAAGTTTTCAAGACCGATTTCGCGACCCACCGAACGCTCCCTCAGGAACCAGCAGTGGGTTGCACCTCATACGTTGAGAAACCCTGTACCAGACTCATCACGAGAGTTGCGTAAACAACCGGAAACTCCCAGTAGTGTCATGGACCAATGATCAGGTAACAAAACTCCCAGTAGTATCATGGAGTGAACTATGAATATCGATTAAACAAATCTAGTGCGTTTTCAGCTATCACGCTATTGTTTATGTTAACGGAATAATTACGAGGGCGATTTGAAAAGTTCACGGCCTACCATGTAAACGAGTGTGTGGCGTTTCTGTTTTTTACCGCATCGTGGCGCCACGTTCGCCCCACGAACACCTGTGAAGAGCCAAGTCGGGTCAAGTCATTGTTGCGGAGAAACAGCAGTATAAATAATAAGGTTATCTCACAGCAACGCTTACAGTGGAAAAAATTGAACATCGTGCAGTGATCAAATTTTCTGTTAAGAAAGGTTTAACGCCAACAGAAACTTTTAATGAAATGAAGAATGTGTTGGGTGATGCTGGATCTTCATTTACTACAGTGAAAAAACGGGCTACTGAATTTGAACGTGGTCGTGCAAGATTAGGAAGATAACCTGCGTACTGGGCGTCCAAAAGTGCCACTACACCAGAAATCATCAATAAAGTGCACGATATTGTTTTGAAAGACCGCCGTTTGAAGGTGTCTAAAATTGTTAAGACTGTGGGAATTTCAGATGAAAGAGTACATTACATTCTTACTGAGGAATTAGGTATGGAAAAGCTGTCTGTAAGATGGGTGCCGCGTTTGTGACAAGTGACCAAAACCGCATACGAATGCAAGCTTCTCAGGAATGTTTGGACCGTTTTAAGGAAAATTCAAAAGATTTTATTCGTAGATTTGTAACAACTGATAAAACTTGGGTCCATTTCTTCACTCTATAAACGAAACAACAGTCGAAACAATGGATGCATAGTGATTCGCCGCCTCCAAAAACGGTAAAATCATCTTGTCGCCTGGAAAGTGTATGGAGCCATTTTCCTGGGTTGCTAAGGGGATATTGTTACTAGATTGCCTTGAAAAGGTAAAACAGAAACGCCACACATTCGTTTTTTGCTAGGTCGCAAACTTTTCAAATTGCCCTCGTAATAAGTAAAGAGAGGTTCAGTTCAAGCAATTAGTCAACGTGTGGTTTTAAAAAGACAAAATGTGTGTGGTGTGGTCAGTTCTGAGAATTATTTTACAATAACTACGCCGCGTATTATTAACGTATGTGTTAAAGAAGTAATGGTCATAATTTTGATATTATAATTTACAGACTTATTGGTTGTTATTACCTGTTGTGTACAGTACGTATCGAGTATTTTTGTAACAAAGCGGAATCAGTGACACGAATGTTATTTTTGTAGGAACGGTGATAAATATCGTGTCTGTAGTTTTGGACTCAGGTCTCATGCTAGTTTCGAAAAAATATTTCTTGTTTAATTTTAAAGAGTTATTACAAAAATTCTTTATTCTACCATATTAGTTAATACCCTTTTAACAAGACTGGTTCAAATCAAGAAAGCTTATTATATTTTTTTATAAAGAACAGTGTGTGCTGTAAAATCGAATGCCATTAAATGTAAACGCAAAGCCGAATCGTAAGACATTGCATGTCTAATGACTCGGTTGCGTGTATCACTGAAATATTGTCTAAAGCAGAAAACTAATAACGTCTTACTGAGATATCCTTACTAGCAGTTACAATAATTTTGTGTGCCTTACATATACCTTACCTACTCGTGACGTCAGAAGTCCATCTTTACTTGTTTCTGTTTTCTGTACTGACTGTGAAGAGTCAAAGATTCTGTTTTAAACGGCTTAAGTTAAATTGCTGTACACATATTTAAGTAATAATTTATAAAATGGAAAATTTATTTCAGTCATATAAAACATAGTTACGACAATTACGAAAAAGCTCTCGAAAAGTCGTAAGCGTTGTTGTATACGATTCTCGGATAGCCGAGCAGGTGCAGCGTCTCTATCAAGGCCGAGCAGTCAAGTAGCTCTCTAGAATGTTCTATTAATTGTAACTATGCAAGTGTATCTTAGCACTCCGCCAAAAGAATGATAAATTATTCTGGAACATCTGTTAGATCTACATAAGCAACAGCGGCCGGCTTAGTCAGTTAGTTATACCCGGAGATATTGTAAAGTTCGGATCAAGTGTTTCTTGGTGATTAGCATAAAACGATTGTGTTGTAATTGGTGCGGAACTACAATAGTTGACATTATTATTACGTGTGGACAAATTTAACTTGAATTATTGTATGAGAATATCTTGTTAATTTCAAATCGTTATTTGTGACTAATTAAAGCTGTTAATTAGTGACTTCATTGGTGTCTGTATTTTATTTCCACTGTACAATACGACGATCCGCGAGACCGTCGTAACTAATGGTGAGGAGTGCGACAGAACCGTTAACAGTGGAAAGCGATTATTGTGTTATAATTAATGCGGAATTGTGACAGTTGACATTATTAATGCGCGTGCCAAATTTAACTAGATTTAATGTATGGCAGTACCTTACTGATTTCAGTTTGTTATTTGTGACTAATTAAAGATGATTATTAGTGACTTACTTGTTTTTTGTATTTTGTTTCCACTGTACAATACGACGATCCGTGAGACCGTCGTAACAATATTGCAAAGTATTACAAACAAAGGCAATGACTGAAATGTATACAGGTAAACGTGATGACTTAAAATTGAAAAAATAATGTGGATGAAAATAATGTGGTTTTGCGCGTTGTTCCAAAAGCACCTGCTGAATTGAACATCTACATCGTTTTCCATGAACCATGTTTACCGCGATACTGCCGAGAATTCGCAGCAACGTGGATAAGAGGAACATTACCTCGGGATAGTGCGCCGAGCACAATGAGCAAAATCTGCATTCCTTACGAGAGGTACAACACACATTGAAGAATATAAATCCCTCTCAATTGTCGTATTCCGCACACGTCTATATAAAGGTATCATTACGCACACAAGGGAAGATGTTATCTGAACTTCAAACTCACTATTGTTTGTGTTTAAAGACTTATTATTGGATGAGCATTGTCTTTTTTGGGATGAGTAAAGTAAGGTTAAGTTTTAAAGTAAGCTATTTAGATAATTTTTAACACAGTATTAGTTGTTAACAATTAGTTTACAACCAAATTAAAATATAATTTATAATAAATAAATTAATTTAAAAAGATTAAATAAGTTAAAAGAAGTTTTACTTTTTTTGTAATATTTTATACGGTAATAGGTGGAAGTTTACACTACCAATAATAGCTTCTTTTTATATCTTTGAAGTAGCCCAGGAGAGTCGGATAAATTAAGAAACCGTTCAGATAGCGGTATATGTAGACTTTTATTTCTAACAAATAAAATAATTTTATGGACTCTCAGCAGTGGCTGGAGACTTCTTCTCTACTTATAAGGTAAAGAACCAGCTTATAAAAAAATTCGAGTCGGTTATATCAAACATTTTTTAAACTTATAACACTGCATTTTCTTACACAAGATAGAATAATTTCTTTGCTAAATCCATAGTTATAATTTTATTTGTATTCCATACTACTATATTTTTCCGTAAAAGAAATGTGTGCTTGATTTTGTGGAATTTGATTCTGCTTATATATTATGGACAATCAAATATTTTAATATTTGGAGATTATTGTCAATCGCTTTCAGTGAAATTATGGCTTAAGTTTTCTTAGTTTTATCGTCATTTATAGGTGAAAATATATAAGGTAATTTTTAACACCTATTTCAACGGAAAGACAAAAATATATTCTGTGTATGAACAGTCAAATGTAATATGTTAGCAGCCTTTCACAGCTGGTATAGATGATTTTGGTTAATGGATCCTTCTTCAGAACTTCTGATAGCCAACGTTTAAACAGCCTAATGGCACAAGCACTTTTATTATCAAAACGTGAAAAATTACCTTTTGCCGCTGAGAAAGTTACATATATTCTTAGCATTTTATAGTTTTATACTTAAAAACATATTTAACTTCCAATCAAACAATATTTGTTTTCATGAATTGCACTGTTTTTATTAATTTTCTAATTGGTTTTTGTGTATCGCGGCTTCTATTTGGTCATGCCAAAACTACATCAGATTACTGTCACCAAATTATAAAAATTATATTGTATAACATGTAAGGTGTGAATGAAAACACAGTGTCAACAATTAATTGTGGAAAATCATTTAATATTATTGTCATTTTTGCGTAACGACTTTTATGTGTGTGTACAAGTCCTCTTTAGGTTGTTATGATATACCGACCGATATGTCAGAATGACTGAAATGTCGATTAGAAAAACAGTGAACAAAATGTTTTGTCTAAAAACATGATAACAAAAATAGAGAGCTTTTTCTTGTCATAACAATTTCGGTAATAGGTTTTCATTTATCGTTGGAAAGTGCTTGTTTGTACAGAAAATATCGAGGGATACATATTGCCCTGCGGAATTCAAAAGTCAATAACTTAAAACTAACTAGAAGTGCCCTAAGTGAATAATGAAGTAACATTTTAATTTAAGGATTTCTATTCACCGGTTTTGTATATGCAAGTGAGATGTGTGTGAGTGTGTGTGTGTGTGTGTGTGTAAATGTAAGAACTGTAAGCCAAGATGTAATTGATATCGTCATCACCATCATGATCTGCAAGGATTAAACCAAGGATGCGTTCCGGTCTCAAACAGGCAAAGATTAGAGCTGGTAACTCCAGCGCTTCCTCGGACGTCCCACACCTCTCCGTCCCCTCGGCTTATAGTTCCATAGTTGTTTGGGGATGCGGCAGTCATCCGTTCGGCAAAGATGCTCCCACCAATTCAGCCGATACTGGGCAATCCTGTCAAGTATACTAAAAATATTCACTTCCTGCTGAATGTCTGCATTTCTTCTATGACCATGGAGAGTATACCCTGTCACGTGTCTGAGAAATCTAATTTCAGCCGCTTGGATGCGACTGGCCTGGCCATTCGTTTAAGTCCAATTCTCAGAACATTAAAGAAATGTAGGAAAGGCCATCACCTTGTTGAATTTCAGGCATGTTTCTTTACTTGTTGGCTTAAGAGTTCACCTGATGGTCCTGGACATAAGGTTTAACTTTTGATATGTAATTGATATAATGAAACTTTGATGCTAACATGTATTTTAATATAATAGATTTAAATAGAAAATGTACTATAATTATAATTGTAAGGTTGTCGGATTCTATATGCATCCGATAAATGAGAGAAATATGAATACTTAGTCTTATCTACGTATAGGGCCTACCTAGGCTATATAGAGATATTCTCCGTATAACATGAGTAGGCTATACAAGGTATGTTTTGCAAATAACTTTTTTCAATACTGTGCTATATGACGAACGTTGTACACTACTGATAAGAAGTATGATAACAAAAACATATTTGGTAGCTTTCCACTACGAGTATTAGTGTTCGTTGTAGTAGCCTGTATCACGTAGAGTGAGTACATTCACAAGCCATCCGTTATATCAGTGACAATCAAAAATGATGAACAACCGAATGAAATTTTACTGCAAACTTGCATAAAACCTTACAGGGAAATCTGAGTTGTTTAACGAAGATTTCTATGCTCCATACGGGAAAAAGCTCTATAAGGCGAGCGAAGCCCTATAAGTGGTTTAAGAGTGTAGACGGTTGGTCAGTACAGACCATGTCTAGAGAATCCGTGCTGTAAATTCAAAAAACCTTCTTTTAACTGTTTAAAATGCTGTTGATTAAGTAATGGTCAACAATAAGACGTCGCCATCAAATTTTGTCTGTGAAACCTTATTTGCGTCTCATCACTGCAGAATTAATGCCCGTTTCTTGAAATTGCTCAGAAAGTGAACCGTGTTGAAATTAGTTATGAACGGTTAGCTAATAAATAATTTAAATTAAAAGTCTGAAAGTGATAAAAATAAGTAGATAAATTGTTTACCAACGACGCATCATACTGAAACGAATGGAACTACCTAGAATAGCCGAGGATCCATCCCCATCATAGTGTAGCAGGTGTTGTCTCAGTCAAGGCCTCGTACAAGTACGTTCCAGAATATCCTAGAGAACACTTGAATACGCATTACGTGGCATGGGCATTGAGTATGGAAGATTTCTAGAAGGCGTGTATTACCTATAAAAACCGTATCAGCCGGCTTGTCAATTGAGTGGTGTTGAGCGATTTCTTTAGCGCGAATCGAGTGTTTGTAGAAGTACTGTAGAGAAGTGTTGTTGTGTTATAATTAGTGCGGAATTCTTTATAGTTGAGATTATTATTACGTGTGAACAATTTTTACTTGAATTGTTGTAAGAGACTATCTTGTTGATTACAAATTATTAATTGTGACAATTAAAGCTGGTTATTAGCGATTTCATTGGTGACTTGTATTTTGTTTCCCACTGTACCATACGACGATCAATGAGACCCTCGTAACAATACTTTTATTCACCCATATATTTTACAAGGTCTTTGTTGTCACTAACCTGACGCACAGATTGAGCACATAGGCCTACTTATTGCAGCCAATAGCTCAAAGACGAATGCTCACAGTACAACGAACAAATGTGCAATTTGTTATAAAATGTTTTGCTAGCCGAGTTAAATGTTTTGCAGCGAACTTTACAAGCTTTTCAAAAGGTTTCCCAAAACAAAAACTACAACAAGTCGACGAATTTTTCCTTAGTAATCCAGATAGTGATTAGGACAAAGACTAGAGACAGAAATAAATGTGACGTAGGTAGAAATGGAGGTTGAGATGGACGTGAGAGAAGAGAGAGAGAGAGAGAGAGAGAGAGAGAGAGAGAGATAGGGCACTTATTATACATTCAATTACTCTGATATTAATTAATTAATACTGTAGATTCTTTGTGGTTTTAATAACCACTCTTCGAATTTTTTGGACTGTCCCACACCTACTTCAAGAATTGTAATGATTCACTTTACTCCAGTGATTATACTAAAACGTATTGTATTTCAATAAAATTGTATAAAAGTAACATAGTGCTTACTTATAAGACTACTAATTGCATTGACGTAGTTAATAATACTGTTGCTTAATGAAAGCATCTAGCTAGTAACTTCTCTTGTGTACTTACGTAATTTATCTTAAATCGCCAGTTTCAATGATATCACTCACCACTTTCAGTTATTATTACCACAAATGCTTAAGTATTATGAAGGCATCGTGTATTATAGACACGTTTGTTGTTTCACGGTGGTGTAGATGTACCTGAAACTTCGTATCTTTCATTTATGTCACAGGCGACCACAGCTGGTGCTACGTAGACCTATTTAACTTTGGCAGCTAAAAATGCCAACCGATATTTAGATATCTTTATAGGCGTTCAGAGTGTGTTATTCGTACATTTTGCGAGGTAAGAGGAGCAGATATTTGAATTTTTGTAGAAGAACTCATGTTATTTCACGTGTATTTCCACTTCTAATGACTGTTATCCGCTCTACATGGGCCTACATGTTGTAATAATATATTGGCATTGTAGTAACTTACAGCTACTAGGCTACTACTTATACCTTACGGTGTCTTACAGTTTTAACACTACAATTGTACTATGTTACAGCTCTAAACATTATTTAAACTAAGTTGATGGCGCCACTAATCAGTATGTCATGCGCAGAAGAAGATGAAAATTGGATGCCAAAAGTGTCAAATCGTTTCATGCCCTGTAACCACGGATACGTAAACAAAATAATTTTCGTTTTCAAAAATTCACATATAACAAACGCGGGGCGGTATCGGCGCTCATTCGCGTTGTTTAATTAAAAGATAATTTAATCAAATTAATTCTTTAGTTGTAAAATATTAACATCTAGGTACAGTTCGTATTTTGATTATTTTTCTCAGCGTTTTTACCAAACGTATGCTGATACTTTTGGTTTCGTTCTGAGTGTACATAATAGAAATAATTTTTAAAATAATTAAAACATGAAAGTCATGTATCATTCTCCATACCAATTTTTTACTTTGTCATTGTATTAAAACCTGACTCTAATGACTCAAAATATCATTGACGTATTAAATTTTGTCTGAGGCTTACACAGCCGGAGACAATGTGGCTAAAATTGTTGTCCTCCGGGCGGTAAGGCCGTGGCCCAAAGCTGTCGATTGCGGTAGACGTTTCATCCGTGCCATCGACGGTCGTCTTCAGTGTTAATTCAGGCTACACACTGATACAGACGTCTTGTGGTCACTGACCGAGGGACAACAATTTTAACATTGTTGGCGTATTATTTGAACTATTCAAATAGCGAAAAACTAAGCCAAACTTAATTGTGTATGAGGAAAATTAAAAAAGTATAGCAGCAACTTACGCACAGTTTGAGTATTTCATACTAATAATGATGACTGTATGACTAGAAACGTACGCATTTAATATGGGGCTGGAGACGGCGATTTACAGTCTCGGAGAGCTTTGATGATTGCTTTGCCGACGTGTAGAACCTGTCAGAAGGGAGTGACACCGACAGGCAAAGTGTCAGCATGGGAACAATTAATACTGCGACTGCTGTGTGCGGTGATTAATGTTGTCACTTTTCAAATGCAGAGTGTGCGGGTGATAACAGGTAAATTGTAACCAACAGGCGGATGACTTGGACCGTGAGTAATGTGTCTGTGTTCAGTGTCTGAACGAAGGATGTTAGCGTATAATTTGTGGATTCTTACATACGGGAAGTCGGTAAATAATTATGTTCATATGCCTCTCCACATTAACACTTTTGAAACAAGGGTATACTTTTGACATTTATATTCATATTTGGTCTCAGTTATTCTTGTTGTTACACTTAATAATAATACATTTTTTTGAGTCGTGGGTCATGACAAAAAAGGAAAGTGGCAAGATTCAGAGTGCTGAAATGCAGATTCTTCAAAATACTTTAAATTATACATTGCGAGATAGAATAAGAAATGAAGATATCAGAGCAGAACTCGAAGTAAATGTTAGAAATGAAATTATTTGAATTTACAGAAGAGAATGGTGGGATCATCTTGAAAGGATGACAGAGGATCGATTGCCGAAAACGGCACTAAACTATAAAACCATTGGTAGAAGAGACGTGGGTTGTCTGAGGATGGGATGGGTGCCGGAACAGGTTTATATAGCATAATCTTTGAAGAGGAGAAGAAGAAGAAGGTTTCAATTTTTTATAAGAACGTTTTCCTCTTAATTTCTTTTTATACGGTTTCAACCGTCTTTAAAACAATTGTTCGTGTTCCATTATATAGGCCTTGTATAGTTCTTATAAGTTGTTGTGTGTATTCCCGTTCTTCTGATTGTATCCCCGTTCAAATTTCTTTCTACTCTATCAAAGGCTTTCTCAGAGTCAACAAAAGCTACATGCGTTCTTTATTAAACTCATAATGCTTCTCAATGATTCGTGTAACATATTATAAAAGATAAAAGCATTGTCTGCACAAGATCTGCTCTTCGTTTGGTTCCTCCAAAATAAGATGCTTGGAAATAGTCTACAGACGGTGGTTAATAATCCTTCCAGTCTTTATCAACATCGTTTAGTTTCATCAACATCTCTCAAGATGACAGTAAAGGACAATTATCGGAAGGAATAAAATGTATTTCAACTTTTGATAACATATATTTCATGTTGGTACTTTTGTAGTACAAGCTAACAAAGCTAAACTACTTTTGGTACAATAATTATTTAGATATAATAACATTAAACAAATATAACAATAATGAAAAATTAAATTAATAATAATAATAATAATAATAATAATAATAATAATAATAATAATAATAATTTAAGGTGAATTTGAAGACACTTGTTGAATTTGAATGAGTTGCAGAAAGAGATTGCAATCCCAGCTCATGCAATTGTCATGCTACTTAAAATCCCAAGAGTTTATTAAACTAACATGAGGGCGCCACTCAGTACGTCATTTACAGAACAAGTTGATAATTGGGTGCTGAAGCCGTCATAATTAAGTTACCTCATTTCTCTACAAAAAAATAAAACATTTCAAAAATTGACCCTGTTGTCTATACTCAACGTCAGTAGCAGACTAAAGGGGGTGTGGGGGCGGACCGCCCCAGGCCCTTCTTAGTAGGGGCCTCCAGATTTGTAAAATTAAGTTTACGACACCAACAATTTATTTAAAACCTCTCATCAGAATTTTGACCAAACAGTGTATAATTCAGAGTGTGAAAATCCGGTCAGTTACTTGAATAAACGAATTCAAAAAAAGTGCATCACGTAAAGGATTTGGATTTTTATTTCAAACATTACTACACCTTCTTATAAAGTTTCCTATCTGGATGTATGAATACAGTAATTAGACAATAAATATATAACAGTAAAGTGTTTTGCTATATATTATTAAATATAAATAGGATTACAGACACCCTTCCCCTGGAAGGGAAAGCCTCAGAAGAAATCCGCCCCGGGCATCCAGAGGCCTAGGTACGCCACTGCTCGACGTCATGTCACACACCATTTTTGGCTTAATGTGGACCTAGTCTCTTTTATTTAGTTATTCAAGCGTGTCTATTCGATTTTTAATTTTTGAATCCGTAGATAGTTTTATTAATATTAGGTTTGTTTAGTCTTAATAGTAGAGTCCTAATAATAGGCCTAAATTTAGTATATTTTATTAGTAGGAATGTGTTTTTCTTGTACCTATAAAAATACGTATTGTAAGTATTAAATGGCAAATCTGAAAGCATAGATGTATTGTGTATCGTGTATGTATCGTGTAGTTTACAGGATACTGATGTATTTAATCCTTACTAAAAAAAGCTAAGGGATACTAATGAATAACACTTAGTATTCGTTTGAATTAGATAAAATTTACTCATTAGTGGCGTTATCAAACAACAATTATATAAATTCTGATTGATTTGGATATAAGATAAATATATATTTTTTATGTAATCCATTTTTCTTGGTCTGAAAGTACTAAGTTACTGAATAAAGTAAAACCCGTCTTCTATAATATCGGTGTATAGCAGTAAAACATTCTCACTCACAAATGTTCTAATTACAAGTACCAGTAATGTAATTTGACTATTCGTAGAACATTCAAGAACTCCACCTCTACCTATCGGATAAGCCTTTTCCTTACGTGTTCAAGTTATCTAACGAAAATTAGTGTATTTAATTTTTGTGTGTTTACTAATGAGTGCCTTCATGTTTCTACTGGAAAGCAACAATGAATCTAATCAACTGTAACGAAGCATTTTTGAACCATCTTCTACACCAAGTACATAGCCAATATATCTTCTATCTGAGTTTTTATTTTTTCTTGAGTTGTTAGTCCCCTAAAATCTTCTGCATGTATGTTATTAACTGATAGATCTTCGAAATAGAAAACTGATATTTGAATATAAAAAGAGCCGACTAAATACAGGTATGTTGAAAGATGTATGGTTGTATTTAATCCAAATAATTCAAGAACCCACAAATATCAAACTGTCTGTAATTTCAGTGCTACTGTAATCCTTGAAATGATTTCTGTAAAATTTCAGACATTCTCGTGTGTCAGTTGTTTCCTGACAGTGTTGTTTTCAAGTCGACAGCTTTAATTTACCTGTAAAGAATGGCAAAATTTTGATACCTGTAAATTTAAATAACTGCATTTTAAAAATATTTTATATCTTTTCCTACTTCTAAAATTTTTAAATTTTCAATAATTGGGCACTTTATTTACACTGTAGTTGACATTCTCTTTAATTTGGTACACAACATACATTTTGAAGATTTTATAAAAATTTTAATAATCTAACTTTAAGTTATTTAACTTATTTATTACAGAATAAATATTAGACTGAATAACGAACAAATAGAACAAGTAAACAGTTACAGATGACATAAAAAGCACGAAAGAAATAAAAACTAGGATTGCAATAGCAAAAGAAGCATTCAATAAAAAGAAAAATTTGTTAAACGGGCCATTGAACAAAGAACTAAGGAAAACGTTAGCAAAGTGTTATATATGGAGTGTGGCATTGTATGGAGTGGAGACGTGGACTTTAAGGAAGGAGGAAGAAAAAAGGATTGAAGCTTTTGAAATGTGGATGTGGAGAAGAATGGAAGGAGTTAAATGGAAAGACAGAGTACGGAATGAGAAAGTATTAAGGAGAGTGGGAGAGAAAAGAGAAATATTAAAAAGAATAAGGAAAAGAAAAAAGAACTGGATAGGACACTGTTTAAGAAGAGATTCTATTATAAAAGAGAGTCTAGAAGGCATGGTTAGCGGTAAAAGAAGAAGAGGAAGAAAGAGACGACAGTTGATGGACAACATCAAGGTAGAAAGCTACATTACCACGAAAAGGCTGGCTGGAGACAGAGAACAGTGGAGGAGTTCATAAAGAAAACCTGCTATACAGCAGATGAACCTATGATGATGATGAATTTTAAGTCATGGCCTCCAATAGCTTTAAAATTTAGAAAAATGTATATATAGTAAATTTTGGCTAACATTCTCCTTAATTTGATATCCCACATGGCCTTGTGCATCGTTTTCAAACATTTTTCCTTTTCATTCTTTCGCCTACCGGTTCCACTCTAGTTTTGGGGAGATAAATCTTCAACACAAAAAAGCTCTGTAGGGTAAAAGTATTGACACGGATACTAAGGTTGGGCTGCAAAAATCTGTTAATGAATTTAAAAAGTACATGACACACCCCAAACAGATAACAGACACAGAAAGGACAGCTAACAGAAACAGACACAGGTCGAGTTAAAACTATGTACTCGCTTCGTTTTAAAATTAATTATTGTGAGTAGACTTGAAGGAATATCCTTTATGTAATTTCCCTAATAAGTTATAATTATTTACTTTTTGTGGTGTGTGAGAGCTGCGTTCATATAGGAAATAATATTTATCTAAACACTACTTATATTGTTTTATTCTATTTATATTCTCGTCAGCTAAATTAATTTGGTTATCACAGCAAATCTTACATTACCACAAGATTAAATTTTTTTAATTTAAATTTGTTATGCAAACAATAAAAACAATATTTAACAACTTAAAGTAATAGTTTCAATAAGTAAAATGTATTAAAGTTACTACTAATATTCAGTTTATTGAGACACCTTCATTGAAACAAACTACAATACTCAACACGCAAATCGTATTATATTGTTTGTAAAATATCAGTTTTGCGTAAAAAAAATGTTACTGAGTGGCTAAAGTAATATCGGGGCCATAAGATGTGGTATATTATCTAATCACTCAGTTGCATGGCCGATTGAAATACTACCTAACGTAGAAACCAGCAGAAACTGTGCAATCGCTCCACCTATTGTATCGTGGTCATTACTCAGTTATAAATGTTTATTACTAGATGAACTGTATTGCTGCTTTACAAATATGCTGTGTTATTTTACATATTGTAAACTCATTTAATTATGAATTAAAGAAACAATTCATTCAGTAGCAATCGCATAATGGAAATTGTAGTGCATGCAATGTAACTTTGATTAAAAACAGTTTTAATTTTTAATTTATTGAGTAAAATCGCATCATCATTTTCATCTTTACCATACGGCATTGGCAAGGTGCTGCCTGTTCCACCTTCAAAAATCCTCCAGCCATCTCTTCCTGGGTTTATCCACACACACAAAATGTATCCTATACTTTTGTATTTCCAAACTTGTTTGGCCAGTCTGGAATCTGACATTCTTCCTAAGTGTTTTTTCCATTGCTGTTTATAATTTTTTGATTATTAGTTCAAGTTAAAAACGAGTAACTCTTCTTTTATGGCCTGATTCTTTATACGGTCAAGTTCACCTTTTAACTCCTCTTAAGGTCACTTTTTTACTCCTTTTATACGTTTACACCTTTTAACTCCTCTTAAGAAGAGCATTTTTGAGGCCTGTCTTTCGATGTCTTGTTTCTTGGTTGTTGTCTAAAAATCACACCAATAGGACAAAATGTGTGTTGGAGAAGTCAGTAGGTCCCAGAAGATTGGTTAACTGCTTGAGTGGTGTCCATTATTAAGATAGGAAAACGGAATTACTATAATAACTATAGGGGAATGTCTATGGTTGACACCGGATACAAAATATATGCAAGGGTCAATAACCACCGTCTTCGCACTATTTTCGAGCATCTTATTTTGGAAGAACAAAACGGGTTGAAGAAAAATAGATCTTGTATAGACAATGCTTTTATCATTACACAAATCATTGAGAAGCATCGTGCGTTAAATAAAGAAATGCATGTAGCTTTCGTTGACTTTGAGAAGGCCTTTGATAAAGTAGATAGAAATTTGCTGTGGCAAATATTAGAAGAATGAGGATACTCACAACAACTTGTAAAAACTATACAAGGCCTATAATGTAACCAGGCCTATGTAAGAACTATAATGAAACAAGACTAGGTGTTAAAATAATTGTAGGATATCTCAACATATCTGTTAATCAAGGTGTTAGACAAGGGTACAGTATATCACCTACTCTTTCAAATATTTAATATTAAATAATAAAATATTTTAGTTAATTCAAATTACATTGTATTGATTGATATAGTTACACATATTATACGTTCAAGAATTTCTGAAATTCTAAAAAATATTTGTATTTAAAGAAATCTTATGTATTTAAATTCATAAGACTGTCTGGCTTATAGGTGATTAAACGAAACTGAACAAATCATTAGTTCAAATTATTTCTATGGTTAATTAAGTCTAATTATTAACTTTCTACTGCCAATGTGACCGATCATAATGTACAAATTCTTTATCTACTTGCGACAAGAGCTTTATTGAACTCAACGCTGATTATTAGATTATATTGTTCAGTACTCCCAGCTACGGCTAGTGTAATCCTGGTTGAAAAGAATAATTTAATAATCCGTTTTTGTCCGTATACGTTTGAAGCTTTAAATTTCAAAATGGCAGTACGTCTTTTTTCGACATTAGGGTCACGTTTATAATCCTGCGTACTCTGGTCATGTTCGTAAAAAAGGATCTGTAATTTAGAGCCCTTGTAGGCTCATTTAATAAGTTCGAATTTCATGTAATTTTACTAGCCAGAGAAACTTTATTTTTGCACTGCGTAAAATAGATCTAGCCTATTTGCTAAACAACGTCTCGTTGCTAAACAACTTCTCAAATGTCTACCAAGTATTGCCGTATGTCTTGTTTTCTGTTAGTGTCACAATCCAAGGTAGTTTTTTCCTTCGAAACGAATTCCTCGTTTCTATATGTGCGCTTACTGCCGTGACGTACGGGCAGAATCGTTGACACCGAACAAAGGGACAATAGAAAACCGCGAACTCATAAGGGAAGGAAAGGAATATAACAGAAGCAATATGGCGAGATAGGAACGAAGTTGAATTAATACGTTTTCTTGTAAAGCACGTTGCAGATGCCGCGTCGTGGTCTTCATCTGACAAACATTTCCGTTGTTTTACAGTTTGAAATTTTTTTAGTTGCTCTGCAGTCGTGCAGTCTTCCTGTTGTGGCCTTCATCTGATAAGTATATCCGTAGGTTTACATTTTGAAATCCTCATAGTTGTTTTGTAGTCGTTCACTCTTCCTGTAGTGGTCGTCATTTGATAAATATAACCGGTGGTTTATAGTTTGAAATCCTCTTAGTCGTTCTGCGGTCGTTTATCCTTTCTGCCGTGATCTTCATCTAATAAATATTTCCGTTGGTGTACAGATTCAAATTCTCTTTGTTGTTCTGCGGTCGTTCAGTCTTCCTATCTTAGTCTTCATCTAATAAATGTTTCCGTTGGTTTACACTTCAAAATTCTCTTAGTTGTTCTGCGGTCGTTCATTCTTTCTGTCGTGCCTACATGTCATAAATATTTCCGCTGATTTACAGTTTCAAATTTTCTTAGTTGTTATGGTTTTCTCTTACTATTCTTGTTTATTCTATTTACATGTTCTTCCAACTCTTCTCTGTACAGGTCGACTTTTCATTAATTTCAAGTATGTCTAATTCGCTTCTTATAACTTTGGTTTCTTTAAGGTCTATTCCATGCCAGAAACCATGATCCATATTCTATGATCCATATTCTCTTAGAAATCTCTTTCACGTGTGAGCATCCCGCAATAATATATTTTCTTTATTGTCTATAGTTTTAATTCATATTGTAATGTAAAAATAGCAATAACTTGTGAAAGTTGAACTCGGTATCTTTTCTGCTACTGTGTCTTAATGTTTACCTTATAGTTTCACATATTATTTGATAGCTACATCAGGAAATAGCTACAGGAAAATCTCGTTGATAGTGACGACCAAGAGACCAGAAAATTAAGGTTATTATAAATAAAAGCCACTACACCCAATATAAAATATCAAAAGCTACAATATTACTTACCTGTATTATTAAATAAAAACTAAAATAATATATGCACTTTTATTTAACTATAAACACGGAATCTGTTGTTTGAAAAACACTTCAAATGGCAAAAAACTATAATTCAACACTCTTATTTACAATTACTCTTTTGTCAAACGTAACATTAGACACTAGAGTACTCCTGTATTTATCATAGAAGTACGTTTTTCATTTAAGTTGGTTTAGCCATGAAAAATGTATCACCCCCTCTCTTATTCACTCCCCAAAATAGTCATTTTTTTGTTTTACACTTTAAACCTTCTACACTTTCTACTATTTGTTTTCCCAGTATAATTGCCGAATGGAAAACAATTGACTTGGAATCCGTTCAAGTAGAATCTATAAATTGAAGGCAAGTACAGATAATATTCTGTATCTAACTCTTTCGCAGCCTGCGTCAACAGTTTTGGAAACAAACTGATTAAACTCTGGGCTACTGGGCCGTGATCCACTAAAGTTGTTACAGAATTTTCGGCCTCTCCTGTGGAGGCCACCTTCAGTGTAGATGGCAGAGGCCATTTAAATTTTTTTTACAGTACTGTGCTTAACTGACGGACACTGTGTAATCGTTTTTATACACTGAAGATGGCCAACAGAGGAAAAGCCGAAACGTCTGTGAGTAACAACATTGGTTGGCTACGGCCCAATATCCCGGAGTTTAATCAGTTTGTTCCCAGTACAGATAATATTCGTTGTTTGATAAACTTCTAGCAGTAAAACAGATTTACTTTATATTGCCAGTATTCTCATAATTGTTTTCGTTTTCGTTACAACATTTGTCTTGTCTTCTGTCCTCATCAATATTCCTAAGCCTTTATCACTTGGAATTTTATTGTTATTTATATATTTGTCGAGTTCTTCATATTCTTTAAGTATTCTGTAAGGTACTGAGTCCTACTAGCTTCTATAAAACCTAGCACTGTTGTTAAGATTCCTCATCATTTACAGCAGCTGTTTTTTTAATTTTATTTGGAAACTCAGTATGCCGAAAACAATGTGCACTCGTCCAATAGAACTGTACTATTCTTTTTTATACTTAACAAAATTTTCTTATTATATATCTTATATCTTATTATATATTTTATACATAAAACACCTTACTATTCTTATATTGTACCCGATGACACTATTTGTGTATTTTGTTATATATGTGACATAATTTCTGTTTATATCTCACATACTTTTTATAGTATCCTAAATATTGGAGACGAAATACTTGTTCAGGCTTGTGATTGTCGATACAGAATATATTTTAATAAAAAGTATTGTTAAGTAAGAAAATCAGTTTAATTTTTGCATTCAATACGAAAATTGAAAAAAAATTTTAGAGAGAGAAAATCTTGTATAAAAGTTTAAAGAATTGTTAACAGTAATGGTATTGTTTGTAATTTTTATAGTAAGAGAATAAATACGCGAGTTATTTAAAAATTTTTAATTCAATTGAATTGTAAAAACTGTATTTAATTCCATTCTGGAATCTGTATGTTTTGTCATATTTCCGCCATCTTCTCAGAATTGTGTTTTATGTGCGCGCGTGTGTGTTTGTCTTTAAAAGAGTAGTTGCGCTTATTCATTTGAAGATGTAAATACCCCGAGAAGAAATAGAATATTTATTACTGAAAGCACTTTCAGAAAAACGAAAATACTAAGATTCTGTACGATCCTGTTTCACTGGGTGAACGTACGGTAAACTCAAATTACAGCGGTGAAGAAATAAACAAGAAAGACGGTGTAAGCTCATTATGCATTCAGAGTTTGGCACACTTTTACGATTTCACGAACAGTTAAGACGTTTGCGTTGTCGTTTGTATTCACGACAGTGAATGTGCAATGTGATCGATACACTTGTCTCTGCAAGTTAAACCTTTTGACAGATGTCAAACCAGCGTTATTGTTGTCACCTTATATTTTGACGCTATGATTACAATATAGAGCTCTGTTTTTCAGAACTCTCCAAATCGATAAATAAAATTACTTTGCGTATAGTTACTTTTCAGTTTGACGCTCAGCAGCCTATAGTGCACAAAATGTCGACTCAGTTGATGGTACGTTAACTGATTTAACCACGTTGCCCCACTCCATTGATGGAAAGTTTTACTTTAAAAGTTATAAAATTATTTTAGAAGTACTGAACACAACGCGGGCGCACAGTATAGTTTAAAGAAAAAATAATTTAACTTCTATCTCGGTCTATTAAGAACATAGCGAAGAAGATCGTGTATGTAATGCATTTATACCGAAATATCGGTGTAAGTAAACATTCAGCTAATACAGTGCCAGACGTAATTATTATCTAATATTATAAGTCAGAATGTAAACTTCTAAATGTTAGAATCGCAGACCGGGATTAGTGAAAGTACATATTTTATGCGCAAGTGAATGTCTTCGTAGATATTTCTACTAGAGAATGAAAATATTGTTAGGACTGTCTAACTTATCGTCGTATGCTACAGTGGAAAACAAAATACAAGACACCAATATAATCACTAATCACCAGCTTTAATTATCACAATAAAACAGTTTGTAACAATAAGATAGTCTCTTACAATAAATCAAATAAAAATTTAAATCTATTCATGTTTTACGTACCGAGTCACTTTATGGTTAATATAATTAAATTACCTTATTCGGTCCACCTTAGTGACACTAGCTTCTTTCGTTCAATGACGCGTTTCGGGATGAAGCTAGTGTCACTAAGGTGGATCGAATAAGGTAATTTAATTATATTAAATAAAAATTGTTCACACGCAATAAAATGTCAACTAATATAAAACACAATTTTATTACAATTGTCCCGCACGATTATAAAACACATAACACTTCGCCACAATAATTACTTTTCATTAATAACAGTTTTTTTGTAATAAATTAAGCAAAGAATTCCGACTGGACCTATTTGCTTTGCATTGCTGCACAATCATTACTGTGTAGTGAGTGGTAGTAACAACAGTTACTTGTAGGTTTCCGAAGAAGACTCAGCGGATTTCTGTGCTGTCTACATGCCGTTATATGTATGCACACTAGATGTTAGTACTTTTTAAAATCAAACCTGTTAATACAAAAAAAATTTCAGTCATTTTTTTCTTTTAATCTGTAAGCATTATAACTTGTGAAAATTCTCAAAAGCTGAAGTCATAAATTATGTGTTATAGTAAGCCATCATAACTATAAATTACAATAGTGCTACGACGATATAAAAGGTAGTTACGTAACGCTCTAGATCAGGCATAGGCAACCTTTGAATTTATGGGGGCGCGTATATAAATGAGGACCATTTGGATAGGCGCACCTCTCCCCACTCCATCAATAGAAAATAGAAAGGTGTGGAGTTCAATAGCTGGACGTTACAAACATTAAATGCCACTTTATAATACCCTTGCGCTTATATTTATCGACGTGCAACACCGAATCAAATAAAGCTTTGCAGTATTTTTCATATAAATTTGTGAAAATGTTTTACATTAGGAGTAGGTCATCAACAATTTGTCATCATCCACGCGCATGTTTAAATTTCAAAACTTTAAACGAAAAAAATGGTTAAACAGGAAAACATTTTAATAAAAATAAATTAAAAAACTTACCACAATAACACTATTTATTTTCATAAAGTGCACAGAAATGTAAAACTTGAAAAAATCAAGTTCCTCCTTTGGAGAGAAAGGTGTTTACAGGTTCCGGCGACAAGCGCGACAATCGTTTTGGCGGAAGACGTAGCGCGGTTCGGTAAATGGCTTGTGATATTTTATAATACAGTACTTCGAAGCAGGTACAATGCGGGTGCGTTCGTCAGTTCAAAAGAAAAGAAAATTAACAAATTGTTTCGCGGGGGCGTCAAATCTTATCGACGAGAGCAGGGTTGCTGACCGTTGCTCTAGATAATTTGAAATTGCCTTCCCCACGTTTCTCGACTAGAACACCGACGCGTCGGGACGTTGCGATGAAGGCCGGGTACTGATCTGGTCTCCGGGTTGTTCTAACCTCTGTAACTACGCAAATTGTTCTCAGCGCGTTGTCAGGAAAATGGAAGATTATTCTGGAATCTCAGCGGGGTATAAATATAAGCATCCAGTGACCAATTCAATCCAGTTACACCTGGCGATTTTGCAGTGAATGTTGCGGTTTATTCATATGATTAATATTATTATTATTATAATTATTATTATGTTAATTAGAGCAAAAATTTAATAAGTTGTCATTTATTTTTGTATGTTCGATATTGTTACTTGATTTATTGTATAAGAGTGCTTTGTTGGCTTGTAACTGCTGTTTGTGTCTAACAAAAGTTTGTAATTAAAGACTTCAGGGTTTTAAAACAAGAATCAATGGATTTCTCTACTATCCACATACCGTGTGCCGTTGTGTGTATTACATTTGATGTTATAATTTTCTTTAATTAAATGTTACGGTAAAAATACGTGCTCACTCACTGTTTCCTTTAATTTTTAAACGTTGTAACTTATGAAAGTGATTCAAAGCTTACAAGCTCAAGTTATAAATTAATTATGATTACTTTAATTTACAAAGCATATAAAGTAGCTTACATAGATAGATGTGTCTATACAATTGAACACGATTAGTTATTACCCGACCACTGGTAACATAAACATAGATACATGCATATACTCGTAGGCCTAGTACTAGACTCGGGAGCACATATAAAGGCGAAAGCTGCCAGCTGCGCAGAGGCAAGAGCATAGTATCACGTGATGTATCAGCCAATTAGAGCTAGTCATTCGTTTCGCTTACTGGCTGTCGCAGTGTTACACTCTGCCCATCTCTGCGCAATAAAATTTAACTTTTCCCCTATATATGTGCTCAGGAGTATAACTGTACTGTACATTATGACACAACATATGGTGGCATGTACATCAGATTTTTATGCAATTTGGAAGACACGACAAATTTGATGGGATTAATAAACAATGAACGCAGTCGGTTCTATAGAGCCGATCTTATTCAAAAAGCTGTAAATATACGTCTCCGAATTTTGAGTGTATGGAGGGTAACTTCAATTTTGTAACATGTCACTGCCGTAATCGCTTCATGGGGAAAGCAATGTTCTACATTATTCTGGAAACATATTTTTTTCCCTTTATTAACTTCCATTGCTTCTTCGGGTTTAGGGTCGCCGTAAAAATAGATACGAGGGTCAGTTGTAAAGTTCGCTGAGCAACGAGTATTGCTTACAGCTAGAACTAACATTTTTCGTATGCTGTAAGATTTGCATTTCATGTAAACGCCTGCTAATTTTCAAATCTATCTGTCAGTTTAGTCATTGTTTATCGGCTATTCAAAATTTACGTGTCACGCGTGTATTTAAAAATGGACAAGATCATGAATTCTTAGTTAAAAATGGTCTAATGCTAATGAAAATGCACAATGAAATGCTAAGTGTGTTAGGAGATGGTTTGCATCTTCAAAAACAATCGCTGGAAAGTAGTGACTCGAGTTTAAACTTATTCGAACAAGCATTGAAAATGGTGCCTGGGTGTGGACTTCCAAAAAAGTAACACTCCAAATGCAGCACCGATCTTGCACGAACTTTTTTCACACTAAGTTCTTGAGTTAAAACGTAATGCACACGCTCGTGTAAGACGCCTATGATCTCAGCAACGCCATCCACTCTCAATCACTGGTCTTCCAACACCCTGCATCACATTTTTTAATGATATTTGGAGTTGTTAATTTTTTTGGGCGCTTACTGCAGGAATCATCTTGAACGCTCGTGCGACTGCATTTAAACTCTACTACCCACTTTTGAAGGCGCAGCATCTCCTAATACATTTAGCATTTTGTTGTGATTATTTTTATTATCTTTAGGCCCGTTTTAACAAACAATTGAATCATAGCACAATTCTGTGCTAGTTTCATTCTGTCTACTTTTCAAACCACTAGTGACACATTAATTTTAAATCGCTGATAAACAGTGAATACATTGACAGATAGATTTGAAAATTAACAACCGTTTACATGAAATACGAACCTTACAGCATACGAAAAATGTTAGTTCTAGCTGTAAGCAATACACTTTTCTCCGCAAACTTTTCAAATGACCCTCGTAAAATTAATATTTCTATATTGGAGTTTTCTGCTGTATTGTAATGCTCTTTTCGACTCGTAATTGATAACACGATGATTTTGTCTGTCAAAGTTGCGCTACATTCTACGTCACAATGCCAAGTTAATGTAGGAGGATAAATCATAAAAAAACAAGGCTTACAAAAGATAAATCGTCATTGCGTTGTACTTCAGAATGGTACAAAATAAAGTTAAGTGTTTATGGTAAGTGCTTGGCAATAGCTACATAAACTTAATTTTGTATGGGATAACTAATTGTAGAGTGTACAAGACACGTTGTTCGTTTTGTCGTCCTAACTGGATGGAAAAATTATTGTCACTTTCTGTACGTTTATACCTTTCCGTTTTATTTAAAGTATAAACGTTTTTATATTCGAGGGAATAAATAAACACGCGCTCTCTCTCTCTCTCTCTCTCTCTCTCTCTCTCTCTCTCTCTCTCTCTCTCTCTCTCTCTCTCTCTCCCTCTCTCTCTCACATACACACACACACACCGTAACTCACACATTAGGGAAAATTGTATAATGCAATCTTTTAAAATTGTGTAAATAGTTTTAATGCATTTTTCACAGAATTATAGTGACTAAAAACAGCTCATTAATTCATCAAAAAACAATTTTGTCTGCAATGAGTCAATAGTTCAGATAATAATTATGGAAAAACGTAGGTTAGCTTAACTCATTTTATATGCGCAGAATTAACTTTGTGTATGTACGAGTTATGATAAATTTGTTCTACGCGTAGTTACAAGAACTTTAAGGTTACGCTGTAACAACATAAAAATTACCCACTAAAGGATGCTAACTCTGACACGACTGCTGACTACAAAGTAAAGGTTATCCTTTTGTGAGTTAGTGAAATATATATATATATAACCTAAAGTATAGAAATACATTGGCTGAAAGTAGAGCGTGTAAGGTAAGAGAAGCAGGGTTTGGTAAGAGATGCGTGGTCCCAAAGGTGCCTCCTGCTGAGTCGATTCTCTCTGTCGCGTTCCTGCTCTGGTGTTTTTTTGTGATCCTGTTACGCAATCGTAGCGTAGTGCGTGGGGACCTTACCCTTCACCGTTCCGGCGCAGTAAGCAAAATCTGCATTCCTTCCGGCAGACGTAAACTACGTGTCGGTAACACAGAACGTTTTAAATAACGATACGTGTTGATGCCAACGTATGTTAGTCATTACTCCGCTAGCAGATCCACATATAAAGGAGATGTGTATGTGCATTGTAGGGTCACCTGAAGAGTGAAAAATGAGAATCATACTAACCAAGTCTATATGGCATTGGTTTAAACGGTATATAAAGTTTTGTCTTAAATTTTGTGTAACAAGATATAAATATAAATATTTTACCTTTATCACGTAAATACGCTAAACATTTAATACATAAACCGTTACAAAAAACAATATTACGACATGACAACAGACGAAGGTATATTATAACCAAACAAACATAACATATATCCTATAATATATTTTATGATGAGCATTCTTAGTATAAAATCGATGGCCATTACATACATAATCCCACTGCTGAAGACGCAAGACGTTGCGTGTCTAATGACTCAGTTGCATGCTTCAATGAAATATTAACCAACGTAGAAAAACGTCAACTGTCAGTCCACATTTTGTATCATCATACATTGCTGAGATATCCTCTTCCAACCATTCAGAATTTGTCAGTGTTTAATATATACTGTATGTTTAGCGTTGTTCCTGTTGTTTAGCCATTCCTGGGTTATTTTTATCACTGTTGTCTTAAATATATTTTAGACTAATATTAATATAAGGATTCATGTATGAAAGGTGTGTGTGTGTGTGTGTGTGTGTGTGTGTGTGTGTGTGTGTGCGTGCTTCGTGCATGCACGGCTGCTCGTAGGTTGTATAACGTGTCCCTTTTCAATATTGTAATTAACTACAGGTCATACAGAAAAATATATAATATAATTTGCTAAGAAATTCCCACACACGCAAGCCCAACATAGAGTACTTTCACTAAACCAAAGCAAATGTAATACAATTAGTAGGAAGCAAATAAATAAATCTGAATTATTTATAAAGTCAAACCACGAATTTCTTTCGTTAGATTTAATAAAAGGTTCAGTAACTTCAAATAATATTTTGATATACCTTCATTTTTGCAAACAGGCGACTTGCTGATACTTTTTACGTAAACAAGTCCTCTCCATCGCTGAAGTGAAAACCAATAACCAAAATTTGTTATGATAAGAACACGTTGTAGGACGCGTGTTATTCTGTTTTTACATAAGAAACAATTCGTACTTCGTTTTCCAATTTGATAACCTGCTGTCAGTTGTGGGAAGTATGATATATAACACATAACGCAAAATAAAGGGAAGGATAGTGCACAAAATAAAATGTGAACACATAACTCTTTTTAACTTATATTTATATTTCATTAAAATAAATCATTCTGTTTGCTGTATTCGTATTAAATGGCCGAATATTTGCCATTTTATTTTTCTTTGTTTAAATTTATATTGCGTAAGCTTAGTTTAATTGTTTCTAGCTTGGAGTCAAATAATACGCAGAGTTTTGATAATACGTTCTGTTATCTGAAAAAATGTCATATAATAGCACACGTTACGACGGTCTCACTGATCGTCGCGTCGTAGGGTACATTGAAATACAAAATACAGACACCAATTAAGTCATTAATCACTTTGTAATCAACAAGTTATTCAACAAGCTTATACTCGTACAAAAATTCAAGTTAATTTGTTCACACCTATAATAATGTTAACTAAGAGTCCCGCACAACAATCACTTTTTACCAGTAACCACATGAACGCACTAAGTAATCACCTGACGTAAACTCACTGAAATCACCGTCGCTAGATGCTTATATTTATACCCCGCTGAGATGCCAGAAGACTCTGTCACTTTTTGGATGACGTGTTAAACAACTGCCTATTACAGGCGCTCTTGAATCCACTAGAAACAGTCCTAAATGTCTGGCTTTGAACACAGTGCGCCGAACGGTGCGGTCTTGAATAGCCTCGATTGTTGACGGATGATAAGTGTGACGTAATTGTCTTTCATCTCAAAGTAGCAGCAACATGTGCGCACACAAACATTACAGCTGGGCTCTGTTGGGATAGCCGAGAAACACGTAGAACGACACACTCCATTGGTCGAGAATGTTCCGTTGTGTAACAATATTTTAGAAGTTTGGAGTGTGTTAATTAACGTATTTACAATAATTTATTGGTTCATTTAAAATTAATTACTAAAAGAAAGTATTCACAAAAGCGTAGGCCAACAACAAATAGACACATACATTATTTTCTTTTAAGTTATAGTAACTGTATTTAGTAGGCAAGATCTCATGTGGTTAATAGAACACCTTTTCATAAAATTTCAGACGACTTATACATAAAAGAGCTTTGTTTTCCTGTTCGACATAATGTTATTAGTACAGTACTACACATTTCGACATTTCGGTTATTCTGGGTTGAGGAAACAAATCATTTCAATTTATACACATTGCCACACCCACATTTGTTATAAAAATACCTTAAATCATATTGAGAAATCCTTCCCAACAGCCAAAAAATGTGTAACATATTATTGAAATAAATATAATTTAAATCATAAAATATAATTATATAAATCAAACTATATTATAAAAACCTAACATAATAATGACATATCAATATCGTTTAATATTGCTACTGCAAATATTAACGTAATTTTTCGAATCTTATTTGGTTTTGTCCTTGCAATTTTTAAACCGCGCTAACAAAGTTTAATTTTTATAAATTTCTGTTGGATCTCTAATAGTTCATAGAACATAATTTAGAATATTTTCTGCAACTGCTATATTTTCAAGTAAAATTTTGATGTTTAATTTTAACACAAGAAGTTTAATTTGAACGAGTTATATTCTACAGAATTCGGTAACATTTGTCTGCAAGAGTTTGAATATACTGTAAATTGAAGACATATTTTATCTAAATACTATTCTTCAATTTTAAGTCCTATAGAACTGACAGAATATTCAGATTGGAACAGAAAATCAATATTCCACACTGAAAAAGTAAGTTCCTCAAGTAGTGATGAATCCACTTATCTATCTGTCATATAACAAGAATACAGAAATACATAGTAAGCTATATTCGCCGATAATATTTAATTAGTTATAATTTGCTACATTATTTATAAGACAAAGATAGTCAAATAACAAGCTTAAACAGTCAACAACAAAAAGGAAGAATATCGTGCAATATGGAGTAATACGTTAAGTGGTTCTAGGATGGAGATGAATGCCTGAATTTAAGGTGGGTTTTTTACTGGGTGAGAGTCCTTCACACCATATGAAACACGGTCTTCTCTGACGGTGCATAAAGCATTTTCCCCCTCTTAAAAAAAAACTACTGCTACTATCACTACGACTACCATTACACTACCACCACCACAACCAATATTGAAAAATTTTGTCAATTGTATAAAACGTGAACAAGAAAAGCGAGTTCTCAGTTTTAACTCGATTGTTTGACACGTGTATTGTTGAATTTATAACTGTGTGTCTGTCTGTTTGACGAATGTATCATAATACCTTTTGAATGCAGTAAAAAATGGGTAAGGTATCATATAATGTTAAACGTAAATAAATTAGTACATACGAATTTCACAAATAAAAGAATATTAGCATTTCAGACTGTGCTGTTAAATAACAAAATAGTATTTCATCATGTTAAAGCGAAATGTCTAGGAATGACCGTAGAAGACGAACTTATTAATGGATGTAAACCAAAATAAAGGTGAAAAACTCAGTAAAATGTTTAGAAACGTACAGTCCTTGGCCAAGTTGTTAGTTAAGTTGCCACTGAGTAAGAAAATTAAAATTTTCAGATCCGTTTTTCTTGATTTCTTTTACTTTGTTAGATTTCCCAATATTTACGTATCGTTTATTTACAATTATATTTTGTAATAAAAATATAATTTGTACGCCTACTATACATGTTGGCAACATTGTAAACTCATTTACATTCTTATACCGTATTTACAGAATATTGTATTTAATTATAAATTCTCTAGATCTCTGCGTAGTAAATAATGTTTAGGAGTATTTAAAACAAAAACTCTGAACACACAACTTCAATAAGAGAAAGCAACTCATTAGAATAATTGGACACTGGAACCGTAATGATTCTTTAAGGGAAAGTAGATTAAAAGGATGTTCAGGAGCATGGTCCGGGTTAAACTGGGGATAAAATAATAAATTATAAGATATATTAAATAAAAAGTGTGTTAAGTCCTGAACTTTGAACTTTACAGAGACCTCAGGGTGCTTACAGTCATCGAAAAAATTAAAAACTTCATACAAAAACACCAGCAAATGCTGCACGATCATATGAAAGTCAAGATGCAGCAGCTGTTGGACAATCAGCTGTTAAAATGCTCAAAAGAAATAAACCACTGCAGAAGCATAATACTTGAGTTATTTTATTTTCAAGAAGAAGGGGAAGTCTCGCCACTGGTGAACGGTTAATTTAATTTCGTGTTAAGTTTTACGTAAGTCAATTTGTATCTGCTGGTTGGCTGAACGACAATTAGATGCAATAAAAAATAGACAGAAATTTAAAATTATATTAGTTTCACAGCTACTCTTAGTTTCACAGGAATGTACAAATAGCGCGTTGTCTTTAAGGTACTGGTAAAGTTGAAATTCTTGGAGCCGTGTTTGCTGCTCTCCTGTTACGTATGCATGCGTATCAACGTGCGTTCGCACATTATACCCCTCCTAATGTCTCAGAATAGTGTGCGGCGCGCACTACTGAGATAAGCAAAATCTGCATTCCTTGTAAGAAGTGTAAACAGGACGCTTTGAATACCCTTACCACGTCGGAGTGAAGGTGACATTACCGTGTTGAGACTACCTACACTGAGGAAAGTGGAAATAGAAATTCAGAATTTAATATAATTGTGGTTGAAGACGTGTTAACGCGGTCTCCACTAATGTTAGACATATACAATAGCCTATGCTAGGTGTAAACTTAAAAACCTTGTTAGCTATCATTGTCTAAAATAACTTTTGTTTTAAAGTTAGTTGTGATAGAACACCGATACAAATATTATTAATTTTAGTTGCAGTTAAGTACCAATTCGGCGACAAAAATATTACAAAGATATATCAATATGCCGAAACATACATAAATTAAAAAAAAGATGGTGCATGCACGTAGTTTACGTTAAACACACTCTGAAATGAGGAACTCTGGACTAGTATTCAGCTATTATATCAAAAATTACATTACTTTGGTTTACTGCTTTGTTAGCTGGATACTATTTCACTACGCAATTTAAACTACCATTTTTATTGTAGGCCTATTGTTAACTAGCGGCATAATGCGTAAATTAATTTGTCAAATAAACTACTCGTTAACACATTGTACCGTGCTATGTTACTTTTAATTGATGCGACTTTATACTTATCAACGTTATTCTTTTAAAATGAAGTTAAAAGTTTTTGTAATAAAAATTTCCTTTAAAAAAGTTTAAATGTTGCTCACACAAGATTATACAAAACTCATGTTAAAGTTAATTTGTAATTAGTCTTCATAAATTTTACAGATATTTTAATGACTTTAGTTTTGCTTTTGTTTATTATTCCTGCTAAAAACGTTCTTTTAGTTCAGCTTCTTCGTAGATTTTAAAATCCAATTAGTAAATTTATAAATTATCTATTAGTTTTATTAATAATTTATTAAATAATTAAATACATAAACAAATGATTCAAACACTTTTCGCTAGTCACTATTTACACTATTTATAATTAAGTAAACGATTAATTCTTAAGTTACTCAATATTCTTGTTCATTACATACCTGTATATAGTTTCACACTTTGCGTTTTATTTCTTTCTGTAGTAAAATTAAAAAAATGTTCCAGTTCTTTGTACAACAATGGCAATTATTCTGCTATCTTTAAGCAAAAATCTTTAATTATTAAACATTTTTTAGCTACTAATCAACATTAGGGATTTTTCAACTATACAAATTTCGGCCTATAACTGCTGCAATTGCTGACAATATAGAATGCCCAATTTTATATTTTATTTATATTACCCTAGTAATGAAAAATGTGTCTATTTACCTCAGTAGTCAAAAGACAAAGAACCAATGTGTATAAACACCTCTTCCGCTGAAACTTGACAGCGGTAAGTACAATTTAAGAAAGGAAAAAATTAGACATAGTAAGATAATTTGTAGATAGCTTTTCTTGTAATTTTAAATAAAGAAAGCATAAATGGAATATTCGAAAGCTATGATTATTGTTCAAAATGGAGGTGATTTTGAAAGCTATACCTATTTTAAACGCAGCTAGTTGACCCGCCATTTGGACGTATGTTTTATTACATTTAAATTACTTGTTCAGTACGACGGAACAAGTCGTAGCGGTTTGCATGTAAGTGTGTGTGTGTGTGTCCGTATGTCTGTGAGTGAGAAAGATAGTAATTGCAAACTTGCATTTATAAATGCATGGCACGGCATGAGTACGTAAATATCGCAAAGGAAATAGAAAAGGAGCAGAATATATATTAATTGATTGCATTTTGAAAAAGCGAAGACACCAAGTAAGGTTCTGTACAATACAGTTTCATTGGCTAAACGTACGGTAAATTTATAGTACAGCGGTGAAGAAATAAACAAGAAGGACGGCGGTGCAAACTCATGCATTCAGGGTTTGGCACACTGTTACGATTTCACGAATAGTGAAGACGTTTGCGTCGTTTATATCACCGACATCCAATGTGCAATGCGACAACAAAGCGATCCATACGCTTGTCTCTGTAAGTTAAACCTCTTCACAGATGTCAAACCAGCGTTAGTGTTTTCACCTTATATTGAGAAGGCCACAATACCGAGCAGTGTTTTCCAGAATGAACAGACATCAGACAAGTCGTTATCATTATCACCTTATAGCCTATTTAAATACAGTCGCCACAAAATAAGACAGGTGATTTAAGAAAAACCAACTAAAGTTTCAAACAAAATATATCATAACAAGTTTAAAATATTAAATTTCCTAATGCATAATTAATTTTACGTATATTTACCAACTTTTTAAGAATAATACATAATAACAAAATAATAATAATATAAATAGGAATACCATAATAATGACACCTTTCTTGCACTGGCAAAGTAGCTTAGCAATACCAGTCAGGTTAGGTTGTCAGCTTGCACCTTACGGCATACGTTGGAGGGTGAGTGACTAGTAATACGAGTTTCAGCCACTCACTGTCACTCCCAGAGTGTTATCCCAAGAAATAATTGTCACTGGCTGAGTCGACCTGTAGCTGGAAAACGAACGTTGATGGTATCGTACGAATGACAGTATTCGAACATTGGACCTACAGAGTAGTAGGCGCCATGTCTACTAAGCTCCAAAAATTAAAATTAAAGCCAAATAAAAGTGGATGTGTCTATAATGTGTGTGATCCCTTTCCGCGTAAATAGAAAATAAAATAATTTTGATTTAACGTTGTTGACTTTGAAATCCGCTGCTGTTTCAGTTATAGGCCTACTGCCTTAAACAGAACACAACACATGAGACTAGATAGCGTATGAATACAGTGAAATGTTACAGAATTCGAAATTCCTGATAAGTATGCAGAGAACGTAATACAGTATGCGTTTCCTATTCTACGATATAATTGTCAATTATCTAAATATTGTACTCAAATATGTGACATTTTAAACGTTTCTATTAAGTCACAGCCGACAACATCACATAAGTCGCACTATTCTCGTTACGTCGTCCCTGCCTGACTTGAATTGTTGTCGTCTCTCTCTCTCTCTCTCTCTCTCTCTCTCTCTCTCTCTGTCTCTGAATTGTTTCTGATTCCTATCCAACCTTTCTCTCAGAAGTACCCTTCGATTCTCATTCTGAATTTTTTTTTCTCTCTCACAAGGTGCACAATCGTCGCCGTTTGTCCTCAGTTTAAACCTAAAAATATAATTTATTAACGGTTATAGTGTAAATAACCTTCTTATATTTACAAAATACCTAGTTTACATACACTCCATGTTAATTCGAGACGTAAAAGATTACTGTATGTGTTCTCCCTAAAAGATTTTATCGTGCTTTTTATCCTCATCAAGGAATATACGTTTACAATCATTCACCTTTTCCTGACGAGGCTTTAATCTAACAGAAACATCTACCTTTAACAAGGCCAAACATATCAAATAGACAACACTAAAGATTATTCCCGAAACGTACGTTTCGCTTTTAAGAATGACGGTCTCTGAAAGTACAAAGCTCAAAACATTGACTAGGACTCATTACCAAGTTTACATTTTTTTAAATACATGTTTTTACTAGCATATTGATGGGGATACAAACTTATATGTTAGTTGAAAATAACCTGTAATATCATTGCTATGAACATTATTTTGTGTTGGTAGTACTTCCAGTGTTTACAAGATGTTGACAGTAAACTTTAACTGTCTGTGAGTTAGGATAATAATTCTAAGTTAAAGATATGCGATAGTACTACTTCTGAGCACCAGGGAAATCGCAACTACACTGTAAGACAAACGAGTTTTCACACACACACACACACACACACACACACACACACACACACACACACACACACACACACACACACACACACACACACACACACACACACACACACACACACACACACACACACACACACACACACACACACACACACACACACACACACACACACACAGAGATTTGACGCGCGCGCAGATTTGACGATCTTTTAACTTACTGAAGATAATGTGAGACGGTTGTACCAGTTTCGTATAGAGTATAAAACTTTAAACGGTCGTGTCTTATTGGAACATATTTCACACGCTAGCATGGGAATTGACTTTGTCACAGTGGCCGTTAAATATTTTAAAAATGATAAGCATTTCTAACTGCATTTCTTTATTATCAATATTAGTGTTCAACATATAGATGCATGGAAAATAATTGCATGTGAAATTAAACGTCCGAAAAAGTTAAAATTTCATTGGTAAAGAGTAACAGAATAACGTATAGCTCCTTGTAGGTCACATATACTCCCTAAAGCAAGTAATAGACAAACGACGGGCTAATAATTTGTAATCATCCGTGGTCTTTATTGATTTATAAAAGCGTATGATTTATGTATCTTCAAAGGAATGTTTAAGATGCTAAAGTCGTAACACATCAACACTACTATAACAAAGGCACTACACACACTGTCTACTGGAATAGCGAAAAACATCAGAGAGAGTTTTCCGTTATCAAAGGAATAAGAGGAAGCAGAAGCAATGAAAGTCGGTCTTGTGGTAAATGAAAACAATACAGAATACATTGTAATGTGTAACTGATAGACCAGAAGGGCTCCTAGAGATTTCAATGTGAATGGGAATTGTTTCAAAGGAGTGTTCTGTTTTGCAAATATTAACAACTGTAAAAACAATCTTGTTACAACAGGTATAAAACTTAAAGTATATTATTCTTTTGTGCGAGCAGTTATTACATATGGATTTTTAGGTATAGACTTTGACATAGAATGTCAAAACTAAGTTACTTTAAAATCATCTGAGCGATAAATATTGATTAAATGTTTTGGGTCAAAGAGCGCTCTCAATTTGATACTTAGCACAACCAAAAAAGCGGAAATAGACAGAATTAGCAACAACAAAATTAAAAACAATACTATTTAAAAATGCCAGTAATATGAGAAATTTATTTGAAAAAGTCAGTGCACAACTTAAAGCTAAGGAAGAAGAAATAGTGCAGTTATAAGACCAAGTAAAAGGAGCCAAAGGAGAGCTGGCAACAATGAAATCCAACAACATTTTCAGAAAAGAGTCAACATCTGTCGATCAGGCACAGGGACATGATATACAGGTAGCGTCGTCGACAAATGTAAAAAAAAAACTTTTCTCAAAGATGACAGCAGGCTGCAAAGAGAAGATACATAAAACGTCTGTTAAGCCAAAAGGAAAACAACCCACTAAATCTATCAAGATATTAATTAAAACCAAAGTGAACCCAAATGACATAAGAGTTGGAGTATACACTTTTAAATCACTCAGAAATGGAAGGATCCTAACAGAAGTAGGAAGCAGAGAAGAATTAAATGCACTAAGCGAAAATATAAGTTCAAAGTGTGGAGAGAAAGTAAAGGTCAGAACTCAAAATCTACGGAACCCAAGAATAATAGTTCTTAATGTTTCGGAAGAAATAAAAGTATAAATCGCAGAGAAACGATAAAAACACAAAATCCAACGCTTCGTCTTGAGAAAGAAGACATTAAAGCAACATTTTGCTTTAAAACCAAGAAAGCAACCACAAACTAGGTTATGGAAGTAGATTCACAAACGCGCAAAAAAATTTGGTAAAAAAAGATAAAATTAGAATGGCTAATGTGCAAAGTAGACAACAATTTAGTTGCAACTAGATGCTTTAAATGCAGCAGGAGCTGGTACAACCACAGATAGGATGTCTGGATGTCTGCAGTGGGGAAGAAACGTGTCCTAAATGTCCAGGTAACCACAAACTAAAAGAATGCAACGCATCTGAAGAAGAATATAAATGCGTGAACTGCATTACATATAATAAGTACCATCAGAACATCAAGATATGGACTAAAAATTCTTCATTAAACAAACAATGCCCCAGTCTTCAAGCTGTATTAGAAAAGTACAAAAAAAACGTAGACTATTTAAAATGGTATCCGTAGCTAAACTCCTTAATCTGACAAGATAATGAAAAATAGATAAACAGATTAGGTGCTTTCAAATAAACCTACAACGCTCAAGACTGGCGACCGACAATCTAATGAAATTAATTCATGAAGAAAACGTATATGTCGTACTAATTCAGGAACCATATACTACACGCAATAGAGTCACAGTAGGAGAAGGCAGTTGGAAATACGCAATAACAATGAACTACAAGCTCTCATGCATGGAAAAAACATAGTGAAATTTATTAAATCAGAGGTTGCGCTGACTGAGAAATGTAGAAGTAATCTCTGAGGAAAGAACGTCTAAAACAATGCTGAAGGGAAGATTATTTACTTCTAGACGCAGAAGCAGGTTGGATGGCGTAATAGAAGATTTTTATATGATGGGAATCAGTGGTTGGAGAGGAAGGACGGAGAACAAGGAAGCATGGAGGAGATTGTTAATGAGGCTAAAGCCCATTAAAGGCTGTAACGCCAGATAAGAAGAAGGAATAGGGGCAGTTTATCATATTTCAGCGACACTATGTTAGTAAAGGGTTGGAACATTGAAAAAAACATAATCGAATAGGAATAAAATTGAATGTAAACAATTATATCTTCATTGCAGCTTGAGGATGATTACGTGATACTAACTGAAGATAAGAGACTGTTTGGAATACATAAATAGAAAGAACAAAGAAGAAAATAAAACATTTGGCGTTACCGTCATTTTGGAAGAGATTAATTGTCTTGGTGTGGGAATAGAAATAAACGGCCTAGACTCTTTATTAATTTGTATTTGTGTACTAATCTTCAAAGTGTAATTACAATTAAATGTATCACGGTTATGCCAAAATGTTTTCAGACTTCCCACATTTCAGGAATTCACTTTCTCTTACAACAGTGAGCTGCAACAGCGATTTTTGTTTCGCTTCAACTCCCGTAACGTTGATGTTTTATGTTTTTACGTTCTTAGAAAAATGGAAAGGTCATATATACGGAGAATACGGTGGCTGCTGTATTATTAAACAGTTATTTTTGGCTAAAATATTTTTAACACGCAATGACGTGTAAACGGATGCGTTTTCGTGGTTCATACTTCCATAAATTTTTCTTCCAAAAACTAGTTGATTTCTCCACGCAAGCGACGTAGTGTATGCAAATGTTAGACTGCTGTTTATTAAAACTAACAATTCATAGGACTCAATGCCATAATCCTCGTCTCAGTACCATTGTCTTCAACGGATTCATAACCGCCTTGGGAGCATTTATATGAAGGCTTTCTGCACCATCTTTACCACTTTAGAGCACCTCGTTTTACTATCAGTTCCACAGTTTTCAAGAAAGTTTTTTCACCATAAGAATGTTAAATGTTAAAACAAATCGTTTAATACACAAAATACAACTTACTCAATTAAGGTTAAGTCTGTAATATGCATCTAATAGAACTAATATTTAGACAACTGCATTCGTATGCACAAACATCTGAAGTAAACAGTTTATTAATCGGATACCTTTAATGCAGAAAATTGCACAAATTATAGTTATTTCATCGAACCTCGTTTACCCATGATCGACCTACATAAATAAATTTAAGTATCCATTTTACAACATACAGTGCTTAATAGCATCCAACTAAGTAAAAATGTACAATGATATATTTGTAAATATACCGTGCGTTGTGACGAAACAAAATGTTACAAAAAGAATAGTAAATAATAGTGAAATCCGATCCAGAGAGGAAACAAGAAATAATAATTAATAGCAAATTAAAGGAAACATAGTTGGTTTGACTTATTTAATATTATCAAGAAACCTACAAATAACCCAGTAGACTAGGACAGTAAACAGACAAAAAATTAAATAAATAAACCTAGTAAGCCTAAATAATCAACTTACCCTGAATAACAACCACACCCAATAAAGAGTACCTATACATATAATAAAGTTGTATTAACGAAAAATTGTTAGGCATATAATTAAGGATAGAAAAAGGGACACAAACCTTACAGTGATATGAGTGATATAATATAAATAGTGACACAGACTACTGTTAAACAGTGTTAATTATTTTTGTATGAAAAGTGTTTTATTATTATTATTAGACAGAAATTTATTATTATCATACAGACAATAGTTTAAAAGTATGAAATAATTAAGGTTGTTAAAAACAAGTATTATTATTAAGAGTTTTTGTTATATGTATAATAGTTTATGTTACCAATTAATTTATTTAAATATATTTATCTCAGGTAGTCAAAGTAGAATTACAATGAACCATAACAAATTGTTCCACCACATATCATAGAAATTCAAATTAATAAGGTTTTATAGTTATAAACTGAGGCATGTTTAGTATCAAATTGTTTATAATTATATAATTAATCATCATGTAAACATTGCATGTATCATTAGAGTGTAATAATAAAATTATCTATTAAAGGTAATTTATAAAAATGTAAAGTAATTAATGGGAATTGATCCTATAACACTTAACCTGTACATAAATGGCCAATCAAAATTTAAGAAGTTTGTATGAGTTCCGTGACTAAAAAAGAAGAAATAACACTTAATTGTTAATTGTGAAAAAGGACAGTTGAATCGTGCGTGTCGAGAGGTAATTAAAATAAAATTATAAAAATTGTTAACCCGTTTGTGAACGAAGATCTGAAGGACCACCATCGAAGATAAATAATCCCTCCACTACAATTTTCATGAACCAGTAATACACACAAGCAAGAAATTATCCAGAATAACCCAGAAAACCTTCAGCAATATCGTCTAGATGTGTAAAGTATAATTTGACAATATTTTTATCCAACAAGGAACAACCACTAGACAATATAACAATTTACACTAACACTAATCACTAGTAAACATTTTAAAGTGAAAACAAATTCCATATCTAAACGAACAGTGATTACAAGGAAAACATTTATTGTACACATTAATAAACTTCATTATTTTCTGAGACGGACAATATAGTAGCCATGATGTTGACATCAATCTAACCTACATGCTTTTTACGAAGCATTGAATCTCGTCAACTTTGTATGTTACTTAATATATAATTTTTGTAATTTTTTTAGGTTATAAGTAATAGATTGTTTGTAAAGGTACTCAATATTATTAATTATCATATAAAGGAACTTTTCGTAGCAGCCACAAGAATTCCCACGAAATATATTAAACTTATTTAATTATTAATCCTGAGATAAATATCGATTGTGACAACCGTATGTATCGAATGGAATTTTCCAATAATTTGAATTTATGTTACAGAGATTAAACCATTATGTTATTAAATCATATCCATGCGTTATTATTTCAGGAACGTAATATATTATCAGCATTTATTTTATAATTAACAAGGAAAGAAGAATTCGGGGAGTCATTGGAAGTACGCAAACTGCAAAACCAAGATTAACCTCAAATAATAGGTTAAAGCCTAATATCGAAGGTGACTTGAAAATTTTGGGATGACTGGACCGCTATTTTTTGAATTGATTTTGGAGTTCTAACTACTGAACTGGAATAATTATAATTCTGATTCAGAAACCAAGGCAGAATAATTCAATTCTTCGTAAACACACAACATAAATATTCCACGATCAGCTGATACACTATTTACAACTATTTATTACAAATTAACATATACAAGGAATAACACGGGCAAATTATTATACCATTAAGATACTACGGGTACACGAGGAGAATTATAAATTGGCGCACCAACTAGTGAGGCTGAAATTAGGGAATATTAGGTGAAGAAATTAAAACAAGCAAATTAATTTCCTAATTTTTAGCTGGCGACTGCTATAAGTTCCAAAAAATAATAAAGATGCGTAAGAGGGCTACAGCATTGAAACGGACTAATGAGGCAGAGAAGTAAGTCAAGATGGAAGAGAAAGAAGTAACATCGGTGGAGGATGTAGAAACGGTAGTAAGAGAGGAAGCCAGAGGAGGCCTGGATTTACAACAACTATGGGAATTAATTAAAGAAGACTCTAAGAAGCAGAAGGAAGAAATGAAGGAAGATTTGAAGAACATCAAGAAAGAATTCACTGAAAATTCAAAGAAACAAAATGAAATTTTGAGTCAAACTTATTAAAACAAATGGAGGAAAAATTCGATAACATCAAGGAAGATCACAGACAAACAAACGAGAAAATAGACGGTATGAAGGAAGAGATTAACGAGAAAATGGACAGTATTAACAGGAATACAGATGAAAACAATAGAGAAATGAATGAGAACTTGAGGCAAATTAATGACAAATTCGAAGAGAATAATAAACTAATGAATGACAAAATAGACAGCATTAAGGAAAGCAATAGACAAACCAATGAAAAAATTGATAGTATTAAAGAAAGTACTAATGAAACTTTAAGACAAACTATAAGTGAAAATAATAACCAAATGAAGGAAGAGTTCAGACAAATCAATGAAGAGAATTTAAGAAGAATTAATGGTAGAATTGAACAGGTCAATGATACAATTAACCAGAAGATGGACAAAATCAATGAGGAAAGGAAGCTATAAATAGCTGACACTAATGAGAGATTGAGAAAAGCTAACGAAACCATTATACAAAATAAAGCAGTGATAAATACCAGAATAGACCAGGTACAAGAAAATAGTCGTATTCAAATAGAAGGAATACAAAAGGAACAAGAAAATTTAGTAAATTTACAGAAACAAACCGGAGAAAGTTGTGACAATATTAACACTACGGTGAAAATTTAACTGGTCAAGTACGCCAAAATCAAGAAGAAATTGAGTTAATTAGAACCAGACCAAATAATATTACTCATGTTTCCACAAACGAAACCAGAGAAGGGATTAATTTCAAAAATTATCGGAGAAACCCCATGGAATTCCTGGCCAGAATCGAGGAACATTTTAATAAACATCGAAAAACTATCTGGAACTAGATTAGAGAGATGTTGGATGAGCATTTTAGGGAGATTACGGAGAACTGGTTACGGAGCAACCAGGAATGAGATAGTGGACTACGCTCAATTTAAAAAACTGTTTAAAGAAAAATATTGGTCCGAAGCTATACAAAATATTATAAGGGACAACATTTGTCAGGGAAGATATGATGGAAATAGAGGTACATCTCCAACTATTACTTCTGGGAAAGGTGTGTTTGGCGAGACACCTAGAGCCAAGAATACCAGAAGAATCCCTAGTAACTAAAATGGCATAACATTATGACACAGGAATTGCCAGAGCACGCCTGGGAAGCCAGATTAAAACGGTCCACGCAATGGCTGACTTATTAGAAAATTATGAACACGAGGGTTACTACAAAAGAAGCAGACAACGAACTGATCAGTGCGGTTCAAGAAATAATAACCATGGTATGAATCCTAATCACTATAATAACATAAATAACCGGAATAGTTATAACTTTAATGGCAACGATCGTAGTTCCAACCAAAATTTTACTCCAAATAATAACCAACAAGCAAACTTCAATCGAAACCCAATTAACAATAATAGTAACAACAGGCCCAATCAAAATTACCATCCGGGTAATAGAAATAATAATAATTATAATAACTACCGAACAAACCAAAATTATAATAATTTTAGGAGTAACTCAGGAGTTAATACCAATAATAATAACCAGGGTAATTATAATAATAATCGTCCGTACAGACCAAGAATAAATTATATTAGTGCAGAAGAAGGGGATTACTGGAGATACCATCAACCTCGGAGGAACAGTTTTAATAACAGTTATGATCAAAGAGGAAATCCCAGAGGTATGAGTCACCATTAAAACCGAGTAAGAAGTAGAAGCCAGGAGGACTTCCGAGAATCAAGGGGAAGTGAACAATTAGACAACCGAGAGGTTGAACAACCAGGAACCAGCACACCATTCCAGGCAAATCAACAGTCATTCCCGGAAAATAATCATGATAGCCTTAATTTAAACGGAGTGAGGCAGTAATAAACCCTCGCGACCCCTTACTGCTACTAACTACTGGGTACAAAAACCACCAAATTCAAAAATATAGTAATAACAAATTACTACCAACTAATTATGAAAAACTAATTATGGAAAATAAAAGAATTTTGAAGTATAACAAGAACCAAAGTTTAAGGACGGATAGTCAAAATCTTACTATTATTTACAATTATTATTTGAAAAATCTTCGAGAAGAACTGTTGGAGGAACCGGTGACAAGTAGAATCAACCATCATAATGAAATTTTATACATAACCGCTCAAATTGAAGGAATTCCTACACGAATAGATACTGGTGCAAATGTATCACTTATTAACGACGCTGAACTGGAGAGAATACAGAAACAAAGTAAAAATATAATACCTACCTTACCTGTCAATAATGTTATTTTAATAGGTGCCACTGGGCGTCAAAATAAAACAGTGACAAAACAAGTGTCATTGGAAATAGAAAGCAAAGGTGTTACAATTAATATTATATGTTTGGTCGCAATCGGCCTACCATTCGAATTATTAATCGGATGCGATATGCTGAGGAAATATTCAGCCATTATTGATTTGAGCAAGGAGAAGGTGTCCTTGAACTCAGAAGGTGTTATGTGGACGGCAGAGTTAATAGGAAGAGATGGTGCCCCTCTGAACCGTACCCATCACCAAGTTAGGGAATTAAATTTTTTAAAGAATGACACCCAATGCAGAAAAATAATCTATAATATGACAAATGAAGACCTGTGGAACAGTAAATTACAGGAGATAAGAGAGTTTAGACACCAAGGCACAAATAATTTGACAGCAAAACAAGTAGAAGATTTCATTATGATATATAAGAAGTATAAACATGTATTTTCAGAAAAACCAGGAAAAGTAAAAAACTATCAGTGTAGAATACAGTTTAAAGAACCAGCAGAATCCCACAGAAAATCCTATCCTATACCATATTCATTGAAGGAGGCGGTTAGAGCTGAAATTAATAAAATGTTGTTAAATGATATAATTGAGCATAGCCAATCACCATATACTAGCCCAATAGTAGCAATTCAGAAGAAGAACGGGCAGGTTCGACTTTGCTTGGATGCCCGAGAAATAAATAAACATATAGTAAATGATCGCACGTCACCTGGAGAAATAGAAGAAATTCTAAAAAAAATTTATGGTACAAAATTTATCAGTACCTGGGACACAGTTTGTGGTTACTGGCAGGTGGAGTTGCACCCGATGAGTCGAAAATATATGGCTTTTATTTTCGAGGGTAGAAACTACCAGTTTAAGAGATTGCCATTTGGATTAGTCAATTCGGTAGCAATTTTTGTACGATGTATGGACCAAGTATTGGGTCAGGAAGCGCTACAATTCACCACAGTTTATGTAGACGACCTGTTGATTACCTCATCCAACTGGGAGGAACATTGTCACAGGGTGGAATATGTATTGAGTAAGTTAGCAGAGAACAACATAACACTAAAATTCGAAAAATCCCAATTAATAGCGAAGGAGGTTCAATTTTTAGGTTTCAATTTGACTGAACAAGGTATTTCCCCATCACAAGAAAAGGTTACTGCAATCCAGAAGTTCCCACAACCAAAGAATAAGAGGCAACTCCAATCCTTCTTAGGACTGTGTAATTACTACCGGAAGTTCAAACGCAATTATTCCGCATTGACATCTAAATTTCAGGAACAGCTGTCTTCCAAAAACAAATGGACATGGGGACGTGAACAGGATGCTATACTACAACAGATAAAGGATAAATTCTTAGAGACAGTAATCCTTCATCATCCAAATTTTGATCACCCATTCTTTTTGAACTGTGACGCAAGTGATGTCAGTCTTGGGACGGTATTGTACCAAGAAGACACAGAAGGAAACCATTTAGTCATCAGTTTTGCCAGTCGTGTATTAAACCACTGTGAGAGAAGGTATAATGTTACGGAAAAGGAACTATTAAGCATAGTCTTTGCTTGTAGTAAATTCCGAACGTACATTTTGGGATATCCTGTAACTGTCAGAATAGATCATAAGTCCATCTCATTTTTAAGAAGTTGTAAGCTGAGTCACGGAAGGCTTACAAGGTGGATACTCGCCTTGCAGGAGTATAATATCAAATGGCAATATATTCCAGGGAGTCAAAACGTGATAGCAGACGTGTTATCTCGAATAAACCTGGACACCCAGACATTTGAGGGTGAGAAAGAAAGGATTATCAAGGTGTACAACATTCTCAAAAGTAGATCTGATTTGGAGGCATTATTACAAAATATCAGAGCTAATCACTTATTAGACCCAAAATTAATAAAAATCAAGGAACGTATGGCGAACCAAAACTCTTCAATATACCAATTCTATTGTGAACAAGAAGGAATTTTATTTATAAAAAATACATTGAACCAAGAAGACTGGAAGGTAATCATTCCAAGAATCATGGAGAAGGAACTAGTGTTGGAATATCACATAAGATACGGACATTTGGGTGCAGTAAAGGTAGTGAAAGCATTGGAGGAGAATTGTTACATTAAGGTACAAAATTATATAAAACCCTGTCATATCTGTCAATTGGTCAAAATTAATAATGAACGAAGGGAAGGTGTAATGATACCTATATCGTCAGAACAAAAATTGGAAAAATTATTCATTGACATATGTGGACCATTTCCTAGGAGTGAAGGTAGAAGCCGGTATAAATACCTTATAATCATTATGGACCACTTCACCAAATTCACCAAATTGTATCCAATCAGTCGAGCAACTACGCAGAAAATTCTTGAAGTAATAACTACTCAATACATTCCAAAAATAGGAATACCTGTTTCAATAGTTACAGACCATGGTACACAGTTTCGAGGCAGAAAATGGAAGAACACATTATTAGAACTGAACATCAAAAGCTATAAGACCTCCGTATACCACGCCAGTAGCAATCCATCAGAAAGAATACTGAGAGAGGTTGGTAGAATCTTAAGAACCTATTGTCATCAACAACAAAGGAAGTGGCCTGATTACTTAGCAGCCACAGAAGATTTTTTAAACTTGGCTTATCATCCATCTATAAATTGCACTCCATACACTGCCATGTATGAAAAACAACCACCCAGAGAGATCCAAGAATTTATTACATTTCCTAAGTCTCCACCGTACCAATTTAATAAATTAAAATTCTATAATCAGGTGATGGAAAATCTGGAAAAACGCAGAACTAAATACCAGAAAATAAAGGGTAAAATAAACAGGGAATTGCCTAGCACTCTAGAAGGGATATCAAAGAAATTATTATTACTATACGTTGGACCCTACACCATAACAAAAAACAACAACAACAACACGTACGAATTAACCGACCCCATTTCAAAGAAGGTCAAGGGGAATTATAATCAACAATCCATGAAAAAATATCATGAGGAAGACAAGGTAAAATACCATAAGTAATTATGTCCTCACACCTAATGAAGTGTTCAGAAATAATTACTTCTGAAGGGAGGCAATTTGTAACGAAACAAAATGTTACAAAAAGAATAGTAAATAATAGTGAAATCCGATCCAGAGAGGAAACAAGAAATAATAATTAATAGCAAATTAAAGGAAACATAGTTGGTTTGACTTATTTAATATTATCAAGAAAAATACAAATAACCCAGTAGAATAGGGCAGTAAACAGACAAAAATTAAATAAATAAACCTAGTAAGCCTAAATAATCAACTTACCCTGAATAACAACCAAACCCAATAAAGAGTACCTATACATATAATAAAGTTGTATTAACGAAAAATTGTTAGGCATATAATTAAGGATAGAAAAAGGGACACAAGCCTTACAGTGATATGAGTGATATAATATAAATAGTGACACAGACTACTGTTAAACAGTGTTAATTATTTTTGTATGAAAAGTGTTTTATTATTATTATTAGACAGAAATTTATTATTATCATACAGACAATAGTTTAAAAGTATGAAATAATTAAGGTTGTTAAAAACAAGTATTATTATTAAGAGTTTTTGTTAATTGTTGTAATAGTTTATGTTACCAATTAATTTATTTAAATATATTTATCTCAGGTAGTCAAAGTAGAAATTACAATCAACCATAACAAATTGTTCCACCACATATCATAGAAATTCAAATTAATAAGGTTTTATAGTTATAAACTGAGGCATGTTTAGTATCAAATTGTTTATAATTATATAATTAATCATCATGTAAACATTGCATGTATCATTAGAGTGTAATAATAAAATTATCTATTAAAGGTAATTTATAAAAATGTAAAGTAATTAATGGGAATTGATCCTATAACACTTAACCTGTACATAAATGGCCAATCAAAATTTAAGAAGTTTGTATGAGTTCCGTGACTAAAAAAGAAGAAATAACACTTAATTGTTAATTGTGAAAAAGGACAGTTGAATCGTGCGTGTCGAGAGGTAATTAAAATAAAATTATAAAAATTGTTAACCCGTTTGTGAACGAAGATCTGAAGGACCACCATCGAAGATAAATAATCCCTCCACTACAATTTTCATGAACCAGTAATACACACAAGCAAGAAATTATCCAGAATAACCCAGAAAACCTTCAGCAATATCGTCTAGATGTGTAAAGTATAATTTGACAATATTTTTATCCAACAAGGAACAACCACTAGACAATATAACAATTTACACTAACACTAATCACTAGTAAACATTTTAAAGTGAAAACAAATTCCATATCTAAACGAACAGTGATTACAAGGAAAACATTTATTGTACACATTAATAAACTTCATTATTTTCTGAGACGGACAATATAGTAGCCATGATGTTGACATCAATCTAACCTACATGCTTTTTACGAAGCATTGAATCTCGTCAACTTTGTATGTTACTTAATATATAATTTTTGTAATTTTTTTAGATTATAAGTAATAGATTGTTTGTAAAGGTACTCAATATTATTAATTATCATGTAAAGGAACTTTTCGTAGCAGCCACAAGAATTCCCACGAAATATATTAAAATTATTTAATTATTAATCCTGAGATAAATATCGATTGTGACAACCGTATGTATCGAATGGAATTTTCCAATAATTTGAATTTATGTTACAGAGATTAAACCATTATGTTATTAAATCATATCCATGCGTTATTATTTCAGGAACGTAATATATTATCAGCATTTATTTTATAATTAACAAGGAAAGAAGAATTCGGGGAGTCATTGGAAGTACGCAAACTGCAAAACCAAGATTAACCTCAAATAATAGGTTAAAGCCTAATATCGAAGGTGACTTGAAAATTTTGGGATGACTGGACCGCTATTTTTTGAATTGATTTTGGAGTACTAACTACTGAACTGGAATAATTATAATTCTGATTCAGAAACCAAGGCAGAATAATTCAATTCTTCGTAAACACACAACATAAATATTCCACGATCAGCTGATACACTATTTACAACTATTTATTACAAATTAACATATACAAGGAATAACACGGGCAAATTATTATACCATTAAGATACTACGGGTGCACGAGGAGCATTATAACGTATACCATGTATATGTAACAAATAAACCATTTTTATTAGAACAAATGTTAAATATTCCCCTTCTCCTTTCGAAATCGTCATTTGTTCTGGAACATTCTTCTTGTTCATGCTATATACATGATTTTACATGTCTTCTCTATACATGACAAGCGTTGTATAATTTTAAATATTAAATAATTATTACTTAATTGTACATCCCTTAAAACCGTTTAAAACCTTATATAACCTGTACAGATCATCATCATCTTACAACACGTCTGGAATCTGGCATTCTTTCTAAGTGTTCTTAATCTTTTAATTTTTCATTCAAGATAACAAACTGGTAACATCTTTCTTATGACCTCATTATTTAAACGGTCAAGTTTAGAACAACTGTTAACTCCTCTTGAGGACGCCATTTCCGAGGCCTGTATTTTACTGTCTTTTTCTCGTTGTTGTTCATAAGTCAAACCCATAGGACAGCACAGGGATCACGAAACTTCAATTTTGTATCTCGACGTACCGGCCTGTGAAAATTCCGTTATTATATTTTTTACTTTAACTAGATTTCACTTCCATTCAATAATAATATAAAAATATAAAAATATTTGTAATTTATGAATATATGTAATTCATAAAACATGACCTCAGTATACTTTCTGGTATTATTTCTAATGTACTTCTTATAGTTCAACACATGATTTGATATCTACTAGTAGATATTGTTTATAGTGACGTCCAAACTTAGCTTCAACCAATTGTTACTATATGCAGTTTGAGATTATAAGAACTACAGTACCGGTACCTGTGGGCACATTTCTAAAATATTACAAGCCAATTTAAAACTAACTAAAAACTTAACTATTCAAATTGAATCTGTTTAAGAAAAACACTTATAATAGTAAAAAACAATAATTAAATAGTTCCGCTTAAAATTGTTCTTTTTCTAAATCATAGCATTGAAAATTTACAGAGTGCTGAATTCATAATAAAAATACAGTTTCCATTCTATATATTTTTGTAATGAAATATTATAACTTATTGTCATATTCACTGTGCAAAATGGTCCGTCATTATTTTCTGTCTTTTACACTGTGATCACAGAATACTTGACAACTCGAAAACAGTTCACTTTCAATCAGCTGAAGCAATATCTGTAAAGCTGATAAAAGTACAGGTAGTGTTCACTACTTGACACGCCTGTATAAATAATGACAGATTTACGCAGTCATAACCAACTCAATATATACTGTTTCCGTTTTTAGCTTAATCCTCATGTAAACAAACCGGTGTGGTACATCTGAAACGCTATTTGCTGCTTGATTAAAGGCGTGTCACTCTGACAGAAGGAGTACAGAGAGCGTACATGTAATATTGACACTGTATAAACACACGTAAATTGTAATAATTTTTCCTGACCAAAGTAAAATTTGTGTGACTGTGTCAGACCGACAGTGAAATATTTTATAGCACCAGTTAATGTGTTTTTTTAACCGTTTAAATATCCCAACAACAAAAATTACAGTTTATTTAAAACAAAAATAGAAGCTGTTATAATTACCAGTGTACTGAATACTATCAGTTGCTGTCAGTGAGTAATTCAATGCCTTCCATATCTGTGTCTGAACTTGTATCATCACTTGAGTCAGCCTCATTATTGACAAGATTTTTTCATCGTCCACAACGATATCGGTAATGTGGGCCAGTTGCCAGAGCTTATCATCTTCCTTGATTTTATGCTGCATACAATGACTCCACTTGTCTGCCGTTGTTTCATTTACCGCCTTCTCAATAAATTGTTTTATATCAAGCAGCTAATGTTGTGTTGTGACGGGCAACATATCCTTCAACTGGCTCTATATTAATTCAATACGATTCAGAATACAGCGATAAGGAGGAAGTCTTAAACGACGTGCCCAGATTTAAGTGGCAAGATAACTCTCATGTGACTATACAGACATTCTCAACATGCGCGTAATACGTTAATGTGTGAACAATGTCAACGCCCCTGACCAATAGCGTTTCAGATTTGCCATGTGGGTTTGTTTACATCAGGATTGAACTAAGAACGGAATGAGTATATATACTGTTTTTCCTTTCTAAAGAAGCATTATGTAACTTGAACGCTATATATTTATACAATCCTAGGGTTCGAAAGCCAACAATGGTATAAACTTAAATTAAGATAATGATTTAGGTCTACTATCAATAGTCTAACAAGGAAAAGAATTACTAAAGACGATTATTTTTATCATTATTCAAAACGGCTTATCTTTGAATGATATCAGTCGGTAAGTAATTATATATCAACTATCAATGCCACTAACAGTACCATTATTCGGTAACCATCTTCATATTTCGGTATTCAAGGTCTAAGGCCATCATCAGAATAGCCCTAACTAAAAATAGAATCAACCTATCGGTACAAGAGTTTCAAGAAATGTCTTTACGTGGCTGATATATTTACACTGTTTCAAATCATCTGGAGTACCTTGAATACAGAGAGAGAGAGGGGTCCTATTAAGATTTATATTTTAGCAATTTTGTTAGCAATTTGATCAGACAAAGGTGGAGGAGGCAATTAACTGTGTAAATATTAAATAATTGTTAATAGTTTTTGAAAAAAAAGGCTTCAATTGTAGACGTGTTTGAGAAATTATTGAAAAGGATTCCTGATGAAACTACAGTGGAATTGAAGGATAGCTTGTTGTAATGTACGTTCATGGAATCTTAAGAAAAATGGAAGGAATGTTCCTGTGGTCTGTGTGCAAAGAAAGTTTTACTTTCTTTTGACAATCGGAAAATTAGTTTATAAAACACAAGTCAACATTACTTTAGTTGACATTTCACATCAAAACTGATCTAACTATGTTATAGCCTAAGTTTAAACTTTAAAGAAAACAGTGTTGTCTCTGTTTACGTTAAAATCGTAATTTTTTTATGTGACCTAATCGACGGTACTATACTTTTAATACTTAGTAAACATTCGTTTCTACTTCTTAGTCAATATCTTCATATTCGTTCAATATTTCATAAACTACTGCGCGATGCTTGATTCTTTAAATGTTCCACAATGCTGTAATAGTTACTCTTAATTAATATCAGCTATACGGTAAGTTTCAGTTGAAAATGCAGCTTGTTAACTGTATTAAAAAAGGCAACTTGTAATCGTCTTGAAATAAACTACACGATTCTTTATTGTTTTCTTATTCATTGGAAAAATATTCTTCTCTAACCGAGAAGTCACTAGGCCTATATACGATGATATCATAACTGATATTGTTTCAAACTCTTTATGAAGGTTTTTACTTACTATAACCGATATACTATCATATCCGATGTCAGTAAATGTGACTTATGCTGTATGTCAGACATCATTTATATGTCTGTATCTCCTACGTTTTTATTGCAGACTAATACTGGACCTGAGACATTTGTTTTAGATTGTAACATAGGAGATATATTAATGATAAGGTTTGTCAACTAAGAGAACTGATTTGTTGTTTTGTATTTTGCGTACCAAAGTTTGAAAACAAATTTCTGGAGAAAAGTGTTGATCATCAATAGAATAATAATAGTAATAGTAATGGATCGTTTATAATTTTATATATATTTATTGTTTGTTGAACAAAAGATATATATTTTTTGTCGAACTGAGTTGCAAAACTATAGGTATTTTCATTTTCGTTTGCGTTCGTTTTATCACCTCTCAGTCATTTTAACAGAAACGGTTTCTTCTGCGCGCAGGCACATGTTTGCTAGTCTTTAAGAGGGTAAGTAATTGCGCTCATGTATTAACAAATATAAATATCTTGATAAGAAATAGAATATTCATTAACCATTTTAAGAAAAACGAATATACTAAGTGAGTTTCTGTATGCTACAGTTTCATTGGGTGAACGTAAATTTACACAGTAAAGAAACAAACAAGACAGACGGCGGGCGGTAAGCTCATTATGCATTCAGCGTTTGGCACACTTTTACGATTTCACGAATAGTGAAGACGTTTGCGTCGTCGTTTGTATTCCAGACATCCAATGTGCAATGCGACAACAAAGTGATCGATACACTTGTCTCCGCAAGTTAAACCTCTTGATAGATGTCAAACCAGCATTTTTGTTGTCACCTTATATTCAGAGCAGATGGTCACAATACTGAGTAGTGTTTTTCAGAATCTTGTATACCTATTCAACTTTCATGGTAAACAGGGTTATTCAAAATAACCTAAACGTAGAAGTACCCACCTACTTAACGCGAGTACACATTTTACTTTCACTTCTATCTTGGCCGTTAACAATTTAGAGAAAAAGATCAGTGCATTTAAAGCATTTAATAACGAACTGTGAATATAAGTGAACGGTATACTACTATTAACTGCATACGTAATTATTATCTGCAAAAAAAAAAACAAAGTCAAATAAATAAACTTCTGATATTAAAGACCAATAATTAGGTACAGAAAACAGAATCATTGAAGGCGCTTTTCTTAAGCACAAAAACAAGTATCTTCTTTTATATTTTCAACTGAATTATAAAAATATCTTGTTCTCAGCAAATAAACCTAATTAAAAATCATCTTTTATAGGTGTTCGTGGTCACGGCTGTGGGCTTATGATATTAGATTTATCGTTATCAGAATTTTATTGTGAGCATTTTAAATCTAACTGCCCAGAAAACAATTTTGTTGGTAATAAATTAAGCAAAGAAATCTGATTGTACCTATAATATGCTTTGCACTGCTGCACATTTGTTAGTGTATAGTCAGTAAGTAGTCGCGCTACTCTGAAATATGGTGGTGGCAGCAGTTATTTATAGGCTTTGAAGAAGATTCAGCTGATGTCTAAGCTATGTAGATGGATTTATATCTACGCACGCTTGATGTTAAAATGTTTATAATTAAGTTTCTTGATAAAAAACATAATCAATCATTGTTTCCTTTATAATGAAAGCGTTATAAATTACCAAAGTTCTTATAAGCTTAGACTATAGTGTTACGACGGTCTAACTATTCATCGTATGACACAGTGGAAAACAAAATACAGACACGAATGAAGTCACTAATCACCAGCTTTAATTATTCAGAAATAACAGTTTGAAATCAACAAGTTATTAAACTAGATTAGTCTCGTACAACAATTCACGTTAAATTTGTCCACACGAAATAATAATGTCAAATAATAGAGTTCCACACTAATTATAAAACAATAACACTTCGCTACAATACTTCAACCTCCATTCGATCCGCACTATGGAAAAACGCTCAACACAACTGTCTTCCAGGCGGCAGCTGTCGCCTATTTATAGCCTGCAGAGTTCCAGGCTAATGTTTTATAATATGCGTCCTTAACAAACACTGGAAAACACTAGAGAAAACTTGAGAGCGGCCTTGGCAGAAACACCTGCTGGGCCGGTCGAGAAGGGTGTAGAACGACACTATCGTACTAGAATGTTCCGTATTGTGTAACAATAGGTCAAGTTGTGAATCACGTTTAATAATAAATCATGATTACTATGAATTGCAATTGTTATTAGGTAGATTGCAGTAGATAGATTTGTTTATTCAAATAACCGCAATGCGTATTTCCAAACATGTATAACATAAATACAGATTAACCACTGTATTATACTGTATAAACTCAGATACTATACTATACACAGATTAACGTAAACACTATACTGGATAGTACAATTTGTACAGTCAAACTGTGACAACAGATGATGACATGTACGTCAGTTTTGTGTGCATTTCCCAGGACACGACAAAGTTGATGAAATTAATAAACAAAGAACTGAATCGGTTCTATAGACACGATCTTATTCGAAAAGCTGTAAATATGCGTCTTGGAATTTTGAGTGTGTGACGGGTAGCTTCTCTTTTGTAACACGTCACTGACGTAATCGCAGGGTGCAGGGAATTATGTGCCACAAAATTCTAGAAAGAGCTTCTAATTCTGCTTTCTATTGCTTCCTTTACTTTTAGAATCACTGTGAGAACGTTAAAATGTAATATTTTTTTATCGGGATTCTCTAGTGTATCGTAATGCTGTTTATAAATCATAAGTGATAACACAAACATTATGTCTGTCAAAACCCATACTATATTGAAAGTCACGATTAAATTCAAACGACTTAATGTAAGGAGATAAATTAAACAAAATAAGGCATATGAAAGAAAAACCGCAAATGTAATTTTTTATAGTAAGTGCTATTATTGGAATAAGGTTGACTTGAAAATAGCTTGACAGGTTAAGCATGTTATCCTAACTAGGCTGCAAAATTAATGTCATTTTCTATACGTCAATTACTGTCCGCTTTATTTAAAATATATCATATCTACACTCGGGAGAAAATACACACCACGCGCTCGCATATACTCCTTCATTCGCACATTAAAAAAACTGTATTTTCTTTCACAAGTTTGTATAAAAATTGTTTTGATGCATGTTTCACAGAATTATAATAATCAAAAATAGTTCGAATATTAATTCATATATAATTTTGGTGCAGGTAATGATTGTTCCAAATGTAAGTTAGCTTAACTAAATTTGTATCTGCAGAATTAACTAGTTACGTTTATGGTAACTTTCTCGTAATTACAAGAACGTTAGAGTTACACTTTACCAACATAAAGATTACACAGTACAGGATGGTGCTAACTGGAATATGACTGCTGACTAAGAAGAAAAGGTTATCCTTCTTTGAGTTAGTCAAATATAATATATTACCTAAAGTATAGAAGCACCAGTTACAAAAAGCGATATTTATATTTAATACTATTTTGCAAAATTATGGACTGAAGATTTCTGCCGCTAAATCAAAAACCATGGCGTTTCTAGGTTAACGTCCCATTAGAACAAAAATTATGGTAGACAATCAAACTTTGGAACAGGTTTGTGATTTTGATTATCTGGGATATAACATCTCATACAACGTTGATACCGTTTGGGTTAATAAACTATCAAAGTTTAGATGCATCTGTGGGACAATTCATAGAAATTTACGAAATAAAACTCTGAAGGAAACCTGTATGAAATTTTATAAAACAGTAGCTGTTCCGACATTCCTTTACGCAAGTGAGACATGGACCCTCGGTAAAGGGGATGAAAAGAAAATTCAGGCTGCCGAAGTGAGATTTCTGAGAAGTGTCCAAGGATTCTCCCCTCTGGATAGGAGAAGAAACATAGACATTAGGCAAGACTTAAAGATCCAGTCTTTAAATGAGACGATTAAGGAGTATAAGAGGAGATGGTGTGGACATGTGGCCCGAATGCCAGATACCAGATTGCCAGTGGCAGCTCTCAAGTACAAGCCGAGTGGAAAGAGGGATGTTGGTAGACCGAGGAGGAGATGGGTTCCGGAACAGGCCAACTAGGGCCTAATCCCTGTAGTGAAGATGATGATGATGATGAAGTATAGAAGCAAATAAAAGATCTGAAAATAGAGAGCGTAAGGTAAGAAAAGCTGGGGTTTATAAGAGATGCGTGGTCCCAAATGTACCTCCTGCTGAGTCGACTCTCCCTGCAGCGTTCCTGAATCGTGTTTGTTGTGATGCTGTTACGCATTCGTAGCGTAGTCGTGGAGACTTTACCTCACTCCGTTCCAGGGTATTGCGCCGAGCACAATAAGTAAAATCTGCATTCCTTACGAGAGACGTAAACTACGTTCTACAATACAGAAGTTTACAGTAGCGATACGTGTAGATACCAACGTAAAGTTATCATGATGCTGTTGGGAAATCCACACAGAAAGGAAAATAAGTTCTCAATTAAATCTGAACTAAATGGTTAACATATTGAATTGGATCTTATATTTACATGCATTACACGTTAAATTATATTAATATATTACTCGGAAACTTGCTTATATGTGTAATGACTGTAAAATAAAAATAAGACTGACCACTAATTATTTATTTGGTTTCCGTTTGGAATGGCCCACAATTTTTGTCTCGAAACTGTCTAACATAAAGTTTTTTTTAAGTTACTCTCATAAGTAGATTACAAATTTGACAACTTAAACATTGTGCAAAAAGCATTATTACGTACTTGAGAATATGTTGTAAATTTATTGCACATTGGAACTCGAAAAATGTTAGTTATTTTTCTAGTAACTCAGACAAAATTATTAGCATTCTAGTTTTTAGTAAACGTAAATTTAAATCCATGATGATAGTTTTACGTAATTTGATGGACAAGCAAGGACAGCAGCTTTACTGTTACAACGAAAACCCGTTATGGCTGTCAGTGGCTTAAAAAGGAAAGACTGTAATGATTTTTGTATAAGATGTCACCGGACAAAAGGCTTCCCGCATGACAAATGGCGCCAATCGTACACTCTAGTGTTTTTGGTGGCCCTAAAAAGGACCTGGTAGCGAGAAAGCTGATGTTGGTCGTGCCGGGCTGAGATGTTCGGCGGCTGCGCCCGCTGATCGTGGCATACTGCAGTCTTCCTATTCTTTCGGCATCGGTTGTAGAGTCGGCTGCCGGCCCAGCGACGTCCATCGCTGGCGCGAAACGGGAGTGCGAAGACGCAAGAACGGCGGCGGTCCTATTCTTCGGCTGTTCCTTCCGGCTGACTCCGCCTCGATGTCGTCCGAGAGAGGAGAGGAGATGAAGTGCGTCCGATGGCGTGGCAATGAGTGTCACTGGTACCGGAGAACAGACGTAATGAATCGCTGTTGCCGCAAAGAATATATATTGTACTGCTGTTAAAATACACCATAGTACATAAGAGTAAAATAATAATTTTAGGAGAAGCCAATGTATAAAATTAATAGTATTATGAACATGTGTTAGAAGTGTAGACAGAAAAACTGATTTGTGAGTCACGACCAACATAGAGGTAGACTCCAATATTATATATAGAACAGCATTAAGGAATATGTGTTGACAATTATTATATTAAATTGGAAATAAACATTCAAATAAAATGAAAGATTAATAGATTAGTTATCTAAAATATACTAATTATAGGGATAATGTAAAAAAGCAAATAAATGTAATTAATAATTATTAATAAAATTATATATGTTGTTAAGAGTCATATGATGGAAAATGTGACGAATGTAGTTAGGTATCTAAATGGCAAATTGTAAATTGTTAGATTTGAATTGTATTCAAATGAAAGAAAATTTGTTGGTCTAATTTTATATTTAAAAAGAGCCACATCAAAACGTCTAATGTTATATGTAATAAGATACACATTAAAAGAGTTTAATTTTTATAAAAGAGTTTAATTTTCTATTTAATAAAGGAAACCTTTAAAGGAAGGGAGTTAACATTGATATTGAATTTAATAAACATACGAGAGTATAAATCTATAACATTGAAAGAATCATAATTTGTATACAACTTAATAAACAACAATATTTCAAGAAGTCTGAGTATATCACTTAGAGAACACCGAACTAAAAGAAGAAGCCTCCTGGAAGATAGTTTGAGTGTCAATACAATAAAATTCGATATTCCGAAGAAGTATCAAGTTAGTAATCATAGAAGAAAATATAATTCAACATTTAATCTAATAAGAAATCCCAGAGAAGGAATAGATCACGAAGCCTAGCATTACCTTTAAGATGATAAACATCAACTAGAATTGAACCCGTTGCAGTTGTGAAGAGTTCAGATTCAAGCTATTTACATTTATATGGTAGATATTCTTACCTTGTTATTTATTAAAAAATGTATACACTAACGTTATTTGGTACGGATTAAAGAAAAGAATAAATCATACACAATATTAAATAATATAAATCAACTTAATAATTGTTAACCCTGAGATAGAGTTTTCTTTTCATGTGCAGATAGAAAAAAGTAATATCTGTAATTAAATATCATAATTACAATACTTATATAAAAATTACAGTACACAAAATGACGCAACCAACGTGTGGCATTTCTTAATTACAATATTTGCAAATAAATTACAGCATAATATATATATATATATATATTTATATATGTGTATATATATATGTGTATATATATAAACATATATACGTATATATACTCATATATACGTATACGTATAAAACATTGAGTATACGTAATTGATTATAGCAAACCAAATAAGGAAACAGGGATCAGTGTTCGTGTGTGGGATAAAGCATGCAATACATAACTCTGTTGTGGTTATATATAAAGGATTACTATTGATCTGCCTAATTAGATTATTATTATTAATACTATCTTCATTATTATTTTAATATGTATGGCGATAATTCATTTATTATTCATAGTTTATAGGCCTATAGTTGTTCACTTATTTCACAGGTACTATGTAACGAATAGTAACACGTTGTAATCAACGTGTGAGCCTAGTATTTCAAAGAATAAGTAGATATGCTCCTTTCAATGTTTTGCTATTTTTTTCAGAGATCACGTTATTTTATTGTATTTTCCATATTATTTGTAGATTGATTCAAATCAAAATTTTTAAGTTATTAAAATCAGGACTCTGCTTCTATGCTTATCAAAACGCTAAGACAACATTGGTCCGATCTTCGTGCTCTTCAGTTGTGTATAATAATTCTACACCTACAAAAAACGAAATGACATGCAGAGATGCGTCTGTGTCGACCATAGTTTACTAATAACGTTTTTTAAGTTTCAAATTATTACAATGTAGTTCCATCTTATTTTCGTTTTCTACACCCACAAACAACTACAACGTATAAACGAATTAGGATTATATGAACCGGTTAACTTTCTCTCCTTAAATTATTAGATAGGAAATTTTCAAAAAGCAAGAAAACAATATTCTATACAATGTCAGTGTTACCACTAGCAGGAGGGCATACAGGCGGCTGTGAAACACGACTAACTTTATTTTCTCGCTCTTTTGTTTTATCACTACAAACGATCTGACGTTCATTACAATCAGATGTTTAGTTCAGAACTTCGATATTTGTAGTTCAATTGAAGTCTTTTTACTTTGTTTAATTACATAACAATATCTAGCATTTTACTGCACAATCTTTGTGTACGTACGAGATTACAATTTTTATCGTACTACTTTGGACACATTTAGCTTCCACATTCTGTTTCCCATGTTTCCCATGCTGTTTCATCAAAGCATAAACTAAATATAATTATAATAACCTAATTATCCATATGCCCAAGTAAACTTGAAATGTACTATTGAAAGCATTCTATGATTTCTTGTAATGAATAATAAAAACTTTTAATTAATTTTTTTTTAGTTAGCTGATATAGAATGTCAAAATGTTTTAATTCAGTTATGTATGTGACATATTTACACTTTCCGTTAGCTCTACCTCAACCATTTTTTCCTGTATTTATCTACGATTAAATCATCGCATTCAGAAATGTTCTACATATGTAGAATATATAGGATCGACGTATGTAACTGCTACACGTAAGTGGAAATGTTACGGAGATACATGACGTGAAAAGAAACCAGTTTACACACTTAAGCTTACATGCGACTCACATTTATGTACACACTATTCACACTATTATTTTTAGGTAACTCTTGACTGTTTTTACAAGATTTCTATATAATATGTAGGCCTACGTTTCAATAATAAACAATTTTTAAATAATTCATAAAGACACCTCTGATGATAAAAATATTATATGAAAGGTGTGTCATATAATAATACAACAAAAGATTAACAGAATACACTTTCATAATATTTATTTTTTTAAAACACACAAACACACATATATTATATATACATGTGTGTGTGTGTGTGTGTGTGTGTTTTATCTAAATATGTATGAAAACATAGACATATGTACATATATCATATACATACATATAGACATATATACATATATACACTATACATAAATAACCTATGCATCATGTCACTGGTAATATGGATTTTGTGTTCACACCGTTTTTACTTTTGTGTTAGTAAAGCTACTCTTTTGACTTTTCTATAATGGTTATAAGACCACTTAACGCTTATCATATTTGATTTAAATTTACCGAACGTTAATTTTTACTTGAACTACAGAACCTACTTCAATTAGTAGGTTAGTAACAGTTTTTAATACATTGTAGTAAACAATTGAAACATAATATAAAAAATGCTGAACACACGCTCATCGAGATTTCGTATTCAAAAACAAATAATTTGTATTTAAAATTAAATAATTTACGTTTAAGCTTAAATTTCAGTACAAACCGTAGGACTAATGCGTATGACATACTTGAAGACGAGTAGTCTTGTTTCGAAATCGAAAGCCATTAAATGGCCTAATGCTGAAGACGGCAGACGTTGCGTGGATAATGACTCAGTTGCATGCCTCACTGAAATATTACCCAACGTAGAAAAACGGCAACTGTCAGTCCACATTCTGTATCATCATCCATTAGTGAGGTATCCACTTCCAACCGTTCATAATTTGTCAGTATACAATATATGCTTGTAACATTAACATGTTATTGTTTATGAAATTTGACCTTTCCTCAGTTACTTTATTCAAAAACAGAGTTTTTAGCTTAGAACAATAAAAAATGCATTAATTATATACCATTGATTGCTTTTAATTTTAAACCTAATCTTCGTTTTCTTAGTATCCTTATTATACGTTCACTGAGCTGCCTTGTAGTCATCTCTCATTAATTGATTAATTTCTACATACACAATTGTAAACGATAACAATGTATTCATTGTGTGTATGGTCACCAAGTTGCAATGGTTAATTTTAAATAGGTTAGATACCTGATAATCCTTCATGCAACTTACTTGGTCGCTATGCACGACGCGTTTCGGGATCAAGGTCCCATCTTATGCAACTTGGTGACCATACACACAATGAATAGTGAAGCCTATTCGGCACTTTTGGTCTACAAATATAAAAACACCAAGGTCAAATTAATCAATGCCTCTTCTAACATTGAATTCAATAAGAAATGTTTACACTTAAATCTCATACCAAGATATGCCGTTATTAACATTATTAACAAATCTAGAGCCGCACAGATAGCTAAAAGTTCAGCAGAGAGAATTTGGATTAAGAAAGAAATTAACCATCTGTGTGTTAAAAAGATCCGTCTCAACTCAGATTTATACAGAATACACCTGGAACTACTCAATGCATTACATCCTGCTATCTATAATAGTGTACTCGATAAGGTTGAACAACAAATACAATGCATCAGATATAAAATTTTCGTTACATACAACAAGAAACTTTGCTCTCTACAACACAAACAACGTAACACGGTCGATACAGTATGTAAACACAAATTTTATAAGCGGGTAGAGAATTTAACCGATATGAACCTAACCAATGACGAGGAAACTTTACTGAATAAAGGACTGAAATATAATCTACCCGCACGTAGTAAGAATCATTTAGTACATGAAGTCATTAACGCTGAAGCAGCCATTAAATTTTTACCCAGTGATAATACGCAAAATGAAGCCAGAGTAATGATAAACAATAAACTTAATAGGCTATTAAATATGAATACACAGACACAACATCTCGAACGTAAATATCGTAACGACCGCGTAGTAATTAGTAACTTGCGTAAGAAGTTAATTGATAATAATGTTATATTACTGAAGGCCGATAAGGGTAATACTGCCGTCTTACTACACAAACATGTATATGTGAACAAAGTAATGCATTGAGTAGTTCCAGGTGTATTCTGTATAAATCTGAGTTGAGACGGATCTTTTTAACATACAGATGGTCAATTTCTTTCTTAATCCAAATTCTCTCTGCTGAACTTTTAGCTATCTGTGCGGCTCTAGATTTGTTAAATCAAACATCGTGGTGTGATTCTTTGGGTAAAAATTGTTAGCGCCAAAGGAAATTCAAAACGAAATTGTAAATGTATCAGGAGATGCTGCGACTTCAAAGTCAACGTTTTGTAAGTAGGCACTTGAGTTTAAACGTGGTCGTACGGACATTGAAGATGTCCCCACTGGACGCCCAAAAATTTGCAACAACTTCGAATGCGGCAGCCATCTTGCACAACGCTTTTTCATACCAAGTTCTTGAGTTAATGTATGAGGCACACGCTCATATGAGATGCCTCTGATTTCAACAACATCATCCACTCATCAATCTGCGGTCTTTCAACACCCTATGAAATTTTTTCAATAAATGCCATTTTTGTTGCACTTTTTTGACGTCCACTGCTGAGATAGTCTTTAGTGCTTGTACGACCACGTTTAAACTCGAATGTGCCCCACATACTGTTGTTTCTGAAGGCGCAGCATCTCCTAACATATTTGCAATTTCGTTTTGATTTTCCATTGGCGCTGAAACATTTTTAACATAGAATTCATCACAACACGATGTTTGATTTTGTGCATTTTAAAAACACGCGAAACAGGAAAATTTCAAACAGGTGGTAAAAAGTGAATAAATTGACAGATATATCTGGAATTTAACAGGTGTTCACACAAAATATAAGTCTTGCAGCACACGAAAGATTTTAGATCTACCATTGAGCTATAGATGCCGCTCCGCGACTTTTCAACTGACCCTCGTATGTTTATTGACAAATGAGTATTATTGTTGTACGTAGTGGCTAATGAAACACACAATCATTTTACTAGGTTGCTGTTCATACAGAAATTTTAATAACAAATTCGAATAGAATTTGTCTGATATTTAACGTATTCCATTTATGATTGCAGATATATTCAAAAAACATTTTTTTTAGTTCTTGAAAATTGAGTCAGCTTCACTGGTAGTATTGTGAGCTACTCCCATACTGTTTTGATTTTAAAGCAGTAAAGGAATACCATTATTATGTTTGTGACGTCTTTGGAATCTGTGGTGTAACACCCTGTTAGTTTATTACAACATTAATACCAATTCAGTATTAAGTTAACGTGAAAACAATGTGAGGATAGGTTATGTACACTAACCATTACATATTTATGATGCCATGAATGCCATATGTTAAATTTCTTTCCATATTGCAGTTATGACTGCTATATACTAACTATTTGTAATCAATTCCGTACTTTTACATTACTCTGGTAATGTAATAACATTCATATTAGGTAAAGCTAACAGTAGCTACAATTGTTACATGAATGTAATCTACATGTGTTCCTTGTAGTTGTGTAGAATACTCGGCATGATGTCGAGAATCATATATTTCTTAGTGTAGTAGGAAATAAAATATTGCATGGAACTAAGTGTGGCCACTTACAAGAGACGCTGTAGTAAAACGTACAACAGTCGGGTTGGACTACACGACAAGAGGTTGTCATCAGACACGAAAGGTCAATGTACGAAAAGAAGATATGTGGAGACTGACGGGAATAAATTGTTCCAAAACGAAGATGTTTGAAAAGTCATATGTGCAGTATCGCATTCAATCTGCGCCAGGACACAAGTGGTAATAAAAACATTGCGGTGGCAGTCAAACAACGAAGGTCGAATGCTGTAGTTACAAAAACAAATGAGGCAAATGACGAACTATAAAAGTCGTAGGTTACAGGAAAGATTGCGCAGTATGGAATTTTGAACCGGCTAACTCCTAAGTGGGAATGGCAAGAAACAGAAGGATTACATCCGAAAAGTTTATATCGTAAATAAATCAGTTTGTGGCACAAGAAAATACATATGTCTTCACTGACCAGTTACAAAAAAGAGAAAAACGAAAATAGTTTTGCAGGGGGGAGGGATTGGAGAGAACGAAGCGTAAGAAATTAAAACTTTCGAAATTACAGACAGACCAGCACGATAAGGAAAAAAGTGAACAACGCAGAAAAGTTCTATTTCTACGAAAAAGGTGAGGCCCTCAATGAAAGCACAAGTAAAGTATATTATTTTATGGTTTCCCGTGTTTAATGCGGTGTACTTAAATTGTTAGAAGAAGCAAAAAATATGTTTTATTAAATGTTTCTTTGCATCACCCTTAATTCTACAATAATTATTCTGTGGACTAAAAAATGTTAAATTTTATACTTCTTGCTGATTAAGCGATTAAATTACTCAGCCGCGGTTAAAAACAAATAACATTTAAAACACTTTACACTAATAATTACAACGCACGATTGTACTGTTACAAAACAATTTGTGCAGATTGACTGACCGTTGCCGCTGCCACAAACTTTATATAGGTCGTTGTCAACCCAAACAATGGAAAGCCATACTGTCGATGCTCTTTAGGTCGCACTTGTTTATTCTGAGACGGTAATTTCAAAAATATCCAAAATATCCCATGTTTATCCCATAATATCCAAAATATTATGGGATACTTACACTCATGCACCACATTACCGCTTGATGGCTAATTTCGATGGCTGTTATAGTTTTTGCTTTTTCTTCACTTTTGTCTTAATTAAATTTTTAAATAACGTAAATTTAAGTTTATGTGTAAAACGTACGCATGCATGCAGGGGCTCGCGCGCGCGACAAAATCGCCTACACCGCAGACAAAATATACAGTACATGTTTATATCACAAACGATATAAAACCACATGTAGTCCAATTAGGAGAAATAAAATAAGTTACGAGAAAGTAAAGGAAATAGTCAAATAAACAAATAATCCTTTCCCGCGCTACGATTTTCTTAGTTCTATTTAGTAAGGGGTGAGTAACTTCAGATGATATACTAAAATATGTACGTTCATTTTTAGAAGCAGGCGATTTGTTGATAAATTTTATGTAAGCAAGCGCCCTCCAACCCTGAACTGAAAACCATTGTCGAAATTTGTTATGATAAGAACACATTGTAGGACGTGTGTTTTGTTTTTACAGTAGAAACATTTTGTTCTTTGTTTTTCTATCTGATAACGTTTTGTCAATTGTTGGCAGTATGTTACGTAAAACAACGCAAAATAAATGGAAGGAGATTCCTAATAATACAATCCTAATAAATTATTTATTTACATACATTGTTTATACTTGTATATGAAATAAGTTATCCTCTTTGATACATTTGTCTTTAATTCTTTAATAAGCTGAGTATTTCCTATTTTGTTACCTTTTGATTAGATTGGGTAAGATTTAGTTACATTTTTTATAACTTACAGTAACAAATACAGGGTTACACGGTTTTAATAAAATGTTTGGTATTTTCTATATTTGTATAATAACATATTTGAAGCTAATGTCTAACACACCAGTTTTTATGTATTATTTTATTTAAATTACACTTGAGAAGATACTCACAAAGTTGCTAGAGATGATCATCGTAAGATTTCGAGGTTCCTCGTGAATTGGAACTATTCTACCAGCGTTGGTTACAAGACACAGAAACATAAATTTATTTTCTGGAAATAAATATTGACTGTATTTATTAATGTTTTAGTGGATAGTTAGTGAGGATCGGTCAATAATACAACTTTTAGTTATTTTGCGTCGACGTTTCGACAATATTTATTGTCATCTAAAGAATTGATTGATGTATTTATTAAGTCAGAGTTCATTTAGGTTTAATAGAAAGTTGGTCAACTTAATAAAACTTCAGACAATTTGTAAATACAAAAGCTTCGTTTCTGGTATAATATACTGTTACGACGGTCTGTCTGATCGTCGCATGCCTCAGTGGAAAACAAAATACAAGACACTAATGAACTCACCAGTAATCACCAGTATTAATTAATCACAATTAACAGTTTGAAATCAACAAGTTATTCAACAAGATTATACTCGTACAATAATTCAAGTTAATTTGTACACACGCAATAATAATGTCAAGTAGTTGAGTCCCGTACAATAATCACTTTTCACTAATGACGACGTGAAGGCACTGTGTAATCGCCCGACGTAAACTGAACTGACGGCCGCTGGATGCTTAATTTATACCCCGCTTAGAGGCCAGAATAATCTGTCACTTTTTCGATGACGTGATAAACATGAGCTCTCGAATCCACTAGAAACAGTGTCACTGTCTGGCCTTGAACACAGTGCCCGACCGCACGGTCTGGAATACCCTCATGTTGTCTTTCCTGTTGACGCATGACAAGTGTCACGTAATTGTCTTTCATCGCAAAGTAGCGCCACTACACGTTTCAGCCATTATAAGACGAGACAATCTGAGTGGCTCAACAAGAGACTCAGCATCCCAATATATATGCCGTGTCACTTGTGTTACGAACAAGGTATTGAATTACGTAGAAGACTTCAATCCCTTTTCAAACAGCTCGTGAATTTGCAACATATGTGTAGAAATTAATTTCGTATAAAATCATAAAATACAATTATATATGTAAAAAAATGACATAAAAAGATATCGTGACAACATATCAATTTAGTGTGCCACAATAAATAAATACATGTTTCGTCCTAATCGTCTTTAGAAAGGGTTTTTATACCGGCAATTTTTAACTGTCACTGCTTAGAAACGTTCAATTTTTATTAATATTTATTGGATCTCGAAAGTGTTAAGAACATTCTAGTGTTGAATATCATTTCTGCATCTGCAATATTATAAGTGGAGTTTGATGTTTTCGTTGCCTCTAGAAAATAAAAAGATATGTTCTACAAAATTTCTGGATGCTGCAAAAAATTCGGTAAAATTTAGTTGCATAGACTTGTAAAGTGTACGTATCCAGAGTCGGAGGATGAATGTCCACCCTTAAAGAAATAACAGTTGAGTGTCTCGGACCCACGTCTCTATCTGCTGTAGAAGTATGATATAACGCAAGTACAAAACTGTACATTAGCTGTGTTCTAGAACGCTATAGCTACATTATTTGCTGGTAAGCTGAAACAAAGTCCCTGGATAGGCAAAAAAATGTTGTATACTGTTAAACGAAAATAATGGACACGTGTAAGTGTACATACACGTTAAATAGGCAAATGAAAATATCATTCATTAGGATGTCAGCTGGTGATGTTCTATAACAACGTAATATCATAACCTGATACAGCCATGAATCTAGGCACTAACACAAGACACTGCCTAAAATGGATATCAAACTAAAATGGAGAAAACACATCAAGAAAAAAACTTGAATAACTCGGTACAAAATATAGAAACATAAGTCTCTGGCCAAATTATTAGGTTGCTTATTCGTAATAATAAAAATTGTCAGTTCCAGTATTCAGTTTTTTCTAAACTTTTAGGTTTCAAATAATTAGACAGTGTTAAATTGCCATTGAGTTTTGTCAGGAATATGGAATATTATGCCTACCATGTACGTTGGCAATACGTTGTTTACATTCTTATGTAATATTTACGTGCCCAATTGCCCATCTTGGCCCAGTTGTGAATGATTTGGAGCTTTTGAAATGGAAAACAGAAAAGAGAAACACCTTATCGTAAAATGGAACTCGTTGCTACAATAATTGACGCTAGAACCATAACAATTTCTTAGAAGGAACTACATTAAAAGTATGGATAAGGGAATCGGAGTAAAAAGTAGGAATGAAAAATTATTAAATAATAAACAAATATTAAACAAAAATATGGTAAATCCGAAATATCGATATATACTTAGACCTTATCAGGGTGCGTAGAGTTAATGAAGAAATTAAAAACGTCTCACAAAAACACCAGCACGTACTGAGTGATCATGTGAACGTCGAGATCCTGCCATTCTTGAATTATCAGCAACTAAAAGGACTTAAGAGGACAAAAGCATTTGAGTTTGTGTACTGAGTGTAGTGTAGTGTTCACGGCAGACACATAATACTTAGATTGTTTTTCTTTGATAGAGAGAGGGAATTCTCACCACTGGTGATCACTTACTATAAGTTAAGTTCGAGGTAAGCTGACTTGTATAAATTCAAACTAAGGGGTAGATTAGAAACAGGTGTACGAAATAAAAAATAGAGAAAAAAGTATGAATGCTGTACAGTAAATTCATATTAGTATCACAGCTACGCTTTGTAGTTGCCGATTTTTCAGTGTAAACTTTTTTTGTGTGCTTCATTCAGAGAAACGTCATCGGCTTTTAATTTGGACAACCAAACAATCTCAGTAGCATAATGTACAAAAATAAATGGGTTAACTAGACAACGCACTGATAAAAAACCAGGAGTGTGTAAAGGTGTGTTCTCCGTAAGGCTCTACTATATCTGTAGGATTACTGTCATGAAGAAAACAGCAAAACTTCAAATAAAAAAGTTCACTGCACAGTAAACATAAAGTAATTGACTCTGTAAAGTTAGGGCATGTCTTGCTAAAAGCTTTAGATTCTAGATTCTAACATAAGATAAACCAGCGCATTGTAAATCGAAGTTTTGGAAAAGTGAAAATCAAAAGAAACCAAAGAAACATGAGAAACGCAGAGATGGAAATTCTGTAGATATTTACGCGACAACAAAAATATGCTGCCGACTCATAGACATTTTTTATAGTTAAAATTATTGGCGCCCAGCATTTAACCGAGTTATGTTACCCACAAATAATTATTCCTGATAAAAAAATTCATTTACGCGATACACATACATAAATTTTAAACGAGACATATAAAGTGGATGTATGAAATTTACGTATCACTAATGCTACACAATGTAGTAGCCGGCAACACAGCAAGGCGATGGGCGTGGATGAGACGGGAGAAGCAGTGAAGTGACTGACCTTGACAGGACTATTTCCATGCAGGATACTACAGCGTAATTGAAATTTCCGAATTCGTGTTTGCTGCGCTCCTGTCACGTATGCGTATCAACGTGCGTACGAACATTACCTCCTACCGTTTGGGCGTAGTGTGCGGCACGCATTACTGCGATAAGGAAACTCTGGATTCCTTGTAAGGTGTGTAGTGTAAATAGGGCGCTTTGAATGCGCGTGTACCATGTTGCTGTAAAGGTATCATAACCCTGTTAAGAATACCTGCACTGATAACGTGGCACGCGCTAATGTTAGATAAATATAATAATATTAGGGGAAAATTTAAAGCCCATACTCCTATAAATAACAATTTTCTTAAAATTTCTGTTCAGAAAACACTTATACAAATATTGTTTTTACTTCAATGTAAATGGTGATCACGAAAAAAATCGTGTTCTAGTTAAGGGCTGATTCTGATTGTACTACCTTCAAAACATGAAGGAAAGTCATTTTATGAAAATTGTGTGTGTGTGTGTGTGTGTGTCTGTGTGTCTGTCTGTCTGTCTATCTGTGTGTAGAATGTTTTCTATGGCGAACGATAACTGCCGCAAATTCAAACAGAATCAAATAATTTTTTGCATATATGGCCGAGTTGTAGAGGACTCAAGGCCTATTGATTTTGGTGAAGATCGGTTATGGGAAGGGGTAGTTTACCTGCAACGTTTTACGTTTTAACAAGATTAAAGTACATGTTTAAACTTTTTCAAACAATGGTAATTGTTAAAAATAAAATAATATTGTTGCCAGGCAACCAGGTTGTTCGGTTAGGAGGGAGGGGTAGTTTACCTGCATTGTTTTGTGTTTTAACAATAGTAAAGTACTCAATTTTAATAAATAAGTGCCCCGAAAATAAAGTCATATTAATCCACTGTAAAATGGTAAATGAGATAATTATAAATGGAGTGATTAGTTGAAGGGGGACCGGGTGATCTTTTGAAAATTACTGTTCTGAAATCAAGTAAAGTACGAATATTTAATTTTGAAGGATAAGATACCTTTGAAATTACATATGGTAAAACTATTGTACATTGAATGCGCGTTACATTAATGTTAATTTATATAATTTTATACTTACTAATGTAACTATATTAAATTTAATGTAAACATTATTACAAAAATACATTTTTTACCAGATTTAAAATATTACAAATTGTTCTCTAAATTTACATAGAACATACGTTAAAATTAGTTGGCAATTAGTATTTATAAATTGTACGATTTTTTAACTTTGCCTTTCTTTTTGTTTTTTTTTTATTTCCTTCTGTTTATTTTTCATGTGATTCAACGTTCTTTTAGTTTAGCTTCTTACTACATGTTAAACGTCAATCAGTAAATTTTTAAATTTATTATTATTTGTGTTATTTAGTTTTTAAATAATTGTGTACCTAAATAAATTATTATTATTTATTAATTTGAATTATATTCATGTGCAGGATATATCATATGTAGTTTTACACTGTGTGTTTTATTTCCTCTTTCATTAAATTTAAGAATAGTTGTAGAATCTTTTCTCTACAGTAGCAATTGTTTCTCTATCATTAAGCATCAATTATTAATTGATAAAAATTTTATATTTCATTTATAAACAGATTTCATTAACAAAATTTGTATATTAAGCCCAGCAGTCAAAAAAATAAAGAATCAGTATGTATATTCCTCTTCCGGTGAAATTTGTCAGAGAGAAATACATTTTAAAATATATGCTCATACATTTTGTAGGACACTGTTGAAATTTAACTGATGTACGTAATCTATTCATAATTTTCCGTAACGCTGAGCACAAAGAAGAATTTCTACGAAACCGAAACATCGAAGCATGATAATATTTTTAGGCTTTAAAAATAAGATTTCTAGACTGTGGGAAATCGAAAGTGTGGAAAAAATATAGTGTTAAAATCACCTGGAGCGTTACGTTTTTGATGAAGTTACACATTTTGCATCACGCATTTTGTGGAATGACTCCCAGCCTAGAAACATTATCATGTTAAAAAGAAAAGAATTTAAGAAAAGGTAGACAAGTGTTTCGATACTAGCGTTACTTATAATTTTAAGTTAAGCAAGCTTAAATGGATTATATATACAAATTGAATTAAAAAGCTGTAGTTAATTTGATCCCCCATTTAAGCATACGTTTTTCTTATTGCGCATAAATAAATTACTTATTGACTGTGATGGAACAAGTCGTAACGGTTTGCCAGTGAGTAAGAAAGATAAAGTGAGAGAAAGAGAGAGAAAGAGAGAGAGAGAGAGAGGGAGAGAGAGAGAGAGAGAGAGAGAGAGAGAGAGAGAGAGAGAGAGAGAGAGAGAGAGAGAGAGAGAGAGAGAGAGAGAGAGAGAGAGAGAGAGGTAGAGATTCATTACTATGAGACTAAGTAATCGCGCACTAGCATTTTAAAACTATGACAATGCACTAGTACGAAAATATCCCATTGGAAATGAACTGGAATAGAATATTTATTAAGTGATTGCATTTAAAAAAAAGCGAAGACACTAAGTAAGGTTCTGTACAATACATTTTCATTGGGTGAACGTACGGTAAACTCGAAGTATAGAGGTGAAGAAATACACAAGAAAGACGGTGTAAGCTCATTATGCATTCAGCGTTTGGCACACTTTTACTATTTCAACGAATAGTGAAGACGTTAGTGTCGTCGTTTGTATTCCCGACAGCCAATGTGCAATGCGACAACAAAGTGGTCGATACACTTGTCTCCCCAAGTTAAACCTCTTGACATATGTCAAACCAGTGTTTTTGTTGTCACCTTATACTTAGAGTCAAAGGCCACAATACAAAGCGATGTTTTTCAGAGCTTCTCAAAGGAGCTTACTCTTTGACAGATATCAAACCGTAGTATGTATTATTACCTAGTATTTAGATATGGCAGGGTAAGATACTTAAGTCACCATTTTCTTTTGAGTTTTGTTTCTCTTTCCCATTCAATAGCCAATCCACGTCCGTTCAGCTTCCACTTGAAATTTATTGCCTCAATAGTTATAGTCTCAATAGTCTTCTTATACCTACAAAACATTCGATCTTACATGTGCCTAGGCAGTTGGCAGGTGGGGCGTCTTTCCCACCATGAGGTAGAGCATCTCACCATTTTGTCCGCTGGTGATGCCCTTGGGCAGTAACTAAATGCCACTAAACAAAAATAGTCGTTGTTAGACACAGAATACGGGTTTACTTCAATTTAATATATCCAAGTAAATTACATAACAAAAAAGACTGCGCACTATATTTATTGCAGACTTGACGAACACAGTGACATAACATAGATACTAGATACGACATACATAATTAGATACGACATAAAAAGTGAAGGCTACTTAACCTTTGAATGAAAAATTTGAGAAGTATATACGAAACAAACAAAAACATTTTCATCACACACTATTTACGACTCAAGTGATTGCACGGTGTTACAGATGAAACGCTCTGGCCAACATTTCGCGAGCGTTTCTACCGGTGGCGCATCTCACCCGGATTTACCTTACTATAATAATGGCACCTTCTTGTACCACCAAAGTAGCTTAGCAACAAAGCGCAGGGTAGGCTGCTAACATAAACCATACAGCATACATACACTGGTGGGAGAGTAACCACGAGTTTTAGCCACTTACTCTTACTCCTTGGATGTTATCTCAGTTAGCTATTTTTATCGGTTGAGTCGACCTGTGGCTGAGTGACCATCTGCCTCCTACAAGTTTTGATCGGATTTCTTGTCCTCCTCAAGGCTGGTACGTTTAAAATCATACGCCGTTTAATGAGGAGGCTTGAATCTAACAGAAAAAGTGTGACATTTACAAGGTTAAACTTATCAAACAGAGTACAAGAAACGGAGTTTCGAAACCATATGTTTCACGAATAAGAATTTCAGTCTCTGAAAATACAGAACAAAAGTCATTCTATAGGTATAAGCTTTGATGCCCACAGATAGGCAGGCAAACAAATAGATAGACAAACAGACGCACCCACGAGATGTGTTATCGCTATAAGTATTTTAACTCTTACTTATGGTTATAACGCAGACCAAACTCGTTAGCAAATTTACTTTATTTTGTAAATTTGTGTTTATATTATTATATTGATGTATTAAAAATGATATTTAATATGTTGTTAAAATTATTTTGTTTTAGTAGCATTTCGTTTAATCTGTATTATATGGACAGTAAAATTTTACTCTCTGTAACTTCCGAGTTACAGATTTATCAATGTTACTTCTAATTTAAAGAGATATGATAGTAATACTTCTGAGCATCAGGAAATTGCAGTAGCCTAATTCTCTGAGCTAACACTGTACACACACACACACACACACACACACACACACAGTTGATGATCTTTTTACATAGTGAAGATAATGCGAGAGGGTTGTAACAGTTTCGTATACAGTACGAAACTTGAAATAGTCATATCTTATATTACTCTTTTATGGCAACACTTAGCCTGTGTCGTCTTAGCACCTAAAACTACTTCGTCTGTGATACATCGTTAAATATTTTCCAATTAAGTAAGGATTTTAAATATTATCATCTTGTATATTATTAATGCCAGAGTACAATATATATATATATATATACATGTTAAATAAATATGTATTAAACATTTCAGGAAGTTACATGTCCATTCGGTAAATAGAAAGAGGCTGGTTTCATATAATGCAGATCTTGTATATATAGAATATTCTGTCTGAAACAATTAACAGAAAAATGAGTGGCTAATAATAGGAAAAAACGGTATTTTAGTGATTACTGCAAAGTACATGACAGTATAGTGGCGCAACTAGGAGCTGCTCCTGGGAGGAATGAAACTAGTTTCTGGTGGAGAGATGAGACTAGCTTGAAGATTGGCGTGTACATTTTCTTCAGAACAAATGGGATATGTTACGACGGTCGCACCGGATCGTCGTGGGTACAGTGGAAACAGAATAACTAACACCAACGAAGTCGCTAATTATAATCTTTAGTCAGACAAAAAAGGCAGTTACGAATCAACAGAGATTTTCAGAACAATTCAAGTTAACGTTGTCCGACAATGGATCTCACCTTATTACAGTTTGCACTAATTAACACTTCTCAATAAACCGCAGCAATCACTGCGAACTGCACTGATAAAATTGCCAGATGTAACTAAAAATGATACGCTTGAAATCCAGTGTTTATACCTCCGCCTAGCATTACAGTCAGATAGGGAGCACGGATGTTGGTAGGGTAGTTGAGTAATGATTGGAAGGGGCAGAACGTTTATAGAACAAAACCAGAAAGTTACGTAACTCTGCCGCGCAGAATAATCTCTAAACACCTGAAGAGTCTCGTCCGCCATTTGCCCAGAATACAATATCAACATCCTTTTCATATAATTAATCATAAAATTAATAGTTAAATATTTTTAAGCCTTGTTGGAATATTTGATTGTTTACGGAATACTTAACAGCTCTGAGGGGGATTACCTCGCTGACTTCTTCCCCACCTTAGTTACGCCACTGAGATGCAGAAGACATCCCATATCAACTATACTCTATCACTGGTTATACTCTAACCTGTATACTGAAATGGACTCAAAGATCAAAATGGTTTTTCTACCACGTCAGGTTTAAAAAACATTTGTCGTTATGAAGAACGGGAAGAATGTAGTATAATGGGAATAAAATTAAATGTGAACAAGTACGTATCTTCATAGTAGTTTGCGGATGGCTGAAGGTAAGATTGTTTAGAATGCTCAAGTAGAAAGAACAAAAAAACATATTACAGATCTGGCACGACTATCAACTTGGAGGAAACTGAAATACATTTGTGTGCGAGCATTATACAATACTCACATATTCACACACCTAAATGTTTCACCTTAACTTTTCGATTTTAGATATTGTACGTGACGTTTTGGGTTTCAGTAGCAGTTGTGTAGTTACACTCCTTCAAAGGTCCCCAATCAAAGTTTGTCGTAGTAATTTTACAAGGCCTATTATTGTCGTTATTTGTTTCTATGTGTGTGTCTATTTACTTGTTTGATCAAAAATAAAAAAAAAACCATTCAATTTCTTTGCCACAGTACTGTGGTTACTGACAAATACTAAGTCAATTCTGTTAGAACCGTTTATCAGTGAAGACAGCCTCCAGATTGTGTGTGTGTGTTTTACTTGTTGGATCAAAACATCATTCAGTTTCGTTATCACAGTACTCTGGTTACTGACGAACACCGTGTCAGTTGTGTTAGAACCGTTATCAGTGAAGATGGCCTCCAGATTGTGTGTGTGTGTTTAACTTGTTGGATCAAAACATCATTCAGTTTCGTTGCCACAGTACTCTGGTTACTGACGAACACCGTGTCAGTTGTGTTAGAACCGTTTATCAGTGAAGACGGCCTCCAGATTGTGTGTGTGTGTGTTTTACTTGTTGGATCAAAACATCATTCAGTTTCGTTGCCACAGTACTCTGGTTACTGACGAACACCGTGTCAGTTGTGTTAGAACCGTTATCAGTGAAGATGGCCTCCAGATTGTGTGTGTGTGTTTAACTTGTTGGATCAAAACATCATTCAGTTTCGTTGCCACAGTACTCTGGTTACTGACGAACACCGTGTCAGTTGCGTTAGAACAGTTTATCAGTGAAGATGTCCTCCAGATTGTGTGTGTGTGTTTTACTTGTTGGATCAAAACATCGTTCAGTTTCGTTGCCACAGTACTCTGGTTACTGACGAACACCGTGTCAGTTGCGTTAGAACAGTTTATCAGTGAAGATGTCCTCCAGATTGTGTGTGTGTGTTTTACTTGTTGGATCAAAACATCATTCAGTTTCGTTGCCACAGTACTCTGGTTACTGACGAACACCGTGTCAGTTGCGTTAGAACAGTTTATCAGTGAAGATGTCCTCCAGATTGTGTGTGTGTGTTTTACTTGTTGGATCAAAACATCATTCAGTTTCGTTGCCACAGTACTCTGGTTACTGACGAACACCGTGTCAGTTGCGTTAGAACAGTTTATCAGTGAAGATGTCCTCCAGATTGTGTGTGTGTGTTTTACTTGTTGGATCAAAACATCATTCAGTTTCGTTGCCACAGTACTCTGGTTACTGACGAACACCGTGTCAGTTGCGTTAGAACAGTTTATCAGTGAAGATGTCCTCCAGATTGTGTGTGTGTGTTTTACTTGTTGGATCAAAACATCATTCAGTTTCGTTGCCACAGTACTCTGGTTACTGACGAACACCGTGTCAGTTGCGTTAGAACAGTTTATCAGTGAAGATGGCCTCCAGATTGTGTGTGTGTGTTTTACTTGTTGGATCAAAACATCATTCAGTTTCGTTGCCACAGTACTCTGGTTACTGACGAACACCGTGTCAGTTGTGTTAGAACCGTTATCAGTGAAGATGGCCTCCAGATTGTGTGTGTGTGTTTTACTTGTTGGATCAAAACATCATTCAGTTTCGTTGCCACAGTACTCTGGTTACTGACGAACACCGTGTCAGTTGTGTTAGAACCGTTATCAGTGAAGATGGCCTCCAGATTGTGTGTGTGTGTTTTACTTGTTGGATCAAAACATCATTCAGTTTCGTTGCCACAGTACTCTGGTTACTGACGAAAACCGTGTCAGTTGCGTTAGAACAGTTTATCAGTGAAGATGTCCTCCAGATTGTGTGTGTGTGTTTTACTTGTTGGATCAAAACATCATTCAGTTTCGTTGCCACAGTACTCTGGTTACTGACGAACACCGTGTCAGTTGTGTTAGAACCGTTATCAGTGAAGATGTCCTCCAGATTGTGTGTGTGTGTTTTACTTGTTGGATCAAAACATCATTCAGTTTCGTTGCCACAGTACTCTGGTTACTGACTAACACCGTGTCAGTTGCGTTAGAACCGTTTATCAGTGAAGATGTCCTCCAGATTGTGTGTGTGTGTTTTACTTGTTGGATCAAAACATCATTCAGTTTCGTTACCATAGTACTCTGGTTACTGACGAACACCGTGTCAGTTGTGTTAGAACCGTTTGTCAGTAAAGATGGCCCCCAGAGATGAGGCCGAAACGTCTGAGAATAACATCTTTCAGAGTAATAACTTTAGTAGACCTCGGCTCAATAGCACGGATTTTATTTTCAACAGTATCATTCAATTTTATTTATTACAAAATTAATTCTTATTCATTTACATTTATTTTTTACATCAAAGTAGTCGCCATCGAATATAACACAGCTTTTCTAACGTATTTGAGACTTCAAAACATTTCCGAATTCACTTTTTCGTACAATACTGAGTTAGCGCAGCCATTTTTCTTCTATCTGAGAAAACGTTGACATTTTATGTTGTCTCGTTCTTAGGAGAATAAAATATCACATATAAGGCCAATACGGTGGTTGCTGTGTTATTAAGCAGTTACTTGTAATCAAAATACCTTGAACACGCAATGATGTGTGAACGGATACATTTTCGTGTTGCAATTTCCAGACGCTGGTTAACTTCTCTGAATACTTCCTTGCAGGCGACGTAGTATACAGAAATAGTATAGTTTAATAACTGTAATAGTATTCTATTTATTGAAGGTAACTATTCGTAATAGACAATACTATCACAATCCTCGTCTCAGCATCATCATCTTCAGTGGATTCACAACCGACTTGAGAGCATTTCTACTATTAAATCCTCCACTTCATGCATACTAACTCATCGAAGGCTTTCTATACCTTCTTCACTACGTTAGATCATTTTGTCTGATTATTATTTACACACTTTTAGTTAGCGCAATTTCATTTACCTTGATCTGTAAAATGCTAAAGAAAAGTTGTCCAATACAGAACAAAATAACAATTTACTCAGTTAAGGTCGAATCTGAACTAAACAACTGCAAACGTGTGCACAAACATTACATAAAAATAGTTTTCTAATGGGATATCTCTAAAGCAGAAAATTAAAAAATGTCACCAACATTTCATCGAGCCACGTTCATAGGTGATGTGGGTATGATCTACGCACATGAATAAAATAAATATCCATTTTATGTTATACAGCATTTCGTAGCGTCCGAGAATAATTTTGCAAGAATGTAAGTAAAAACTGCAAGATATAAATAAACTGCAAGGATACAATAAAAATATATTAGAGAAAAACCAGGTGAAGTTTATATTATAAAGTGAATTTCAGAAATTTTTAAAGACGGAAAACATGTTGGAATAAATGGGTGTGTTATATATTTATACACGTGTCTGTTCGTTGCGCGCGCGCGATCGTGTAGTCCAAGGCTCAAGTAAGATCACCATTGTCTCTGGAATTGTCACTGAAGGGGATTACCGCAGACGTAGCGGAAACGCTGAACAAAGAAAGCATCCAGCAGTGACTTCTTATGGCTTCAGCACCAGGAAAAACGTTAACCTAAAATTAGAAAAAAAGATTTAAGTTCGCCCGTAAAAATACTATAGGGCGCAGAATAAGAGGGAATAAAACCAATGTGAATACATTGTGTTGGAACACACACACACACACACACACACACACACACACACACACACACACACACACACACACACACACGCACACACACACACACACACACACACACATTTAAATGTATTGCAGCCAATGCGCTTGCTGCAGTGCAACGTAATTTGTGCGCAGACAAAATAATTGTGAAATGTCATTTATTTCTTACTCGCGATATAAAAATGCTGATTACGAAGTGGGTCACCTACCCCATTTATCAAGAGTATTGGTAAATGCCAACTGAGCTCTAGTCAAAACAGTTCTTAAATATTTATGAACTGTTGTTGGTCTAAGCATAATGAGTAACACACTTTTTGTCTATACATACCGGTTCATCGTTACGGTAGAAATATAAGAAACGCGCGTTTTAACGTCTGTGTGATCGTTCATTTTATTTTGATTAAGATATATTCCCTTTTCTTTTTCTGATATAGGCCTATTTTTGAAGTTATAAATTATTCTTTTCTAAATTTAGTACTCATGTTTTCACATGCTAAAAGGTGTTTTTTGATCTTGTATATTTTTCGTTTTTACCATTAAGTTCAGGGAGTCAGTGGACAGTAGTGTGGTAATTTTCGCATTTATAGGTTGGCTAATCTGTACGCTTTCAAATCGTTCTTATCATGTTTTTACAACGATACAGTTCAACGAGCCTTGGCTGGCAGCGGACGTTATTATATTTGCTGCCTGATTCTGTCCTTCTCATTTTCTTGTTGTCGCGACAATTATTTAGGCCTTAGGCCTCAACGTTTTTCAATGTAGCTAAGTGCACACATTTGTGCCTCATCAAAATGTAGCTTCATTCACAAATCGGTTTCTTCAAATTAATCTTCAGCATTAGCCAATCTTAGTACTATGAGTTGAGTGTAAAAAAAGGAAACTTAATAAATGTATTAATACAGTCCACTAGCTTATCATTCTGCATCCTGGCGATAACACACCAAGCTTCATTCTTTCTGATGGAAAAAATCTTAGAGCACACGTGCCGACATTCAACACATTTTTATTTGGTCCATTCGGACCGAAGCTCAACATAACCTTTTTGGTCCTACTGACGGATCATTCTTCTTATTAACCAATTTCTTGATAGCTCCGTGCCTGGATTAGTCATTCACCTTTTCATTATTTTTCTGCCCCAATTTTTGGCCATCATGGGCGACTCAGCATATTCGCAGATCCGACCGTGTCGTGACTTAACCAGCATTTCTTTCGTCGCCTTTGAGCCTCTGACGACATCACTGCAAGACCATCCATGTGCTAGCGTCAGTACTCCAGGGTAAGCAGTCATCTCTCCGGTCTGTGTGTTTGCCATCTTCTCCACGGCCTCGACGCCTCAGGACATCACATACCAGGTACCACATCATTAACATCATTATCAGGTGCGTACAATGGGTGAAGAAGGCCTCAAAGTGTTGGTCAGAAAGAGAGGCGGCTTAAAGTCTGCCATGGTGCGTATTAATTCGGCTATCAGTAACTTTGACAAGAACACTAACACCAAACATTTTTTAACAGTTAGACTTGAAAGTCTAAAAAGCTTGGCAACAAAATACGCTGAGGTACAGTCCGAAATTGAACTTATTTCTAAAGACATAAACGCTGCTCAAGAAGACCGAGTTGAGGTCGAAGAGCTGTTATATTCAACAGAAGCTAATATCTTGCAATTGATAGAAACCTTTAACGTTCAGACTGTATCTCCCGTATTAACAAGCAATACACAACTAAAACCGATAAGTTTGCCCTGCTTCACAGGCAATGTCTTAGAATGGCAGCATTTCTACTCAATATTTCTGGACTTGGTGCATGCTAGATCTGATCTAACGTCAGTGCAGAAATTACACTATTTGTATTCGTCTCTGAAAAATGAGCCGCTAGATTTAATTAAGTCATTACCTATTTGTAACGAAAACTACTCGATAGCGTTGAGTTTGCTGTCCGCTAGATATGACAACAAATTCATACTAGCAAGGTACTATATTCTAAATTTACTTGAAGTAAAGTCAACAATTAAAGACTCTGTCCAAAGTTTGGCAGAATTCATAAATACGATAACGTCTTCCGTTAATTCACTGGCGGCCATGCAACTGTCAGTGGATTCATTCGAGCTTATCACTGTACAATTATTGTCAGCAAAACTCGACCATACTACGTTTAAATTATGGAAGGAGTCTATAGACCCCGATAGTCTTCCTAACTTTCAAGGTTTTACTCAGTTTATAAACGCACGTAGACAGTTGTTAGAAAATACACTGCCTATCGATGCCGGACTCAACAAGCTAAGTTTAAGGTTCAATAATAAATCCGATAAACATAAATCACGAAACGCTGCTGGCAGCACTGCATTTAAAAGTTATCACTCAGCGTCAAATAATTATTCATGCTTATGCTCTAAATCCAATCATCCAATTTATATGTGTGATAGAGTTCGTGCACTAAGCACATCAGAACGAGGACAATTTATATTAAATCATAAATGCTGTACCAATTGTCTAAGACCAGATCATTTCTCATTGTAAGATTAAACAATCATTTAAGATCTGCTCAAAACGACAACATACATTGTTGCACATAAACAATGTGTCGAAGCCAGTTCCTGCCAGCAGCAGTAATTATTGTTCACTCAAATTACAATCCACAAATAATATTCTTTTATCAACAGCAATTGTATTTGTCATTGACCAGGCTGGCAACAAACAACTCGCAAGAGTTGTTTTGGATGCGGGTTCACAAATAAATTTTTGTACGGCATCATTTGCCAAGAAATTACGGCTTAACTTGACAAAATCTAACATACCGATTACAGGTATAAAGAATACCGCGTGTTGTGCCACTAATCTTGCGTCTATACGCATTATTTCCCGTTATCAAAGATTTAGCTTCGAGGCAAAATGTGCTGTCCTATCTGCATTAACCCATAAACTGCCAGCACAGTCTTTTGACATAAATCAATTTAACATTCCAGATAACATTTTCCTTGCTGATCCAAATTTTAACATATCAGCTGACATCGACATACTCTTAGGAGCGCAATTCTACCTAGATTTAATCTTAGCTAACAAATACGTACGCGGTTCTCATTTTCCTATTATACAGGAAACTAAGTTAGGCTACATTCTTGCAGGCAATCTGCCCAAACACTCCCGTTATAAGGGTCCTGCTGTTTCGTTCCTAGCTAGGAACAACGACGGTCAAATTTTGGAGTCTCTCGAAAAATTTTGGGAGACCGAAACTATCCCTGATAATGCACCTATTAATAACGAGTCAGCTTGTGAGAGGCATTTCGTTAGGTCTACTCATCGCAATCAAGAGGGTAGGTTCGTTGTTTCGCTACCATTTAAGTCTGACCATCCCCAGTTGGGTGAGTCCTATGCCAACGCTGAAGCAAGATTCTTGAGTTTAGAACGCCGGTTCATGCGTGATTCTAAGCTTGCGCGCGAATACGCAAATTTTATTCACGAGTATAAGGATCATGGCCACATGACGCTTATCGACAATTGCTCTATCAATTTTGGGGTTTCAAATACCTACTATCTGCCACACCATGCCGTCTTCAAGCATTCTAGTTCTACGACAAAACTTCGCGTCGTTTTTGATGGTTCGTCCAAAACTACCAATGGCCTATCTCTCAATGATATCTTGTTGGTAGGCCCGAACGTCCAACAAGACCTTTTTTATATTCTTTTGCGATTTCGTATGCATAACTATGTTCTTATCGCCGACATCGAGAAGATGTATCGACAAATTCTGGTAGCTGAGAAGGATTGTCATTATCAACGTATTCTGTGGCGTGACTCTCCCCTCGAACAGTTTAAACACTTTGTATTGCAAACTGTTACCTACGGCACTGCTAGTGCTTCGTTTCTGGCTACTCGCTGTCTTAATCAAATTGGTAAGGATCATGAAGCTTCTTTTCCTGACGCAGCGTCAGCTATAACCAATGATTTCTATGTCGACGATTTGTTAACCGGTGCAGACACCATTTCTGAGCTGACCAAGTTGAAATCTGACTTAGGTACGTTGCTGAGTCAATAGGGTCTCACGCTGCATAAATGGGCATCAAATGAACCCCAGGTGGTCGCAAATCATGACAATTTGTCACTCCCTTTAAACAAACAGGGTAATGTGCGTACCTTGGGCAATCTCTGGAATAACACTACCGATTCATTTTTGTTTGACATCAAATCATTCCCCGTTGAATCAAGCATCTCCAAGAAGAAAATCCTATCGATTATCGCAGGCATATACGATCCACTCGGACTCGTCGGTCCCATTGTTTTCCTGTACAAACAGTTTATGCAACAACTCTAGCTGTGGAATCTCGGTTGGGATGAGCCAATCTCCGGACAATTACGCTTGCATTGGCATTCATTATGCGATAAATTGTGTCTGATCAGTAAAATTATTGTCCCACGTTCTATTCGTTGCAAGTCTAAGGCAAGGATAGTTGAATTACATGGGTTTTCGGATGCTTCTGAAAAGGGTTATGGGTGTTGTGTTTATATTAGAGTCATTTATCAAGATTCATCGGCCTCTTGTCACCTTCTGTGTTCTAAATCTCGCGTGGCCCCCCTATGACAGATATCATTACCTCGCATTGAACTCTGCGCTTGCTTGTTGTTATCACGACTCGTATTCAAGGTCGTCCCTGCTCTTCATTCCTTTATTAATAGTGTTCATCTATATTCTGACTCTATGGTGTCCCTTTACTGGATTCATGCCCAGTCCTCGAGGTGGAAAACCTACGTCGCTAATCGTGTTGCCGAGATTCAGCGTCTTACGCAAGCCTACACATGGCATCACATCAATTCTCGACATAATCCTGCTGATATTATTTCTAGGGGATGTCACCCCGACGTTTTGCGCGATTGTTCGCTTTGGTGGCATGGTCCCGCCTGTTTGTCTCAATCTTCCGAGTCCAATCTTTTTCCACCCTTTTTACCTTCTAATCTGTCATCTTCTGAATTCACTGCGGAGGAGAAACAAATCCCCAAATTCTCTCTAATGTCTACCCTGGCTATTGATCTTTCAAGGGACTTTTCTTCGTTGCACCGTCTGACACGCGTATACGCTTACTGCTTTCGATTCATCAAAAATATTAGACTCTCTAGTGCTGAGAAAATTTCGGGCGCTCTTACCCCCGTTGAAATTCATTACACTCTTAATTTCTTCATAAAACAATCTCAGTCGATCCACTTCGCTGCCGAAATTAATTGTCTTCGTAATGGGTCTTCTGTCTCTATTAGGAGTAAGTTGTCTTCTCTGGACCCGTTTCTTGATGAGTCTGGCGTAATACGCGTCGGCGGGCGCTTACAGTAGTCGCAACTATCTTATGACAATAAGCATCCTATTGTCTTGCATCCATCGGCTCATATTACTCGCCTTATTATTGAACGCGAACACATTCGTCTACTTCACGCTGGTGCTCAACTCGTGCATCACTCACTTCGCCAACGTTGGTGGATTATTAACGCCAAGATAGTCATTCGCTCCATCATTAGTAGATGCGTCAAGTGCCTCAGGTTTAGTGCCAAACAACAGGTTCAGAGGGTTGGTATTCTACCATCTCCTAGAGTCACTCCTTCGCGGCCGTTTCTATTCTGCGCAGTTGATTATGGTGGTCCCTTCATGATTCGTCATGGCGGGCAGAAATCTAGGAGTCGGTCAAAATCGTACGTGTCTTTGTTCATCTGTGCTTAGCAACCAGGGCCATTCATTTGGAACTGGTCTCCGACCTTACAGCCAGCGCGTTTATAGCTGCCTTACGTCGGTTTATGTCCCGTAGGGGCATACCCAGCCGGTTATATTCTGATAATGGCATTAACTTTAGGAAGGCCCGCAATTTTTTACATGACCTTTACAATCTTTGGCATAATAAGGATGCCACCTCGTCAATCAAATCCTTTCATCATACTACCTCTCAGGTTATTTCATGGTCATTTATTCCGCCCTCGTCACCCCATTTTGGTGGTCTTTGGGAGAGCGGTTTAAAGAGTTTAAAGTATCATTTGCGCCGCGTGGTAGGCAAGTCTATACTCACCTTCGAGGAGTTTACGACAGTTTTGTCTCAGATAGAGGCATGTCTAAACTCACGCCCATTATTTGCCATTTCATCGGATGTAAATAATCCGGTGCCACTTACACCCGGCCATTTTTTGATTTGCGCGCCATTAACGGCGATACCTGACCCAGACTTATCTCACGTTCCCATCTCTCGTCTTGGACGTTGGCAACTTCTCCAGAAGTTTGTCCAAGTCATTTGGAAGGCTTGGTCTCGCGATTATTTACATCAATTACAACAACGTCACAAATGGAAATTCGCCAAGGATAATGTTTCCATTGGTGATCTGGTTTTACTGATTGAGGATAACTTACCTCCATTAGCATGGAAATTTGGTGTAATTACCGCCATATTTCCCGGCCCAGACAACTTAATTAGAGTTGTAGACATTCGCACGCCTACTGGTATTTTACGGAGACCAGTTCATAAGCTATGTTTGTTGCCAGCGCGGGACGAGACTTAGACACAAGGTTACTATAATTATTTAGCACAATGCTATTTTACTGGCCACTGGCTTTCATTAATTTATTGTATGACCAATTGGTCAACTTAATTGTGATATGTATCATCACAACATTTTAATGTTAATTTGCATCATTGCGTGTTTTTATACTAAATTTGCATGTGACTTGTAATTTCACAACCATGCACTGTGCTATCATGTCTATACTTACAGTATCATAGTTTCATGGTGGTATACTTGCTATTTTTGTATTTATATGTTAATAATTTGTGAGGCATACTATGTCCTACACATTTACATTTTGATATTGGTATTGGGTATGTGTCATGTCATGGTGGTATTGTTTTATATAAAAATTTATTACATAATATTCGCATGGTCTGCAGTTATACAAACCATGTATGCATTTTCTTGCACATTTGTCAATATGTGTGATATTTATTATTCTATGAATATATTTCTCGCAATTGTTCAACTCATGTATTACATTTGTATAACCACATTGTTGTACTTGTCACTTATGCTATTGTGCCTTATTTATATTTGTAATTAACTAAACTGATTTCTATTGTATTTATTATATAACTTGTATTTATGTAAAACACATTATTTTTCGCATCTACCGTCTATAACCACGCCACGCCTATATTTTTATTTTTATATTGTATTTTATATTGTATTTTGCATTTTCTGATCACGCATTGCACAATTATTATTCATGCTTTAATTATGACATACATGTCATTACAATTTTTGCTTGCAATCAGTCAACTATGTATAGCTTGTTTTCACATAACAATTTATTGTATATTCCTGAAACTCCAGGATAGCATGCATCGTTCAAACTATATGGCGTTATGCTAAATTTATCATCAGATGGCCAACCATAGTTATATGACTTCACAACGAACTTTCAACCCCTCCACATATGCAGAAAAGGAAATTATATGAATGCTATCGAAGAATACGAAATATATAAAGCTTACAAAAATTAAAAAACAGAAGAAGTCATCCTTAACGATCAGCTGTATTTCCAGTCCAATCTATTATACGACACAGCGATAAGAATACAGAACAAGGTCCTTAGTGCACGACATATAACAACATGAACACTGCAGTCGACTATAGCATGTCGTGGTGCGCACCACCGATATCGTGTGTGTCTAAAATCTGGGTATTTTATGTGTTTTTATGTTTATATTATATTTATTGTTATGTGTAGAATTGTGTGTACAGTGTTTTTAATATTTTAACGATCGACGAACTTCAACAAGGGTTATCCTGATGATGGGGCATATGTCCTGAAACGCGTTGAATGAAATATAGAGAAAAGGCCACCAGACGGATAAGAAAAAGGTAAACTATTTTACTAATTATATATTGTTTGGAATGTACTGAACTGATTTTCCTGTATTTCATATTTCAAACGTATAATAAATGCTGTGTAATAAACCTGTTTTTATATTTAAAAAAGAGTTACTAGCTTAAAAACACAGCTGCAAAACAATAAAAGAACTAAAAATTAAGAAAACCTTTTCCGACCATCTGGGGGGGTGGATCTCGTTCGTCCCACCCTAAATACGCCCCTGGACGGAGGAACCCCAGAAGGAGTTCGGAACTCAGATTCCCGAGCGGCTCGCTCTGCACGCACAATCACGTAGCCCATAGTCAGTCACGTTTGATGCAGTAACATGACAATACGTAGAATTGTAATATTTTATTTAAATCATACAGAAAGTTACTACACTATTGTCAAAGAATATTTAACATTAACTGGAAATGAAATTTTATTCTTTTTTACAAGATGTTCTTGAGACGACATTTTCTGTGTTACTATTGTTTTTTAAATGTATTTTTTTTTTAATAATTCGTGTGTATACATACGTTGTGAATTTATATAATTTAAACTCACAGTACTCTGAAAGGAATCAGGTTTAGGCAGGGGTATTCCTTAAGTCACATATTCTTCAATTTAGTTACAGATGAAATTATTAAGGAGGTAAGGCATCTAAAAGGATATAGGATTGATAGATGTGTGTTTAATATTATATGTTAAGCAGATGACGTTATTCTAATAGCGGAAAATGAAAATGACTTACGAAAATTTGTGTATAATTTTAACAAAGCATGCCAGAAATATTATTAGGATAGCGGAAGAGAAAACAAAATCAATTACAATTTCACATGACCTATTAAGGTGTAACCTTGTAATAAATGACAGAATAATAGAACAAGTAATGGAGATAGACTACTTAGGAACAATGCTTACAAATAACAATAGGGCAGATGAAGTAACAGAACATCAATTAATTGATGAAAGCAAGAAGAATTGCTAGACGTATGAATAACATTATCAGTAATAATGTTACTGATATCGGTAATAAGTACAATAAGCAGGGTATATGCAAGAATAATAAGAGTCATGATAGAACAGGAATATGCAAATTAAGAAGAGGAAGAGCAGAGTGGGTTTAGGGCTGGTAGGTCTTGTACAGACAACGTGTTTTTACTAAAACAAGTTACAGAGAAGAAAATAGAAAGAAATAGACCAATATACTTAATGTTTAAAGACTTACAAAAAGCCTATGGGAAATATACAATTTACAATATCAAAACTATGGGAATTGCTTCAAAATACCAACATCAATCATACCCTCGTAAATGGTGTCCAAAACTTATACAATAACATGAAATCTGCAGTGAAATTAGGAAATAAAATGTCAGAACCCTTTACAGTCAACAAAGGTCTGCGACAAGGATGCTGCATTTCCTCCAAAATTTTTAAAATATATGTCGCCAAAGCTTTAACAACCTGGAAAAAGAAATGCAGTGAATGGGCATCCAAATCGACGATGACACCTGTCTATATAAACTTCAGTTTGCAGATGATCAAGTAATATGCGCAAATGACAAAGATGACTTAGAATACATGGCACGAAAACTGAAGGAAGAATACGGAAATATGGGGACTGCAGATGAATGTGGAAAAAACACAATATTTGTGTATATGAAAGGACACGACCGACATAGTATTGGAAAGCGGTGAAATTGTAGCAAAATATGAGAATTACAAATATCTGGGAATAAATTTTAACAAGGAAAGGACAAACGATAGAGAAATAAAGTGTAGAGCAAACAAAGCAAGAACAATAATTACGTCTCTAAATAGAATACTGTGGAGCACCGAAATAGGAAAACAAAGGAAAATGAGAATATAGGCTACAACACAATGATTAAGAGCACATTAGTATAAGGGTCTGAGACATGGAGAATGAAAGAACATCTGAAAAGAAAGATAGAAGCCACAGAAATGGACGCCTTAAAAAGAATATGAAGAAAATCAAAATTAGACCGGGTCAGAAACGAAACAATTAAGCAACAAATGAATATACAAGAAACTGATGTAGAAGACATCGAGAAAAAGCAATTAATTTGGTATGAGCACGTGCAGAGAATGGGGGAGGAGAGGGGGAGGTTGCCAAAGAGAGTGATGAAATGGATAACACGGGGAAACAGAAAAAGGGGAAGGCCAAAAGTAACATGGATACTGGGTGTAAGGAGATCAATGAATGTACGAGGTCTGACCGAAGAACACTGCAACGACAGGAGATATTGGCAATTAGGCATCGGAAAACGTCGCAGGACGTTTTAGCCCGAATATATATACAGTATATATATATATATATATATATATATATATAACCTTATATTTCGCACAAAAAGCAAAAACTAGTGTTTAAAAAAGAACAATAAGTCCGGTAATACCCTTTGGATCAGAGACCATGGCTTTGGATCAACGACTCAAAGAAAACAACAAACTATAGAAATGACAATATTACGGAGGATACTAGGTAAGACAAGGTACGGTAGATTGCCATACAATAGTATAAGAGAAACGTTTAATGTAACAGATATTAATTCTTGGATTGCGGATAGAAGAAAAATATGTAATAAACACACAACAAGGACGGATGACACAAGGCTAGTGAAAAAGGCAAGAGATAGCCAACCAAACAACAAGAGGAGCGTTGGTCGGCCAAGGAAGAGGTGGAGTGACAGCACGTTGAACCTTTGTTATACAACAGAACATAGTCCCAACAAGGAAGTTAAAGAAGAAGAAGTACTCTGAAAGTGTTGATATCAATTTTGTTCAATAATCGCATTTTGTTCCAAATCGTGTTTTATTAAACACTTTGCACCAATGTACAAATATTTAAGCTGTTAATTAATTGCATCATGTACTACATAAGTACTTTAATAAAAATGCTCTTTTAAATCAAAGATATTTTTGTAGAGGAGCAACTGCTTTGAACTTTCTAAACTCACTCTTGTTCCACGTTGCCCTGTTGGATGCTCACCCCTTTAACTTAATTAACCTTCCCACGCCATCCGCGGTTGGATTATATCTTCACGCAAAGTACAGCGTGGGTTTCGCCTCAAACAATATTTGTGTTATTAATTTCCAGTCACAAACGCCGTTACGGTAAAAGACGGGGTTATTTTTACCACTTAGAGCTGCGACTGCACATTAATTAAATTAAAAAATTATTTTAATCTTTTACAAGGCAATTAAAGTTTTAATCTGTTACACCCACGTAGCGCTCCTTTATGGTTTCTAGAACTGGACTATCACAAATAAATAGCCAAACCCATTTCAGCAGTCAATAAGAGTAATGAGTTTTTAATAAAGAAACTACGTTTATTTAAGTTGTGGAAGGTCATAGAGACGTACAGAAATTATTTCAAAAAATTATGTTAACATACGATGAACTACCGCGTTCTCAAATTATTAAGAAACTGTAAGCATATGTGAGTCACAAGGGATGACCCCGTGACGCAGAACAGTACGTATCTTGATCGGAAGGTCGATAAATATCGCAGGCGGAGGAGAGCAGCAGCCGCCAGTACCAAGTCAGGGCGTAAGGGAAATGAATCTGGACCGGATTATCTTTGGAATAGGCCTATTAAATGCGGGAATCTAGTTAGATTTAGTCGGCTACAATACTGCGTACCAGAGCTGCAGCCTTGCATTGGCTCTCCAAAGCCTCGGGGAAGAAATCCCGGCTCACTAGTGTTGGGGGGTTAACGTCCCGACCAAGTAAAAATAAAATTGTTATAAAACCAACAACCACGGCTTGGAAAGGTATAAGGATACGACGAATGGATCATGGAAAACATCAAAATTAAAAAAATGTGCTAATAGTGGCTACATGGAATGCGAGGACGATGAGGACAGCAGGAAATATGCAGGAAATTGCTGGTGAAATGAAGATGGTTAGATGGTGTGCTAGAAGATCTCAGAAGAATTGATCTGAGGGGTTACACTGAGATGGTAATGGACAGGAGACTTTGGAGAAGATTTTTGTTGGAAGCCAGGGCTCACGTTGGGCTGAAGTGCTGAAGCACATGTGCGTCAAACGACGTATGCGATATCCTAGGAAAGAAGTGGAACTGAACAGACCAAAGCGGTTTGGTTTGTATCGTAAAGTTGTTAATGATGATGATTTTAATCGATACTACAGAATAGTACAATGCTTACGAATAATATAATAATTATTAATTATTTTTCATGACAAATGAATACTTGCAGTTCCTACACCGCTTAGTTTATGCAGTAGGAATGTGTAGTTCGTTAACTTTAGGTATGTGCATGCTTTCTGCACGTTACCCAAACTAACTGTGATAATATTTTTATAAAACTAACGTGTGTAAATCGAATGTTCCTTATACTAGTTTTTAAGCTCTCACGGCCGGCGCCAACATAGTTAAAACTATTATTATTATTCATAACCGGGCTGTCAGGCCGTGGTCGTCTGTTCTTGATTGTGATAGACGTGTCAGCCCTACCATCGGAGGCTATCTTCAGTGTCAAAAGGGTCTGGCAGCTGTTTCCCAAGTCACCCCAGTACTGAGGCAGACAATGGCGACCTCATACCCTTAGTTACCTAACAGCCTGGCTATGAATAATAATAGTTTTAACGAATGTTGCTTGTTCGCAACACATTTTACTCTGATTGCAGTAAATCCTCTTCAGTCTCATAGCGGCATTAGAAAACACTAACAAGATTGCCATAGACTATATTTGAAAAGACTGTTCAAACGGACTAGTATATGTCCATCCGTTCATTTTTTCATAGGCATTTTATACGTTGAAATTAATATTGAAATTATGTAACCGCTGTTCCGCGATTACATGACTGTAGCTGTTATTGAATTTTAGTGATTAATAGAGTTTAGCGTGTCATGAATTACTGTACAGTACTGTGTACAAGGATTGTGATTTGGATAACAGTGGTCAATAAATCGTGACACTAAGTTATTGTCTCTGGTATTAATTTACTGGTATCGTAAAAGGTCGAGGACTACGCAACACTATCTACCGTTTAAATGGACTGCATTGCTGTACTTACATGTGGTCTGTCGCATGAACTACTAGTTAAGATATCCTGTGAGATTAAATGTGTGAAGCCATATATTAGAATGCAGCAAATCAATCTTTGGAAGATGAAGAACGGATATTTACAGACCGCAGTTATAATAATAACTGCGGTCTGTAAATATCCGTTCTTCATCTTCCTAAGATTGGTTTGCTGCATTCTTCCATTGTGATCGATGTTGTGCTTTCCTCTTAATTTCCTTGTAAGTTACACAATTTACATCCTCCATAATTTGCTTTATATACTGCAGCTTTGGTCTTCTATTATATCCTTTACCTTCCCTAATATCAGTTATACACGCTATATTGTTAACGTTTTTGCAGTTCTCTTCATTTACAGCATTCTTCAGTAACTTCAGTAAGAGTTTTCTACTGTCATTCTTTCTCATCGTGTTCACATTTTATAGCCTTTGCAGATTCACCATTTTCGTGAAGTATAATGTCACTTCACGTTTTCGTTTTACAAACCACAACTATAGACTACACTGAGTCAAGCTTTTTGTATACCTGTTTTGTTGCTGTATATAGTTATTTTTACAAGGTAAAGTTAACCAGCAGCTACGTCTATTGAGTGCAGCTATTGGATACAGAACATGTTTTGTAGCTAATTACTGAACAAAATTTGTTTAAAGCTCTGCTGTACACCGTATGTTCCCCTTGTTGTGTATGAAGGCCTGTTACTGCTGGTTCGGAGAAAATTAATTCACAGAATACCCGCCTCAAGGAACCAGCGGCTACTATTACGCGAGACTGAATACATAGTTATATTACACGTTCCGAAACTTACAAGTCAAAGTTTCGACCCACGTGCTACAAGCATCATATATTAGAGAAATTCGTCACATCTGAAATAGTTTACCCAACTTTCCGTGACTTTGTTAAGCGGGTTTCTGAAAAGGTACTGTTGTCGTATTGTTTATGATATTATTTGCCTTTATACGAACTAAACCTTAGGTTCTGTTTATTTTTTAGCGTAACTTTATTATGATTTCAGATTACATACGAGTAAAGATTATTTAGTATGTGTATAGTATCTACGCATAGTATAGTGATGCATACTTTTCGTACTTTTCCTTTTTCTTTGAAAGAATAAGTACATTGTTTTTTGAAATATTAATTCTCTCACTGCCGTGTCAATTTCTTGACCAGTTGAAGGAGGAGTTGCTAGAAGACAGTCTACCTTTTCGACGATGACTAATGCGGAGAAGTCTAAACATTTTAGATAAATCAGTCTAGGACCTTAGCCCAACGGCTAGGAAGAAGATATTAATGGAACTTTGCCCTGAACAAGAGACATCGCTTATTATTCGAAAGATCGAACGAGTACGCCAAAACGCAAATTATTCTTAAGAAAAATAAATAACAATATTTTAAATTAAATTCACTTGCAAGACATTTTAAAATTATATAATATTTTTAATGAAATTATTTATTCATTTATTATGTTAAATATGTAATATTTTAAATATTTTCTGCCACGTATTCCATAGCATTTACTAACCCGTACGTACATGCACGCCTGTATGTTCTCATTACAATTTTGTTTGCGAAATACAACAGAAATTTAGTCGTTGAAAGGCAAAAAATTGTTGCTAATATTTTTAACTTAAAAAAAGTTTTGTTTCCACAATAAAAATGCATATTTATGTATGAAATCCCGGTTCTTTAATTAATAAAGTTGTGTTAGTGGTTGTAATCACAGCACATCATTTATCCATCTTACCCTAGGTCGGTCTCTCTTTCTGCTTTTATAGATTTGCGTCCTCAGGACTTTCATGGGCATACGCTGATTATCCATCGCTCTAGGGATTTCCGAGCATTTTTCCTAACCCAATTTACTTACAAAACATTTTTCCTAAGACAAATTTTTCTAAAATAAATATTCTTAATCTAATTTTCCTACAACAAATTTTCCTAAATTAATTAATATCAATTAAAGGTATTCATTTATTTATTTATTATTACAGTATAATAGTATGAGCTAATGCACGTAAATAATCTAATTAATTATTTTTCACTTGCATATACTTTATATTCGTACACTACCCACAAGGTGACCTACCCATTGTAGGATGGTAACTTACCAATCTGTCATATGGGAAATAGAAATAAGGACAAAGCATGTCTTAAGTAGTAATACGGAAATGGGTTTCTGGAGACGAACAACACGATTCTTAAGAAAAAATTGGCACAAGCCTGAGAGAGTCCTGGAGATAGTGTGGGACTTCAGATGTAAAGCCCGTCGACAACTCGCAAACTAAACGCCGCTCTGGTAATGAACATAAAGCGTGCCCAAGTAGACGAGGAACAGTGCTCAAATCAAATCATGTTGAAAACTAACAGAAAGAAGAAAAGAAATATACAGGAAATGTTGGACAACTGTAATAAAATTAAAAAGGGTACCGAGAGAAAGAAGATTAGAGCACAAACAATGTCCGGTTAGTAGCTGGACTTTGGGAACAAGAAGATGAAGAAATATGTTGGAACCAACGTATACAGTATATTTTTGTTTAATTCATCGTAATACGCACGAAGCACATTGTAAGTGAGTCAAGTACACACAAGTGTTTGCCTACCCTCTGCCTGCAGTAGTTTCTCACGCGTTGACTGCCTTAAAAAAATTCTGAACTATTCGTTGGATCCACTGGCAGCTACATAAATTCAATTGCAAGTATCAGTGTGTTTGTGAACCTACACAAACCAACTTGTGAACCGTTTTTTGTCAATTAAACTGAAATATTAGCAGTCGAAACGCATGTAGTCAGAGAGACGGAAAAGAGAGAGAGAGAGAGAGAGAGAGAGAGAGAGAGAGAGAAGAGAGAGAGAGAGAGAGAGAGAGAGAGAGAGAGAGAGAGAGGGAGAGAGAGAGAGAGGGAGAGAGGGAGAGGGAGGGAGAGAGGAGAGAGGGAGAGAGAGTGAGAGAGAGTTCCACGGAGAATCACTTTATAATCTTTCTGTGTGTATGGTTGTGTGTGTGTGTGTGTGTGTGTGTGTGTGTGTGTGTTGTGTGTGTGTGTGTGTGTGTTGTAGGTCATGTTTATAGCGATAACCCTGTTACACATAAAAACGTTGGTCACCCACTTGACTGGTATGTCTAAAATTACATTAATAACTCATTATATTGAGTAAATAATAAGTAACTGTCAGTTATTGAGAATTTCGTGTGCATAGGACGTTAAGACTATCAATTTTAACAGTATCTTTAAATATCATTAAAAATTATTTTGACATATTACTTTATCATGTTTATCGTGGTCGTTTGAGTAAATGGCGTTTAGTAAACAAAATTGCATATAAATATGCTTTAGATGTAAGCAAAATCATATATGAATATGCTTTAGAAGAATGTAAACATTTCCCCCGAAGTCTAAAGAAATAGCGCAGTCAAATTTAAATGTAGTTAAGTTCACGCAAAACTGAAACTACAACATGTACATTAATTTTATTAAATTGTTATTAACTGGGCTGCTGGGGCAGTGGTCAGTTGCTGACATAGTGCGACATTAGTTGGCTAACGTTTCGATCGCAGCCGCCGGGAATCTTCTTTAGGGCCGCTGCGAAGCGACAGAGAACACGTACGGCAGATGTTAGCGGGACAAAACCCGAGTCTTTCCCGAGATTGCTTATATCCAGCAAAGACACAGGCATTGTCTGGTTACATCTTCCGTACGTGTTCTCTGTCGCCTTCGCAGCGGCTCTAAAGAAGGTTCCCGGCGGCTGGGATCGAAACGTTAGCCGATTAATGTCGCACTATGTCAGCAACAGCCCGGTTTTTCAATTTAATAATCCTGACACCAACCGTCCAAACCTAGTTATAGAATGTAAATTAAACTGTTTACATTTCACTTTAAGATGTAGTTAAGAGGGTTTCTGTAATTTTCAAGAAATGAAGTGTAACAGAACTATATACCAGTATTATCTATATATTACAACAATACATAACAACATTTATTGTTTTTAAATTTGTGGAGCGTCACGTTCTTGGGACGCCACGTTTACAACACTACATATACAAAAACTTGATATAATGTAATTTATGTATTGTGTATTGAATTCATAGGTAGGTGTAATCGTAATAAGAAGACGATACGTTATTTAAGTTTAAAATCGTTCAATTATTTATTTATTGAAACAACATCTATCATATCGGATATTAAACAATAACTCATTATTCAATCGTTTGTACGAAGTATTCGTACATACCTTATTGCTAACAAATTTATACATAAGTTATATACAACTCTTATTATCTAATTGTAATTACTTCAAAATATTTATTTTTGCTCTCGGCTTACTCATGGTGTGTCATATTTATGCAATTTCTGATTCATTATCTTAAAAAAAATGAATTTTCGTCTATTCAAACTTCTTTATATTACTTTGTTTTACTTTCTACTGCATATGCATTATTTTGTTTCTTTATCATCAAAGACTTTACTAATTACGTTAATTCAAAAATTGCTTATTTCTCTTATCATTTACGTTACTACTTTCTAAATTTGATACAAGAAATACTATTCTAATTTTTACTGCTTTTACATTTTTGTATCATTTTTTATTTTTAATATTGGTTGAATGTCTTCCATTCAAACTTTAATTAGTGTCTTTAAAAGGTTTTTTATCACCTCGTTTGACGTGGTTATTAACCTGTACGTCCACCGTATCCTCTGGTCGTGTCCTCTGCATGTGCTTCAGGTTCTCCTGTCGTGTCCTCTGCATGTGGTTCAGGTCCTCCGATCGTGTCCTCTGCATGTGCTTCAGGTCCTCTGGTCGTGTCCTCCGTGTGTGTAGATTACCAGTCGTCTCGTCTCACGTCGTATGCTGCCGGTGTGTCCATAGACTTCATCCTATGTATTTTGTAGCTCTGGCTGTATAGCTAGTTGATCTGGTGACTCTTAAGATAACTATGAATTTGTGTCGTCGACTGACATAGCCTCCTGCGGCAAATGGTTTGAATCGAGATGGTTGATTTTGGTGTCTTTTGTTTTCTCCTATCGTACATAGTTTTCTTATAATTAACAATAAACATATAACTATTCTACTTGAAAAGGGTTGGTTACATTTCAGGAAACGGACAGGCTTCACACACACCAACAACATACGTGCGTACACAACGCTAGCGGCAGGTGTGTCGAAACTGCATGTCCATGCGTGAATCTTTGTACTCCCTGTTCTTACTACGATTCAGCTTATGCAATCTGAATCATGTTTATTAATGTATATTTATTCATTTTTATTATTTATTTTATTTATTTCGGCAATGCACAGTATCGTTACTGTTTCTACTGTTGCATACAGTACGGTACTATTTGTACTGTTTTATATATATATATATATATATATATATATATATATATATATATAAAACTCAAATCTGAGGATTTATGGGTACTAAATACAAATCCACACCGTTACACAGGTTGCCACCAAATTTTTCACAGGTAACCTTTGATACAAAGCGCAAAATACTGTCTAACTTAGAATTTGATATTTTACCCCATTAGCATGATTTAGGTCCTTTTAGTAATGCCTTTTCGTTGACGCGTATAAAGGTGTCAACAACACCATGGAGACCGGAATTAATTACCATAGTAACAAGTAAATAAACGAATGATATTTAGCGGCATCGGAACTGTACCCTTTATCCGTTCCTGTAGTTTTTAATGTTTTTAATATGCGATTGTATCGATATATTTTGTAATATTTTATACAGATAAATCTATATATTTTGTAATTTTATTAAACGATTATAAAATTTATGTTTATACGTATTTCTGATGATGCAATGAATCAATAATGAAATATATTAAATACTACTACTAAAGATGTCAACAACACTATGGAGACCAGAATTAATTACCAGTTTAACAAGTAAATAAACGAAACCTATTTAGCGGCATCGGAACTGTACATTTATCCATTCCTGCAGTACATTTTCGATGTTTTATATAATATGCGATTGTATCGATATATTACGGTGTGGAAAAAAATAAGTGTACTAATTGTAAATTGTCCTGTACTTAATGCAATGCGAAAATACGTGTTGTTTTCATTTATGAGGTTAGGTGACAACGGGTTTTGGTTTTTAGTTTACTGCTGAAATAAATAAAAGCCATGGTTGCGGAAAACATAACGTTTAATGTGTTATACAATGCTTCTAACACAGTAACACTTAAAATATAGAATTTAGAGTTTTTTATTTAACAGGTACTTCATAAATATCTCCAAAGGCTTTATAAACGGGTACTTTTGAGTCTCCAAAAGCTGTTGCACGAACATAATAATTTAGTACAAGTGTTGAAAACAGCTTTGGAGAGAATTTGACTAATGAGTACAAAATTGTTATACGAGCTGACAGAACGCCAAATAGACATAGACAATAAAAATTATATTAAAATACTTATTAAAAGTCAAATATTTGCGAGCGAAGATGCGGGTAACAGCTCATATGAAAAGTACGTTAAAAGTAAAGGAAGTACTTAACCAACTTGTACACTTATTGAATGCTTACCGATTCTTTTGCATGATTGCAGATTTATAATAGATTATTTGTTTGTTATTGTCGTCTGAAAAAAGTGTGTATTGTTATTACTAATATTAATATAGAAATTTATATAAAATTTGGATAACCATACTGTGACTGGTTGGTGTGGGTACCTACCTACTCCTAAGGGTAGATAATGTGTGTGAATATGTGCGGGTGCGCGCCAGCGTAAACTATTACTTATAAGTTTATTTTTAAACTTGGACTTCAATATGTCTTAACTGCAATGTAGTCAAATACGGTTGTCATACACATGTTTACTTTAATGTAAATTTTCAGTACTCTGTCCCTTATTCTACCGTACATTACACTAGTAAGCTCCCTGAATTCGCTCACTATTTTGAATGAAGTACGCATGTACCTTTATTATTACATAAATTTGTATAATAGACAATTTTACAATAATGGCAAAAATTACAAATATTGCGATTACTCTACTGTTCCTTTAGTAACATGAGAGCAGTATACGAAGTGTTGAACACACAATCATACAATAGATATTAAAAATTCAAAACATTTTAGCCTGACACTTTGATTTCTTTCATGGGCCACTTGGCTCCCAAAATTTTGAAATTTCTAAATCTTAACACAACATTCAAATGTTAGTTAAAATTATATTAAATTTGAACAGGACCATAAACTTTTGAAATGTTATTAAAATGTTCACCGTGTTTTTAGCCTTGTAGTTTACAATTTTTTAAATTTAAAAAAATGAACACTTTATTTAGATCTTGATTAGATTTGTCTTTAATCTGGTACTTCACACGGGCTTTTGGGATTGTTTTCACAATTTTGATTCTCTCACATTCTTGCCTCCCGCCCTCCTATTTTTTGGGGGGGATCAATCTAGAAACCAATAGTGTTCTGTATGGTAGACGTATAGACACACAGGCCAGGTTTACGGAAATCGTTTAATTCCGTTCAATCGTTATCGTGAGACATACCCCAAATAGACAAACAGACAGACAAATGACAAACGGTCGAGTTTAAAACCGAGAACTCGCTCCGCAAGTTCATTTCCCACAACGCTGGTATTATATACTGTATTATTCAGTATTGTTCTGGTTTCACTGGTCTTAATTCTCAGTCACAAATTTATATTTCCTGTTTCAGTAAATACTAGTTGACATTTTTAATATTTGAATTTGTTTCCTTTTAACTGTCTTCTGTTTACAATTACAATTAGCCTAAGCTGTTGTTTGTGCCGGATGTATTGTACACCGTTTTATGAAAATCGAAAACAAAACTTATTTTTCGCAGCTGGTGAAGCAATAACAAAGTAGGTCAAACGTTTCCATAAAACATTTTACTGCTTTAAATATAAAGCTACTTCCTGCCACAACCTTGAATTTCTGCAACTGCCCGCTTGATTGTACGTAGGGGTACGGTTATATTGCGTTTCGCATGAACTGCCTGCCACGGCGTTAGGCTGCCAATATCCGGGCCGCAGCGATTTCATTTGTTTTGCTCTAGATTACTACTGTGCTCCAAGCTTTATAGCGCATTAAAAATCAAACGCGGGACACATGCTCACAGCGTATGTTTACGTGGCATTTTTGTTCACTTTTTTTGTAAACAGATATTTCCCAATTTATTGATTTAACACTGTGTTCCTATATTAAATGCGTACAAGTTCTATTCACCTTAAAGTTATATAATACTTTTGCTAAACTTGGGTTATTACAAGCATCTTTTGTAATATGCTCATTACTAGAGTTGGTCGCAAAATTAGTGAATGAATTCATTCTATCTACTTTTAACGTAACCTTTTTTCTAGCTTCTCTTTCATCCTTCTTGTCGTACCTACTCTCTCTCTCTCTTTTACTTTCTCCACTGCTGAGTTGTAGCAATAGGTTTCAATAATTTGTTCTCTTTGGTACCTGCACTCTAGAGGTAGGCTCTATATTATTGATTCAGACATGGCATGTCCTCGTCACTCTCGTCTCTCTCTCTCTCTCTCTCTCTCTCTCTCTCTCTCTCTCTCTCTCTCCCTCTCTCTCTATCTATCTAAATATCTATCTATCTATCTCTGTTCTATTATATAAATAATAAACGTTGTTGTAGTATAAGTTTGATACAACCTTTTTTATGTCAATAACGATGATTCCGGTCTTTAAACTGCCTTTCACGTATGAATTTATCAGAATATTTAATTTTAATCGTCAATATCATCCCTCAAGAATTAGAGGCACATGGTCTTTGCACCCTCTACACGTAGTTCAGCTCACAGATAAAATACAGATACAACCCGTCGTACTATTGCCAGATAACCACTCTGCATTTAACCACGTGCTTTGACAAAATGCACGGCGTTTCAAAACTCAGAAACTAATAAATATCACACGCGTAACAATGAACCCGATTTTAGAACCGCTGAACGATATCAATAATTCACCCACACGTAATATGTAGTTAGTAGAGTATATTTTTAATACAATTTTATGAAAAAATGCCAGATAGTTTCTCTATTTTTAGGTCTGAATAGCGGGCACCAGAGAAAGGAGTCTCCGTCGAATAAAAATCATATGAGATGGTTAGAAATATTGGCAGATACTTTAGATGCAAGTTTCTCAACAAAAATTGGTCATATAAAAATGACGATATGATGTAAGAACTAGGAGCACAACCCTTTTTTATGAGTATGACTGTGTCACAACCTTTTTACAGACAGAATATCTCGTAAAGATTTGAATTATAGAACACTAGAAACAGAAGTGTTGGGAGACCGAGGATACCCTGAAGGCGGAATAATCTAACGTGCGTAATCGTGGAAAGTTAAAAGGAAAAAAAGGGAAAACGTTATGAATATTAACAGGAATAACTGTGAGGAACAAAAAACAGTTAACATTTTTATGCCTGACTTAAAGAAAGAAAGAAACTTATCGTTGCCGGTTATTAACTAAACGGTAGCCTGGAACTTCGTTTTGAGGAATTTGTTATTATTAATGTTATAAACGAACACAGTGTTTCGGTTTTCTTCGAAAATTGTTTTTACGATTATAAAAATTGTTTATATTCTATGTTCATAAAACGTCATCTCATGTTTACTGTTACGACTTCGAATAACAAACCGTTCGAAACGCGTCAACTGTTTACTTTGTTACGGAACTAAAGGTTCTCGCCGCGTGTTTACCGAATGAATAATTTATTTGGTATCGGTTGACATGCACTGAGTGGGAGAGGAGGGCAAACAGATAAATATTATTATTCTGGCCGTATGACGACGATTCGACCGTACGAAATCGTGGCGGTGGCGTTCGATAGGGCGGCCGCGTTACGCGCTGAAATCTCAGCCGCCACTGACGGACGCCGGAGTCGCGTGACTACTGCTATAGAGAGTCGCAGGGCGCATGACAGCCGGTCCGCCCGCGCTCCGGGGCCGCCTGGCTAGTGTTTACGCTGTGCCGACTCAGTCGGGATGTGCGACTCCTCATGGATACTATCTTTACGTTGTTACTGTTCGCGACGCTGGTCGCCAACTCCGAGTACATCGGTAAGTGTGTCAAAGTCACGTGATGATCCATTTGTTTCACTACCGTGTACTGTTTACTTAATATGTAAATACAATATAATTTTTTTACGTTAAATTGAATACGAATGAGAAGAATTTCAATAAAATATGTGTCACGATAAAAATTTCAAAATAACTGCGGCAGTTCTATTAAGGTGTAATTAGTGACTAAAAGTTTTTTTTTTTCAAAGCTACACTACAAATGTTATCGTTCGTACCAAGGTAGAATCAAAACCAGACCACCTGAGACTAACACTGTGAATCTAGACAATTTAAACAAAAATTTACTTACGCATCTTATTCGTTCTTGAATATTTTGTAAAGGATGACAATGTAGACTGAAAGGGTTGTCATCACTTACAACTCACTTTTAAGTTTAATTAAAGTAAGTTTATCTCACTTACTTTAATAACGTTATCAGCCTCGTTCAATTTGTAAACGTGGTTAATCTAATCAGGTTCCACAAAATGCCTTAGTTGTCTAGTTGCCTGGTTTACTTATTAATTTTTTATAGTATTACTGTAAATTATAGACCGTTATTGTGACTGGTTGTGATTAAAACTTACAGGAAACGTTCAATTGCTAAACTAAAACTGGCTGGACGTGCGTAATCGTAAAAAGATAAAAAGAAAAACAGGCACAGTTATGAATATTCGGCTAATTCATCTAGTTTTGCTAATTCAGTAAATCAATTAAACAATACGTTTACATTTAATAGATACACGTGTTCGATTTATTTTTCGGCGTACCAGTAAACACGTGTCTCCGAGGCAGTTCACACTGACGTGATTTATGACAAATCTCAAAATTACTATTTTCTGTCGTACTGTAAAACAAATTGTTGTAAGTGTTTCAGGTTAATCCACTTTATATAATTACTTAGTAATTTGACTCAATTTTGTCTGGTATCTGTTTTTCCTTTTTCTCTACCACATAGATTTTTACCTACTTTTATGAAATTTGGAAACTATATTTTTCTACAGCTGGAGTAGGAAAAATAATATAGGCCACGCGATTCCATAAAATACGTTCCGGTTTTAAAAACTAATATTCTACAAAGTTTTATTTTTTTAGTTGTCCGAATTCCAGTGTCCTTATGGCAATTAACCACGTGTTGTCGGGGACATTTTAACTTGCACACAAAATTCAAGCATAGTATATTTCCTGCATCAATATGTGTGTACACTTGTGAGTCCACGTGCTGCACGCGAATTTCCATTGCGTGTAGTGTGTTTCATAACAATTGATAACAATGTTGTCCGACATTTCCAGATTTCCCATGTCCATCTTTTCTCGGTTGTTTCAGAAGTCTATCCTTCGCCATATCCAACATTTCCTTCATCTTCCCGGTCTCATTCTGTTACTAAGTCGTCAATCAACACTCGTATTTCGGTTTTTGGACTTCTCGGTACCAAATTAACTGTTTATTCCTGGTTTTATAATGGCATCGTAGATTCAGCATTGAATGTGTTACAAGAGTGTTCACAATGTAGTTTACTACCAACGCAATAAAATATAAATTAAACAATTACAACTTTGCGTTATCCGACGTGTAGGCCTGTATACCATTAGCCTACCATTAGCCACGTGGTGTACAAATGTGTTATAGCAAACTCGTATATAATACTTTATAACTCAGAAACACATTTTTAAACTATTTAAAAAAATTAAGCTTGTATAAAATAGTTATTTTAAAAGCTACTTTTTTTACTTTGTAAAATCATATACGTGTCTTTCTGTGCCTAACGTAGACCATGTGGTGCACAAACATATTGTTTAAAAATAATGTTCATGCTGAACTTTTAAAAAACAAATTTTATCTTCAAATTATAAACAAATAATACAAACTGTATTTCAGTACAATGTTACTTGTTGATTAAATACACGAGATTTATTTTTTACATCGAATCGTTGACGTCTGGAAGAATACAAAACCACTTTTCCATGAGTTATTGAAATGTGTTTACTAGTTTTTTTTTGTTCACGTGTTTTCGCTGTACCGTCTTCTGTCAAAACTTTTGAAACGTGTTACCCTACAAAAACTCTGGGTACTGCATTATTTTACACGTAGTATTAAATGTATATTGATTAAATTCAACAATTGTTAAATTTAATATTTAATAGAATATAAAATTGAAAAAAGTTGTGAGCAGAGATTTCAAAGAGACTAATTTATTTTTGTTTTGAATCCAAAAAGAGCCATGCTTTTCAAAGTTAGAGATGTTATTTTTCTCCACTAGAGACTCAGCAACCTACCATCAGACGGTTGTGACGAGAAAATAACGACCATCGATAATCTCCAAGAAACTTTTCATTCACTTCTGCCTATTATGTGGTGCACTATTGTCCATTTACCTACTGAAACTTAATTTATGTTTTGGAAAAGAAGCAGGGTTCATATCACATCTTTCTATGTCTAATATTCTCTTAATATTGACACATAAAATACATTAAACATTGTTACAGTACGTCTCACAAAATGTATTTCACTATTAGAATTTGAATAAAAGTGTAATAACTTAAAACAATTTATTGTTTTCAACAATAGTGTCAAATTTAAATAATTATACGCTTTATAACTTACTTTGCAGTGGAGAAAGCATTGTTAACTAAATACATATGGTTTTAATCCAAGTCCTTTTACGTGAGATCATTTTAAAAATAGTTAAAATTTATTATTTGCTGAAATTTTTAGGAATAAACAAAGTTTTTAATTGAATAGATAACTTGAAATATTTTGTTGACACTGTGGTAGTTACACAGCGTTTAACTTTCACGCTAATTGTAAGAAATTCAGTGTCCACACCATGTGGTGTTTACGAAGTTGTAGTAATTTCATTTCAATCAAACACCGTGTACATTTTTTTGCGACAGTAAAATATTTAATGCACTCAATGCAAAATAGATATTTGTTGATAAAACTGGCGGGCTAACAAGAAATCTAATAATTAAAACGCCAGACCTGCGGAACTCGTCTTCAAGCGAAGCGTTCTTCCCTCTTCTTAGTCTACTCTTCCGTCGGGGTATGATTGAGAAAGATTGCAATCGTTCATTTTGTCAACACATTTTTTACCGTCTGTGAAGGTATGTATCATTAATAACCTAACATCATTCAAAGCAACAGTAACTGACGAGTAACAGGAAATCGTAAATTCACGCAATCCAGAATTTTAACATTTGTCTGTCGACTTAATACATATTTAGAGAAATTAGGGTTGTTAATGCTATAGAGAAATTAGGGTGTCATTATACAGAGAAATTAAATATTTTATTAACTAGCGTTTTTCAACAGTGCGTTATGTTAATTATACCTTCAACCTATTCCTTTGTGCGTGGTTGTAGATGTACACGTAAAATGACTTATCGCAAGGGCAACGTATGTTTATTATTTTATTATTATTTACTTCCAGAATTGGTGTAAACTTCATTTTATATTAAAATACACGTGTTAACGTAGATCCACTGCTTATTATTACTTTTTATATATGTTAATTATTTACGTACCCAAAGTTTTTTATTCTATTTTATTTTTTGGGGTTGATTTTTTACAATTACTAACCGTGAGAAGACAAAACGTCAGAGATTGCACTAAATAACTTAAATAAATTTTAATAATTTTAATTTTAGAAGTTAAAAGATTATAAGAACAAAAGAACTATTGGGATTTTACCCAATTAAACCGGATTTTACATTATGAGGATAGGCTTCTATACTTTCAGCCCATTGCGAGTTACAAAAACACCGAATTTTACAGATCTCCTACCAAGGACATGGACCATCTTCGTCGTAATTTTTCCTGATGCTTTTTAGCTATTGAACAATCTAAGTTTGTCTAGAGAACTGGGCCGTATATAATCGAAGCAGACAACTGTTATTACACAGTGCAATTCTAAAGACGGTCAGATTTGTAAGGTAAAAACAGCACAAGAATTTGTGACAATGATAATATCCGGTTTCAGGATCACTTGTGCTATCGGGTAGAAATTAGAAAAAAACACAATTTTTGGTAATAATTTGGTAGTAATTTTTAACAATGTGGTATAATTTTGAAAAGCACTAAGAAACTGATGATTAACAACAGTAAAAATTTATATAGTTTTATAATTAACTGTACAACCAAAAAAACATTATCTCTTAAAAATGAGAAACCTTTGATTTATTTATGAAGAAATTAATTAACTTAAAAAATTGCATACTTAAAGACAAATAACGCACACTAATAGAAGGGTATTTTGAGACCTGTTACTAACAGGCCCATTATGATCTTGTCTAACGTAGTGTGTCAAATAAAAGTATATCAGCAATATATCTATATATTTAACTAAGTTAATAAGTTATTCAAAATGTTTGAAAGTATATAATCTTGCTGTATCAAAATTAAATACAACTAAACTTTAAGGGTATAAAATTTATAAATATTTCACTTTGTTTGAATTCCATTAATTGATATCAACTAATACTATTTCATTGTAATACGTAGCGTTTGCGTACATATTCTTATATAATCTAATATTCTTCGATTTTACTAAATGTTGCGACACCAAACGTGAAACGAAATTGTTGAGAACAAAGTTGAACAATGTTGTAGTCAGATGGATCGCAAACTCTGAAGCTAAATCATATCGTTGTTTATTTCTCTCATAATTGTTGACATTTTATCAACTGTTTTGTATCATTCGTTCACTAAATAGTTATTTATAAAAAACTTGTTACAGAAATGACATTTAAGAAAAACTGTTAAGAATTGGTAGGTCTCAATTAACTGGCTAACGATGCCTTTGACCAAGTGTTGTTAAGGAATAATTTCACATGTACACAAAAGTCAACGAGAGCGGATATCAGCGTACACTATTAGCCACGTGTTGTACACGTGTGTTTATTGTGCGATACGATAAAACGACACGTTTTTAAAATAATTTACTTTGGATATTTTTATATACGATTACTATTGTTATTACATTTAATTACAAAATAACTAGCATAAATATATATATATATATATTACATTTAATATTTATAACTAAATTTACCTCAAGATGTTATTTTTCCTTATTTGGTTTGTTATTTCCAAATAAGGAAAAATAACATCTTGAGGTAAATTTAGTTATAAATATTAAATCTATTATATACATCAAGAAACGGACTGTAGCAGAAAGTGATTGAATATATATATATATATATATATATATATATATATATGTATATATATATATAAGTAGCCATATTATTCTATACTATTATTATCTATAAGAAATATTATACATTTCTTTTGAGTAACGTGGTACATAAATCATATTATTTTGACTGAATTAAAAATAGTACGTTCTTTTTAACATAACATGAATAAGCCATAAACAAATTCTGTCAAACAATACGCTCTTACTATCACAGGAGACTTTACCAGAAATGGTAATGGGAAGTGGTAAATATAATAATTTGTTATCAAAATATTCAAAATTTTTCTACTTATGGATAAATGTAGTTGCATTAAATTACTAAATTAGAGTGACATTAACTTTTACAGTAGACTTACACGGCATGATAGGATAGTGATCTGGCTACATTATAGTCGAATTGCAGAGTAGCCACGTGCGTTTTCTATGTCTCAATATAAACAATTTTGCTGTCAAACAAAGATCGATATAAAATTCTTACAGTCGTGTAAGTTTATAAAAACAGCTTTGAACAAATGCAGACATGAAGAAGAAGAAGAAGAAGAAGAAGAAGACGATATCAAGTTTAACTTTCTCTGAAATATCCGTGGTTAGATAAAGTTGTTTATAAGCAAGATAAAAAACGTTTTATTTGTTTGTTTTATTAATACCATTAAGTAACAAACTATTGTAAATAACTTATACTTTTTGAAAATGATAGTTATATGTGCATGAAATAATTTTTCATCTATGTCATTTACACCAAATTATTTAGTTTTCAATTCTCTACAATTTTTATAAAAAACTAATTAATTTTGAAGAAATTAAGTAGTTTTTAATATAAGTGTAGGAAGTGAAATTTTCATACCGCTTTTAAAATGTTTCATACAATTTTTATTAAAGGGAAATAGGTTACAGTCTTATTACAAATACTTTATTATAAATTTCGTTTGAAATTGTCTAATCTGTTTCATTAATTAGAACTGTGTAGTTTCAGTATCCCGTTTTTCATTTTTGAGGCAAAAAAGAGTAAATCTTTGCTTGTCCACAAGTTGATGAAATGGTTTTCTAGATCTCTTTGCATCAAATTTTTTATTATTTTGATATGAATAGTACGGCTGCGGAGTATGGAAGACACTTCCTGAAACTCTCTGTAAAGATAAGGTTCATGTAAATGCAGCCAAATACGTACTATTAATGCGCTTGCTTTAATAAGCGGGATGTTGTGATTCGAGTAAATCTGGGAGAGTCTCTTTCTGTCTGTTCAAACTGACACTGGTCACTTGTAGCCTAACGGGTATCCGGCCTCATCAGCTGGAAAAATTAGACAAGGCGCACTCCTAATCTCATTATGATTTGTGAGTGTTACATATATTACAAAATTTAATATTTAAATAACGTTGTCATTTATTAATTTATTAAAATGTTAAAGTCGTTTTAATTTTATTATTAAATGTACTAAACTGCAGTTAATGGCAACAAATATCCTTCGCAACTTTACTGGAACGCTCTTCCTTTTTCGACAAAATTTTTTACAATATTTTCTCATAATTGTGGCTAAATTTCACCGAATTCGAAAAAATCTCCGTCTTAAGCTTACAAATCGTTTATGGCATGTTGATAGAAACACCAGATTTTAAAACGTTTAAAACAATAAGTCACATAGTGCTAAATGACAAAAATCACAATATTCAATTCTGATCGCCGTTGCGTGAGATACGACGGTTGCACATTAACGCTCTCTCCTACGACGCCAACGGCGGTGTATAAAAAAAAATCTACTAGCACCAGGACACCTGCGGTTTATTTCGTACAGTTAACCAGTTTCCTTGAGTTTCTAAAACAGTTTCTCAGAACTGCTAAAGTAACTGACACAGTTCTACGCAATTTGCAAACTGCGTCCGCGTGACATTCTCTGGCACATATAACGTGTTATTACCAAAACGACGCGTTGTTTTTCACGTAACGCATCATAACAACTAATCGTAACATATGCACGTGGCAGCAGCAGTTTAATTCGCAGTGCCGCAAACCAAAGAAGCGGCAAGTGAGCGTAATTCAAATCTTGCCTTCTTTATTGGACACACTGTACTCATGCTTCCTACTATTCAAATAATATTACCTGAACAATAATGACACCCACTGAATCCGTTATCAATATGAAAGAGGCAACTTTAAATCAACGTACAACCGTCGCTCTCTGTCTGTCTGTCTATCTGTCTACCAGTATCTCTCTCTCTTTCTTTTTTCCTTTTTCCCACTATGTGTTTATTCTTTTACACACACACACACACACACACACACACACACACACACACACACACACACACACACACACACACACACACACACACACACACACACACACACACACACACACACACACACACACACACACACACACACACACACACACACACACACACACACACACACACACACACACACACACACACACACACACACACACACACACACACACACACACACACACACACACACACACACAGGATCACCATACTACTAAATGTATACATGTATAGGTACTAGAATAAGTAGTATACAATGTCGCATAAAATTAATAGTTGAGATAAATGTTATTGGAATGAAGTGGACTATAAATGATGCTATTATTTTCTGTCAATTTACTGAGCGCTTAATACCGTTTGTAAAAAAATAATTAATATCTGACTGTTGACCTCTGTAACAGCAACTAAAAATTTACTTTTATACAGTGACATAAATTAATATTTAAGTCTTTTTGTCTTATTTACTATAAAGTGTTTACTGATATGATAGAGTCTTTACTTGAATTTTTTATAATTCTACATAATAATACAAGTTTATTTCTCTTTAATGTCGACTACAGATCCTTCAGACGACGGTTTGATCCTAGTTGATTCTGGATCTGGATAAGTTCGTGGGTTGATATACTCTGTCCGGCTTCAGGGTCGCTTTAGGGTGTGTAGACATTTCTCGCGAGCACGGTTATATACTCATTCACCGCGAACCAATATTGTTTTTGCTAAATTGTGTGTCAGACCTACACTCTTTTCCAGGAAACTTTAAGTTCCTACATACCCTGATTGGATATCTTCAACTTTTGCAGAATAGCACAATTATAATATTTTTGCAATAACTCTAAGAATTTTCTAACTTGTGTTTGTCGCGGTTGAAAGACCGATGATCATGGATCATGCGGCTTTTACAAACTGTCGATTCCGAAGAGAATCTATCCGATCTATCCGTTTAAAGCAATTATTATCCACTGAATTCTTGTAATCAGATTGGTTTTTCGGTTAACCGTAAACATAATTTACTACAGTTAATAAATGTACTTGTTTAAATGACTTCCGAACAAAACAATTCTTGTTCAAAAAACCTGAATATTTTTACGACTAAATTTGTGACCATAAAACCGTTTTTACTTAAAAAACGCATACATTTAGTTACTGATTTAAAAATAAATAGTTAGGTCTTTATGTAATGAGTATTATGATGTAAGAACCATCTCAAAAATTCCAATACCACGAAAATTATTTAATTTAACGTGTCCCGTAAAATAATTTCGTACCCTCGCACACGCACACCACACACGCGGCTAAACATCATCCTTACACACCATTTCGCTGCATTTACAGATCATTTACAAGCCTAAAAATACTTAAAACTAACATTTTTACAAGGTTCCTTGAATAGTTTATAATGTTCAAAGTTCAAACGTGCAATCCTTACTTATTCATACAGTGTATTTATGCCCTATCATATTCTTTACTACTATGTGCTATTATAAAATCCATTGCAGCACACACACACACACACACACACACACACAGATACGTTCCCGTGTATTAATAAAATTAATTTCACTTTCTTCAGTTTTGTGGAAAGTTCTTTGAACTCTGTCCATCATTTGTGTTCCTTAATTACGTCCCAGTTAATTTACAGAAGAATACCGCGTTGCATTATTAAAATAAATTGACGTGGCAGGGTATAGAGTAGCAGGTGTTTGATGCAGCAACGCCCAAAGGAGAGAACCGTGAGTGCGGTGATAATTGTAGGTTTAATACATAAAGGTCTTTCGAAATCGATATATCGATTGGTGTAAATTACTGTTAGCGTCTCTTGCGCATTGTAACTTCCTTTTAATAAAGAATAGAGCGTGACCTACATGAAATTCAAAGCGAAATTTACTTTTAAATGAAAAGAAAAAATGTTTATGTTATCAAGTAACGAATTAAATATCGTTTGGTAAATATAACTCTGTTCTGTTACTTTGACTTATGGAGTAGAGAGTTTTTAAATATTATATAGGCCTACTCCTTATCAATCACGTTTGTAAGAACATACGATACCACTAGAAGTGCCTACTATTGAAGTCGCGTTAAGGCTTTTAGAGGCTACAACCTCACCGATACAGTGGGTGGAAAGGAAGTAAGTACTCTAGCTGACGCGTGTTTTCCTCTTTAACGGAACAGAGGCTAATTTTCAGCTTTCTAACATAAAGCTACTTTCAAAGTATTTATACAATAATATTAGCTTAATATAGCCTCAAATATAGCCTCAGCTCTTAACAGGTGTTGTTCGGAAAGTTAAAGATAACATACTGAAAACATATACAATAAAACATACTACCTTTTACCTAGACGATTTCGTTTCCCGTACTACATTCACTGGTCACGTTACCGCTTGAAAAGAGTTTAACAGTTTAAAATATTTTGAACGTGCAATTCTATGAAGTCATATATTCTATTTTAACAGTGTGTTCGTCCAATGTTATGACGTGATTGAATAAAAACAGTAAATATTCTTGAATGTTTTGCTATATGCAGATGATGTGGTTATACCACAAAATAATAAAGCAGACTTACAACGCTAAGTATACACACTACACAAACTGGGCCGACAGTACTACAACCCAAAGATATCTACCAACGAAACAAAAGTTACGGCTCACTACGGAAAATGTTCAGTACGCTCAAAGGTTATTACTGAGGATAAAGAATTAAAACAGACCTCAAATGCTAACTGTTTAGATTGTGATATAAGTTTTGAAGTTCATAAAGATAAACAAAATAAAGTCAATGGATTTTGACACATATGTGGAACTATAAATAGAACACTGAAAAATAAAACGAGACGTGAGACAAAATTAAAATTCTACAAAACAATGACTGTTCCAGGGCTATAAATTGGTAGTGAATCCTGGATTAAAAAACAAAGAGATAAAATCAACGTATAATCAGCAGAGTTGAGATTTTTAAGAAGAGTTAAAGGATGCGCAAGAAGGGATTGTATAAGAAATGAAGATATACGGGAAGAATTAAATATATTTAATCTAAATGAGATAATTGAAGAATACAGGGGGGAAATGGAGACAGCATTTAAGTTGCATGGATGAAGAAACAATACCAGTAATTGTAAACAATTTCAAGCCTTCTGGAGGAAGGTATGTAGAAAGCCCCAGAAAGAAATGGATCTGATAATGTGAAGCCGGAACAGGCACATTGCCTAATCCCTGAAGTGTACAAGAAGAAGAATAAATACTATTGAATACTTAGTGGTCTGCTTCATCATTGAATGTAACGTGTGTGTGTGTGTGTGTGTCTAGATGTTTGTAACATGTCTAAACCTCCTCTGTACAGAGCTTCGCAAGTACAGCTTAGACAGAAAACGTAAACTAATACAAGACTCGGTTCGTTTTTTCTGTAAAGACAAGTACCAAATACTTCAGTGATTTAAGTAAATTTAATTAACAAGAACTGCTAAATTTCACTATCAACTTACCATTTGACTGCAGTGAAATAATCCAGCTTGGATATAACAAGTTATCTCAGTCTTATTAATCGACATGGAAATCCTTTCTCTCCAGATTTCGCACTTAACGCACACATTGAGAGCGACTCGCTTACAGGGAAACGACCTTAGGTCATGTTCGTGCAAACATAAAATTAATTTACACTTTGCAAGATCGACTATAATAATAACTGTTATATTATAGTTCACGCCCGCACGGCCGCACGCCAGCACACACACACCACAAAACTTCTGTGATGTAAATGCCATAGCAACCCGTTTACAATTCTCCTGAAGAAGACAATAATTTTTTCCAAACGTTGTCTCACAAGGAATTGATCCAAGACACGTGTACAGGTAATTGATCAGCATTTTTACTAAATACGCGACACGAACGTCCCGAGCAATTTGTAAAAATTATTCTCGTAACCTTCTCTGCACTTGTAATATTTACACCATAACGCGTTCTTCTTTCGTGTAACGCTCCGTGACAGCAAATCGTAACAAAGGCAGGGTACGCATGAGAGAAATGCAATTCGCAGTGCTGCATACCCAACACAGTGACACTTGAGCGTAATCCAAATCTTGCCTTCTTTATCAGACACACTATAATTATGTCTGCTACTATTAATTTATTCGTCATTAGTTATTCGTCATTTATTAATTGATGGAGACAACTAGAAACCAGATTGTAATAAAAAAATTGACATCTCAGCGAAGAAAAAGTAGCCCCTCCATTTGCCATCAAAATAATTATTATTTCCACCCGCAAATTATTTAAGTGGACACTAAAAGCATCAGTGTATGGTAGGCAGTAAATCACGTATTGCGCGTAGCCATCTATAAATAGTGCCGAAACAATAACAGCTGTGGGTTACACACAGTTTCCACGCGCTGTTTGTCTGAAGTTGTGTCTATTGTTTAGCAGCGTGCGGTTACAGAACATAAACTAGACGGTACGGATTTTAAGCTCGAACGTTCAGAGTAAACACACAAATAACAAGGAAGAAAAGCAAACAAAACCCATAGGATATGATAATTTCTATTCGTTCCAGGTCTTTCGTATGTTGTATAATTCTGATAAATTAGTTTGATACAATATATATATATATCGTAGAACAATAGATGACATTCATGTTTCAGTTATAAGAAATAACTAGAGAGTACTATCTAAATGAGAGCCTTTTTAAATATGTCAGATGTAAAATAAGGTGTGAGTCTGAAACTAATATAAAAGACAAGGTAAATTTGTGAATTTGTAACTTTGTAAACAAGGCAAATTTAGGTAAATTTTTGAAACGATTCATACATAGCTTAGAAATAAAGCAATTAAACAGTACAAGATTTACATTCAATTAAACGAATGCAATACTTTCGTTGACATAAGCGAGTGAGGCTTGGGTCATGACGAAAAAGGAACGCCGCAAGGTGCAAAGTACTGAAATACAGTTTTTCGAGACACTTTAAACAGAAAAAGTTCTTTATACATTGCAACACTTTATACGTTAAAAACCAGATGAAAGACTGAGTCTATAAGAGGTGAACTAGAAATAAAAGTTATAAATAAAATTATTTCATTGTATAGGAGAAAATAGTTTGATCATTTGGAAAGGATGACGGAGGACTGATTGCAAAGGCGGTGCTGAAATTTTAAGCCATTGATAGAAGAGACGTGGGTCGTTCGATGATAAGGTAGGTTTTGGAACAGCTTTGTAAAACCCGAAGTAAACAAGGAGACGAAGAAGTAAAAATCAGTTACAAATACATATGTTTAACAGACTAAGCAGACAAGCGATTTGATCAACGAATTTGTGAAACTAGAGGTGTCAAGTACTGCAAGAGAAATTAAAGAAGAAAAGAGGAAGAGGAAGACGAAGGGAAAGGAATGTTAAGAACGTGAGCAATAATTCAGACTCCTGGAAATTAGGAGTGATGAATTGACGGGAAAACTTAGAAAATACACCAAAACACAACTTATTCAATTAGTTGTCAAATCCAAACAGTGCATCCAAAACTGTTACAGCCTTAGACGATTGTCACAAACAGAGTACCAACATTAAAAATAAAATTGGAATCGGTTATTTGTAGCGAGAAAACTTGAAAAATTGATGTAACGTTTCGAACAACCTTGTATACCTTTCGCTTAGGTTGTTGGTTTGTAATATAACTTCAAACCTGTTAATCTAAAAAGCTGTGAATAGAACACGTTATGAACAAACTTTCTTTTTCATTAGGTGTAATTAGCAGTTTTGAAAGTATTTAATTTATTTTTTTTTGTCGTGATACATTAAAAGCTAAATGAGTGATGAGCAAAATATTGACCCTCCAACTTACCTTTGTTTGATTACATGGCCCCTCGTATACAGTGTACAACAACAAGGTTGAATCAAATATAGTATAATGTACGACGATTATTCCGTGTTTAAAACTTTAAAGGTAGAATAAATCGCTGTAAATCATCGCCTCCTTAAATGTTATAATGTTAGTGAATGAGTCAGATAGTTCCGACATTGAATTACTGTTACTATTTATAAACACGTTCTTCTAATACAATGCAATTTTCCACAAGCGTCTCTATTATATTTATGTGCAAATTGTAAGCAAACACTCGTAGTATGTATTCGCATTCTCGCTCCCAAACGTTTGTGGTTTCCGTTGAGAACATCAATGATTTACGGTTCAACACACATCATTTTATTTCTCTTAAAACCAAACGTTTTGCTACAATAGTGTGTGCGTTTTTAACAGAAAATCTTTTGTGAAAATAAAGATCTCATGCTTTTGCAATTTACAGAAAATGTATATTCCCAAACGGTACAATTGATATAAAGATATAACTTATTTATTAAATTAAACGTGTATCTAAATATAAAGTATTGAAAGGCAACAAAAATTTACAATACGATCGTTTGAAAATTAAAATAATATTGAAATTCTATATGGCGACGTACTTATTTTAGTCTTTCGTTTTATCACACGAACATTCTGTAAATGCCAAGCTGTTTCATAAACTTTTCAATAATCTAAAATAATCATCGAATACGTTCAACTGACTCGAAACGAATTTTAATTAATCGCGATGCTAATAAGTGACCTGACCTGGGAAAATAACTGATAATCTGACTACAGTATAGATACGTAACTGTATACCGTGGGTAAACGCATTACAGCGGATTGGAATATGTAACCTTGACATCTAGCGTACTAATTTCGATAACATTTAGTATATTTAATTCTTTATAAAAGGTTATCGGTGATGTTATTTACTCTCCATACGGTCAGATTCTTCACACACACACACACACACACACACACACACACACACACACACACACACACACACACACACACACACACACACACACACACAAATTATATATTTACAAACTTTAAATATATCATTTTATTTGTCTCCTATCGTGAACAGAAAGATTATTTTCATCAGTCAGCTTTTCTTGGGCTGTACTCCATATTAATTGTTGACCGCAGCCATCCGTGTTCTACCGACACCGTCATACCTACTGTTGAGAACGGTACTACTTTCGTATCGTCTCACGAGAATCACGACCAAGATGCTACAGACTTACAAGCGCTGCTTAATAGCTTCCATTAATGGGTAAAATGGTGGAAATTTCGTACCCATGAATGAACGTACATGACACCTTTTCATTAAGAGCTACTGCTATTCCAGCTGAAACAATTAACAACATACTTCTTCTTCTTCTTCTTCTTCTTCTTCTTCTTCTTCTTCTTCTTCTTCTTCTTCTCCTCACATCCATTCTTTTTAGATCTTCCTGCTCACCATCCAACCAACGTATAATAGGTCGGCTCCTCTTTCTGGTTTTATAGACTTGCGCCCTCTGGCATACGCTGATCGTCCATCCGCTCTAGGTGATCTAGCCATTGTATTCGTTGAGACTTTTCGAATCTTAGAATGTCCACATGCTTCAATAGCACATCTATTCCCGATTATTTCTTATTCTTTATTGACCATATTCTTTAACCGGTCCACAAACACTTATTACAATCTTCCTTTCAAACGTTATTAGTGTTGGTGTTCCTTTCTTGTTAATGTCCATGCCTCGCCCTCATAAGTAATAACCGGTCTGATAAGTGTATTACATACTTTTTGTGTTACGACTAATGTGTTTTTCAATAGTTTGCTGTTGGCATAATATGCTTATTTCCTATTTGTATCCTGTCAAGTATCATCATATTAATGGACCTTTCATTATCTACCACGTTACCCAGGTATATGAACTTTTTAACTGCCTCAAGTGAATTATCCTCTATTCGTAAATTAATCGATTTCTTCTCCTTTCTGATACAGAAATTAGCATGTATGTAGTCTGACAGTTATGCCCCTCCAAAGATGACGTCGGGTGGCTTAGAGATACGCCTCGACACATCGCAGCCTATTATATAAATACAGTAAATAAGTAAATACCATGGATAAAGTGCATCGCAACCAAAAGAATAGAAAAGGACGTAAAACGGAAAAGGTACTACTGGACACTGGAACAAATTCACAGTTGTCATTACAAAACATAGTTCTGTTGTAGAATGTAGCACTGATCCCTGTAGGAAGCTTACACGTTACCTCTAAGGCTGCGCAAAGGATTTGAAGGTCGATATCGTCTAATAACGACGGGCGGACAGTACTGAAACAAATTGCTTCACACAAAGCACAACATTCACTGTTTCAAGGATGAAATACGAACCAACACCATAATGTTTTCATCAATATAAGAGCGCATCCTAGTGTATTGACAACGAGGCTTGTTGCTACTGATGACGACTACAGAAGATTGTGCCATTTAGAACTAGTTAGTGCTGAACGAGGAGCCGTCAAATATGTGATAACTCCTAACATGGCGATTGAATTATTTACTATCGTATTTCTAGATAGCCTACACGTTAGTTGTAGACTGTCAAATAAAAATAAAATGATAATTTATGTTGAATTGAAATGCTGGATCGTCTTCTGATTGCGCCGTACAACATAGGCCATCTAGATGCACGCTGACGCCGTATCATTCAGTTAAATTATGAACACGACTTTAAAATCCACAGCTGAAAAGTCTAGTGAAACTAGTCTTGTTTTGTTTACGTTATAGTGGGATAATTATTGACAGTGGAACCATGGCGTAGGATTTGCTAAGGAACGGTTGGTTGTTTCTCAGGGGTGATTCGATTAACTTTAAAATGTAACAAAACGAAGTAGTCTATAGGTTTGAAAAACGATTGTCAAAGCAAATCCTGCATTAAACAATTATGGGAAGGAAGAATATAAGAAGATCAGAAGCAGTTTGAGCAACGGAAGACGAGATATTGAGACATACACACTTGAGAGGATAGAATTAGTAGAAAACCAATTGGTAGGTGAGGCGGTAGATATGACATAGCGGTATGATAGAAACGGTTGACGGCGCTGAAAGATATTTGAATATACACTTCATGATACCAGATTTACAGATGAAAATCTAAGGATTAGTGTCCGGGAAAATTTCTCTCTCTCTCTCTCTCTCTCTCTCTCTCTCTCTCTCTCTCTCACACACACACACACACATACAGATAGACAGACACACACATACACAGAACGAAAAATTTAAGAACGTCACACACGGATATATTCGAGTATAAAAATAATGAAATGACGACTTTCCTTAAATGTAGAAATAGGATACGTGAAACAAACCATGTGTTTTGGATAGTCTAAAATACATATTTTGTTTATGTACTATAGCATAATGGTACTTCTAGCATATTGTAGTATAGTACTCTATAATGTTCTCTTTCGATAGCAGTTATCTTAAACTATTCAAGTGCTAAACATTTTTTCATACCGAACATACACTCCTACCTCGTAATGTAAACATAGTTAACCATATTATTAAGCAACCCGTTCTTTTTCACTCAGGTCTAGACGAAGTTATTTTTTATTAAACAGCTTATTTACGAAATGCTTAATTTGGCAGGTAGACCTGTGTATACGGAAGATGTAGTGTCATTCTATGTACAGAAGGGGTCGTAAGCTGATGGAACCGGTCCAACTGTGTTAACCCCACTGTGTCAGTTGCTCAACACAGATTTACGATTGCAACCCCTAGGATGCAAAGTTACTCTCCGCATTCGCTTAATAGAATATTGTAGATTTTTGTAATAAACTCAATTCAATTTAGTGTGCAACAACGTATTCATATTTCAAAACTTGTTATTAGTATCCGTATTAGTATTAAGTTACATTATAGTTTATTATAATACTTATATTTAGTTTTCACTTGTATATGTGGTCAATAGTTAAGATAACAGTAAACTACCCGTCGGATATCGCAAGGATCGTGTTAGTGTGAGTGCGCAGTTACATAGCCATAATTGTCCGTCGGATATCGCAAGGATACGTGTTAGTGTGAGTGCGCAGTTACATAGCCATAATTTCGTTGTTAGGCTATGATGGTCGCACGATCACCTACTTCAAATTTTGGAATGACAAATTGAACCCCCAGTGAATTCGTGAATTCGTTACTCTCACCTTTAGTATTAGTTTAAAGTTAATTAAATATATTTATGTATATATATATATTATATTTACTATGTATAATGTCTCTACCTCAAGATGTTTTCTCCTCATTTGGAACATGTTTCGGGAAGCCTCGTGTTCTCATGTTCAGCCTTCCTGATTTTGAGTCATGTGAAGTACTTGTGTGTTGGTTGGTTGTTGTTGTGTTTTCCCGTTGGTCTCTGCTACTTTAAATTGGTATTATTGTGTGTGATTGTGGTGAATATATTAGTATTTTGTGTATTTTTGTATTGAGTGCTTTGAAAATTCTGTCATGTCATATCATGTCATGCTTATAAACATGACACGATATACAAAGCACTCAAAATAGAAACTACACAAAATACTAATATATACACCACAATCAAATACAATAATACCAATTTAAAGTACTAGAGGCCAACAGGAAACCTCAACAACAATCAACCAACACACAAGTACTTTACAACACTCAAAATCAGGAAGATGGGAACACAAGGCTTCCCAAAACACGTTTCAAATAAGGAGAAAACATCTTGAGATAAAGACATTATAAATAATAAATATATTATATACATCAAGAAACAGACTGTATTAAAAAGTGTTTGAACACACACACACATTTTTTTTAAGTTGTATAAAAGTAGGACATTCGTACCAACAGTTCACAGATTTACAAATGTCCAGCACACACGATATAGCAAACAATACAGTATATCATATTAGCACTGTCCCAGTAAGTAATACAAGTGATTAAACACATCTTTGCACACAGAATTTCTGTTAAAAATACACAACTAACAACTACTAATAAGACGTCTTATTGCTTTGATTCGTTATATACAGCTAACAACAACTGGCAGGCCGCTTTCGGAACACCGCTTTTTACGTTTTGCCTATGGGTAGTAGTAACGATAAACATTGTCTCAGATGGCAGCAGAATAATCGAGCACCGTCTGAAAGACGCAGAAAGATCCAGAATATGCCAGAGCTTTGCGTCTGGCCGCTTAACATAGGGCGCGCGCAAAGTGTCACGCATGTTACCTATCTCTTCAGCTTAACGATATTGTTACGATGGTATCACGGATCATCGTGTTGTACAATGAAAACAAATAACAAACACAAATTAAGTCAATAATTAAGAACATTAATAAGTCACAAACAACAATTTGAAATCAACACAGGCTACTCGAGTTAAATTATTCAAGTTAAACTTTATTCGCACGCAATAATAAATGTTACCTTATTACAGTTCAGCAATAATTAACACAATAACAATTTTCATTAATCCGCAACAATCACTTAATCCTTACTGAATAAATCGCCAACTGTAACTGACTTTTGAGCCAACCACTGACGCTGTACAGTATAAATACTCCAGTATCTCCAGGCAACACCGCGAGCATAATGTGCGTAGTTACAGACGCTGGAGCAATATAGAGACTAGCTCAAAAGCGTGATCTTGATTGCAACGTGCTGTCTCCACGCGCTAGACTAGTCAAGAAATGTGTAGAACGACAGTCTCGGATCTTCAAGAGCGGTACGTAAGTGTCTTTCATACCCAGTGTACAGTCTACGACACTGGGTATTTACAACCCTGCCTTGCAGCACTTGAAGTAGAGTGACTGTGAATCCAAAATAATGAATAGAACCAGGTTACTAACTTAAAAATTTCAAAGAAGTTCAAGATGAATATAAATATGATGATAATATTTGTAAGTTATAAACAAAAGAAACGTTGATCAATAACAAACCAAATAAATAAAACCAACGAAGATCAATAATGTTATTCATAAACTTTAAACCTTTTGTCTTGCGTAATCGGTATTAATACAAAATCAATGTAAATTATTACTTTTAAGTACCCGGGGAAACAGCATGTGCCTATTAAAAGAAAACGCTGATTTTACTGGTTCTGTTTCTAAAAGATATTGTCACATATTCTATCGGTTACATATTCTGACTAACACTGTGGCCTGAACTTGCAGGTGTAAGATAGTTGAGGTCAGTAAAGATAGAAAACTTTTTTGATGGAAAGTCTGAAATTAGAATTTGTTAACAGTTCTAATCAAATAACGCGTTTTTTAAGAAGTGCAACTAGAAAACGTCGATGCTTACAATGACAATGTTGTGATAATATCCAAATCAAGGCAACCGCTAGCTGAGGAATACAAGAGGCTGAATAAAAAATCCGCTGGAATCGGACTAAATGTTAACATCAGAAAAACTAAATATATGTTAATTTTTGCATCAGAAAGGAGAAGAAATTTATATAATATATGCACAGAGATAATTCGTTTGATTCAGTTAATAAGCTTAGATACCTGGGTAACATGACTGATAATGAAGTGTCCATAAACACGACGATACACGACAAAGTACAAATAGGAAGTACAACAAATTATACGACCAGTAGACTATTGAGAAGCAACTCCTTACTCGAAGCACAAAAATTAATAATATATATAAGATACTTATCAGACCAGTTGTTACTTATAAAAGAGACATGGACATTAACAAAAAAGGAACAAGACACGCTAAGAAAGTTTAAAAGAAAAATTGTAATGCGTGTTTATGGTCCGGTTAAAAAAGATGATGAAAGGGAGAATAAGAAATAACCAGGAGATAGATGAGCTGTTGAATCATGACAACATTGTAAGATTCGTAAAGGTTCAACAAATAAAATGGCCAACCTAAAGCGAATGCCAAAGAAAATCCTGAGGGGGCAAGACTGAAAAAGTAGAAAGAGTGACCGATCTATTACAAGATGGTTGGATGATGTGGTGGAAAATCTAAAAAAAATAGTGGATTTGAGTGGTTACACTGAGGGAGCAATGGATGGGAGACATTGAAAGCCAGTCCTCACGTTGGGCTGTAGTGCTAAAGAAGAAGAAGAAGAAGAAGAAGAAGAAGAAGAAGAAGAAGAAGAAGAAGAAGAAGAAGAAGAAGACTACATTTAAGCTAATATGGCAATAAAACTATCATTATTTGCGTTCTGCCTTATTACCCACGTAACGTTTATACTCAATCTGAGCAAAAGTTTCACAATGTATTGCGTTGAGTTAAGCAAGACAATTACAGAGTTTCGTTTTGTTTTGTTCTAATTGTTCACTTCGTGTTGCATTGTATTTCACACAACGCCTATTCAGTTACGTCACGTATTAGGTCAGTGGTGATGTGTACAGTTTGTGTTCTCGTTAGAGTCCCAACAGCTTCGTTGTCCTAATTTGTTCCGACGTCAACAGAAGTCTGGCTATAAAACGTTATATTATTGCCTGCGACGAATACTCTAGTGTTTTTCCCTTTAGAACTTAGCTCACGATGTACGTTCTGTAAAACATTTCTCCAGAATGCAGACGTATGTAATACAAATTAAAAGAAGGCACTAAAAGTAGACAATTTGGGCGTATAATTCCTAATTACTATCTACAATTTCGTTAGTTTTCATCATTCTAGGAAAACTGTCTGCTACTACTACAAGCGTAATATGTAGTTATTTTTCTACACAGCATCCACTAACATCCACGATCTCGTCACCGCATTGCCAGTTTTTAACTTTTGTTTCACGGAAATTAACTTGCTGTATTATAAAATATATTAATTGTATGTTTTTTACGAGAAAAGATAAATTCTTTTATATAGTTATTAAACAAAAAAAGGCATATATTGTCTCTTTCCTAAGAAAAATGTCAGTAACTGCTAGACGTGGCAGAAAGTTTACCGTTTCCTACACAAGAACAGAAAAAGCGTTTCTAAGTAAAGCTATTCTTCTGTTTAAATCAAGGAAGATCGCACCGTACCATCAAATGGAGTGGCATTTGCTACCGGACTTGGCCAGCGCGATAGGTGCTTGTGTTATGCTCCTCTTCTCCAATATTGCTTGCACATTGTTACGTAAGGCTCTCGAGAGTGTCGTTGTACACGATTCTTGGCTAGCCGAGCAGTGCAGCGTCTTAGTCAACGCCGTGAAGTCAAGTAGAACTCCATACTGTTCTGGTACTTGTAACTACGAAAATTATTCTAGCACGCCACCAAAAGAATGGAAAATTATTCTGAAACATCTGCTAACTGAACACGCTTATTTTAGACGTGGGTTTGTTTACATCAGGATTAAACTAAGAACGGAAAGAGTATAAACAACCAGGCGTGGCACATGTGAAACGCTATTTTCTGCTTGAATTAGAGGCGTGTCACTCTGACAGAAGGAGTACAGACAGGGTATAATGTCGATACTGTATAAACACATGTAAATTGTAATAATTTGTCCTGACCATAATAAAATTTGAGTGACTGTGTCAGACCGACAGTGAAATATTTTATAACAAGTAGAGTTAATGGCTTTTTTATTTACTGTTTGAATATTGCAAGAAAAAAATAAATTAGGCCTATATTTAAAGCGAAAATAGAAGCTGTGATTATTACTTACCAGTGTACTGTATATTATCAGTTGCTGTCATGGAGTAATTCAATGCCTTCAGTATCTGTGTCGGAGCTTGAATCTTCACTTGAGTCAGCAGTGTTGATGATAAGATTGTCCACGAAAGCGTCGGTAATTTGATCCAGTTCCCAAAGCTTGTCTTCTTCTTTGAATACATATTCCACAGAATGACTCCACTTGTTTGACGTTATCTCATTTATCGCCTTCTCTACCAGCTGTTTTACATCATGGAGGTTATAATTATGTTGTGTTGTGACGGGAAACGTATCCTTTCAACTGGCTCCATATCAATTCAATGGGATTCAGAGTACAGTGATAAGGAGGAAGCTTTAAAACGGCGTGCCCTAATATACGGTAATATCATTTACTACAAACTTTTTAAATTTATGTTTATTTTGTTTTACTGTCTCTACAAGTTCAGTTTTGACGCACCTTTCTTCAAAACGTATATTTTTTAAGTTGAGCCACGCGACAATATCAGCTTTCCGCCACGCACTATTCGGAATACGTTCAGTCATCATGGAATGATATGGGGTATTATTCACGATTATTACGCTCTTGTTTGGTAACAATGTAACAATATTTTCAAACCATTTTTTTGAAGACGTCGCCATTCATTTGAGTATGATATCTATCTATCTAAAAACCCATGTTCGTTACCAATATGAACTAATATAAGACGCTTCCCTTTGTAACGTGGTGGTTTTATTCCAGTTGACAGACCTGACAGAAAAGCTTGTCGTGATGTTTTTATTGCTAAATCACTCCATACTTTACTAGTCGTGTGTCCTTCGTGAACCCGCGTCTCATCGAGGTAAAACATGTGGCGATTCTCCTTCCTGAATTGTTTTATTGACTTTAAATAATTTCTTCGCCAAGTCGAAATGTCTTGTCTATCTAAAATGACAGATAATTTATTTTTTTTTCAATAAATTCAAAGTCCATAGATTTCAAAAGTCCATGGAGACTGGTACGTTCTATATGAGGTAAATCGGGGTCATTATTGATGTCCAATAATATTTTTTTTAGGGTTTGAGCTTCATTACGAAAAAAAAGTTATGGACTTTACAACGTATAGCCGTTTTAACGAAGTCATAGTATCTCGCGTTTTCTTTTCTTTCCTGGCGTAATGAGTTTTCCTTGTGTTTTTAATCTCACTTCTGATCCTTTGAACACTACTTTCTGAAACACCAGTAAATTCGAAAGTAAGTTCTTTCTAAGTCTTTGATAGCAAGAGTCCGGTATTTTTCATTTAGCTTATTAAAAAAGTTAAATACTATTAATTTTTTACCACTTTTTCGCAGTTTACCCCGTTTGTGTTTCGTAACAGACACACTTGATTGGCCAGCTGTGCTATCCATCTTAACGCAAAATATTACAAACAATGCTCTTAAAATTAAAAAAGGCAATACGTTTCACCAGCTTACACTAAAGACGTCGGTTACACTAAAGGCATTTCACTAACGTACACCAAACACATCAAATACGTAGCGCTGAGACACTCACACACTTTACACTCGTACCCTTAAACTCTAACTCGTAATCGATATTTTCAAGCAGCGGCGATAAAGCCCTACTATGTACTCATAAAGATAATTAAACGTAATCAGAAAAAACACTTGTTGCAGTAACGCTGAATACAACAGTTAGGCCAAAGACAACTCTCACATGACTATAGGGACATTCTGCACATGCGCGTTAACACATTACTGTGTGAACAGTGTCAACGCCCCTGACCAATGGCCTCTCAGATGAGCCAGGTGAGTTTGTTTACATCAGGATTATGCTAAGAACGGAAACAGTATAGTTACATCTGGCGTTATTGTAGAGTGCGGATCAAGTGGTTTTTGCGGATTAGTGGAAAGTGATTATTGTGTTAGAATAGTTCGGAACTATGACAAGTGACGTTATTATTATGTGTGGTTAAGTTTAACTTGAATTATTGTATGAGAGCAACTTGTTGTTTGCACATTGTTATTTGTGACTAATTAAAGCTGCAAAATAATGACTTCATTGGTGTCTGTATTTTGTTTCCACTGTACACTACGGCAATCCGTGAGACGGTCGTAACAATTTTCTATAAACGTAATATGATCAATTCAAACTGGGTAAGACAACAATAAAATTATTTATGTTTACAATCCAGCCACTTTGCTATACTGGAGGTCAGTAACTGGAGGCGTGGAGGCATATTCCACACTCACCTTTCGTATCGTGATTTCTAATTCTAGCTTGACACTGTGTTACAATATTTCTCTTCGCCGCAACATACGCCGCTTTTCTTAGATAAATATCTCTGCTCTTGATCAAGCAGATAATCTGTAGTACCTGTATGACAGCAGCAGATATAGTTTTTTTCAATTTGTTACACTGATATTGTGTCAAGCTAAACGTTCCTTTCTTCCCCACTAAGCATACTATTATCTTTTCTAATTCAAATTATGAGACATGGCGTCGGCATGCCTGAACCAAATACGTAACACACACAATTCTACTGCACTCGCACACTCACACAGCCTTCGGCTCGCCACCGTACGCGGCTGCTAGACGACTGGGACCCCTCTGACGATGTGAAATGTGGAATACGAGTTCTTCCACCGCCAGGGAGCGCAACAGGACGAAGGCTGAATGCCTGCTTGAAGGAGAGATGTATTCGAAATTTCATTTATAGTGGTTAGAATAAAATCAAAATGTTGGTTTGAAGTAGCGACAGATTGTAGGTTAATGCAACGAATATAATGGTGTCTGAGGTTTACCGTAAATGTGCAATTTCAGTAATGCCAAGTGCGACTGTATTTCTTCAAATGGAGGTAATTCCTATTCCAAACACGCGCACGCGAGCACACACACACACAGTATCTAATATATCAGCACTTCGTATGTAAAACCCTGAAAACATTAGTTATATACCATTCTCAATTTGCATAGTGTCGTATGTTCACTGTCATTTACTTGAAACTAAGAAAAAATAGGAATAAAGGAACTACACCTTTCAATGAATATACATATAATGTATAGGCAACCTTTGAATTTGTGGGAGCGCATATATAACTAAGGACTAGTTCGATGGGTGCTCCCCTCCCCACCCAATCAATGGAAATATAAAGGTGCGGAGTTCAATAGCCGGACGTTACAAACATTAACTGTCGCTTTATTATACCCTTGCGCTTGTATTTTGCGACGTAGAACACCGAATCAAAAAATCTTTGCAGTATTTTTCATATAAATTTGTGAAAATTTTTCACATTAGGAGTAGGTCGACAATCGCGGTTCGACGCGATTATTAGACATATTAATATTAGACATAGCGCGGTTAGGTAAATGGCTTGTGCTATTTTATAATACAGTACTTTGAAGCAGGTAAAATGCGTGTGCGTTCCTTTGTTTAAAATAAAATAAAATTACAAATTGGTTCGCGGGCACTTCAAACCTTATAGACGGGCTCACTTGCGCCCGCGGGCGCAGGGTTGTCGACTGCTGATGTAGATGTTCCGATTTAATGTTCTAAGTTCCGGTTATTTTCTACTTATTGTGGTTAGTATCGTTTAATGTCGTTTATTACCGTAATTGGTATATAAGCTGTCTCTAAAACCACACAAAGTCTGCCACTTAACAAAGGTTTCCTTGTAATCTTCCATGGTTGAATATTCCTCACCGTTTCTTCCAGTAAAATCTGCCTATTACTTAAACATTATCACAGCTCCGTCATTCTCTTTCTCGTTTATTACGCCGTCAGAGACATTTACTTACTGTATTATACCACTTGTTCCACTGTTGCTATGCTTCTACAATTTTGCACGCACAGTAACTTTCCATCTGTCTTGCTACCTATTCCATCTGTGTACCTATTAATTTATTGTAACGCTATGACAAAGTTGCAATATAAGAAAAGTAAATAGTGAAGTTAAAAGGAGTTTATATTTTTCAGGACCTAATTTTTTTCGTGTTACTTCCTGTATGTTATGGGTCCTGACGGGAATAAGTCATAAAATTTTGTAAGTTTTAACGTAAATATCTTATTTATTTTCCAATGCATTAATTAAAATACTTAATTACATAAATTTTATAACCGCATTGTTAAAAAAGCATAAACAAATGTTGTACAATTTTTGCTGTTAGAAGGAAGGACTCTGTATGTTCGATATCCCCCGATACGTTATGAAAAAACATTGTTTTCCTTTTAAAACGAAATGTTTCAAGAAATAAAATGGATTCTGAGGAATATACATTTTGTATCACACAGTTCATTGCACAACATATCATTAGGTACAGATTAATTATTTTCACACATTAGATTGTTCATTGCAATTATGCGTCTGAGCTGCTTTGACTTAAAAACTCCTGTTCTGTTACTGCAACAGACGATAAAGCCTGGATTAAAATTTTCGTGTTAATTTTGTTGTTCAAAAGTTTAAACATCTTGCAAAACCTCACAGCCACAGTGTTAACTTTTGTTTCTAGATTGGCCTTACTGAACAGTTTGTATTCTTTAATGAAAAAATTGTACCAAAACGTCAGAAAAATATTCTTCCTACAGCAGTAAAGGCAATTATATTGGTCAAAACATCGCTGTAAGAGTGAATAAAATGTTTGGGCCGATCCGCTATTGCTTTATATACTCCATGATTTGTAGACACCCAAAGCAAACCAAATTTCCAGGAAGCTGAGTCACAACAGACAGAATACGACCGAAGGACAGAGAGGCCTAATAATGTCGTTCAGTAGTAACTGACAGAATCTGTCTTCTATCAAGTCATTTGTTGATACAGACTGTTAACTGTTCTGTACGTTCCCTGCTTCCTTACTTTTATCATTCTATCCTTGCTGGGAGATTTGTTATTTTTCAGTATTTCTTAAATCGTGTTTTACCTTGTCCTCGCCTATCCCTACCATATCTTCATAAGTAATGTTGTTTATCCGGATTAAATTAATTTCTTCATAAAGCGTTTCTACAATTTGTTAACGCCTTACATTGTCAATAATCGGCTAAATAACCGTCTATTACGTCCAAAAAACTTATCTGATATATACGTTACGTTTAATTAACGTTTAATTCCAATTACAACGACACCGAGCGTCCCGCATTTAACTTATCCGAGATAATTGCTAATTGTTCCGTTCAATAGCGCGTTTTGTTTTGTTTTAATTAGACAACAATCCTCGCTGATAGCATACTGGCGCTGATAGCGTAATGTCTATACGATTCCGGCAAAATGTTAGATAGATCTGAAATCTTCTTAACGTTTGTATTCTTGTACAACTGGAACAGCCCGACTCTAATTTGCATTAATGTCCTCATTAGCATTAGTACAAAAGCGCGAATTAAACGTTACGTGTTAAAGCCGACATAATAGTTAATTTCTGTGTAGTCACACTTTACGAAACATTCTATGTACAGGAATAGTGGATAACTGTTATTGGGCTGTATGTGCTGAATAAATTAAAAATTACGTTTTGTAGTTGTGACAGAATGAGTGTATCTTCTTTTTCTTCTTTGGCGTCACAGTTCGGAGTCGAACCTTAGCCCCCATAATCATCCGCCTCCATTTTTTCCCTGCCCTTGGCGATTGATGTCCATCGTTTTATTTTAAGCAAAGTCTATAAGTCTAAGGTATCCTTCGCCACTGCGTCAATCCATCGATGCTTGGGTCTTCCGACCATCTGTCTATGCCATTTATCCTCGATTTGACTAATGAGTACCTTACTAGGTATTCGGTTGCCTTCCATCCTAATGTCCTGACCATTGCAATCTATGCAGTCGGATGGTGGTGGTCAGATCATTGTCTTTATATAACTTGTATAGTTGCTCATTGTGACGTATTCTCCAAATCCCATTAGCTTGGATTGGTCCATATATTCTCCTCAAAATTCTCCTTTCAAAGGAATTGACTATGTTAACGGCTTGTTTGTTCAGAGTCCAAGTCTTGTTGCCATATGTTATGACCGGTATAAGCATAACTTTATATAATGTGACCTTGGACTGACGGTGGATATTCCTTGTCTTGACTATAGTTGTCAACGAAGCAGCTGGTCTATTTGCGGCCTGAATGAACGTGTAAATATGGTTATTTCATTTGACGTTTTGGTATCTTCTGTAATAGAAAAGATGCAATAGTAGCGGAGAAGTAGAATTACGAGTGCTCGTAAGTCCTGTGTTTTGTTTTACTTGTTTATACATTCGTTCTTATTAGGAATGTTCGTATGTACTACGTGTAGACGTATATATGGTTTTTAGAACGTCAGACTGTATTAAGCTATAACAAGGTATTTACCCTGTGGTATACGTTATCAAGAAGTACGTCCATAACAAATTAGGAAGGTAGTACAGCGTGAATAATTATAAGCATCATCAAAGTTTAAATATGTTTTAACGCGATTAAAGTGGAGAAACAGAGGAATTAAAGTACATGAAATGTATGGTTAAAGTCTGATATGTGTAGACAATAGACTATATGTTGTAGTTTAATGATTAAATCGCGTCAGGCAGAAATAATTATGAAGTTGAACCACTGAACCAGGAAAGTGTGAAGTCTATACATGCATTAGTTAGAAAATATATTTGGGAGAATGGCAACTGTAATTTTTAACATTCTTGCCAGCTGAAGAAATGAAAATTATTGGAAAAGGTTTAATGAAGTGATAGCTGTGCACAAACATAGAACGCACTATATTAAGAGAATTGAAAACAGTTTAATGTATGCAACAAAAAATTGAATAGTGGTCTCACTGGTTTTTATGGATAAGCATAGAGTTTTCCGTTGCATTTCTGTACATAAAGTTATTACCACTTTATTATTTTTTTCTAACCTTTCCATGGACTTGTACCTAATACGATAGCTAAGACCAAGTTAGACTAATAAAATCTTGACTGCTGACGGTTGATAAATTTAGCCTGTAACAATAAAACGCCAAGGTTTGATTTTTAAATACTTTTAGCTGATAATTTTTTTTTGCTGAAAAACGGTAAACGTTTTTCCTAGTTTTTGATATAGTTAAAGACGACGTCAGCCTTAACTTTGAGAGATGTCTAGAAGGTTGTGAATCGTCTCATGTAACTCTGTTTGTATTCTGATGGTCAGTCAACATCGACAAATCTATATGGAACGCCCAACGATCGGCATTTTTGTCTAGCAAGTTTTTTCTCGTTCACAGTGTAATGCTAGAGATAAGTACTTTTACTCAATACACAGTCCAAACTAACTTTATCGGTTTGTCTGCAAACACACGCTACGATCATGTAAGTACACAAATACATAGCCTACGTATTATACGATTACTGAATAACTAAAACGTTGTTTCAAAAGATGAAAGTATCGCGATTTGAGTCTAGACGTAGCAGACTGTCTGGATAAGATTCAGACAGCCGCTGTGTGTTTAGAGTAAGAACGTATGAAATCAATGTCGGTGCTGACTCTAAGGGTTGTCTGCTCAGTAATGTCAGGTATTTGGTGCGGTGCGCTGAGTGTTCTTTCCTTAATGAACTTTACACGCTCAATGTGATTGTCATCATTATCAAACAAACGTCATTACCATTTTAATCCGTTCCTAGATATTCACATGTGTTTTAGAAAAAACTGACTTTATTTGACTAAAGTCGTCTCATTATAAGCTTTTCTCTTTTGAATTCTATTTTATATCTTGTGCTTGTAGATTGATGATGTTTAATTGTTTAACAAAAACATTATTCTTTTTCTTCTTCTTTGTCTCAAATTTCATCACGGAGTACGTTTTTATATATCCTTTACATAATTTTATCTTAGGTGTCCTACTTTTCCTACCGAATGCATACAAGACATGCTTTGTGGATAGCTTCACAAGACACACTTGATAATTTCGCACACTTGATTTAATCTCCTATTGTTTTATATTTCCGATTGTTTTGTGTTGTGCAAATTCGGTTTCCCTTACAATTAAGATAATTTTAAATATATAGGAATATATCACTGTTGTTATTGTTTGAATCATTCGAAGAATTTAAATAGCTTTTTTGTCTCATGTTTTGGTATTAAAATTTGAAATAGGTTATACCAAGTATTTATAGGTTTTTTTAAAAACTGTTATTGTCCTATAATAGTTTCAGTTTTAAGTGCTAACGAAACTTTTAATATGGGACCTACTAATTCCTTTGTAGTTCCCTATTTTGGTGACAAAGTTTCTTATTTCCGTTGAAGGTGATATCATCATGAGATGTGTACATTCATAAACGCATCCATTGTAAATATATTAATGTTGGACAGAGTTAAACGTTTTTTGTAGATATTGTCAACAGAATACTTCTAAAATCATATAAGTTAAGCGGTATTCCTATTAAACGTTGAAGAATGTAGTTTAAATGCTAAACTTATATTTGTACGTGTATATTATAAATAACTAGTGTGATCTATTCAACTTTAAATCTATACGTACAAGCTCTCATTCGCGTGTGATAGCGAGTGTTTGTACGTGCACATGGTAACAAACCTTATCAGATAATACGTAATCTCTACAGCGTAATGGGTGAGTATAGACAGGATGTAGGTTAATGTAACCAGTATACCTGAGGCGCATGCTGCAGTCGACGTAGCTATTTAAACGACCACGCTGACGCACGCTGTGATTGAGCTTCTTGTGTGTAAAGCTCTCTTGCTTCCGATTATTATTAGTGTAAGGACGGATAATGAGAACAAAAGTACGTAATGTAATTAAATATCGTACGTAACTCACATACGTTTGGTCATGGTAATGGATGTTTGTTTTGATCGTACGCCTGACCCTTCTTCCTGGCGTATTACATTTTAAAATATTTATGTACTTAGCATGTAAGGATAAATTAATTTACATTACATTACTTTAAACAATAAAAAGGAATTATTAAAAATCCTGTATAATTCACTAAATTCACAATTACCGTGAAATACAAGTGCATCAAGACTTTAACGTTTTGGGTTACACGATTTTTCGTATCATTACACTTATTCAAAAAAAAAAAAACGCACACAGGAAAACAACTACAATAACACATCATTGCAAATCATTGGGACCTCCACGCCACATTCTTCTCTTTCTATAAACCTCCATATCACAGGCACTACGAACGTCCGGTTTCCCATAGACTTTCTGCTGTAATTTCGGGATCACCGCCTTCCTCCTTTCCAGTTGCCTTAGCAAGCAGATATGTTTAGACCAATTTTTCTCTGATGTCTTCACGCGATAACGAACCGCGACAAACTTTTCTTGATCCCATCGAAAGCAACAGTAATTAGTTTCCTTCATAATTTATCAATAACTCTGACAAACATTTTTTTCTGTATTTCAGTTTCTAAAAGTAGTTGCTGTTATATTCACTACTTGTCTGCGGTTCTACAACAAATTAAAACTGAATGTCATATGAAGAACACAGGGAGTATTGACGTTAAACGGAGACGGGCAGGCAGGTTTCTTGTGTGGTGAACCCAATGGGACGAGGGGCCTTAAAAGATATTTTAGTAAAAGGAGAAATAGGATGGCTGGCATACTCTTTCTTGAAACCAAAAATCGACATTCACAGTGTTCAAAAGGAGACACAAATAAAGTCACTGGCACTGAGCGGAGAACATTCTAGATGCCAGGCCGGTATTTATATAGATACGCGAAGAGTAGTAGATAGTGTGAGGTTTCATTTTTGTGCGTTGACAATTGAACGAACCTGTTTACCGATCGCGTAACTCTGTCAATACGTGAACAATTGCGTACTATGTGCAGTTTAACGTAGAGATATAAGTATTGTGACTGTTAGAGTGCTGTACAAGCTAGCTACTGTACCTTATGTTGTTTTATTATATTATACTTTTTAGAGTATATAACAAATAAAGTAATATTTAGGAATCTTTGAAATGTGTCTCTAAAGAAATATAATAAAGATTAACTGAAGAATGAATTTAACTAATTAAGAGGTATTAAGGAGAGTAAATAGCAATAGAATTTGATGGGAACTATTAGAAAGAGAACGGAAAACTGGATTGATCACATCTGAGCAACACATTAATCTAATATTGTTTGTTCAACTGTAGAAAATATCTATGAAAATTTCTGATTATTGATGGAGGTGTAGAGGAATGATTAAGTCGCTTGCGCGTTTTCAAGCGAGTAAAACGTTCAGTGAGGGCCGAGTAGAGGTGGAAGTTTACAAAATCCATAGGAAGAAATACACACATTACACATTACCTTACACAACAGGAAGAAACAAAAACATCAATAAACTGATCAGATCGGTATCTGAGGACCACGTGGTCAATTATTTAAAACCTTCAGCTGATAATAGTGTTTTGAACATAACTAAGAAAGAAAAAAATCTGTAGATGATAAAACATGTAATGCATTATGAGTAATGTAATTATGTAATGCTTACAACACCCTTACCGTAAAACAGTTTTCGGCTGATGAACAAGTCCCTATCCTTGGCACCTTTATTCCCCACATTTGGGTACCTGTGACGTTTGCCTACTCCTAAAAAGTAAAACCCGTGTTGAAATCAATGGAGGAGATGAAACTGGAAACAAAGTCATTAGCAGGCATGATATCGTGCAACATGCACCACTGTTTCGAACGGGAATTACGTTGCCTACGTAAGCAGCAGTGTTCAAGTAGGATTGGAGAATATATTAAAAAGATCAAAAATATATTGCACATTATTCTTTAAGAAATAATGTTCATGATACCAGTACAGTTATAATGTTGCCATATGTGTCGTATGCATTGTCGAAAGTTCACATAATTGCAATACATTGCAATAAAAAAAAAATAATAATTTACTCGTTTCTGTCGGTGAAAACAGATTAATATTAACTGTCTTTCTGACCTTAATACAATATATGGATTCATATGAAAATTTGTTAATCATTTTGTCATCATAATTAACTGCCACCCCTGTAAACACTTATCAGTTACAGCTGTGAATTAACATTTAATTCCCTTGTTGATTCATCCTCTTCGTTCACTTATTAATTTAATAATATATATAAAACTTTCACTTATGAACTTACTATTCGTTGTCACTTTCCCAAACGTTTCAAGGTGAATATTCAGTATACTCCCACTGAAGAAGAGGTACATCACCTTGAAACGTTTGGGAAAGTGACAACGAATAGTAAGTTCATAAGTGAAAGTTTTATATATATTATTAAATTTAATTCCCATTAAAACTACCTACACTGTACCCACTACATTTAAGCCGACAACTTAATTGTTAAAAAACTTCCGCCCAACAGCCAGTTCTGTTTTGTAATGTATTAACCATTTAATCCGTTTTCTCGATACAGATAAAGTAACATATTGTGTTTTAAATGTTTTACTTGTCTTACTGTAGCTGGTAATCTGTATCCCTATTATTATTTTTGTTTGTTTGGATTCACGCAATTTAAAAGTTACGTTATTGCCACTAATGTTTAATGTCGTTTAATGTCTATAATTAGGTTAACTTCAGTTTAACTTCACTTCACTATAATGTCACAATAACTTTTTTTTTTGTTAAAGAGCATCAAGGAATTTTAAGCTCTGTTCGTAAAAAAGCTTAATTTTTAATCAACGTTTCAGTACAGCCTCAAGTTAACGAGCGCACTAGATTTTGTAAACAAGGAATGCCTTTTTAGCGAGACAAAGACACAGTTTTATATTTTGCTCGCGCCATTAAGTTGTTTAAGGTTATATTATAAAAATATTCTCCACAAAGCCCTTTTGTAGCAATTTTCACCTTAAAAGAGTACGGTGAAACGGTTTACTATTGTAGAAATTTCGCTGAAATCGTTTACCGTCAGCTTCAAAGTAAATATTATCAAAAGTAATATTTTAGCTTCACTCATATAGTTGCGTTGTTTACACGTTCCTATATCGTTTTAACAAAAGACTGCTGTGACAGCAGAATTATGACGACAGGAAGCTGCAGTTGTTGAATGCTAATTTTGGCAACGCGAGTCCTCATGGACAAGACATCTGCCCGTCAACTTAACTAACGGGACAAAACGATTGGCGTAGACAGGCAGTATCACTGTTCTGAGAACAGAATTAGACATTTTGTTCAATGAACCATTTATGCAAAGTGATTGTATCTTTTGTCTTTCTGTGCTTTCAACACTTAAAACTCCTGGCCTGAGAACCGTGCTGAATACATGGAAATAGGTTCCTTCTGTGTACTTCAAATGTGGTTTTTAATAGCGTTTAATTACTATAAGTAAAGGAAGTGTTGTATTATTAAAAGAAACTGACGTGTCAGACAGCAGGTGTTTTATGCAGCAACGCCCAAAGAAATGAATAATATGTATAGAGATAATTGTAGGTTTAATTTATGAAAGGTTTTCCGCAATCGATATATCGATTTCAAGAAAACGAGTGCCATTGTTCCTTCTTCTTTATGGCTTTTCAAAGTAGCAAATAACAGATAGAAGGTAAAAAAATTTAATTATTTTTTAATTGGAAAAAAAAGGCTATATTTTAACGAGTGTTTAACATTAATAAAGTAGTTTTTTTAGCTGAAATTTATGTAACACCATGTTTTTAAAATTAAAACGTTTCATATTTTAACACATATTTTGAAGTACGGTACGGTAAAATTATTCAATTAATTGAAATAGTGTAAAATTTATCTTATTGAATGTAATGTTCTCAGTAGCACATCTGAAATTGTGAGAAATTAAGTATAAAATACTAAATGTAATTTTTTTTAAAGTCTCATAAATAAAGTGTATGGTGCTAATAAATGGTGTGTGTATGTGTATTATTTATATAATACACATATATAACCGTATTTTGTATATACGGTTTAAAAGTAGGCTCAAATGAAATTGTGTGTGTGAGTGTGTTTGAAACATTGTTTTAAAACTAATGCAAACTCAGAGTTGCAATGGGTATTATGTATGCAAGATTTATCATTATCACCTTCTTCTTATTCTTTTCCTTGTTTGATTTTTTCCTTCTTTTTTTTCTTCCTATTTAACCCAATCTAAAAGGGTTCTTACTACCTCTTTGCTGCCTGGGCTCCACATGGCTTCCCTAAAATTATATAGCCTATATTTCACGCTATTCGAGCGAATTTTTATCCGTGCATGCACTTGATGCACATATTTCCTAGTTGAAACGTGGTTATTTGAAGGACTGTACTTTGAATGCTTCGAGTTTGAAGTACAACAAGTTTGTGAAACACTGTTACTGTTTATTTTATTTATTTTTGATGTTGTTATCAACAAAGAAAATGTACCATTTTTACCTTCATAGTACTATAGAAGGTAGTTATGTGGTACATAGATTTTATTACTGTGACACTACGAATAAAAGGCACAATTAATTTCAGGTAAACTTTTCAAACTTAATTGTTACGGATCGCAACTATGTGTCTTATTACTATCCCTTAAATTTTAATTCAAGGAAAATAATATTTTCACTTATGTACGGACCAACAATTTGCACACAATATATGGAAAACGAGTTTTGTAAACGCTCTGAGTTATTTTATATTATTTTGTTTTCGTTATGAACCTTGTTAACGAAATGCTGAATTTCGTCTTGTACACAGCTCAGTAGGCAGAGGAGGGATCGCAGTCTAATGGAACGTATCCAACTATGCTTTCACGACCGTGTGCCAGCCAGTTTACTGTACATGGATTTATGGTTGCAAACATTGGACGCAAGATCATTTCCATTTCTTGATTAGTGCAGCTGATAGGGTAGAAGCGGTTAGACCTTATGTACAGAAATTGTCCGAACTTGCTAGGTTATAACAATACGCACACTGCACATCCAAGCGTATATAATTCAGATACAAACGTTTTATGTCCTATTACGCCATACGTTGTGAATCACCGGAGAATTCATTAGTTTTGTAATCGAATAAAGGTACAAACAAATTCAAGGTTTGAATACTGTTACATCATTACAAAAGAACTAAAATTACTCGTATCAATCAGAATGATTTGTATTACGTGAAATTAGACTCAGATGGTAAATCAGATGGTATGTAACGCATGAACAACAATAAATAGAGAAATGTTTCTGGACCGTTGTAGAATAAATAACGACGGAAAACACGTTTATGTACTTTCCACATTAGTGTAGAAAGTTTCAGTATTGGTATATTTCTTTCTTTTAAAAATAATTTAATAGCATCGGAAAATGGTACCTTCCTTGCTATTCACGTCATTGTTTATTTGACAGCAGCGTTCATAAGGAGAGCGCAATTTGAGTTCGGTAAGAATTATTTTTAAATGCGATTGGATCTGCATAAAAGAGTGTGAAATGTTTTAACAATAGTTAATGCCATTTAGTGTTTATTTGTGCAGTTTCGAAAATTTATTGACTTGGAAACCGTTATTGTTTGTTATGATTATTGCTTAATAGATGTTATTAATTCAGTAACATACTCATAAAACTATTTATGCTGTTATAAGGGTATACGTTTTAATAAAAGTTAAACAAAACTCGAGCCTGTGTTAACGTCTATCGATTCTAATTAAATCGACCACAATAAAGATCGCAATAGGTGCAATCTACATGACAATGTGTGTGTGTGTGTGTGTGTGTGTGTGTGTGTGTGTGTGTGTGTGTGATAACCTTATAGAGGCCAAACAGTCGACAACGCAATCACAACCGAACAAAATACGTGTTTTGTGTGTGTGTGTGTGTGTGTGTGTGTACTTTTAGAACCATTCTAAAATATTCTAAAAACATCACTTCACACATATACATACATGCACAGACTTATACTGAAATTTTACAGTCAACCGTAGCAAACAAATCGTCATAAAGGAAACGTCATAATTTGTATGTGTTGTGACGTAGCACTTATTTATAGAGCAAAGTAATCTAAAAGCCACAAAAAATAACAAGACGATAATTATACGTGTTTGAACCAGTAGACATATTTTTTTTCTCTTTCCTTCATGTTATACCATTTTGACTTTGCAAAAAGTAAAAAACGGATTAGGTTTTTTAAATGCATGTTTGTATTGTTTAGATTTAAGAGCATATCTTCTAAGATTAGTACATGGTGCATAATAAAGATTTCGAAACTTGGTGTGTAAGTCGTGGTTTTAGACACCTAAAGAATAAGGAGAAAGCTGTGTCAAGTAACGAGCTTATCACTATTTGCGACAAAACGCATTTGTCTGTGTAAGTTGCAGGCAGCTGTTGTGCGTTCAGTAAATGTACGTTTGAAATTAATGTCGGTGCTGACGCTCTGATTATGGTGGTTGGTTGGTTGCTCAGTAACGTCAGGTATTTGATACGGAGCGCTGAGTGTGCTTTCCTTAATGAACTTTACATACGTGTGTCAACGATCTTGTCATCATCTGTGGAACAAAAGTCATTACCAGTTTAATCTACTCCTTGGTTTCAACAGACAGTTTTCTAAACTAAACACTTTTCCGCAGCTCTGGTTTTTCGTGTTTGCTCACTTTAATTTTTCCTTACATGTATTTGCCAAAGCTACTGACTTAAAATTATTATTACAAGTACTGTTGTAATTATGGAACTACGATTAAATTATTTTTTGAGGTTGTATCATTTCAGTGCTTTGCAAAGTTAACATACGAAATAACATAACCCGGAATCAAGCGTTTGAACGCATATCGAGATGTTTAGGTAGCTTCAATCTAAAGTTTGGATTGTGTAGACTCGGTCTAAAGTTTCTGTACTGTCTGGCCTCCAGGCTGTTTATATCCAAGACGATTATGAATAAAACATACATAAAAACATATGAAGTGGGAAACTCAAGAATTCATAGCCGAAAAGTATCCTTTACCAGTTACATTATTACTTTATCTAAAGGTAAAGTTTTTCATGTGACAAAATTTATTACAGCCGAAACAAATTTAAGTTTAGCTTAAAATGGATAAGACCAAATATATAGATACTGATAGAAATAATAATGGGGAATATTGTATAAAATTTACTTTTCATAAATCTTGGTTGTATTCTTAAAGGACAATCTAAACTTCATTCTGACTTCACGTAACACAATGGGGAAGATAGGGAAATATTGCGTATATGGGTTTTCCGCTCGGATGTATCCTAGTTCGATAGCTGAAAATTTACTCGTCCAAAAATTAAAGTTAAAGAATTATAATTTTAAAACATTTTTATCGTCAAAACCGTCATTTTCCATGGTTCTACAATTTTTTTAAAATTTTGTCTACTGCAAACAAAAGCATACAAAATATACAACCAAAAAATATTACATTTCAACAATTTAGTGAACTTTATTACCTAACTCGTTGTATTTCCGTTGTCAGTTGGTGTAAACGGCTCACTTTTACTTCAATTTGTAGCTTAATTTATCACTAAAACAAAGGAATAGTTAACGTTTTCTGCATTTTTATGTGCTTTAACAAAAAGTTATTTATAACGTTTGGTTACGATTTTTTCGAATTACGACATAAAAATATTAGCCTGTAGAATATTTTTTGTTATTAATTGATACGTTCCGAGGGTAAGGGAAAGTAGTCTTTCCATCTAGATATCTGACTTGTTCACAAACTCAGATCAAATTTTACTGTGAATTAAATAAATAAATGGTAGGCATATTTAATAATAAGTAATACATTCTGATGGTTTCAACTTTGTCGTGTTTACTTGCTAAACTGCTACTTGTCATGTTCCGGACGAGGCCTTTCAGTGTTTCCACCATTTTCAAGTCCTAAACCACATGAAAGACCTCGTCCGGAACATAAGTACGAGTTTAGCAAGAAAACACGACAAAGTTGGAATTACATAGACTGCTAATTGAAATAACACGATTAACAATTCTGATGGTGATAGTACATTATAAAGCTACTGAAACATTGTAAACAATAACGAAAGAATTTACTCTTGTTTCAAAATATAACTATATTAGTCTATAATGTATTATACATTAGAAGAACAAGAAGAATGTGAGTTAGTAGTAATAATTAATATATTTTTCTAACTTTTATTCATCCAGTTCATTTACTATTTTGTGACAAATAGAACATTTTTAGAGGAGTAAAGGAATTTTTCCACTATGATTCTCTTTAGAACATATTCTGAGACTTTGCTGTAGCAAGATACAATTATTTGCACACAATGCGACAAGCGTTACAATGTCAAAACTTTTCAACTGCATGAAGAAGATACTTAAAACAAAAAGGAGATGGAGGTAAGAATATAGGGCCTATGTGTACCTAATCGATAAAGGTATCGCATTCAATATAGGGCCTATGTGTACCTAATCGATAAAGGTATCGCATTCAATCCTTATAGTAGAATAGAAATAAAACATAACATAAAACTTTTATAGGTCTACAGAAAATATTTTATTAGCGTGTGACATTGAAACTTAGAGTTTAATTTCTGACGCTATGCATTGAGCTTAGTTCAATTAAACCAAGAATAGTTCGTTTTCTTTCGTTTTAATTGCTTATTTCCTGTTCCGTTGTGTTTCACGCAACGCCTATTAAGCTCCGCACTTAGTGGGTCAATGGTGTTTTAAGTTTGTACGTGTTCTCTTTAGCGCCACACAATTCCGTTGTTCCAATTTGTTCCAATGTCCACATTTGTTAACTGCAAAAACTTGATTTAAACAATAAATAACCGATTACAAGCGACGCATTCCTTACCTTTTACATTTCCTAATGGTATTTAATAATGATTTAATAATATTTGTTCAATTCTAGAATATCATGTGATAAACAATAAACGCAATTATATTTAGTTACCTGACTTAGAAGGTACAGAGTTCGGTATGTTTAAGATAAGGATAGGTTTGGACAAGGGCAAGGAAAGGATACGTTCCGTATGCAAGGACAAGGACAACTAAGAAATGCAATGATGATATGCTTAAAACAATTTTGGCTGTATGTTAGCTAACTTTTAGTTGCAACAAAACAAAGCAATTTAATAATGTACAACAGTTTTAAAATAAAGTATTAATAGACGCCGTTGTCGCGCCTTGATTCATCATTAATAACTTGTCAACGTAGACTCAAAATGAGACATTACTGCCAAAATCCAAAGTTTAGCTAGGAATCGTGAGGAAAGATTATGTCACATTAAATATGTATGGTCGGGCAAATACAGTAATTCTCACGCGGGAGAAGCGTAAGTGGTATGACGTAAACAAACTACTTGCTAACCTCCAAACATTAGTTTTTCCGCCATAATTTTGATAACTGTTGCCACAACAAATGTGTAGTGAGCATATTTGTTTTGAAGTATAACATTAGTTTTTCGAATAATGAAAAACTAATTTCCCTTGACACCACGTGGTCCAAGCACTAAATGTTTTCGTGCTTGGAATAATGAGTGACGCATGCTCAGAACATATGTAAAGCTATCTTCCGGCGTGAGAAGATACTACTACCTATAAGTAGTAGGCCTACGTTTTAAGTATTAATATGTGTTGAGTTTGTAACTAATAAGTGTATTAATAAGTTGCACATTGCTGAGTACCAGTAAAGATGTACGCAACGTGTAAACGAGGGTCAGTTGAAAAGTTCGCGGAGCGACATCTGTAGCTTAGCGGTAAAACTAATATTTTTCGTGTGCTCCAAAATTTATATTTTATGTGAACTCCTGTTAATTTCCAAATCTATCTGTCAATTCATTAACTGTTTAGAAGCTGTTTAAAATTGACGTGTCATGCATGTTTTGATAAACCGACAAAATCAAACATCGTGGTGTGATTCTTTGTTAAATATTGTTTAGCGCCAACGGAAATTCAAAATAAAATTGTAAATGTGTCAGGAGATGCTGCGACTTCAAAACCAACGGTCTGTAAGTAGGCATTTAAGTTTAAACGTGGTCATACGAGAATTGAAAACGTGGTCGCATTAGACGCCCAAAGAATGCAACAACTCCAGATGCGGCAGCCATTTTGCACAACGCTTTTCACACCGAGTTCTTGATTTAAAGTATGATGCACACGCTCATATGAGATGTCTATGATTTCAGCAACATCATCCACTCCTCAATCTGCCATCTTCCAACACCCTATGAAAGTTTTTAAAAAATGCCATTTTTGTTGCACTTTTTGGACGTCCACTGCTGGGATAGTCTTAGTGCTTGTACGACCACGTTTAAACTCGAGTGTGCCCTGCTTATCGTTGTTTCTGAAGGCGTATCTCCTAAGACATTTACAATTTCGTTTAGATTTTTCATTAGCGCTAAAACATTTTTAACAGAGAATTCATCACAACACGATGTTTGATTTTGTGTATTTTAGAATCACGCGTGACAGGAAAATTTCAAACAGCTGGTAAAATGTGTTGACAAATATGTCTGAAACTTAACAGGTGTTCACGCGAAATATACGTCTTGCAGCACACAAAAGATTTTAGTTCTACCCCTGAGCTATAGATGTCGCTCCGCGAACTTTTCAACTGACCCTCGTAAATGAAGCTCTGAGACAGTATTGAGAAATTCATGGATATAAATTAAGGAGATTTTAGGCAGGGTCACTGTTTGTGTTTGTGTGTGTGTGTGGGGTGGGGACATTCATTTCTTTCTCTGAATTGTCTGATTTCCCTATTACGTGTTCTTGCTAAAATGCTTGTATTTTTTTATATAAAAAAATTATGTCGTGTTTCTTTAATGTGTTTCGTTAGGGATGTGCTGTTTTCGCGTTGTGATACACGCAGCTCGTGTTCAGGGACGCGACGGCGGATATTTCCCTCAGAATGGCTGAAATAAAATCGGTCGCAGGTTTTTCACGGTGTTTAGTATAGAACTATATTTGTATACGACTATATATAGAACTATATATTTTGTATGTATGCAATTCTTTAGGTTTTATAGAAGGGTATTGTTATTTTGTGCGCGTTGAATGTTGTACAGATGTGATGTTGCTTGGGTATTCCTTCTATTATATCTGTTGCGCCCTTTATACGTGGTAATGTTAAGGTGCTAATGTACTCAAATGTTTCTTTTCCGGTTGGGCTTTGTTATTTATTTCGTTTGATTGCTCTGATTATAACAAGTGAGGTGTATCCATAGAAAACAGTGTCTTCTTCAAGGTGTTCAGTTCTTTTTTTTGTGCTCCTCGTCCGGTAGGTGTAGGGGTCTGTGTGTGTGTGTGTGTGTGTGTGTGTGTGTGTGTGTGTGTGTCACTATAGATTGTAGCTGCGCCGGATGGTAGTAGGACAGTCTAGTGTTAGGTTTAATGTACGTAGAAAAGGTGAAGTTCTTCTTTATGAGAAAATCTAGGGAAAGAATGCTATCATGTCTACACTTCCATTGTGAACTGTTTTTTGTTTTTCTTTTGTTTTTGAGTGGATGCTGTTTATATGTGTTAAGAACTCTTTAATGTATCTTTTTTGAGTGGTCAAATTACAAAGCAGTCGCTGATGTTCTAACCAACCAGAAAGGTTTCAACCGAGCCGTACTTATTACTTTTCCCTTGAAGTTTGCAATGACTTTCGATAACAATAAGCTAGTTGGTGCTAATTATATTTGTTTGTGGAAATACTTGTTGTATGTAAAGAACGCAGATGTCAGACAGTGTTCTGTTAGTCCCATGATGTGCTGAAGCGTTTTCTATGTAGCCCATAATACATAATATCTGGAGTGGTTTTAAAATTGGTACGTTGGTGAAAAAACGAAACCACGTTAAAGCTGACCAGGATATCTGAAGAAGATATGGCATAAAATGGGAGACCGTAAAAACAGTATTTATGATAGGCATAAGAAATTTCCATCCATATAGAATATGCAGGTGTTATAAAATTTGGTCACTGTGTAACACTCTTTTTATTTGTGTGGGAGTTTTATGAATTTTTTTTTTAAAGAAGAAAGGGGTTACTTAATATTTAAGACTAGGCTGAGGGCCTAGAAGGAAGCATAAAGTGTGCTGGATCCAATGAGACGGAACTTGCTATTAATACTCTCTGTTAACAAGCAAGATAACAACCTTTATTGGGGCCTAGACGATTACACATAATTTAACACACACGATACATATAAATCACAGATACAATTATATATATATTTACAGGGCCTATGGGCAACTTGTATAGTTTCATCAAATTACAATAACCCCCAAAATTACTCAAAAGGCAATTGGCCATAATAATAAGAAAATACAATTTATAAATTTAAAATGCCTGTAAACAGCCTGTATAGTTTTATCAAAATATAATAACCACCGAAATTATTGAAAAGGCAATTGGCCATAATAATAAGAAAATACAATTTATAAATTTAAAGAAAATAACCTGTATTGGCCCGGCCGCTGACATGTTCCACACGGCATCCGAAAAGGCAATTAAAGGAAACCCCCACCCAAGCCAGACAGGGTAAAAGAGAGCTGGACAAGAGCCAGACCCGACATAAGGTAACATGTCCGGGAGCTTGCATAGATTTGCACAAACAGGTGCCTACCCCTGATTCTAACCTGACCTAATTGCAGATTAAGGAAAACTCCCAAACATTTTATGAAATACGAAAATGATTATGTGCGAAAAGACTCGAGATTATAATCGATGCTAACACCAGTCGGTCCAGTTCTACATGTTACATACTGCACCTACCTACTTAACTAACCTACCAGCTCCCTCCCCCAAACTTCTACAAACCCATTCAGTACCAAGGTAAAAAAAAAATGTATAGCATAAAAAAAATTAATGAGCGCTGGTCACATGCCAGCGAACGGGCCTACAATTGCTCTCGAGACTAATTACACATCAAAGCAATGTTACATGAAAGTTTGCAAGCAAAATTATGTCCAGCAGGGCACGCCCACAACTGAAATGATTTTATACTGTAGTAAGTCAATTAAGTTGGAACCTGAGTTTTTGTAGATGGTTAACGCACGATATCTGTTGTTTTATACAGAGGCCAAATTTATCGAAATATTGGATGAATATCACCTTGTTTTATGCAGATGATTCCCAGGTGGACTTCTGCCTTGCTGTACTGTCACTAGGTCATGATGAGGGTGGTTACAGTTGCATCCTTACTGTTTTTTCTCCTCCGGCAGGGGAGAAACGAGAGTCTGTGTGTGTGTCGTCAGTTCAGGACATGGTAGGGTATGGAATTTCTACAATGCTATGGTCAAGTCTCCGTCGCTCCGGGAGCCCGGAGGTCTGTAAAAGTCTACCTACACATGATAGGATAGAAAATACAAGAATTAACCAAAACTCTGTCTGCCGAAGGAAAAGGCTGTTTACACTTCTGTAGATGACGGCCAACCGAAAAATTTTGCAATCAGCAGACCCGAATTAGAGAATACAATTGCCTGCTTCCGCTAACAGATGGCGCGAGCGTGCAGTAACGCAAAACACGGCGCTTGCTGAACATCGCGAAATAATAGAATCGGAATTTATACTTATAAATTATATTTTTATACTGTTCCCCGGTTTCTTTGAGAAACCACGGCACACCCCAACCCCAAAAAGGCAACAAGGTTGCCAACCACTTGAAACTGGGTACCCTGCATAGTACCCCCAATCTTCTAGACCACAGAACTTCTCCGGGGATCTCAAGAAAACTCGCACTTAGGAGAACAGAGGCTCAGAAGGAAAACGAAGGAGATGGAAAGAAGAAGTGTAGTGGGTGTACTTGTGTGCATGTAAGTGTGGGGGCTGCATGCTGACTTGATCAGGGTCAGCATACAGCAAGAAGGGACAGAAGAAGAAAAGAAGAAAGAGAAGTTCGGGAGCTCCCTGGGTTCTGTCCTCCTAAGGCCTCCCAACTTACATTTTGAGACACCAAAGACTTATCAACTTTAACAGGGCCTTATACCACATAGTTACGGGGGGGAGCTAACCAAACAACTGAACAACTCCACACTATCAATCTATCGTACACTCTCAAGACCGGGGGAAAATGATGGCCTCCATGAGACCATAATCTAAGGGTATGCCAAAACATACAGAGTGGACGATGTTCACAACCGACCTCATCAACACTGTAAGTTTCACTCTTCTCTCTAACTCCTTCTTTTATTTTTTCATTAATTTTCTAATTTTTTTGAATTTTTTTTGATATTTTCTGTTTTTCTAAGGGGAGGGTTAGGAATATCGGGAAGATGAAAAGGGCAAGGATCATTGAAAGGTCAAGAGCTAGGACTAAAGGTAAGGACATGGCTCCCTCCGAAAATAAGGATAAATGGAGAAAACCAAGGCTCGCGCAGGCAGGGGCACGTCCCTGAAATAGACGAACACCACTGGGACTGTGGGAGACATCTACCCCCTACCCGTTTCTCTCACTTCAAGGCACCCTTGTAAGAACTGGAAATGGAAATCATTCCCACTCCTTCTTATGGGAAGTAACGAATTGCTAGTAACGACCAGACCTTTTTATTACCCTCTTTAGCAAAGAATTTCTGATTTCTGACACGTAATTCAGTAATGTAGGAAAACTGGACAACAACGTAGGTTTTGGAAGATGGTCTGCAGAACGCATTTTAGAAATGAAGTATAACAGTTAAATATGTAAACATTAACGTGTTGTGAATAATAAAATGAAAAGGCTGAATTCAACTATAATTTGTTCCATTAACGAAATATCAAATCTACTATGTGTTGTAACAAGTTATTTGTTATGCAGCGAGGTTAGGTTCTAATTGAAGTGACGCCCGTGTACCGCATTCAATTAAGTCAGGTTAACCGCCGATAGTTACCGTTCAGTATGTTGTTTTGTTTTGTTTTAATTGTCGGGTCCTTGTTTCCGATACAGTGACACAGCATGCAGATAATTCCTGGAACACAGTTATCTAATTTGAAAGCATTAAACATTATATAAGTTAATGAACTCCGTATGTCTGTCAAAAAGTACACTTAATATATTGTTACGACGGTCATCCTGATCACCTTATTGTACAGTATGATCTGAATAACATCACTTAGTTTTTTACCTCGGCATGAATATATTGTTACGACGGTCATCCTGATCACCTTATTGTACAGTATGATCTGAATAACATCACTAAGTTTTTTACCTCGGCATGAATATATTGTTACGACGGTCATCCTGATCACCTTATTGTACAGTATGATCTGAATAACATCACTAAGTTTTTTACCTCGGCATGAATATATTGTTACGACGGTCATCCTGATCACCTTATTGTACAGTATGATCTGAATAACATCACTAAGTTTTTTACCTCGGCATGAATATATTGTTACGACGGTCATCCTGATCATCTTATTGTACAGTATGATCTGAATAACATCACTAAGTTTTTTACCTCGGCATGAATATATTGTTACGACGGTCATCCTGATCATCTTATTGTACAGTATGATCTGAATAACATCACTAAGTTTTTTACCTCGGCATGAATATATTGTTACGACGGTCATCCTGATCATCTTATTGTACAGTATGATCTGAATAACATCACTAAGTTTTTTACCTCGGCATGAATATATTGTTACGACGGTCATCCTGATCATCTTATTGTACAGTATGATCTGAATAACATCACTAAGTTTTTTACCTCGGCATGAATATATTGTTACGAAGGTCTCACTCTGCTCCTCGTACGGTACAGTGGAAAACAAAATACAAGACACCAATTAAGTCACTAAAAACCAGCTTTATTATCATAATTAACAGTTTGTAACCGACAAGTTATTCAACAAGATTATACTCGTACAATAATTCAAATTAAAAATTTTGCACACGCAATAATAATGTCAATTAATAGAATTCCACACAATTTATAACACAATAACACTTCAACTTCACACAGTACTTCGACAACACTCGATCCCCGCTAAGGAAAATCGCTTACGTAACTGACTTGACAACACCAGACGCTCTTGCTTCTGTAGGTCACGCAGAGGTCCAGTATAGCTTTCCTTCCTTACTGTAGGCCGGCTTAATGCGTATCTCAAGTGCTCATGAGCACACTAGAACCTACTTGTGCGCGGCCTTGACTGAGGCAAAACACCTGCCAGACTAGGCGGGAGGACGGGGCGAGGACTCTCTCGGCTATTCTCGCTGGTTCCATTCGTAACAATATGTTACAATAACATATCTGAACTGAAATTGTTCGCTACACAGATATTAATATAATTGTATATTTAATAGTTTCTTTTAGGTGTTGGATGCTGTGCAGACACAAAAAAAAAACAAATAATATTTTTCCGGTTGTACAATGTTTACACATTTTTCGAAACAAAATATTACAGAATTGATTGAATTCTCATCTTCCACTGTTGCTTGTGCATCAGAAGATCTTCTTCAATTTCTCTTTCCCTCAGTATAGTACGAATTTCTTCTATCCAAGTGATAGGCGGTCTTCCTTATTTCCTTCTTGCTGGTGGGGTCTATTCTTATAACCCTCCTTGGCAACCTTTCTGAGTCATTCTTTTTGTGTGTCCATACCATTCTAATTTTTTGTTTCAGTAAAAAAGAAAGGAAATAAAACAATAAATAAAAATGCTTATCGTACCCAATAATTTCACACACACACAGGATTTACAATAAATGTAATATAAACTAATGTTAAATAATAAATAAATATGTTAGAAGAACAACAATATTGTAACGAGAATCCTATTGAACAGCCCAGAACAGTCCCCCCCCCCCGTCCAATGTGGCAGGTGTTGCCTCAGTCAAAGCAGCTCACAAGTAGGTTCCAGTGTATTCAAGAACACTTGAGATACGCATCAAGTGGCGTGAAGTGAGGATTGAAAATTTCTAGAAGGCGTGCGCTACCTACAAAAAGCCAAAGCAGCCGGCTTGTCAGTTCAGTATGATAAACGACTTCTTTTGCGCGGGTCGAGTGTAGGAGCGAAGTGTTGCTGTGTTATAATTAGTGCGGAATTCTTTATAGTTGACATTATTATTGAGTGTGGACATATTTTACTTAAATTGTTGTAAGAGAATATTCTGTTGATTACAAAATATTAATTGTAATTATTAAAGATGGATTGTGACTTCATTGGTGTCTTGAATTTTGTTTTCCACTGTACCGTACGACGAGCAGAGTGAGACCTTCCTAACAATATATTCATGCCGAGGTAAAAAACTTTGTGATGTTATTCAGATTTTTTATAAACTATTTTGCGTACGGATTTTTGAAGTTTCTCTGTGAGAAACCTCCTTTGTTTACACATACGTACAGGATCCAAACCACATAACCTCTCCTCTCCGAAAACAGTATTACTTATTGTAGGAGTCTTCATTTAAAATAAAGTCTGATATATCCTACAAGCCATTCAATCGTTTTCAGGCCATCTTTCCAGTGTATTATAGCAGCATTCTGTTACAGAGACTCCTTCTAACCTTGATACGAAAAGTCGGTAAGATGAAGAAATTGCATCTGGTATACTATATACCTCTCAGAAAGATAAGACTAGGCATATCCTGCTTGTCGATTCTATACAGCATTGAGCATAGTCAAATTCTACCTCCAAACAAATTTTACTTACATTGAAAAACTAATTTTAAATGTTGTATTCAAAATAAAATACTTAAAAATGTATAACAACACTTTTATGATGGGACTTGTTTATGAAAAATTATAAAGTTACATGCGATGGCCGGGAATCGAACCCGGATCAACTGCTTGGAAGGCAACTATGCTGACCATTACACCACCATCGCCGTGCAAAAGCCATTGTACTAATCATGTGTCATGATTCGTATGCATTAAAAGGAGTAACTTTTTTTTTTATTTTGTCAACCAAAGTACGAGAACTTAACAGGCTACTAGTTGTCTTCATGATAATAAGACCTTAATTGGACCAGTCACAGCGTATGACGGCAAAAGATGGGCTCTTTTTCTAAAGTCGGCAATGGAGCTGGTGAACAGATTCGAAATAGATTTGTTTAGTAGGATTACAGGACCAACATGTAAAAATGAGATATGGCGACGGAGAAAATAGAGAACTGTATGCAGCATATGATGATCTCAGCATTACCTCCTTCATTAAGATACAAAGATTAAAGTGGCTACATGACGTGTTGAGAATCAAAGACAGCATAACACTCAAACACAAGAGTTTTTCTGGTGGAGTGCGAACTTGAGACGTGTTAGGAGTGCCCCGTCTTCAGGAACACAATATTTAAGCAGTCATCCTTGTTCAGGACTGTACTGGTTTAAATAGTCCTACGTTAGTGTTGCTGATTTTATTTGTGTATTGTGAGCCTCGGTTAGCGTTTTTGGAACATACTTAACACAAATTTTGTAGTAGATAGGTTTGATACTTTTCAAACAGTATTTGATAAAAAATAGGTCGTGCACATTATGGAAAACTGTCACACAATTTGTTTGTTGTGAAGCGTCCTATTCCACTAACTTTTACAGTACATTTAAGCGTTGTTCCACATCGTAAGGGATAATTGGTTGGGTCCAGATCCCTTGATCCAGATCCGGGCGACTGCTGCGGAGTTCCCCATGTACTGAACGTCTGACACCACTAACGACTTTACCGTACTTTATTGTCATTCGTAACATTGATGTCATGAAACTTCATAATTTGCTGTTAAACTTCCGTTATCTTTAATTTTGTACGCATAAAAACCCGTCACAGAGACAATTTCACACTTTTTTGTTGGAATCTCTTACGAGACTACTCTTTTGAACATCTACCATCATCATCGTCATCAACCATCAGATATATGCTGCAAGGACGTTCTAATTACATATGGAATGTAGCAGAGAATAATGCATATGGTAGCACATAAAAACGCTGTATGAATAAGCAGAGATTGTAGGTTTGAACACTGTAAATTAGTTGATGAGGACCAATGTGAAAAATGTTAGTTTTATGTATTTTTACACTTGTAAAACAAATTTAAACGCAGTAGCTGCACTTATTGGAGTGACTGAGGACTTCGTGTTTCTTACTTGATTGACCTGTATCACTTATAATTGAAGGAAAATAAAACAGAAATCATGTGTTGTCAGCAATTAGACAAATACGTTCTCTGTATGCATAAACTATGTAGGTCTACCTTATTACATTAGAGTTATTAAGATTCACAGTGTAGCGTTTTCCATTATACATTCTGATGTAATCAGTATAAACTCCGAGAAATCCGATTGGTAACCTGTTGTAATTGTATTACATTTAAAGTGAACACCTGCAGTATTGTATTAATAGTGTAGTAAAACTCTACAAATACTGTTTTCAATATATAAATGAACATGTATAATATAATAAAAGTGTGATGTGTTGATAATGAAAAAATTTTTATATCACTTAATCATAACAAAAAATATCTTATGCCTATTATTTTTTACTGTATCATCTAATGATAACAAAATATCTTATACCTATCATATTCCTTAGACATAATTTAATTAGAAAATAAAAACATCTTATTACTAGCAATACTGTCGGTCATTAACTGTCTTTTGTATTTATGTTTCTTCTGGTAACAACTTAACTGTAATAAAAACATCTTATATCTATTATCCTTATTTATCTAATCCTTAAAACACTTTTATTACTAAAACTATTCTCAGTCATTAGACTGTCCTTTATTCTTATGTTTTTTTATATTGTATCTCTCTACACTGATGGTAGTCTTTTTTCTTAAATAATTTTTATTTCCTACACTAATTTTTTATTATAGTGTGTCACTTGTTATTCTCTACACTCACTGTAGTCTCTAACTTTTATTGTATTTATTATGGCATTTCACCTTATATTTCCTACACTAATGGTAGTCTTTTGTTTTTTTTTACTCTGTTCTTAAATCAGGCTTACATTTAGTTCACAATTTATTTTAATTGCGTTGTATCTTGTAACTTGAGTTACTGGGTCTAACATATATGGGTTAAATTTAGTTTCAATTGGGTATATTGTCCTTTATCAACATTTTGGGAATAGCTCTTCTTATTTCTATGTTCTTTTTAGGAACCTTGACATAGTTTGTTTCTTCTTTACCTCTTATATAAGTAAATTCCTCCTCTTGTGTTTTCAAGTCTTTGTGGCATTAATTCAATGTATCTTATTTGAATATGGTCCACTTGTTATCGGTTTCGTGTCTTGGGGTTTCTCTGCTTCTTAACTTTATATTTTCCCCTTATTAAAATTTTGTTTACCTCTTTATTTTTTTTTCTTTCCTTTTTACTGCTCCCCCAACCTACTGGGTATACTGCTGGTTTATTGGGTTTTTATATTGTAGGTTATTTATCTATTGACCAAGAGTTTGCTTTGTTATTTAGTGTGATTTTATTACCATTTTATTGACTTAATGTACAGTTTCTTGTTTAATCTTTAACCATTTTGTTATTCTCACTCCCTATGGACATTTTCCTCTTTATTTATGTTGTATTAAGTTAAAATTTTAATGTGATAATTCTGTTATGCTACAATAGTCGCAAATTAGTGTTCCTGAGAACCAGGATTATTCACTTGAACTGTGTATCAGTAGCATTTAATAGTACACTTCAGGAAACTGACATATCGTTTTCATATGTAACGACCATCGAGCTACACTAGTAACGATCAATGGTAACGACTTTCATATAAAACAGCTGTTCATCTTGTCACTGTATAGACGGAATTTAACCATGGAGCAGTACAAAGACAAATCTGGACAAAACTATTCATCTGTAATTGTCCTGACTTGTTGACCGTTTGACTTCAAAAGCCATCTGTGTACTGTATTAATATCTCGTGGATTACAAATTTGTACCTCAAAACATAAGGACACTCTAAAAGTTTGGATTTCTTGATAAAAAAAATTGATTACAATTATTGTTTATTAACATATGATTCTGCTAAAAGCAATACTCGAATTCAGTAGTAGTTGATTGTACTGAATCACTGATTGTATAAAATCATTTATTGTTTAAATTTATGACAAGAGCAAAAAACTACTAAAAATTACAGAATGAACTGTACGTAAATTACACGATGAATTCACGTGGGTACTTCGTGATCAATAAAATTAGTACACTCATCGTTTACTCTTCTTCTCCTCCTGCACCTCACGGAGTAGGCGCTTTGCCTGTTCCATCTTCACAGAGTATGTTTCCATCACACTCTCCATCTTCCTACATATCTTGTACCAAAGGGTCTATATCGAAATGCAACCTTAGGTAGTCGTTCGGCCTCAATTCTGTCCAGATCCTGTAACCATTTCCTGCAATATGTCTGGACTTTATCATTTATGGAGAATACCTGTAGCTCTTCTCTAATATCCTCATTGCGTAAACGATCCTGTCTCATGCAACCCTTTGTTCTTCTCAGAAGCTTCACTTCCGAAGTTTGAATCTAGTTTTTAATCTTATTCGTAGGAACCCATGATTCACATCCATATAGTAAAACAGGCACTGCCACTGTTTTATAAAATTTAATCCTTGTCTCTTCCCTAGTCTTTTTCCTCAACGTTCTGTGTATGACACCACACATAATCTGAAACCTAGATGTTTTTGTAGTGACATGTCGGCCTGTTTCATTCCCAATACTGATAGTGCAATCCAGGTAATTGAAGTGAGAGACTTGTTACAAAATTGCTCCCTCAAGCACAATTTTTGATCCGACTGAAAACTTGCCCCAAAAAGCCATGATTTTTGTTTTCTGCTTAGATATTTGAAAATCATAGGCCTATATCAAATCATGTTTGCACATATGATTTAAACGATGTTAAGAATAGTGCATCTCATCCTCTGTTTTCTGTATTAAGACTGCATCGTCAGCATACAATAAAATAACCAAAGTTCTGGTTAAATCAAATTTCTGAGGCAATATCTCGTCTCCACGATTGGATTATGTCGTTGTTTACTCATTATTTAAAATACAATAGATGATTTTCTTGCTTTTTGTTTTATTTGAAAGCTTAAATATTACATTCGCTTTGTTATCGCATCTTCTAAACTATCATAATCGGTGTACAGATTCTAAATATGTCAGTATAATACAAAGTACTTGAAGTCAGCTACAAAATGAGCGGCAAAAATGTAAAATTATTGGATTAGACCTAATTATTTTTTAATTAAACAAAGTCATAAGTAACATGTCAACAGGCTTAAAGAGATTTATGTATCAAATTGAAATTTTCGTTATGATATCGAGTCAGAAAGAAATTGAAATAGCCTATAAAGAGACCCACTGATAAAATAGAAACGGGCATTGGTGTGCAAGTATTAAGAAATAGAAGAGGAACAAGAAGAAGAAAAAGAAGAAGAAGAAGAAGAAGAAGAAGAAGAAGAAGAAGAAGAAGAAGAAGAAGAAGAAGAAGAAGAAGAAGAAGAAAAACAAGGAGAAGGTAATGATCATAACTATGGCTGAGTAAAATTAACAATCACCCACAATTATTATGATTATATTGTAAAAACTAACTATTTTTTGTAGACAGAAAATGACAATGCCGATTTAATCCATTTAGTGTTTGATTTAATATAATTAGTAAAACGTAGTACGAAATGTATATCTAGGTATTAAGAGCATAATTATTAGTCTCTGCTTACAAAATTAAGTTGCAAACAAAACACATCAAATAAAAAACTTACTAAATTACTTAAACGCCCATTTAGAAACAGTCTGACGTCTCCGTAAATTTCTAAAAATATTATAACAGAAAAAACGTTAAAATTAGAGATGATTCATGGACACTTACATCCCACGATAATCTAAGTTTTAGTAAGAGTCGTGTTTTATCTCAGTTACCTGTTTCAGTTTGAAGCTCAGTTACATGAAATTGTTACTGTCAATTGAAGTGAAGCCTACGAAGTTAGCATCGCGGGGAAGCCATATCGTTTGCACAGTGGTGACTCACTTAAACGTAATTGGCCTGCACGCGTGCATGCACTTACACATACAAGCTGCCACAGACAACGAATAAATTACTTAAATTATTGCCATTTAGAATAATTTATTTTCTTATAAATACTATTTAACGGTATAAAGCTTCAGCTCGTATACAGCACAGTAGGTAAATGCCACTTAAATCAGAGAGTGGATCGATGGGTGATGGAACGGGTCCAACTGTGTTTACCCCACCGTGGCAGTTTTATACGACACACGTTTATCATTGCAACCCTTGGACGGAAGTTAGTTTCCACTCCTTCGTTAATACAGCCAGTACGTATAACCTTATTATTTACAAAACGTATCTCTTATATATTTTCAAACCCAAATTACTCAAATGAACACAGATGTATGCATATACTTTAAGAACACTTCCCAATCCTTACCTATGGAAGTAAAACTTGGGCATTAAAGGCAAGCCATTTCAGTGTTATTCAAAACCAGGAAATAAGATACTTGAGACGAGCAGAGTATAAAATTCGAAGGAACCGAGTCAGAAATGTTACAATAAAAGCAGCATTAAAAGTAAGACCATTGGCTGAACAATCAAAAAATCCCAAATAGGATGGTTCGGACGTCTTCAGCGAATGGGTGATGAGAGACTTCCCTGTAATTTATATGAGGAAAGAAGCACAAGACGACGATCTAGAGGTAGACGCAGAACGATATGGCAAGACAATATGCAAGGCTTCTTGAAGGACAGGGGCAACCCTTGGAACCAGGCATGGGCGCTATCTCTCCAGAGGCAACAGTGGCGTTCTCTTTCCAACTCCTCGACACTCCAGGGTAGAAGAGGACGCGACTAAGACCAAGACTAAAGTAAGTGTATACAATTTACGTGTGCGTATGGCCGCGTATGCTTTACGTATGAATTTATGCGCGCGTATGCTTGTGAGTATTGTAATGAAACTAAAAGTGTAATGAGTATCTTTGGGGACCTCAGGTGAATAACAACAGTAGTCCTAAAATCCTTTTTAAAAATTAGTGAAAAGAAGAAACTTGCTCTGGGTTTGGTCGGTCATGTCGTAATATTAACAGGTGATAGTGGAAAAAGCAAATAATTGGACTTTAGTGGAAAACGGTCCAATAATTGGGTATTGAGCAAATGATAGTGCAAATAAGCTGGGCGTCCCATAAATGATCTGGTTGTGTAACAGAATGATAAAAATTGATGACGGCATAAGGTTAAAGTAAGTGCCCTGAATTGAAGAAGGCTTACGTCTAGCAGAGAACAGCTTAACTTGACATAGTGACATAGTTATATTTCGTTAGTGATAATTTTCATATAGTATACTGTACTTCATATATTATATTTCATACTTGGTGTGTTTATGCCTATTTACTTTCTGGTAATGGTTTTCTCTTAATACGACTACTTCTATCTCTCCATTCCATTCTATAGGTTCTCACATTCTTTTGGTGCATTGAAAGAAGCTGTGTTTATGTGATACATAAACAGCTGTATTCTTGGCATACGTCCAAAAAAATAATTTGCGGTTAATGATTCAGTAAATGCTTGTTGCCAATAATCAAAGATGGTGTCTGTAGTGAATGATGAGAATTTGCATCCAAGAACAATGTTTCCTTACACCTTATTTTGACTACCTCAGTCTGTTTGAAATCTCTCTTCTTTTGTTTGTCAGTTTGTCTCTCTTTCTTCCTCTTTCCCGTTCTCAGTATGTCTCTCTCAGTATCAGTTTCTCTTGTTATAATTATCTCAATTTTTACTGCTTCACGTCAGTGTGTTTATGTAGCGCGCGCACGTGCTTGTACATGAAAGAGAGAGGAAGAGAGGGAGAGAAAGAAAAAATGTGCTTACACCAACTGAAACATGGATAGATGGAGGATGCACGGGCGTCTTGCGCCCTAATTTGTGTGCATTGTCCAGGCCTAGGCCTGATGAACGCCAGGTGCCAACAGCTCACCTCGGTCGTTTGCTCTGCATAAGGGAGTTGTGATGCAGTCCGCGGGTACATGATAAATTAGCATGGCCACCACGGGAGCAAGCATATGCTTTAGCTTCAGCTAATTGTCACGCCGAGGCGCGGCACCATGGTCCCCTCGGGCATAGCCTTTGGGAACGTAGTGACGCACTGGCGAGGACAAGAGGCTCGAGCGTCCTAGGGCGTCGGCCGAAACGATGGGGAATGACTCCGAGACAGACAGCACTAGCAAGGAAGGCACTTGCACAACCTCGCGGAAGCCCGTGTCTCAGGTCATTACCCTGCCGAGTCAGCAAAGCAAGTGCTGACGGGGATCCCAATTGACATGGCTTCAGCCAATTGCCACGCCTGGGCGCGGCTCCGTGGTCCTCGGGGCATAGCCCGCGGATACTTAGAGTCGCGCTGACGAGGACAAGAGGCTCAACCGCCCGAAGGCGGCGGCCGAGTCGAAGGGACTCATCACCGGGGCAGTCAGCTCACGCAAGGAAGGCATTTGCACAACCTCGCAGGAGCCCGTGTCCCGGATGACAGCCCTGCCGAGTCGGCAAAGTCGATGCTGGCAATAATTCTATCCAATCCAATCTGCCGAAGCATGATTGACTACAGAGTCGGCAGGCGCAGGTAGGGAATGATGGTGATCGTTTCTAAATTCCAGAAGGTTGGGGGTTCGTTTCTGAGGGTTTCATGTGATGAACTAAAGGGGGTCGTCTAACAGCGCCCTAGGGCGCCTGACGCGGCGAGGGGGCGGTGTATTTTCCATGCTGTTCAGCCTTTGGAGGTGCGGATAAGGGGACTCGCCGGCCTTGGCGAACAAATTCGTTGCCAAGGACCAGACGAAGGCCTCTAAGGTGGGAACACGGAGACCCCGGTGAATGGCGGAATTTCGCACATACCACTTGGACCCCGTGAGGGAGCGTAAAGTCCAGTTCTGGAACGTCGTCAGCTTATGCCTGTTGGTGGCCGACAGGAGAGGCCACCAAGCGGGTGCCGATTACATAAGTAGGCCTACTGTCCGGAGGAACAGTAGATAGTCAGTTTTGTACGGACAGCCAGGCGGCTGTTCCGCGAAAGCATAGGTGACTGCTTGGCTCTGACGCCACGAGCCTTGTTGAGGGTTCCGGTCACATGGGCGTTGAAGTTTAGGCGCCGATTAAGCCGGACGCCTAGGTACTTCACCGTCGCAGCCAAATTGATGGGTTTCCCCTGTAAGGAGAGGGATCGGCATCAGGAAATGGACTTATGAGTAAAGCAGATCGCCTCGGATTTCTCCGTATTGATCGCTACCCGCCATTTCCTTAGCCAGTCCGGAAGCATAGCCAACTGGCGCTGTAACATTACGCTCGTCCGCCAAGGCGAAAGCGAGCTAAAATGAAACATCGCGTCGTCGGCAAATAGAGATAACGTGACCCCGGAATAAATAGGGCAGTAGCTTCCAGGAAGCGTGGGCGGCTTTTTGGATTTCGGGATCATGATGACGTTGGCGGTTTTCCACAGGCGGGGGAAGTACCTCAGCCGGAGACAGTAGTTGAACAGCTCAAGAAGAACGTCAACTGCCGAAGGCGGGAGATTCTGCAACGCAGCGGCACCGATGCGATCGGGGCCAGGGGCCTTTCTCTTCTTCAGTCGGCTTAGGACTGACGCAAGGTCTTCCTCGTCGACCGAATTAGGAGGGTCATTGGGGGGAGCAGAGAAGTATCCAGAAAGGAAATCCCTGACAACGGCCGTATGAGCCGATTCAGAGATGCCTCTATGGACGATGAACTGTTCCTCAATACAGTCGGCGAAGACTTCCTTCCTGCCTTCTGCAGAGTATACAGCGCCGTCCGGGGTATTCAAAGGGATGGCGAGTCTTCTTTTCGCCTTTCAGTCTACCAGCAGCACTCCATACGGAGGCGTGGTCGACTTCCAAGGATCGATCCGCGTTTACGTCAAGCAGAAGCTGCGAGACGTATTCCGACTGGGCTCGAAAACGCCGACTAGCGGCAGGGTCACGGGTATGCTGCCATCTGCGGGGGAGCTGGCGCCGTAATCGGATGGCCTGGAGAAGTTCCGCAGGAAGGTCAGAGCGTTTATTACTTACCGGGACCGTGTAGGTGTGCCTCTCCATTGCAACTGGACGAGATCCTGTAGTTGATTTACTCGGAGATCTACAACTACTGAAACAAGAGCTATGTGTTAAAAAAAAGTAATGTTACCGGTAGCAAAAGTACTCTGAATTTTAGCCACGCAGCTTGGGTGAACACATGTAGCGATCATAAAGGATAGTAAAGTGCCTGTTGCACCGTTCCTACCCTTTATGACGAAACTTCTGTTTGAAAAATAAAGTAATTTTAAAGCTATAAAAAACACATGTTTTATATTTTTTACTACACGACTGTTACACGTAAGAATTTTCTGTGCTTTTTACAATCTATAAAGAGTTTACGACGGTCTTTGGTAAAAATTTATTAAAACCTTACCTAATTTACACATATACTTAAATAAATATAACATTAATGTGTGCATAGTAATAAGTACTTATTGTAGTACATACAACTGAATTTTCACAAATATACTCGTATGTTTTCAAAAGTAACTAATTCTTCTAAATTTTATCTTCTTTTTCTTAATCTTCTTCTTCTCCACGTCAAGATATAGGATTACAGCCTGTTGCGCCTTTAATAAAGCCACCTCTTCCTTGGTGCACTTATATCTCGTCTTCATTGAGGCCTGTATCATATTACTTAGTTTAGGTAGTCTCATATCTTCCATTCTCTCGATACGGTGGCTCCATTTTATTTGTCCTTCCTTTATTCTGCTGGCCATAGAATATATGTACATTTAACTTGGTTCTTATATCTTCATTTCGTATTTGATCTATAAGCCTGCAACCTTTGATTTTTCTCTAGTACTTTATTTCACTTGTTTGTTTTCTTCGCTCGTAATTTCTTGTCATCGCCCAAGTTTCACTTCAACTTATTTTATTCTAAATTTATACTTCAATATTCTACCAGTTTTAAGTAAATTCACTAACCTATAGAGATTTTTAATTTTAGCACGGACGGTATGTTTAGAATACGGACGGTAGGTACAGTACACTACTGTTAAGATCAACCAGTCTGTTAGACCATAGTTCATCTTGTCCAACGTAGTATCTGCCAGACGTTTCGGGCGTGCCCCCGATGGCCATCATCGGTGGCGCGGGAACAGAGATGTACTACGCTCGCGTAGGACTAAATTGAGACAGTCTGAAATACCCAGAGACGCCTATATTTATAACGTAAAATTGTATTGAAAAAATCGTTTAATACGAATTACAATAAAGTAGGGCCTACATTGTAGCTGAAAGAGGATTGTGAGACTCCTCACGTTTAGTTAGTTTAGTTTAGATTTGTAGTTTAAATACATTTGTAACAGAATGTGTAGTCATATTTTGATGGAATTTTTATGTGATATCACTAGAGAAATAAAAAGGCAATGGTTCACTGGGAAAACGGGGGGGGGGGTTCAAAAACATTCTTGAAATAAACTCGTGGACCAAGTTTTTCAGTATTTTCAGGGGGGGGTGAGTCTAGAAAGAGAGAGAGTGAGTGAGAGAGCTGAGAGAGAGGGGGAGTGAGAAAGAAGTGTGTTGATACCTCGCAGTGAATTTTAATTTACTTTTTAGCTGCATTAGAGCCCTAATGTTAATGAGAAAGTCGCATCAGAATTTATGAGCGTATCAGCATTTATGATTAAGCGTAGCAATTTTAAATTGTGTGCGTCAGATGGAGACTGCTGTTGTGTGTGTTCAGTAAAGGAACGTTTGAAATTAAGGTTGGCGCTGACGCTCAAGTTAAAAGTTTGGCTGCTCACCAGTGTCGGAGGTATTTGGTACGGAGCGCTGAGTGTGCTTTCTTTAATGAACTTTACATATGTCAACGTTCTTGTCATCATTGTGGAACAAAATTCATTACCAGTATAATACACTCCTCGGTTCCACCAGAAAATTACTTGTGCTAAGCGAATATTGACTCAGTGTTATCTAAGCCGTCTCGCTGTATTATTAACCTTGATGACATCTCTTTTTAATGCTTGCATACTTGCATACTTTGCCGTTAGACTTACGGCAAAAATCTACAAAATAAAAATAAAATCATTTTAATTATTTTAAAATGTAAATTAGTTTTCTTCAAAACAAAAAAAGAATTCTGATTCCTCCCTGTCTATGTTATTTGTCCAACCATTAGGTAGAGCAGATTTCAAAACTGGGGTTACTAAGTCTGTTGTATAGGCTATCGCTACTGGAGCCATTATTTAAAGAATTCTTAATGAAACGAATTGAACCACCTAGAATAGCCGAGAACGTCCTCGACCCGTCCCCCGCCAAGTGTGGCTGGTGTTGCCTCAGTCATGGCTGTGTTCAAGTATGTTCCAGAGTCCTCTACAGAACACTTGAATACGCATTAAGTGGCATGCACATAGAGGATGGAAGATTTTTAGAAGACGTGGACTACCTGTAAAAAGCCATAGAAGCCGGCTTGTCAGTTTAGTGGTGTTGAGAGATTTCTTTAGCGCGGATTGAGTGTTTGTAGAGAAGTGTTGTGTTATAATTAGTGCGGAATTCTTTATAGCTGACATTAATATTGCTTGTGGACAATTTTTACTAGAATTGTTTTAAGAGACTATCTTGTTTATTACAAAATATTAATTTTGACAACTAAAGCTGGTTATTAGTGATTTCATTGGTGACTTTTATTTTGTTTTCCACTGAACAGTACGACGAACATTTATACCGTCGTAACAATAATTTCGGGACTGTTGCGCCGTGATCAATTGCATATTTACGATATAATTTTTTTATTTACTAGACGTTTCATTGACCCATCGGAGGCCTTCTTTAGTAGAAAAATAGTTCTACAAAGGGAGGGTAGGCCGAACATACGCCAAGCTGAGATAAAAGCAAATCCTACTGAAGAAGGCCTCCAGTGGGTGGCCGAACGTCTAGTGAATAAAGAAAAGTGACATCGTAAATATGCAATCGATCACAGCCCAACAGCACGAAAATTATAAATTCTTAAATACTAGGGTTACTCCTTGCTTCACAAAAATTCGACTTCAGCTTCCAGCTTCATAGACCAAACCATATTGTAATGATCTGGCATACCATATTATTGTTTTAACAAACAATGGTCAGTGGAGTATGATCTCGAAGATTTTAACAAACACTATATGCTTACAACTCCTATGTTTCCAAATGTAAAAAAGGCACAAGCTGAAAAACCTAACTGCTTGAAAAAAATATCAGGTAGTTGGAGGTTAATTTTTTGTGTATGTTGCTGTAGCTGTTCCAGTGAGTACAAAACGTACATCTTGTAAGAACGGCAAGAAAAGAAAGAAGCGGAAGAAGGAAAATCATGTAAAGGACAAAAAGGAGACAAGAAGGAGGATAGAATTCGATTAAAAATTAAAGACAATTATACAAACCAAGATGTAAAAAATCTATGTTTTTATAAAAATTTAGTTGTCCTGTTGTAGTCTTGCTTAGTCCTTCGAAGGACGATGTTTTTTATCACTTGAATAAGTGCAAAAAATTATAGTATCAATCAAGATATTGTTGCGACGGTCTAACTGATTGTCGTATGGCACAGTGGGAAACAAATACAAGACACCAATGAAGTCACTAAAAACCAGCTTTAACTATCACAATTAACAGTTGGTAATCAACAAGTTATTCAACAAGATTATACTCGTATAATAATTCAAATTAAATTGTCCACACGCAATAATAAGTCAACTAATAGAGTCCCGCAGAATTATAAGACAATAACATTCAGCCACAATACTTCGAACCTCAGTTGAATAAATCGCCACTTAGACTGAAACTGACCGTCGCTGAATGCCTATATTTATAGCCCTTAGAGATGTCAGAATAATCGGTAACTTTGAATGAGGTGTTAAACAAACAAGCGCTCTCAAATCCACTAGAAACAGTGTCTTTGAACACAGTGTGCTGATTGGTACAGTCTGGAATAGCTTTGATTGTTGACGCGTGGTTAAGTGTCACGTAATTGTCTTTAATCTCAAAGTAGCAGCAATATGTACCCACACACACATTACAGCTAGACTCTGCTGGAGTAGCCAAGATACTTGTAGAACGTTCCGTATTATGTAACAAAATCATTTTTCAGATAAATCTCAGTAACAAGAGTGTCAGGTGCAATGTGTATATTTGGGGAAGTATGGTCAAGAAGGACAGAGGGACACGTAGCGTCGAAGCAGGCAGCGCGCCTAATTCACGAACGTTACACGTAGGGGTGCAGGTTATGGACAATACATCGCGTAAAATTTATTGTTTTCGGGGGAACTATAAAAGCAGGCTGCTTTTCCAGCCCTCCCAACATTGGCCTGGGGAAATGAGTAGATATGATAACATCTAAGCTAATAATGGGTCACACTAGCTTCCTCGAAACCTGAACGGTTCACCTAACTCTCATACTACTTTGATGATATCAAAAGGAGCCTTGACTAGGCTATTATTATTATAATTGTTCTTTCCATTTTCCGCCTCATATTCCTTTTACGATTGACTGAGTCACTAGACTGAAAACTATTTACTCGGGGATAACTAGAGAATTTCCTACTCATACTTCATTTACATGGACTGGTTACTATAGCACTTAAACTGGTTACAAAACCTTCAATCAAGAGGACAAACGTTTTTGCTTTCAATCAACTCATAGACAAAATAAAGGAATATAACATAGTGACACAACTGGTTTTTATCAACCTTGTACACGCTTTTTCATTATGTAAATAGGTAAAAACTGTGGACAGTCATAAAAACCGCTGGGTTTCCCGAGAATATCTTCTTCTTCTTACTTCTTCTTTACCACTACAGTTCCAACACCAATCTTCTCCAGTATCTCCAAGCCATTGCCATCTCAGTGTAAACCCTTCACATCCATTCTTCTTAGATATTCCAGCACATCAACCAAGCATATTATCATAGGTCGGCCCCCTCTGCTTAGGTTGTAGGTTTCTGCTTTTATAGAATTGCGGCCTTAGGACTTTTTGGTCATACGTTGATCATCCACTCCCTCTAGTTGACCTATTCATTGTATTTGTTGCGTCTTTACGGATCTTACAATGTCCTCATGTCATCTGAGAACCTACTATTCAGATCCAGGTCTACAGATGAATTTTTGTAAAGGATCTTAAGAATTTATTAAATGCTGTCGATATTCCCTTCTATCCACAATATTCCATAACTTTTGTTGGTCTGTGTTATCAAATACATTTTGCAGATCAACAAAAGCAATATGCATTTTCTGGTTATACTCCCACACTTTTCCTATTATTTGCCGTAATACAAACAATGCATCCACAGTCGACTTACACTTTCTAAAACCCATTTTCCCTTCAAGAAGTAATGCATCTGTTAAATAACTCTCTCTCTCTCTCTCTCTATATATATATATATATATATATATATATATATATATATATATATGGGTGTTGTGATCTCCAAGTTGCATGTACGGTTAAATTTTTAAATTACCTTATGTAAACCTGATTCCTTCCCTTGCAAATTATTTTTTTATATTTTATACACAACGCGTTTCGGGATTTATAGTCCCATCATCAGGTGATAAAATATGTTCACTCACATGTAGTACGTCAATTAATAAAAGTCACACACGTTTCGTTATTTTAGCGACTCTCAACCCGCGTTATCTCACGATGCCCATCGCTAAGGATCTTGGGAGTGACTAACGATTCACATCATACTGTGCGCGCGCACTTATCTATCATATTGGTCTAGCACGCGTATAGCTGTGTCATATAGCTCGTTGGATTTTAAAGAAAGTTTTTCATTGAGAACTAATAACCCTGAGGTTTTGAAGCTCTGTAAATTTCCAGTGAAACAAGTAACTCTTCCCAGTAAACTCTTCCAGTGAGTCCATGAGTTTGGTCTTTTTGCAGAATGCAGTGGTTTGAAACTCTTTTAAAAACTTGAATAATTATGGTTATGATTGATGTCATGTAAGACAAATTTAGTTGTGCAATATAGTTCTGAAGACTCTAATAGTTTTTATTTTGGACAGACAGGCAAAAAATTCTTTTATAGGTACAAGGAACATCTGCCTAAGGGTGACATTAGGAACATTAAATCAAACTTTCCCTTACATGTACTCTGGCCGTGTAAGCCTACGAAGAATTAACTTTTGCACGCCTCCATTCTTAAGGAATTTTGTTTTTCATCCATATGATATTTAGAAAATGGAGAATTCGTAAATGAAAAAATGTGCACCATCTAATAATAATTATTAGTAGTAGTAGTAGTAGTAGTAGTAGTAGTAGTAGTAGTAGTAGTAGTAGTAGTAGTAGTAGTAGTAGCATTTTTATAAAAAAAATTTAAAATGTAGTATTTACGTGCGACTGTAAAGTTAATTTACATTTAAAGTACATTTAATTTACATGTGTTTACATTTCAAAATTACACAGTATACAGCGGCTACATAATTACTTACTGTTATGTGTTTAATAGTTTTTGTTTCGTTTTAATTGCTTACTTCCTCTTCCGTTGTGTTTCACGCAACGCTAACTCAACTTCGTCACGTATTGGGTCAGTAGTGTTGTAGAGTTTACCGCCGCAACAGTTAGGCTACGTTGTTCTAATTTGTTCCGACGTTCACAGTAATGCGACCATTAAACGTTACGTTATTGCACGCGACGCGACGCGACGTATTCTTCAATCTCTCTGTCGCGGCGTTATTGTACGTCAACCTCACGAGCTTATTATACGTACTGCTCTACCCGGACACTTACCAAAATTCACTTTCCCGAATGGATGTTTTCACGAATGACGAGATACCCGAAATCATTTTGGCCTAAAATCTTTTTCCCGAATCCATTCGCCCGAACGTCGTTTTTCCAAATATACATTAATTTGAATAAATAAACCTTTCAAATAAACCTTACATTTTGTTTATAAAAATTAAAGCAAACAAGAATCAAAATACGTAATTAAAAATTTGTAAATTGTTATAAATTAATATTGTGTGCTATTGCGTGCAAAAACTCAAAATGTCGCCTTTTATCTTTATAATGTTTGTAACTTTCACTTGTTTTCAGTCTTCTTTGCAGTTTGATCCATTTCTTCTTTGGTGTGATTTTGATTTATTTTTCTAAACTTAGCTCTGCAAGACTGATCTCAGTGTCACCTTGCTCTTTTTGAATCTCCTTTAAGGCAGAGTATAGATCTGGGTGGTGGTTTCCAGTTACTACACGGAACCTGTTATGCTACCCTCCTCTCGCGTTATTTGTCTTGAGGCGCCCTCGAAGCGGTGCATCATACTGATTCCACAGCTCAAGTACATAACGTGGCGGAACAGTTTGTCTTTGCCTCTGCCTCTGTCTCTAGCAGGCCGTCCACTCACAGAACATGTCTTCTGAATGAGGGCACTTATTATTACGGAAATTCATCATCATCATCTTCAAGGATTAAACCAAGGATGGTTTGTTCCGGTCTCAAATAGGCAAAGATTATAGCTTGTCCCTCCAGCGCTTCCTATACCTCTCCGTCCTTTCAGCTTGTAGTTCCATAGTTGTTTGGGAATGCGGTAGTCATCCATTCAGCAAAGTTCTTCACGCCAATTCAGCCAATACTGGGCGATCCTGTCAAGTATACTCATGATATTCAGTTCCTACCGTATATCTATGTTTCTTCTATGATCATGGAGAGTATACCCTGCCACGTGCATGAGAAATCTCACTTCAGCCGCTAGGATGCGTCTGGCCTGGCCTTTCGTTAAATTATAATTCTCAGACCCAAAAATAGGGTGGAAAGAGCCATCACCTTGTAGTTAGGCGTGTTCCTTTACCTGCTGACTTAAGGATTCGGGCAATAATGGTCTCACACATAAGGGTTGAACTTTTGCAACTTATTCACCACGTCGTTGCTTGCATTGTAGGACACACTGTAGCTCAGGTATTCAAAATTGCTAACTTACCTTCTATAACAATTTTTCCCGTACGTGATCAGTTCCACGAAAAGCGATCACGTTGGTCTTACGTGTAGATATTTGCAATCCAGAGTCTTTGCAGATACGATTTAACAACTGTATACCTGTCTGCAATCTGTTTTCAGAGTCCGACAGAATAGCCTGATCCTCCACAAACAACAAAGTGTCAATAATAAAATGTTCTGGAAGCTACATCTGCCAGATTTGTGTGACATCGTCAATATATAAATTAAAAAGGGAACGTGATAATGGACACCCTTATCGTACTTCACAAATGATCAGGCCAACTCTAGAAGCTGTTCTCAGTTTTCCTGCTTCTATTAAGATTTTGTTCTCTACATAAACACTCTGTATTGCTCTAATTAGATGTTGTGGGATCCCTTCCCTTGCCATTACTGCCCATAGTTTTCTCCGATTCACCCTGCCAAACGCCTTCTCAAAGTCGATGAAAGCTATGCTCGTATTTTGGCAGCTGTTACTCTCTACGCTTTTCAATGAGCTGGACTATTGTAAATATACAATTTATACATGATCTGCCATTTCTAAAACCGTTATGAGCCTCTGAAAGCATGGTCTCCGTTATTGCATTTATTAAGGAAACCAACAAATAAATTAAAAGAATTAAACCATTCTTGGAAAACAGAGCTTTCAGTTTCGGTGTAATGGTTTTTCCGTCACAGTTTCAAAGATGCTGGGTACAACTGTGATTAACTAAGTTTTTTTTTATTGGTATTTTATTACATTCGACGTTTGATGAAACACTGAACAAACGAAAAGAAAAGTTGGGCGTGTCGTGGGACACACGCCAGAAGTGAGAACTTCGGTGTTGGGTGGCGGGCAACTGATTCTGATTCAACGTGTAAGAGATTACATATTAGAATAATAGGTCTGGTAACGATATAAAAACGTTACTTACTGTATGTGTACTCCTAAATACAGAGGATGTATACAAGATCGGGTAGAAACGTAAGTTCGAAGGCGGTAGACTTTCATCACCTTCCAGAGGATGGTCGATTATTCTTCTTGCGCCAAGAAGATTGCCGTGGAACGATGTCGCAACCTTCCTTATTATAAATAGCGGCTGTAAGGAAGCACCTAGTCAGTTTCAGATTACGACTCATTGAGTGCCTTTACGTATTGTATGTAAGTTATTACTGTTTGCGGACTTCTATAATTAATGACTTGTATTACTTACTGCGACAGTGAAAATTAGATGAAATTTATCGTTAGTTAAGGTAGCCTGTGTTGAACAGTTGTAAACTTGAAGAATTATTTTATATGAGTATTTTTTGTAGTTTTGTTTATTAACACTATAAGTAGTGAGTAACAAATCATGTAGGGTTCAATTATTTTATTCCATCGTAAAAGTATTCTTACTTTTATATTGTAGTTATATATTCTTCACCATGACCGTACGGGATCTTCATCCGTTACAGTGTTGTATCGTGCTGAACGCGGCTATCTTTGGCTTCCCAGCTGTGTCCTCCAAATATCTTCTAATTTTTCACCGATATTTTAATTCTTCCCCTTGGAGGACTCTGTGGATCCATTCGATGGAAGTGATTAAACCAGTGTTGTGATAATCATTCAAAATTGTCTGAGATTAGAACTCAGTTCTTTTCAAAGCTGTCTATATTCAGTTTCGCCTGAATCTGATTGCTTTTCTCCACGACTTTCTTGTGTAGCCCGGCACTGACCTTAAATATATAATTTCTGCATTTTCTTTCTCCATTTAATTGCTTTAGTTGGCGTCAAAATTTCCCATCTCATAAAGAGAAAGACAAGAATGGATAAAAGATTTATTTTTTATAATTTTATAATTCTATAATTATACATTTCCATCACTATAACAAGGAAAATTGTTTCATGCTGTTTGTATGGAGTGGTACTTCGGGCGAATCGGAGATGTGGCTAGCTAGTAATACTGAGAGAAACAATCTGGACGATTTTAAGATTTTGTGGTGGAAAGGCTCCAGAATATTTGACGGAAAGAGAAAGCCACGAAAGAATAGTTCTGTAAGGCAGTAAATGGGAAATGACTAAATTGGAAAACTAAATATTAAATATTAAAAGAATAAATACTGAACGAAAAAATATATTGCACATTTAGTAAGGAACACTACATACCTGCTAACTATTATAGAAGACAGCTAGAAGAGAAAAAAATACAAAGGGCAGCCAAAGAAACAATCCATGGAATGAGTAACTGAGAGCGAGGTAGCAGGCAGTAACAGCAAAACGACGAAGATGGTACTGGAGAGTAAGCCAGTAGTCACCAACCAATCTGAAAATTGAGGACCAGAGATGAGAGATTTTCAACTTCGATTTTAGTCGACCTTTGTTTTGAACACCGTTTTTTTAATAGGATGGTCTAAGTAAATAAATACTTGTAGATACCTTGTACATAGGTATCTAATCTTGTTACCGTTTCACAGAAAGTGTGTAGCTTAGGAGATTGAAGATCTGTCCTGTTCAACTATTTCATCATTAATTATATTTTTGATCTCGTACCTTCTTTCCTTTTAAAGCCTCAATATTCGTCACATCCTGTGGTTAAGGAGATATAGACTCTAGTTACACACAGAATAATGGTGAAAAAATAAATTTGCATTTTATAATATCGGAACTGTGTAGGAAGGTCAGATTAGTGTGATCGCTTGAAACTTACGGCCAAGAAAAACATTACACTTGCCCGCAAGGACAACATTATATGATGTCTACGGTCATCATTACCCTTTTGTCGTCAATTAGGCTTATCCATGGCCGGCTCTAGTAGAAGGCCGGAATATTGAACGTGACAACACGTGACAGTATCTCATAAGCTGATATTTGAGGCCGACTAGACGATCTCTTAATTTATGTATTTCAATAATCAAATCCCGTCATTTTTAATTGTCGGTTAACAGCAGTTTTATAATTCTTCATTTCTTTGAAAATTAAAAGTTTATTATGTAAAATACTGTTATATTACTTAGGAAATATAATAATTAACTAGTTCATATGATACGAATTCAATAATTCCAACAAAATTAATTCACTAGGCGTAACACTAATTCATTCAATTCTTCAATTAAACGTATAGTACTAATTATGCACACGCCTATAATTTAGATTTAGCTATAAATATAACTCATGATTTTATAACACTATGAAATTAAATCAGAATATAACACGTTCACTTTAGCTATTTTATTACGATATCTTATAAGCCTCAGGCGCAACGTTGCCACGTTTAATATTCCGGCCTTCTACTAGAGCCGGCCATGGCTTATCCCATGGAAAATTACACTATATTCTCATTATCTGGAACGAATAAACGGCAATTTTTGGTTTGTTTTCCATCTTTTGCCAAGCCATGTTATTCGCTTAGTTTTAGATTTAGATTCATTACTGTATCTAAAGCTTAGCGAAAGTCAAGGAATCAATTATGCAGTGCTGTTAAGACAATAGTGTTTATATGAAGAGCAAAAAAAGATAAATATTTTCATTGTGATTTATACTAACGAAATGTAAGGCTAAAACGTTTGTTAACTACTGGTAGAAAGATATTAATGCTTAAAAAACAATCTGATTTCGCTATATTTGTTTTAATATTTCTAATCGATTTAAATACCAATTAACACTAAACACGATGTATTTATTAAATGCTTGTATCAGATTTTCGTGAGGCACAGATCACCTTCCACAGAGAATTTAACTGGTATAATATTCTTTAGTATAATTTTACACTTTTAACTTACTGTTTGCATAATCAGAAATAGTATTATGGTAATATGTTAAAATGTGTAAAAATGTAAATAAAAAACTATTTACAAACTTGTTAGTAGTTGTAAATAATTAATCGTCTCATGTATTACGCATATTAAAAAACACTTGATAGTTAAACTCGTGAGTTTAGATTACACTTAATACCAATTCCCAGTGTACTGGTTTGAATGAAGTCCAGACAATTCCCAGTAGCCTATGGTAGTTGCGAACAAGAGCCTGTTATGTTTTCTTCTATTTACTCAAGTTGTGTTAATAGTGCAGTTAACGGAACATTTATGTAATGTATTAGATGTGGTATGTGTTTGACGTGTGTTCCCATTTTCAACGGGAACATCACGGTTGCGTTAATGTTTTCATAATTCTTATTAAAGGGGTGGATTAAATGTACACGACTACTGCCACCTTGTCTGTAGTGTCTATGAAATCACATTTGCCAAGAATAATAAATACCGGAATAAATATAAAACTTTGCGTATAGAGGTTTCAATGAAAGTGCGTCATTAGAGATTATTTCTAAAAGAGTGGTGACTGCTTGAGAATTGCTAGAGATCAAGAAATAATTTTCTTCCTGCTTTCACTGAGACACGTTACACTTGAGTATATTTTATGGTACGACGAACAAGCTCTTGAATACACGCACGCATATATGGATGACTTTATAAACATGCAAGAACTACCACTCTCGTGTAATGTATATATATTAATATTGTAACTTGGAGAAGACAAATTATTTTAAACTTTGTCATGCAAATTAATACTGCACATTAAAGTGTGCACATTTCTCGATTATTTTAAACATTTTGATTGTAACTATTGGACTGTAAGGACTTATTATTTCTTACAACCTTAGTTCGGTTAATGTTGGATGGCCATATTCTGAAATCGTCAAGTCGTTTCCTATACCATCCAGTGTTTAAAATATTCATATTCTGTGGAACACATTTTGCAACCGATGACTGCATGAAAAGTTTTCCAATAGCTTTTTCGTATTATTCCGTTTCCATATTTTGTTGTACTTAATAATCATGTAGTCCTGTCTAAGTGCGTCAGGGCATCGATACTGTCTTCTGATAAAGCTTTTTTACTGTTCCGTATGTTTTTTCAATGTATATTGCAATGTTACAAGTATTACAAAAAATTACACAAATACAATACCATGTACTCAACGCAACTATGAAGTGTATCACACCGGCCAGGTTGCAGGATTTTTTTATTCTCGTTGCGTCAAGTATATGTAGTTGCACAATAAAAAAATAATTTTCAAAGAGGAGTGAGATGTTGATGACATGAAATAATTAATTAAAACCGTTTCAAAATAATCATTCAATATGTAGAATATGACAATAAATATTGTCAAAACGTCGACGCAAAATAGCTAAAATTTGTATTATTGACCGATCCTCACTAACCATCCACTAAAACATTCATTAATATTAATAGAAAATACGCAAATATTAAAATTTCGAATTATAAAAATTAAAAAATTATTCTCTTTTATAAGTTTACTAAAATACAATATAATCTTCCATGCTGTTCATGACATATAAAAATAAACGACCATATAATCTTACTAGCTAAACAGACATGTTAAACAAATTATCTAAACACTTTTTATTTCAGTGTGTCTGAATTTGACTCAAATTTTAAATAATAATAGCAACTCATTTACAAACAAAAATAATATTAAATCTCAAGAATAAAACTAATTGTTGCTATAAGAAAATAAAAAATAACATTTACTTCCAAACTATTATTTATTTCTACTGTCACACTCAAATTTTAACATACAACAGAAGATTAGTATTTTTAAATTTTCTTGTTAAATTAAATTATTTTATGTAACTACCATTTACATTTATGTACAGTGATTATATTTAAAACTTCAAGTTTTTACTGTTCATATATAAGTTTCTGTTTAATAGTTCTTTTCACAAACAAAAAATATAATTGTTTATTCATCACCTGCGTACTGCTGACGTTACCGTCGCGCTTTCGCGTGTGTGTGTGTGTGTGTATCCTGAATCCTGAGAATTTGATGATGATGATTATACTGATGCTGTGTTTTCTGTCTCTACGGTTTGTTGTTTGTGATGGTCCAGAGTTCCTCCATAAGTCTTGGTGTGTGTGGTAAAGATGTTCGATCGGTCGGCAGACCAGCAGCGTGACGTTGTGTGAAGATATCTCGAGTCTGAGATCGCCCCAAAATTGCCGGTGGTATTTATACTGGATGGCGATCTGACAAGTCCAGGACTGTTTTCCACCTTTTAGATATTGTCACTTCGTGCAAAACGTCCTTTTAATTACAAATCACTTTTTGGTTCATTTTCGCGATTTCGTAAACATACTCGTAGCACGAGTGATATCATCGTTTGCGCAATTTTTTCTGGTCACTCACATATAACACACTTATTAATTACTATTTAGTTACACTAGTAATTAACATTAAATTAATTAGCGTCTTTATTATTGCACATTTCTGCAATAATTTTTTATCACCATATTCGTTAAAAATTCCTTAATGTAACGGTGTCTTTTTAATTGGGGTAAGTCTTTGTTCACAGGTTTAAAACATATAAATTAGTTTATTTTTATCCGGTTAAAACCTGATTACAGACAAACCACTAATTCGTACGCATCATCCCATCTTTGCATGTCCGAGCTGGCTTCACTCACAGGAACACACAAGCGCTGTATTCACTCGCGGGGCAGGTGTACGCTTTCTGACAATTCCTTAGCCTGCATAATATTGTTAAAAACTGTTTTTCATATACTTTCTATGCTAAATATTTACAAACATACCGCCCTGGGCAAATATGCAAATATATGTATTGTTGCAATATATGTGTCCAGAGTTGTACTGCATTTGTTTCATTCCTTCTTTAGTTAGCAATCCGCAGATTGGTTTGTAGCAGTTCTCCACACCGATATTCTCTGTGCTTTCCGTTTCATATCCTCGTAGGAATTGCAACTTACATCACCGATGATCTGTTTCATGTATTGGAGTCTCCCGGTCTTCATCTTCCTCTTTTCCCTTTAATATAACCATCTACTATTGTTTTTATCAAATTTTCGTGGCTCATAATATGGCCAATAAGTTTAACCCTCCGCTTCACATTATTTTGCTACAAACATGTCTCTCCAACTCTAATCAGAATCTCGTCTAACTTTGTCGATCCATCTTACGTTCAGTAACTTCCTAAAAGACCACATTTTCAGTGCTTCAAGTCTTCTCCTTTCCTCTGTTCCAATTCTCCACGTCTAATATCCATATAGAGATATGTTCTATTTGTAACTCTTCAGGAACTTCTTTCTTGTTTCCAGGGCTATTTTTTTAGAAGTCAATAATTTTCGTTTACTGTTAAATGCAACATTAGCCCGATCCTACTCAAAATTTTTCTTTTTTTCTCCCTTCTGTGATTTTACTACCTAAGTAGGTGAAATTTCTGACGTTTTTGGGAAGTCGATGGAAGAAAAACAGTGCATATAGTGCATAACTCACGAACGTGCTACTACCTGCCACGGAAACTTCACCTTGCTCACCGTACTAAAAATTTCCTCTTAGATCACTATTTAAGCCATGTAGGCTACTTAATGTAAATATTAGGTGCACATATGGGAATATAAATATATACTTGCAGAGGAAATGTATCATTTGATAACAGAATATATAATTAATGCAAGAAAATCAAAACATTAGTAGTTACTTTCAAAGAAAACATAAGTGTGTGTATTGAAAAATAAGTAAGTTTGTTCGATGTTTACTTTTCTTATACTAATAGAATGGTTAGAAAATTTAGAGTTGTTGGACGTGTCGGTCATGCGCACGCGCGAGTGCGTGTGTGTGTATATAAAACAGTCTTAAGGTGGTTGTCGTAAAGAGTTACGTGAACAAAATCTCTTGGAACAGCAATTTATGTCTTACAAAAAAAAGTGGACTATAAATATTGTAAGTGGTTTATTGCAATTCAGACAACGTTTACGTTGTGTCAGACAGTAATAATACCACTGTGGTGTATATGTCAGTCAGATAGTTGATAATAAAACTGGAGGTGACAGACCTCAGGCAACTTTAATGACGGAGACTGTGTGTGTGTGTGTGTGTGTGTGTGTGTGTGTGTGTGTGTGTGTGTGTGTGTGTGTGTGTGTGTGTGTGTGTGTGTGTGTGTGTGTGTGTGTGTGTGTGTGTGTGTGTGTGTGTGTGTGTGGCGAGTCAATAAGATTAGCAGACAGGAAAATATTGTCACTGTTCACTCTTGCACAGTATGTTTTGTACGGTATTGAACTGTACATTCACTGTCTACAGTATATTCCGTTGTACTATGTGTCGATAACAATCTTTTTTTCATTGTTCGCTCTTCTTTACGTTATTTTTACAAATAGTAGAAATTTGTTATTCTCGATCAATGTCGGATTTAAAATTTTTGAGGCCCTAGCCCAAGCTTTCTGAGCGGACCCCCGGTTTGTAGGATTCACTCGCCGTGTAAATATTTATGTTGATGCTCATGATGCATACGTTTAGTGTACGGATTCAATTGTATGTTCATAAAGTTTTCACTTTAATAAATATCAACGGAACAACACGCTGCCCACCACACAAAGCTAATAACCTTCTTTATATTAAAAAAGTAAAAACAACCTCAAATCGCAAACCGTTTAGTCACAACGTAGATAAACAATGATAATAAACAAGGGTGGTACCACGGTCGTGTAAATTCGGGGACAATATAGCGGACGTTCAAAATTCGAATGCGCAGATTAATTTTCAAAGATGCCAACGTCTTAAAAATAAGCGCTTAATATTTAAATAAGAACTGTCTTCCATTTGTATTATTAACAAAAATTTATTATCTAATTTCAAAAAATTATACTTAAATAAATCATAGTGCCTCCCACTTTTATAAAAATACTTCTGTTAATAATAAAAATCTGTAGCTTGAGGCCCCCTCCAGCCCGCGGCCTAGTCGACCTGGTTGTAAATCCGGCACTGTTCCCGATTAATGTCACTTTCTATTTGTAATTTAACCAAAACTAAGTAGGCGCTCATGAATATTTTGTTTGTACGTAAAGTCAGCAAATCAGCTAACATGTGATTTAAAGAAACATGAAATATATCAATAAACTTTATTGTCAAACAGGACAATACGTCTGTCTCACATAAGTTGAGTTGCCAGTGGAAACTTATTTATTTAAAAGAGCTTTTTGTTAACAGACCTTTCTCGCACTTAGCTGCGAAAATCCTCTATAAAACGATATTATTTACAAGTAAGTTTATTAGGCCCTCACACCCTTTTTTACAAACCCTGGATTAAGTTAACACAGATCTACTTTTTTGAAGTTTTGTATTGAAATTTAAGTTTATTTTTAAGGGGACTCGGCTTATTACAATAAGGCCCTATTTATTGTTATTAATCTTTCTACAATTTCCTTTAATTCACATAATTGTCCTAGGTGAGTGAGGCTACCAAAAAGAAAAGCATACTCCTTTGTAATTGTTTTGAATTTTAACAAATGGAATCGAAAATAAGCTGTAGTGCACTCAGTCCAACACAGAAAAGACAATTAATTTCTAATAAATTCTACTTCAACACTGAAAAAAAGGAACGAAAATCACTAAGAAGGTTTAAAAGAAAGATCGTAAGACGTGTTATGACCCGGTAAAGCATGAGGACATTGTAAGATTCATAAATACTCGACGAATACACTGGCTAGGTCACATATAGCGCTATGGATGATCAGCATATGCCAAAGAAATTCCTGAGGCCGCAAGTCTACAAAAGCAGAAAGTATATAATAGCCAACCTAGGATAAGACGGTTGGATGCTGTGCTAGAAGATTTCAGAAGAATGGATGTGAGGGGTTACACTGAGATAGCAATGGACAGGAGACTTTGGAGAAGATTTGTGTTGGAAGCCGGGGCCCACGTTCTGGTATAGAGCTGAAAAAGAATAAGAATAATAAACTCTACTGCTTATGGTAAATCTATTCGTTTCGCACGAGTTATTTTTAATTTACGGAAAGTTTCCACTGAAGCTTAGCTTCATCGTCCAATGATCAACTATAGCATAATGATTACATACTGTTAAAGTTTAATAATTTGTATTGTTTTCTTTAAATTAAATAATTATCCCATGTAATTTGTGGTATGTTTTCATGGCTATTGTTTTACTTTAATAGAATATTCAGTATAAAACGAAGTACACTACATTATCGACTGTTGACAGGACACGAGTATGTATTTAGAGTTTGTAACATGATTAGTGGAACAATAAAACGGTTCCGTGGTTTAGTGAATTGCCGTTGGGAGTCTAATTACGGCTGTGTCACAACAATTTGTTATATAATAATTAATTAATGTCGTTTAACGGTTAGCATATTTTTGTGTCGATATATTTCTTATTTTTGTTTTGTTAGTTTTGTTAAGGGCTAAAGCACTTTCTTACACAGACTTATAATAATGTAAATGTCGCTTTCTTTACAAGTCTACGGCGTTTGCAACACCGAGAGCGAAATAAAAATTACTACTTGAAACTGCCAATAAACAGTGGAACCTGTACACCTGTGGAAAATCTGTAACACAGACAGTAAGTAACATTCAGATCGATTATGAAAAAAAAAATTACATGCAAAAGAATCTTTTGCCACAGTACTGTAGTTAACTAGTGAAGATCCGTCGTTCCTAGTCCCAGTTCCCAGTCGTTCTTACACTGAAGATGTCGTACAGCGGTGAGTCGGAAACGTCTGTCTACAACGGTAGTAGTGGACCACGGCCTAATACCCCGGAAACAAGAGACAGTTACATTTCGACACACTTGAAGCTTGCCGTGAAAACCTTAGGTACCGTTTACATGCTTATTTAAATCACATTTGCGATTTTATTTTTACCTATGCTACTGCTACTTTTCCCCAAAGTTTTCTGCAATCAGTTATCAATACAATTACGTTTTTCTACAAGTGTCCATTTTTTTAAATTGATAAAGAAATTACGTATTTTTATTATATATTAAGTACTCTTACATATTAGTACGATCTTATTATTCGTTGTTACCATTTGTGGTGCAATTATTTGGAGATGTTAAATGCTGCCAAGACATAGGCTATATGAAGTGTTTCATTTTAATCTTTCCTTATTATGTACGTATATTGTAAGATTTACAGACACTAATGCTTTCTATCCTAAAATATCGAAACCCGCTACAACAATTATTCTGAGTTCTGAGTATCTGAGTTCCTGAAACTTAAACAATTCACAGTTAATTTTTTGCTACAAAAATCTGTGTAACAGTTACTTGTACTTATCTGAAAGTTTTAATACAGTGAATCTTTCTGTAATATAATTGTGGGACTGCAAGAAGAGAATAAAAGGACAGAACAGAGAATAAAAGTTGATCTTTCACATAACATGGTTAGGAGAGCTTTGAAAGGAAATTACTTTCACGTTAACTAATTCGCAAACGGTGATAATACCAGTGCCAAAATAACTGATCGGATCTTTCATAAATATTTGATTTTACTGAAATGAGTCTCATTCACCCATACACTGTCTGTTAGTCATAATAAACAATATATGTATCTTCATATGAGATAAAAATATACAGTTTTCAGTGTTTCGACAAAGAGATAAATTCGTTTCGATGGATATCTTTTAAACACCAGAAATAACATCACAAAAGTTTTTTAAAATTTTTTTAAATCCGAATTTCATTTAATTACATAAGTTTCCTATACAGTAATTATTTAAATATAACTATTACATTAACGTCTCGGAACACAAAATTTTTTATAAGTAAAAACATAACGTTTTACCTTACAACCTGAACCGGTTTTCACCTTTAAAAGGTTTCTTCAGAGGAAAACCGGTGAAAACCGGTTTTAAAGGTGTAAACCGGTTCAGGTTGTAAGGTAAAACTTTATGTTTTTACTTATAAAAAACTTTGTGTTCCGAGTCGTTAATTTAATAGTTATATTTAGTTAAGTAACGGACACGTCATGGACAACGAAATCCAAGAAAGTAATTATTTATTAATTATTCTCAATAACAAAGCAACACTATAATGTCCTTAAACTTTTTAAATGAAGTGTTTAAGTACTTATATCACTTCTTACATACACAACTGTGTTCGAAAAAACATCTTATTAAGTAACTAATCTTTTGGGAATATTACTTTTAAACAACTAAGTTAGGTCATATTTTCCAGATTGAAACACATTATAAATCGGATCGCCTTGTTAAGTGATAATATGTTGCATCAGACCTTTAATGTGTTCACCCTATCTCTCCAACATCTATTTTGCCAAAGTTACTTTGAATATTAATCATAATAAGTACGGTACACAGCATATTTTAATTCACCGTTTTTATTGTCTGTGGAACTACAACTCGTTTGTTGCCTTTTAATTACTTACTTCCTTACTCCACTGCCCTACAGCACGTGAAAAGCCCTGACCTCCAGAACGACGTGAATCCACTCTTCTCTATCCTGTGCGACTCTTAGCCACCTTCTGACCCCCTCCCCCCCAGTCATCTCAAGTCTTCATCTACATCTACATCTTCCACTCATCTTCGTCTTGGCCTCCCTCTTGCTCTTCTACCCCCTGCTCCTCTAATGAATACTTTATTCACTGCCCTTTCCGCTGTCACTCTTTGTACGTGACCTGCCCACCAAATTCTACCTTGTTTTATTACTGTAAAGATGTCAGTTTCCTTGTGTAGTTCGTACAATTTGGCATTTTTCCTCTTACATCACATTCCATATACGCATTTAGTACACCTCCATATATCCTCTTCAGAATCTTTCTTTCCCATCTTCTGATCATATCTTCTTGGGCTAAGGTCATGGTCTAGGCTTCTGAATGGCTTTTAATTAGTCTATTTAATTTACTGTTTTAACTACCATCCTCGATTCTATACTTTCCGTTTATCCCGAAAGAAATGTTTCTCTTCGTCCTTAATAAATTTGCCAACTTTTTAAAGCTATACTTATAAGTGTATTGATGACAGACAGACATCCGGTCTTGGCGTTACGGCCATATGCCGTACGGGGGGTGTTTTATAAAACGTGAAGTAAGGAATTTGAAGCGTCTTACCGAGCAGATATAACAAGCGCACGACACGATTATTCTCATTGACAAGTAGGAAACACACACACACACACACACACACACACAGAAAAGAGACCTCCTTACTGAAATAATTTTTTTTTAATTTTTTTGTTTTGAATGATTTGCTTTTAGACGGCTGACGACTGTGACGACAAAATACATTTTCTTGAAAAGAAAATTCAACCAGTAACGGTCTAAAGTTTATCCACAATATTAAGTTATTGTTAAAGTTTCGAAGCGGGTATGAATAGCATATAGCATAATAAAGGATCACAGGCAATAAACCGTACTGACATGTCAACACGCGACACATTGTTATAATCCCACGCGGCGTGCACTAGTGACCCGGAGACTGTGTCACTTCTCACTGATACCCGGCGACGCGACGCTGAGGGAGTTCTTCTGCACTACAAACCATTAACTAATATATACACATGACAGATGTCATCCTGTGGAGTGTCCCTAATTCCATCAGCGTGCGTCCCTAGCTTTAGATAAGTGAGGAGTACGCTGTTGTACGGGCGCAACAGATTCCCTCTCGTCATTCTCATACAGAAAAATATTGTGTTATAGCGTTATGACTAATAATTAAACTAATACAGGTAACAGGAATGAAATATTACCAAAATTTATATTTTGTTATTGAAACAACAAAAATTATTGTAAAATATAATAAATTAAATCACAAGTTTCCTTGTTTTTGTCCGTTACAGAATGGTAGCATATACTTCGTTTCTTTTAATAATAAAAGTCAATATTTTGTTTCTAGTATTGTTACGTAGATAGGGTAGATGGGTGTCTTCAGTGTCCTGGACTTAAACTAACCTAGAACTACACAATACAATTAAAAGTTATATTCACCGTTTTTGACAAAAACCCCTTAGTATACATACTTGAAAAATCTATTATACACTAACATAAAATCACAAAAAACTACTTGTGACTTCATAGAAACTTGAAAAATTACAGCACAAACTTCGTTTACTATGTTCTTTACTATAAACTTTAAGATTATCAAATCGTAACTGAAACCAACCAACAATAAACAGTTTAAAACCAACCAACACTAAATAACCAACCAACCATTTCGAACTAATCTAATCAAGCACGTCATAATCACCTTAGAAACCAAGTACTTTATTTTGCAACTGAACGCAAATATGGATAACTATGTATTGCAGATAATCGTCTTCTTAGGTCTATTGTTGGAGGTGTAAACATTGCCGACGACCTATCCGCCGCGCCTTGTGGCCAGCCATTCACGTTTCTGTCCACATGCATTAAAACGCTTGATGTAAGCAAAGTCGGAGAATTCAGTGTGTAGTGAGCGCGTAACAGTGATGATTGCTGAGTAGCCGATTATATTGTGCACATGATTTTTATTTATGTGTGATCTGAAATCACGTGTTTTAGTGTCTATAAATTGGAAGTATAGTGTCTATGATGTCTAATCTTTGCCAAAGCTAATCGTTACAGAAGATCGTGTTTGAGTTTTGAATTTCAACACACAAATTCGATTACTGTTTTTGTTGTTAAAAGTATTATAGAATTAAATAAAAATCAAATCTCTTTGACAAAGTGTGTGGTTGCTGAACACTATCTGATGTTTTACTGAATCAATCATTGAAGATATAAATTTGTTCCACCATTCTTGTTTAAAAATTTGCCCCTCCAATTTATAGAATGTAATGATAAACCTGAACTCTTCGTGTTTTCTCAAATTATGCTTTATAAAGAAAAAACAAAAGCAAATCTAGCAGAAATCTCGGTAAAATGTTTTGCTTTCTCTGGATGCTTATCTCAATGCTCCTATCCGCCTTATTACAGTAGGGAACCCAATTATCTGTATTTTCATTAAGAGTAGAACAAATTTTCGTGTTTGCTTAGATATTATGCATTTTACATGGATTTGATTAAAAACTCTAATTTTTGTATACAAACAAAGCAATCATAGAAAATCAGACATTTTTAAGTTGTTATTATTAACATTAATATAATAATTAAAATAGTGAATATCATATAACAAAATTATTTCTTAGAAGAAATAACGATAACGATAAATTAAAGGGTTTGTCTGCGTAACTGATGTTATAACATAGGCATTCTCGTACTTAACATTTATCTGAAGCTCGCACAACGGTGTCAATAAATTAAAAATTACTACTAAAAACCGGGCTGTTAGGCCGTGGTCGGTTGCTGTTAAACGTCATTATGTGGGCAACGTTTCGATTATTCTTCGGGAATCTTCTTCAGGCCGCTAAGAAGCGACAGAGCGTAAAAATACAATAGCGGCAGATGTACGCCGAACACTACCCGATACCTGTATCGGGTGAAAGCAATACATGATCAATGTACGGTCCTACCGTACATCAGGGGAGTGACGGACCGCATAGGCAGACTGCTGTCAAGGCATGGCGTCCGAGCGATTTACAAGCCGACCAAGAAGATCCAACAGTTTCTCAGGCCGGTAAAGGACGCTAGAGATCCTGTGTCGTCGTGTGGCGTATACTGCGTGCCGTGATCGTGTGTCCAAGTTTATATCGGCACCACGAAGCGTAGCGTCCGGACCCGCGTGGGTGAACACAGCCGTTGCTGCCGTTTGCGCCAACCGGAGAAGTCCGCAGATGCCGAGCATGCTCTCTACAACGCTGACCATCGAGTGTTGTTCGAACAGACCAGAGTCCTGTCGTCCGTTCACAGCTACTATCCTCGTATGAACAGAGAGTCCGTGGATAGATATAGGCATTCGGGTCGATCAATGAATCGGCGGACGACGACGCTCTGGGCTGTGCGGTTGTGCGTCGCAGAGACGAACCGCTCGGTAACTGAGTTCCGAGCTACCTTCTGGAGCTCCTGCCTCGTGGTCCTGCCCAAGTAGGGCGTGTGCTCTGTAGCAGGCCGATACTATTTCCCATTTTAGTTCTATCCCGATGTAAACTAATCCACGTGGCAAATCTGAAACGCTAATGATCAGGAGCGTTGACACTATTCACACAGTAATGAATTACGCGCGTGTGCAGAATGTCTGTACAGTGATGGGAGAGTTATCTTACCACTTAAATCGGGGCATGCCGTTTTACTTTGTACTTATCACTGTATTCTGATTCCTATTGAATTAACATGAAGCCAGTTGAAAGTGTATGTTGCCCGTCACAACACACAGCCTATACAAGCTGCCTGACATGAAACAATTGATAGAGAAGGAGGTAAATAAATAACAGCGGGCGGAGAAGTGGCGTCATTGTATCGAGTAAGAAGATACAATGCATATATTTATGGAAGAACATAAGCTCCGGGAACTGGCCCACGTTACAGACGTCGTTGTAGACAGTCCTATCAGTAACGTTGACTCAGTGATGATACAAGTTTTGACACACTTGAAAGAGATTGAATTACTCTCTAACAGCAATTGATAGTATACAGTACACTGGTAATTATCACAGCTTGTATTTTTGTTTTAAATAAACTTTACTTTTTTGTGTTCCTGCAATTTTTAAATGGTTAATAAAAGAACCATTAGCTGGTGTTATAAAACATTTCAATGATAGTCTGACACAGTCACCCAAATTTTACTTCGTTCAGGACAAATTACAATTTCCATGTGTTTATACAGAATCAATATTATATGGAGCCTGTCTGCACTACTTCTGTCAGTGTGACACGCGTCTAACTCAAGCAGCAAATAGCGTTTCAGATAAGCCACGCCTGTTTATTTACATGAGGATTTAACTAAGATCGGAAACAGTATACAAACTTGTGAGACCGCAGTAGGCTATACATACATAATGCCACACTGATTCTAAAATATAAAATACAAAGTGCGGAATCAAGTGTAGTGTAAAACTCCGTAGATGGTAACACATGTATCACATTTCATAATATCCAGTACATTCACACCATGCGGAGCAAAAGTATTACAACTTCTCTGTGCAGTTAAACAGAAAGTTTCATTAGCGAGATTTCTCTAATGGCTCTTCGTATTTAAATGAAAAGTTCATTCATTTTCAGCCTTAAAATGTATGGCAAGAGGTCACTATGATCACCGAATAAAACAGCGTACAGAAAACGATTCAGCAATACAAATTAACCACACACTTTTCTATACTCTGAAAAACTGCGTAGTATATAATTTCTATTGAGGCATGTTCCTCTAAGGAAACCCATCTGCATAGATTGCTACCAGTAACGTAATTTGTAGCAAACAATTTTACCATTAACTTAAAATATTTGTGGTTTCTAAAATTCGACTCCAAAATATTAGTCGAACGTAATTCTTAAATGAACAGAAATCATCACTGTAAATAAATTTTAGAAATAAATAAACGGTGCGTACATTTACTTGAGTGGCTGACAAAAATTCATTTATTTATTTTCAGCTACTGTATGGCAATGTAGTCAGATAGATTATTGCCAACTCCCCGACATGCTGTGACTTCATATGGTTTTAGCCTGAAAAAATTGCCAAAAAAAAATGGGTTTCAGAACTGTATCTTGAGTAATTTTATAGGAAAGTTTTGAAAATCTCTTAGTGTTGAAAAACACACCTTTTAGGTTTGATGTAAATTTACTTGTTTAAATTACCAATAAATAAATGCATATTTGTAATACAATCTATAAATATTTTAATTCTGAGAATTTTGATGTAAGTAAAATAAATAAAAACAAACTATATAAAAATCTAACTTTATTGAAGAAAAATGCAACAACAAAAATTATAAAAATGCCTTCTTCTGGTACTGTACTGCAAACCAATTAGTTATTTGCACATAATATATATATATATATATATATATATTGCAACGAATCACAGGATCATGATATGCGGGGCAAGCTCATATATTACACAGACAATGGACATTCATGTTATATTGATAGATGGTTAAGTTTAGTTATGTTATCAGTTGTATTTAGTAAGGATAAGGGTTTAGTTTAGTAAAACTGTGCATTATTTATTTATTGTGATTCATGTACTGTGTTTGTGGAAATGTGCACGCGTGCGCGAGTGGTAAACGTTTCCCGGGCGGTGTGTGAATTATTTATCGTTGTGTTTGACATTAAACTGAACTTAGACATATGTATTGCTACATTCCCTATACATTTCTGACTATTGTTTACGTTCATGTATGATATTAGTATGTAGGCAGTTATGCATGAGATACGGGTAGTCTGATTACCGCTATGCATGCTGTTACAAAGTAAATGCACTCTACTGCATGAAAAGTGCATGTCACGATGTACTAACCATGTGACTTCCATCCACCAATAGAATGCTGAGTGGTGGTTGGAAATTTTCTTAAGCCTGTCGTTACACAGGTAGTTCTTCTACGCCATCTACCGCGAACGGGACGTGCACTCCTTGTACAAGATTCTACCGCTTGCAAGGTGTTGTAAAAACTATTCGTTGTTAGTGAAACGGGAAGACTCAGAACTGTGTGTGTGTAGTACATCGGCACACAGTATTGTTTTAACGCATTGTGCGTATAATTACAGGCAGTTCTTCACTGCTGCTACCGCGAACGGTACATACAATCCTTGTACAAGATTCTACCGCTTGCAAGGATCTGTTAAGACTTTTCGGGGATAGTAACACGTGTGACGCATAACAGTTGATATTATCTCTTTACACACGATATTAATATTGTAGTATTACGTGTGTAAGAAGTGAGTGTAACTGTATCACTGTGCGAGATTTTCCGCAGTGTCAGTATCATTAATAGTTACGCAATAGTAAGTTGTTCCATCAAGACGTTTCCGTGCTAGTGCAAGATTTCCTCATAGGGTGGTCTGCTGATCGCGGTAGACCTTGTATTCGCGTGAACACTTGAAGAAGCCGGAGTGGTATAAGTTCAATATACCGTTATTAGATTAAACTCACTGTCACCTGAGATATTACTTGGTCATAACTCTATATTAATTTTGCGAGTAATAAGATCCGTAGTACCGTTGTGTGTGGGAAGCGTCAGATTCATCATAGGAATTGCAGGACACCAGCCCAGCTGTTATAGGACATCAGCCCAGCTGTTATAGGACATCAGCCCAGCTGTTATAGGACCAGCCCAGCTGTTATAGGACACCAGCCCAGCTGTTATAGGACCAGCCCAGCTGTTATAGGACACCAGCCCAGCTGTTACAGGACGCCAGCCCAGCTGTAAACGTTTCTGGGGAAACGTCTGTCATTTATAAGCCGCATCTGACGAACCAACTACACCGCAAAGACCTGCCCTTCTCTTCAACAACATCATCGTGGGAGTCTTCTTATGTAACGTATCACGTCTTGCGTATGAACATTATTTAACATTTTAAAAGAAAGACTCTATATCAAACATTACATTCTGTACATATCAAATATATCATATAAACAATTACTTGTGTTTGTGCAATAAATAATCTTAAACCCTCCAATATAGACTTTTAATTTGAGATACACATACTATCATATCCTATGCGCCAATAGTTTAGTAATTTGTGTTGTCGCATAGAGATATTTTGGCGCTTAGCAACGTAGGGCACGTAAGATAGCGGTAAATTTACGCTATTATATATTTGCCTATGAGTATAAAATTTGTTGGTTAAATCCGACGTATAATTATAATTATCGTAATAATTGTATGTGTATAGTTCATATGAAAATCTGAGGATATAATTTATCAATTGTGCATATTCTCTTGTATATCGTATATGAACAGATTTTATCAGTATATTGGAGGTAGATTATTAGTTGTTGTGTGTTAAATAAGGTTTATTTACATGTTGATATTTTGAACTGCTTTCTGTTTGTGTGTAAACTGATTACATTACGTTAATAATCGGGTGATAATAATAATTTCTTTGCGTATAAATCAGTAAATTTGAATTTATTAAAATTTTAAACTGAAATTTGGTCACTATGGCGGAGTCAAAAGGGATAGAGAATGCTTTAGCGGCCATATTAGCGAGGATGGAAACCATGTCGGAAGAAATGGAAGCCAGTAAAGAAGAGCGGAAAGCTGATAAAGAGGAAAATAAAGCCTGGTGTGAGAAGCTTTCAGCAGAAGCCGAGAAAAGAAACAAATTGATCCATGACGAGAACGAGAAATCATACGCGGCCGTGCAGGAGCAATCAAAACAAAGCAAACAAATGATAGAAGCGGCAGAAAAGCATGTTAGCGAGACCGTGGAAACTATGAAAGCTGATATAGAGGCGAATTTGGAAGTCAATAAGTCACGACTTAGTGAATATGAAGCGAAACTCTCTGGTATGGCAGAGCAAGTAGTGCAACACAGATCCACGATAAATGAATTAATGGCCGAACAAGACCTGCGGATTCAAGAGCTACAACATCAAGTGTCACGATTGCAAAGTACCTCGTCACCACTAAAATGTACCACGTATGTATATAAGACTTTGGATGACGTCAATTCACAGCAAACATTTTATGGACGGGAGAATGAAAATCCCATGAATTTCATTCAGGTGTGCCAGCGGGATCTACAGGCAATTGGTGGCAACTTAAGTGAAGCTGATAGAATTAATTTCGTAGTGCGGCGACTTAAGGGTACAGCTGCGGAGTGGTTCATTATTGTCCAGGATAAAATCAACACGTTTGAAGACCTGGTAAGACATTTCAGAGCTAGATACTGGAATGAGGAGATCCAGAGGAAGATCCGTGCGCAGCTGGAGTTTGGAAAATATTCTAATACCAAAGGTTCTAATGAATCATATGTGAGGCAGTTGATATCAAGAGCTAGGTATCTTGAGCCTAACTTAACCGAACCTGACATAGTAAGTAAACTTGCGCACCATTTTGAACGCGGTATACAGGTGGCCGTCTGTACGCAAGGAGTTAAGTCATGGGAAGAGCTACTCATATTACTTACAAAATTGGAAGGTATAGACGACCCGGATAACAGGGGTAACAGTAATGAAACACCGAATAAAAATTTTCAGTATCAAACACAAACCAAGCAAACACAGTCACCAAAACAACATAAAATACCAAATAGAAATACCAATCAAAAATTTCATAAACATAAAGGTATGAATGAAGTTTCAAAAGCCCGTTGTAACCATAAAAAGCAGTTCAATAAATCAAATGTGAGAGATGTTAGTTATAAGAATAAATTTGTGGTGTCCGGCCTATATCCTGACGAAATTAGAGATAGTTTAATTTGCAATAACAATAGTAATGATGATGAGAAAAGTATTAGTATTGAAAATGACACTGACCTCATTGTCAACGCGAAAATTAACGGATGTGTCGGCGAGGTTTTATTTGACAGCGGCGCAGAAATCTCGTTAATGGATGAGCGATTCCTAGAGAGGCACAGGAAACATTTTTAAAAAATCCCGATTCTGCCAGCAGCCCACAAAATCATAAAATCAGCGACGGGTGAATCTCAGAGGGTTGACCGTCAAGCTATGATAACAATATCCATTCAGGGAATGGAAATAGAAGTCACGGTGCTTATTATCAAGAAACTCGTGTATAATATTATTTTGGGAGTGGATGCATTAAATAAACTGCACGCGACCATTGATTTTCCAAATAAAATATTGAAATGTACTGTTAATAATAGTAAACACGATATCAGATTAGGATGCGGGAGGGGTAAGACGGGGTCTGATTGTGAACCTATTACTGTAACTCGCCCAGCTGTTCAACTTGCCGATAAGATAACACATAATCTGCGGACTCACAGCAGGCAGATAACGAGCAGTGAGCAAGATAAATTGCAAGTTATGCTTGATAAATTCGGATCTGTGTTTTCAAAAAATCCTACCATCACGAATATATATGAACACAACATTCAAGTCACCGATGAAAATAAATTTGTACGGAAGACTTACCCCATTCCCCTTCACTATCAACAACAGGTTGATGCCGAAGTAAAGAGTATGCTTCAGAATGGTGTGATTGAACGAACTGATAGCAATTTTTTAAATCCTATGGTTGTTGTTAAAAAGAAAACTAACGACATTCGATTATGTCTCGACATGAGAAATCTTAATTCTATTACAAAAAAATGCTACGACTGTGCTCCGAATGCGGAGAACCTATTCATGAAATGTCAAGGTGTTAAATACATGTCGCGTCTTGATCTCAAAAGTGGATTCTGGCAGATTCCCCTTGCCAAAGAGTCAAGAAGATACACAGCATTTCTATATCGAAATAAATGCTATCAGTTTAGAGTAGTTCCCTTTGGTTTGGTTACAAGTTTAGCGGCCATGGTCAGGTGTTTGGAGTTAGCTCTGGGACCCGAGGTGGAGGACTTTGTCAGCATATTTGTTGATGATATTTTGGTCATATCAAAATCATTTGAGGAACATCTTGAACATCTCAAGGTTGTATTTCAGAAATTGCAAGCCGCTAACCTGACTCTCAATCTTGAAAAGTGCGAGTTTGGGAAATCGCAAATTAAATTTTTGGGACATATTACCTCAGCAGAAGGTATAACAACGGACCCGGAAAAAATACGTGCGATCATGGAGTTCCCGAAACCCACAAAACCCAGGGATATCAGAGCGTTCCTTGGATTGACTGGTTACTTCCGACGTTTTACTCCAGAATATTCTGGGACAATTGAGCCGTTATTAGAACTGCTCCGTAAGAGTACTAAATTGAGATGGGAGGAGCGTCATCAGCATGCATTCGACGCGACTAAAAATTTGTATAGTAGAAACCTGCACGTGTTCCATCCTGAGAAAAGGGGCACATATGTCCTGAATTGCGATGCTTCTGATTATGCCATTGGGGGGGTACTCTACCAACGGAATGAGAAGGGTGAACACAAAATAATTGCGCACAGCAGTAGGTCACTAAAAGGGGCCGAACGCAACTATTTCACATCGGAGAAAGAAATATTGGCTATTGTGTACTGCATCAGCAAATTTCGTTATTACCTGGTTGGACAACACTTCGAAATCCTTTCGGACAACCAGGCCTTATCGTTCATGTTGCGCTGCAAGTTGGCGAACGCTCGCATATCCCGTTGGATCATGGCCATCCAAGAGTACGACTTTACCATTAAGTACTGTAAGGCAAGCGAGAACAAAGCAGCTGACACGTTAAGCCGATACCCTCCAATGGTGGAAGAACGTCATGCGTCTAATAACCAGGAAGTTCAAATTCTAGCTGTCAAATATAAATTAGAAGACAGTCTTAAAAATAAGTTAAAAAATATTGGTATGGAACAGCAGCGGGACACCAAATTGAAGCGGATCTGTGACGCTATCCGGATACAAGAAAACCCCAAGTACAGAATATATAAAGATGTAGTGTATAAAATTGTCAATGGCGGATGGAAGATTATGGTGCCTGACGCCATGGTGGAAGACCTCACCTGGATGTGTCATGAGAGTCTGGCTCATGCGGGGCCTTATAAATGTTACCTGGCAATGCGGGAGGATTTTGTGTGGCTAAATATGACCAGGAAAATAAAGGCCATACTCCGCACATGCCACATCTGCCAAACAGCGAAATATCCGAACCAACATACCCAGGTTGAAATGGGTAACATTGTTGCACGTAATAAAAATGACCTTGTCTGCATTGATTTTTTGGGTCCACTTTCTCGGGCGACGCGTGGAATGAAGAACCTTGTGGTTGTTACGGATGCTTTTACCAAACATGTTAGCCTGTATGCTATTGGTAGACCTACAACGTCGGCCGTCATAAACATTATGCTAAATAGATACATGCCGAAAAATGGTCCCGTAAGGAAGATACTCTCAGATCAAGGTAAGCAATTTACGAACACCAAGTGGCACTCCGAGCTTGAGAAACACGGTGTTCAGACGGTCTTGACAGCGATCCGGAGACCGCAAGGTAACTTGGCCGAGCGGGTCAACAAGGAGTTGGGACGGTTATTCCGTACGTACTGTAATACTAATCAGAGTAAGTGGCCGGAATTCCTAGAATTTTTTGAATCAGCCATAAATGGAAATTATAATTCTACTACTGGGTATACTCCGAATGAACTCCAAACCGGAGAAATGCCAGGCCGGGTCTGGGGTAAGCACATTGAAAGGATAGCGACGCATAATATGCCTATACCAGTCGAGATAAAGAAAATCGAGGCTAGAAGACGCATTAAAAAGTGCGCAGAGGAGCGCACGGAAAAATTCAATGCGGAACATAAACTGGTGAAGTTCAAGACTGGAGAGAGTGTGCTTTTACGAGCATTAAATGTTGGTAGAAGGGAGGACAACACAGCCGCGAAGTTTTTTAGGCTGTATAATGGTCCGTATACCCTGTCGGAACAAGTTGGGAAAAATACATTTATATTAACCAACCCAAATACCAACCGTGCGATTGGTAAATTCCATGCTTCCTCATTGAGGAAATATTATACAAAGGATCCATAAACTCAGAAATAAATGTCAGGATATAGGGGTACGAATGTGTAGCTATGTAAATATGTCAGTTCAGGTTTAAATGTTGTATGTAAGATGACTCTGTGAATGAACAATAATCTAGTTTAGATAAGGAATGCCGTCTGTGTACTTTATGACCCTGCATAAAATTTTGTTAACTGATGTCAGGAACATGTGTATTTGTTTTGGTTTTAAGGTTACCACGTGTCTTTGATTTGATGCTTCTGTCAAAGTGACAGTTAGGAAATGTTAGTATTGATTGAGGATGTTTATTTGATTTTAGTTCGAGGGTATTATTATTATTTCAGGATTAGGAAATTATATTGGTTATATGAAAAAAAAAAATTTTATTTTTGTTAGTTAACTAAAAAAAAAAAAAAATTTTTTTTTATGCAGGAAGGGGTTAATCCTGCAACGAATCACAGGATCATGATATGCGGGGCAAGCTCATATATTACACAGACAATGGACATTCATGTTATATTGATAGATGGTTAAGTTTAGTTATGTTATCAGTTGTATTTAGTAAGGATAAGGGTTTAGTTTAGTAAAATTGTGCATTATTTATTTATTGTGATTCATGTACTGTGTTTGTGGAAATGTGCGCGCGTGCGCGAGTGGTAAACGTTTCCCGGGCGGTGTGTGAATTATTTATCGTTGTGTTTGACATTAAACTGAACTTAGACATATGTATTGCTACATTCCCTATACATTTCTGACTATTGTTTACGTTCATGTATGATATTAGTATGTAGGCAGTTATGCATGAGATACGGGTAGTCTGATTACCGCTATGCATGCTGTTACAAAGTAAATGCACTCTACTGCATGAAAAGTGCATGTCACGATGTACTAACCATGTGACTTCCATCCACCAATAGAATGCTGAGTGGTGGTTGGAAATTTTCTTAAGCCTGTCGTTACACAGGTAGTTCTTCTACGCCATCTACCGCGAACGGGACGTGCACTCCTTGTACAAGATTCTACCGCTTGCAAGGTGTTGTAAAAACTATTCGTTGTTAGTGAAACGTGAAGACTCAGAACTGTGTGTGTGTAGTACATCGGCACACAGTATTGTTTTAACGCATTGTGCGTATAATTACAGGCAGTTCTTCACTACTGCTACCGCGAACGGTACATACAATCCTTGTACAAGATTCTACCGCTTGCAAGGATCTGTTAAGACTTTTCGGGGATAGTAACACGTGTGACGCATAACAGTTGATATTATCTCTTTACACACGATATTAATATTGTAGTATTACGTGTGTAAGAAGTGAGTGTAACTGTATCACTGTGCGAGATTTTCCGCAGTGTCAGTATCATTAATAGTTACGCAATAGTAAGTTGTTCCATCAAGACGTTTCCGTGCTAGTGCAAGATTTCCTCATAGGGTGGTCTGCTGATCGCGGTAGACCTTGTATTCGCGTGAACACTTGAAGAAGCCGGAGTGGTATAAGTTCAATATACCGTTATTAGATTAAACTCACTGTCACCTGAGATATTACTTGGTCATAACTCTATATTAATTTTGCGAGTAATAAGATCCGTAGTACCGTTGTGTGTGGGAAGCGTCAGATTCATCATAAGAATTGCAGGACACCAGCCCAGCTGTTATAGGACATCAGCCCAGCTGTTATAGGACCAGCCCAGCTGTTATAGGACACCAGCCCAGCTGTTATAGGACCAGCCCAGCTGTTATAGGACACCAGCCCAGCTGTTACAGGACGCCAGCCCAGCTGTAAACGTTTCTGGGGAAACGTCTGTCATTTATAAGCCGCATCTGACGAACCAACTACACCGCAAAGAGCTGCCCTTCTCTTCAACAACATCATCGTGGGAGTCTTCTTATGTAACGTATCACGTCTTGCGTATGAACATTATTTAACATTTTAAAAGAAAGACTCTATATCAAACATTACATTCTGTACATATCAAATATATCATATAAACAATTACTTGTGTTTGTGCAATAAATAATCTTAAACCCTCCAATATAGACTTTTAATTTGAGATACACATACTATCATATCCTATGCGCCAATAGTTTAGTAATTTGTGTTGTCGCAATATATATACATATTCGGGTTAAAACGTCCTGCGACTTGTCCGATGCCTAATTGCCAATCCACTTTTTCTATTTTCCTGTGGTATCCATTTCATCACGCTCTTTGGCAACCTCTCCTCCCCCATTCACTGTACGTGCCCATACCAAATTAATTGTTTTTTCTCGATGTAATAACAATTTATTAATAACACCAATTTATTCAGTTAACAGTTAATTTCAGTTAATGTTGATAAAATAATTAAAAAGAAAATAATTTCGACAACATTAACTAACTTCATTTAATAAAGTTTATAAAAAAATGCAGTTGGCAATACTGTATTGTGCAGACTTAAACTTGAATTCAAATTTGTGTCAAAGGGTACAAAGGAAAGAGTTGTTTAATTATTAATTAAATAAACAATTATTAATTAGTAAATAATTATTAACTAACAATTAAATGTTTAATTATTACAATTTGTTTGTAATATAGAACCCTTGTTATGTGTCATAACTAACCTGTAATCTGCAATTTGTAGTGTCTTGTTTTAAAAATAATTTTGAGATCTCATTGCAATTTTTAAATCATGAATTTGCTGATATTGCTTTCGGTTACAGTTTTAGTTATTAAAAATCCCGGGATCTAAAACAACGTCAATACCAACAAAGATTTCCAAATAGAAGAGTACCTCATAACAAAACTTTTTCCTGGTCTTTCATAATTTATGAACTAACGTTATGTGTCATACGTTTCCAACTGTAGCTTGTTCTGTTAAACGCCCTGCAGAACAGCTTGTAGCTGAATAAGATATATCATTTAAATGATACAGTACAGCCCTCAGCTCTGCACCAGAAGGATTTCACATCGAACAGTAAAGTCTGAAATTTATACTAAAGTCCGAAGAACGCTAAAGAAATAGAATTTTTTATTCTTATCATTTGCATATTGTTCAAAATCTCAACCAGGTGATTGTTAGTTAAAATTAAATTTGCTAATGAGTAAAAGAAATTCGAAATAATGTTAATCGTGTTTATTCACTGATGAATCTGTTTTTGCGAGAAATGGAACACAAAACCTAAAAAATAGTTACACGTGGACAACTGAAAATCGAAATGAAATAATAGAGCCAAACTTTCAAAACTGGTTATCTTTCCTATAGTGTGGTATAGTTGGGGAATAGTTAATTGTCCCACTTATTATTCAAGATTGCCTTACTGGTACTGCGTACAAAGACGTTTTAGAATGTCAGTTGTCAATCCTGTTAGAAGGCGTATGTTGGCATACATGTTGCAAATGTTCTTTAAACATGATGGTGCACCACCTAATTATTCACATGAAGTTAGTGTGTTCATACTTCTAATTTAATTTTGTATAATGGTTATTTGTTTTTTATTAAAATATATACATCATATTGGCCTATCTGGGAATTAAAATTTTACAACTATATTATAAATTTACATTTCTTTATTAGCAATTTAAACAAGTGAATTTACTTACATCAAACCTAAAAAGTGTGTTTTTCGACACCATTTTTTTTTTTAGATTTACAAAACAATTCTATAAAACTACTCAAGATACAGATCTAAAACCCTCTTTTTACAATTTTTCAGACCAAAACCCATATAAATCAATCACATTTACCCTTTAACTTAAGTTTCAACACTTGTAGTAATGTTTAATTTTAGCCTTGAACCAGAAATCAGTGTGAAGTTTTTCACATACCGTAAATCAAAAACGAAGCGTTTTCAAATCTATGTTATATTAAATTTCTACTTTCTGCCTGTAGACTGCATTCCTGAAGTATGTCCTATTCCTCATGGAACACGCTGTATGGTATATAGGAAATAACAGGTTTCTTCTGCAAGTTTACCGTATATCACAATTTATGCGCCTCACACATCAAATCTGAATATTCGGAGCTTTAAATATATATTAACGAATAATCAATTTCTATTTCATTTTAAATGTTGTTTAAATTTTTTCATATTTGAGAAGTATACGGTTATAATTATTTCTTCAAAAAATAAAAATTTGATAGTTCTATGCTCGACCTATTTACATACCGAACAACATAACAATATAACTTGCTGTATTACAAACATTAAAAATAAGTCTTGCGTAGAATTCCAATAGTTAGAGGGTTTCAAAAAACCAGAGTTTAAAGTGAAAGTCAGCGGACTTCAGTAAGTCATAGCGCAGAGAGTGGACCTAATTTATCAATAGACCGCCTTCGGTGGTTTGACAGTAAACGCACGACGTTTCCTCTACTAATGGGTCCGCTGAGGTTTTGTGGCGTCAGCGTTCGTGCACGTAATAACTCAAAATAAGTCAGCACACTCGGCTTATACAAAGTAATCTTGCTGTAAATTCTACAAAATTTACCTTTAAATCCTGGGAGTAATCACGTAAGAATTAATAAAACGTTTCTAAGTAAAGGTAGGGTAATCATTTTATATAAATTTATATATTGATAAAGATGATTGAATATGTAAAACAAACTTGGCTAGTTTTCTTCTTGTTAGGCCTATGTTTTCTTCGTTGTGAGATCGTAGTCTGTTGATTGATATTTTTTTAGCCAGAGAGTCTCCGTCAGTTCTTCTTCTCTTCCCATCGTTACACCGACAAAACTGATCTGGATAAATATGTTAGATAAATAACTTGTTAGAGTACAAAGGCAGTACAAAGTAACGTTTCAAGCAACACGTGATAAGCAAATGTTTTTCGAATAAATGCAGTCTCGTTACGTAAAACCGCATACCCTCACAGTCATGTGGATTAGACGTTAAAAAGATTTTAATTTAGATGGTCAATTTCAGTAATGAAATACAGTGGAAAACGGCTGACACACAATATCGGTCAACACGAATTATGGCTCAGGTCCCGATCGTTGCTTCCATTTTACAATTACAGTTTATATGGTTAACACGAAAGTTTGACCTATAAAATATGGGTTACCACGAAAAATTTTGTTATAATAATTTTGTTGCTGGCTTTCAGTAACTGCTTAATGGATAACTCCATACATGCAAGGCTTAGAACAGTGCAAGTTAAAAACTGTGGAAAATGTATCTAAATGGAAAAAGTGTTTACCATCTCGTAACATGTTACGGGACGGTACATAAAGAAGACCCGGGCACTGTGGGAGAAGAAAATTACAGATGTAGCCAGGTCGAAATGTAAGACCGTTGAAAATTTAAAGAAACTCATATATGATTATAACCGACAGCGTAAGCCCCCAACTCGCGAAGAACAGCAGAAGAAAATTAAGTAAGTAAAATATTAATGTTTACTTTACAAACTAGAATTTGACATTTAATATTAGCCCTTATATCACCGTTCTGATAATACTGACGAACCGACTGTCAGCGTTCCCACTGGACCTGTCACACCTCAGCGTCATCATATATGGTCACCGCTACAAGTCACCTACGCTGGAAATCGCTCAATAATGTAAGTGTGCGACCAGGTGACAGGTGTCACTCATTGTACTGTCCCCGGCTCCCCGACCTCTTGTCACTACGTTATGTCAATATCGATGCAGCGTATAGAGATCGATGAATACTAACAGTTGTGACCTCTATTGTATTCCCTTCCGATTCGTAATTACAGAGTCCCGAGAGCAATTTATTGTTAAAACCCAGATATTCCAATCGAAAATAAAATACATTATTTAGGCGAATACAAAGGAAAACAAAGTATTGAACAACAATGGATAACGTCATTGAAAAACACTAAAGATTCATTTTTTCAGTATCCAAGGCTTGTGTAATTTTCATTGGAAATATAAGTATTAGTTTTTCCGTTCTCTTAAATGGTTTTCTTTTAGTTCGACGCGTTTTGTTTCAATGCATATTTTGCTACTAATATTAATACTGTTGATTTAAATCAAAGAAATACTCAATGAATAGTACATTTTTTTACCTTAAAAGGTACACAATAGGTTCTCAACTTCAGGGTATGTACCTCATAAACCTATAGTATTACAAACAAATTACGATAAAACAATACAATTCGATTAATTTTTATGTTTTTTAAATTACTATAACAACTTGCTAATGTTCATTTTATTTCAAATATTTTAAAAGTAGCCAGGCAGAGCCCGCCATGTTGTCAATGTGACGGCCTATGGCAGACAAGAATTCTAAGCCAAACATTCTTTCCAATTCGTTCTAACTAAACTTTAATCTTCAATATTTGTTTTATACGATCAGTTTAGTGTGTATTATTTGGAAATCAACACTGTTAATGTCATTAAATAACGTATACTGTTCAGTTTCTTCATTTAGTTATACAGACAAAATATCAGAGTCCAAGTGTTGTGTTTGTAATGCCGTTGGATTATTTCATTATCGGGAATGAATGTGTTTAAAATAAATACTACGCTTTACCTGGTATGTATTCTATAAATTTCATAATATCACTTAGTTTCTTATTTCTCACTAGGCTTTCCGTTGCAAGTTGATAGTTATATTTTGTCTTGTAAAATATTTTCTTCGTGTGTTTTTAATTATATTTTCTTTTTAATTTATTTTCTTTTCCACTTTTAAACACTATTATTATCCACTATGACTGTTCTAATTTATTTTGAACTACCGGATTTACACTAAGACTACCGGATTAAGTGTAATATACGGCAATTCTTTGGCTTTGATGTTAACTGATCAGACTCTTAAACAAGTGCCTTGGTGTCTTTTACTAGAATATAGTCTTGTTTGAAGCCAATTTCTTATTTGGCCTTCAATTTAGATTTATATTGTGATGTTTTTAAAATCTTATTTTCGTCTGTAACACGGCTTGTTATGTTAATCACACAGTTTAAATTTACTTATTTTTATTTAATTTACAATTTGTTGTCATTTTACACTACTTTATAATTTATAAGATTTATTATAGACGCTAATGCTTCACATAATGCTTGTGATTCCTTGGTTAGGTGCATATATGATATTAATTTCTGTTTCTTATAAATTACTTCATGTTGTATGCATTATTATTAATTGAGTTTCGCTTATTTGCACTATTAGGAATACATAAATGTAGGTTAATTATTTCCATATTTGTACAGGCATTAGAAAATATTAGTGTTTTTGTAATTTTAAATCATTTACTACAAGTTTCCGACTATACTACAAGCTGATATTTCAGCGAATCGAGTATGACCTTCTTAACTTTCTGTAACTTAACAATTTTACAAACTTTACAATTTTTAACTGCTTTGATAAAGTTTTTGCAACAGTACAATATGTGCTATCATAAAAATAGCACTACTTTTCGTGTAACCCTTGCAGAACCGCATGTTGTGTATGTCATGTTGCTTACCAATATCAGACGGGCGTTACTGGAAAAATGCCGTCATAATATTTATTAAGTGAGATTTTTCGTTTAATAAAGATAAAATTACGGAATTACAGAACGAAATATTCTGGTAATTTTATTTCATCTTAATAAACTGTAAGAGTATGAAAATATTCATTTATTTCTCAGTGTATTCTTTATTTTTATTGTGAGTCACTGGTATTTTAGAACCAGAGGTACTACTACTACTACTACTACAACTACTACTACTACAACTACTACTACAACTACTACTACTACTACTACTACTTCATCAGAGTGTCTACTACTACTACTGCTACTGCTAGTACTACTAATACTACTACTACTGCTACTGCTACTGCTAGTACTACTACTGCTACTAATACTACTCCTACTACTACTACTACTACTACTACTACTACCACTACTACTACTACTACTACTACTACTACTACTACTACTACTACCACTACAATTAATAACTCAGAATTACTATAATAATGATGATGATGATGATGATTTTATTACACCGAGTTTATTTTATATCGCTTTTTATTTGGCTTACATAAGATCCCGAAAGGCTCAATCTGCAACTTTAAAGGTTTGAATAAAAGTAATTATACCAACGAATAATTTATTTACATTTATATTTAATTTTGAAAATTGTAATTCTCTTTATATTTTGGAAATATATTGTAAAATATTTCCCCTAAAAGTATAAAATTTTAGAATTATATGCACGACACAGTGAACAACATAACTTACTGTATTGAAACATTCAAATTATTCCTGCATAGAATTTCAGTATTTACAAGCTTTTAGGCTATCGTCGTTTAAACGGAATCTCAACGGACTACAGTAAATCATAGCGTAGAGAGTGGACCCAATAGATCAATATAGGTACCGCCTCCGGTGGTTTGACAGAAAACGCACGACTTTTCTTCAACGAATGGGTCCGCTGGGATAGTGTGGCGTCAGCGTCCGTACGACGTAATAGCTCAAAATATGTCAGCACTCTCTATTTATACAAAGTAAATCTGCTTTAAAGTTCACATTCAGATCATAAAAGCAGGTATACAAAAATTAATAAAATGTTTCTGAGAACAAGGAAGTGTTAAATTTTTTTAGAAAATTGTGTATTGAATGAGACGATGTAAAATATGTAAAATGGATTTTGCAAACCGTCTCTTTGTTATGTTTTTCTTGGTGACAAGACCGTAGTCCCTTGTTCGAAGTTTTTCCTTTATCCGAAGAGTTCTGCTGCGATTCTGTCACTTCTTCCTTCCTAGTTCTTTTAAATATCACACCGATAAAAGTGGATATAGTGGATAAATGAGATGTTACAAAGACTATAGGCTAAGTAACATTTTAAGAAACGCGTGGTAAATAATTTTTTTTAAATTAAAGGTTTTCATGTAATACGCCTACCTTACATGCTCAACAAAATTTTAATTTAACTGGCCCACATCAGCAATGAAATACTAACTAAATATTAGGACAGATTAGAATATGCAGGGATAGAAACTAAAGTGTTTGAAAAGATTTAAAGCTTGATCTGTTAAGACAAACATGGCATTGTAACAACTGGAAAACGTATTCCACGGAATAGTTTGGGATGATACTTGAAGGAGGGAAACAGTGAAGAAGACGCAGAACAGTGTGGGGAACAAAACTCCAGAAGTAGCCAGGTCAAGGTGTAAGATCGTTGAACACATAAGGAGGTCGGCAAGAAACAGAAATATTTATAACCGATAGCGTAAAACCCCAACTTCTTAAAGAACAGCAGCAGAAAATTAAGAAAGTAAAATTTTAATGTTTATTTTACAAGCTAGAGTTTGACATTTACCATTAACTATTGTTCTACGCGTATTCTGATGATACTGACGGGCTGGCTGTCAGCGTTCCCGCTGGACGCGTCACACCTCAGCGTCGTCATCGTGTATGGCTACTGGTGAGGATAAACTACGTTGGAAGCCACTCAATAATGTAAGTGTGCGACCGCGCGACAGGAGTCACTCAGAGTACTGTCCTCGGCTCCCCGGCCTGTTGTCACTACTTTATGTCAATATCAATGCAGCGTATAAAAATCGATCTGACAGCTATGACTTATATTGCATTCCCTTCCGGTTCGTAATTACAGAGTCCCAAGGCAATTTATTATTAAAACCCATATATTGCAATCAAAAATAAAACCAATTTTGTAGGCAAATTCAAATGAAAACAAACTATTAAATAGTGATGATTAATTCCATTGAAAATCATTGAAGATTTAGTATTTAGTATTTTTGCCAGTATACAAGGCATATGTAATTTTTATATGAAAAATAAAACTACTAGTTTTTTTGTTCTCTGAAGTAGTGTTTTTAGTTCAACGCTTTCATGCTTTTATATGTACCATCATAAAAAACATACCCTTCCATAAAAGCATGTTGTGTATGCCATGTTGCTTACCAACATCAGACGGGCGTTACTGGAAAAATGGCTTTACGTGCTGTGTCATAATATTTGTGGAACGAAATTTTTCGTTAAACTAAAGGAAAAATAACGAAATCACATTAACTTTATATACTCTTATGTTAACAGAAACGTGAATAATTTAAACTGTTATTTATAATATTATATATTAGCCTATGTAGTAAAAGTAACTAATGTCTTCAGCTAGTTTACATTATACCACCAATATATGCGCCTTACACACGATCCAAGGACTCAATCTGCAACTTCAGAGATTTGAACGTACAATAATGAATAAGCACTCTGTATTTCATCAAATTTTGTTTGTTTTTAATTTTTAGAATGTATACAGTTGTACACAATATCTCTAAAAATACATAAACATATAGTTACATGCTATTTGCATGCTCAACTTAAATTTAACAACGTAGACTACGTATTCTATTAGATTCATTAAAAAAACATTCTTGCATAGAATTTCAGTAGTCAGAAGCTTCGCAGAATCGCAGTTTAAAGAGAAACATAGCGGACTACAATAAATCATAGCGTAGAGAGAGAACCTAAATAGATCAATATACCGCCTGAGGCTGCTTGACAGAAAAACGCACAACTTTCTTCCAATAATGGGTCCGCTATAAAGTTCACGTAAAATCGTAAAATCAAACATATAAAAATTAATAAAATGCTTCTGCGCACTGGGTATTGTATAACAATTTTTTTGGAATATGTCGATAGAGATGACTAAATATGTAAAACGGACTAGGCCCGTGTTCCATGTTTTTTCTTTAGACAGAGAGTTCTGCTACGACTCTGTCCGCTCTTCATTCCTGGCTCTTTTAAACATTATAGGCCTACCGTCAAAATTGAGACCGGTGTGGGAATTTTGTATAAACTACGTGTTACAAAGGCGATAAGTAACTTTTTACGAAACGCTTGTTAAGTAGGCATAATTTGTTTGAATAAAGGACCTTACATAACACCTCTCATGCTCAAAAAATTTTCAATTTATCTGGCTCACATCAGCAATGAAATACTAAATAACTGTTAGGAAAGTTAAGAATTAACAGAGATAGAAACTAAAGTGTTCGAAAATATTTAAAGCTTGATCTCTTAACGCAAACATGGCATTGCAACAATTGGAAAACAGACGAGACGAAAGAGTTTGCGTCTTTTGAGGGAGGGAACCCTGAAGAAGACGCAAACAGTGTGGGGAACAAAACTCCAGAAGTAGCCAGGTCAAGGTAGAACGACAAAGACGTCGGTAAGCAACAGAAATTTTTACAACCGATAGTGTAAACCTCCAACATCGTAAAGAACACCTGTAGAACTTTAAGTAAGTAAAATGTTAATGTTTACAAGTTAGAGTTTGACATGTGGCATTAACGATTAATCCATTGTGACGATATTGAAAGACCGACTGTCAGCGTTCCCACTGGACATGTCACACCTCAGCGTCATCGTGTGTGGCCACTGCTGAGGATGAACTACGCTGGAAACCACTCAATAATGTAGCTAAGTGTGCGACCGCGCGACAGGTGTCGCTCTGTTTACAGTCCCCGGCTCCCCGGCCTGTTGTCACTACATTATGTCAGTATCAATGCAATGTAGGGAGATCTATGAATACTAACAACTATGACCTCTATTGTATTCCCTTCCGGTTCGTAATTACACAGTACCGAGAGCAATGTATTATTAAAATCCAGATATTGTAATGCAATAGAAAATCAAAATTTTCAGGTGCCCCCAAAGAAAAGACGGTGATGAATAACGACACTGAAAAATACTGAAGTATCGGTGTTCATTTTTCTGTCGGTATCCAAGGCATGTGTAATTTTATCGGAAAAGTAAAGTTAGTGTTTTCGTTACTTTATATGGCTTGCTTTTAGTTTAATGCTCCTTGTTACAACGCATATGTACCGCTATAAGAAGAAAGCTACACTACGTGCAGCCAAACAGAACAGCATGTTGAGTTCTTTACCAATATCAGACGGGGGTTACTGGAAAAATTACTTTACGTCTTGTCATAATATCTGCGGAATGAGATCTCTCGATAAACTTGAAATCAAATAACTACAAGTCAGAAAGGGAAACTAGTAACTTTATTTTATTTTAATAAACTGTAAGATTGTGGTAATATTCGTTGATTTTTCATTTTTATTATAAGTCCTTGACATTTTACTACTACAGGTACCACTACTACTACTACTACTACTACTACTACTACTACTATTACTATTAATATCTACTTTAAGTCTACTTAAATACTACACTAATAATCATGATATTAATAGTAATCATCATCATCAACACATCGTCATCACCACCATCACAAAAGTCGTTGAATCGAATCAAATCTTTCGACGGTCGGGAGCTGAGGCGTATGCGATTTTTACAATACTTCATAAATATTGTACCCGTATTTTGAAATAGAGTCTTGGAAAAGATAACAGGTACAATAGTAATTATAGTTGCATTAGTTTTACGGAAGGTCTTAGTTATCTAGATCTTCCTTCATCCATGAAACACTGTATTTGTTTTTACAGTAGAAGCATGCAATTTATTATATTGCTACATGGAGCTGACAAAAGTAACATATGTTCCTACGTGACTCTTGGCACCCGGATCGCACGAGGCTGTTCTAGTCGTTTGGAGATCATTCTGCGCAACAGAGTTGCGCAACGTTTGGTTTGTGCGAGATTGCCCCTTTCAGGCATTACTCGACTACTCTATAAGCACTTAGGCCTGCTATGTCAATACAATCCAAGACGGCTAGGTGTAAATACTGGATTTCGAAGCGGTCGAGGATCAGTTACACCTGGCGAGACTACAGCGAAAATCGAATTTTTTGTTGCGTTTAGTGGCAAATGATGATACTGTTGTATTAATTAATGCCAAACTGTAATAAGGTGCTATTTGAGCCTGTTTATTGGGAAAATTTATTTACAATTTCTTTCATAATAGTGCCTTTGTTGATTTCTATCTGTTGTTTGTGTCCAATTAAATTTTCTAATTAGTGATTTCATTGGTTCATTGGTGTCAGTTAATCTGTTTCCACTCAACAACACTACGATCAGTGTGACCGTCGTGACTGTGTTTTACAAACAGTCAAGGTATTTGACCGAACAACTGGCGACATCTGTTCCGTAGTTAATGGTAGAATTCTGATAGTCATATGTTCGCACAGTCGGCGTGTAAACGGAAAGTAAGTGGATGACTACAACGTTCGACCGTTGTGTGGGGACCTAACGGATCAATATACTGTCTGCCGGTAGTTTAAAAACTAAGCATGACTTTCCTTCTACTAATGGGTCTACTGGGACATTGCGGCAGTCCAGGTATCCCAGCATAATAACTCAGAAACTTGGTTTTTGCAAAGACCCTTTACAGTTTATATTTCATCATCTAATGGCGTCACAAACCATCAATGATTTTGACACCGTGAAGCTAAAGTTCATATTTACATTATGGAATGTTCAATCTGGTAAATAAACGGAATTTGCAGTATAGAAACATTTGTAATCGTAAAGTAATTTCAAAAAATGTAAGCCTTATAATTACTTTTTTTTTTACTTATGTAAGATTAAACTTGAAATATATTTGAATATAACGTATAAAAGTACATATAAGAAGTATATAAGAATAAAAGGAAGGGCAGTGCTGCAGTGATGTTTTTAAGAATTGGATTGGGGATGCACAAAATAGAATGGGGTCTAAAATATAAACAGCAAAAAGAAATAAAAAGGCTTGTATTCATTGACGGAAGTTATGAGCACAAGGAAAACGAACAATTTTGACAGTATACAGAACACTTGATTTGTAAAGGTAGCATTTTCATTTCCTTTGTCGTTGTTTCAAAAATTGAAAAAAGTCTAAGGAGATCAATAAGTATGAGTACGAGCAGAATACAGACTATTCATATACCTCGCAACTGGCAAGAACCATTTTATCACATACCAAAATATCATGCTTATCATGAATTTATGTTTTTAATTCTATAAATGAGTGATAAATCATGAGGCATACAACTTTACAGGCACAAATGTCTTATTATCATTTTATTCACCGATCATTAAACTTCAATATCTAGTTAAGAAGATAATCTGCAAAGAATCACTAACCATCCTAACGTCTTAGGAAGGCAATGAATTCTGCTAATACCACAATAAATGTAAGTGTAATGGCTTGGTGGGAGCCAATACATTCTGTTTTTAAATGTAAGAACAGAATTTTTGTTAAACCTACATCTAAAATGCAGTGGATCAAGTCACATACTTTTGATATCTTGTTGTGACATTACTTTTGTACATAATTAGGACATCGATAACGAGGTAGAAATCATTTCAAGAACCCGCGATATGATAAAAAGAAGTCTTGGCAGATAGTGTAGAAAAGGAACTTTAATGGAATTGTACAAAATACTGGCACTTCCAGCTCATACATGTCGTAATGAATCATGGGTTCTTAGCAAAAAAGATACAAATAAAACACGATGTGCCAGAAGAAGTTTTTGAGAAGTGTGATTCGATATACAAGACTAGACACCCCATAACAATTGATGAGGAATGCATAAGTAAGATTCAAATTAAATATCTTTTTGATAAATAAAAAATTAAACAATTCAGATTTCAATGGAAAGAGCATGCTAGTCGTATGCAAGAGCGCACATTGACGCAGTTACCTTTACATACTACCCGGGGAGGAAACGGGAGACACCCGAGGTAAAGATGGTCCGTTGAACCGGCAGACGCCTCAAGGTCTAATTAGTCAAGGAGATGATGGCGATGATTAATTATGTCATTAATTTCAATTTAACGAAGCATAAATTTATTCATTTTCCTGTCTGGTCTTGTTTCATCTGCTGTAGTTGCGATATTGTTATAGAGAATGGCGCAAAGAGAATTTGTGATAGCTCGCGTCTGGTTACTATGGCAACAATAAATAAGCACATGGTTTTATAACCTCAATTAAACTGTGCCATTTCAGTAAACAAGGATCAACGGTGCGTTGAAAATACTGCGTTTACTGTAGAAACGTCTTTTAAAAGTAATTATTCCTATAAAACAACACAAAGACTGTTCAGAAATCATTTCAACGTTGGGAGACATGGATGAGTCGCTCAACATGGATTGGATCGCTCAACAATATAGAACTAGGTAAGAACATTTAGAACCACTGCCTCGACACAGAAAACAAACACAGAAAATTCCTTACTGAGGAAGTGTAAAAACAATGCGCACGCCACACAATATGAAAAGGGTAAGAGCTGCTGTCACGCGTAGTCCAAAGAGGTCTGCTAGGAAACACGCTATGGCACTGCAGACTGCCAGTAGGCCTCTGCGGAGGATTTTGACCAATACTTCCATTTCCGTTCATACAAAATTCAAGTGGCTCGAAAACTGTTTAAACGTGATTACAGGTTTTTTTTTTTTAAAGTTAATTTATGTAATGAAATATTGGAATTTAAAACTCAAGAACAAAACTTCCATGAATACTGGATTATGTCAGACAAAACACATTTTCACCTTTCCGGGCATCTCAATAAACAAAACATGCTCTATTGGAGTGACAGTAACCATCAAGAGCTTCATGCTGTATAAGGACTGATACTGACTCGGTCTGGTTACAGTTCGATGATTGCAATGGATGTGTTGATGCCTGTGTTCGAAGATCTGTTGATCTCAAGATTTGGCGCAATTTCCAGACCTGCCTGCATCTGCCTTTTTGTGGGGCTATCTAAAGTTTAAGGTTTTCCAGTCACGACCACGTGATTTCAATGAACTCAGCGGCAGCGGGTCATCGAAGTGATTCCGCAGTGAGTCGTGTATAGCTTTTTCAGTCAACTTGAAGAATGTAAGCGTGTCACTCAAGGGGTGTTATTTTCAAACGATGAACTTGACTAAGTAAAATACCACCTTATTACCTTTGTATTTATACTGTACTTGACATAAAAATATTAAACGAGTTCCTGTTGTGATAGTTTTGAACTGTTGTGTTTTCATTGTCCCACCCGTTATCTGTATTTCATGATAGTCGCGTAGTCAATGTTTCATGTCATGCACAAAACACACACTGATTATAAACTTTTTTTAACACAGGAGCAGTTTGTTATTCTGTAAAACGTTGTTGGGAACCTTTCACCATTCATGCCGCTTCGATCTCAAGCCATTAAGAAATGTCTGCCAATGACTCACAAATATTTTGTTAACATAGTTAGCAATATATTTTCCTTTCATTTATAACTCTGGCGTTTGGTAAGTCACTGTTTACCCTGTCAGCTGGTACACGTAAAATAAACTTTATTTTTCTGTTTCACATATTCTCAGATGAATAAGTTAGCAATTTTGAATACCTGGGCTACAGTGTGTCTTATTGTGCACGCAACGAGGTTGTGAATAAGTTGCATAAGTTCAACCTTATGTGCGGGGCCATTAGGAGAACCCTTAAGTTAGCAAGTAAAGGAACACGCCTAAAATTCTCCAAGATGATGGATCTTTCCACACTTCTTTGTGGGTCTGAGAATTGGACTTTAACGAAAGGCTAGGCCAGTCGCGTCCAAGCGACTGAAATGAGATTTCTCCGGCACGTGGCAAGGTATACTCTCCATGATCATAGAAGAAACATACGTGTAGGTATACGCCATGAAATGAATATTATGAGCATACGCGACAGGATCGTTCAGTATCGGCTGAATTGGTAGGAACATCTTTGCCGAATGGATGACTGCCGCATCCCCAAACAACTCTGGAACTATAAGCTGAGGGGGCGTAGAGATGTGGGGCGTCCGAGGAAGCGCTGGAGTGACCAGCTCTAATTTGTGGCTATTTGAGACCGGAACAAACCATCCTTGGTTTAATCCGTGTAGATGATGGTGACGATGGTGACGTATTCTCAGACAAATTTTCACACTTTCCTAGACGAGGAAGTCTGAAGCTTTTTCACAATGACTATAGTTTTATTAAACAACAGTAACTCAATCAGTAACGTTCAGAGTTGAAAAACATTACTTCTAGTTTAGTGTATTCCCACTGTTATACCCATGCTGCAACAACGGCTTAAGTAACACTTTGCCTCTCAACCGTATTCCTTTCCGTTTCCTTTCCTTTCCTTTTCTTTCCGTAGGAAATTTATTTAATATTAATTGCAGTTTGATGTCTACCATTTGTATACGTAAACCTATATATCTGTGTGTTTAGTGACGGAGGTAGATAGAGAGATAAACAGAGAGAGTAAGTGAGAACCGTTTATAGTGGTTTAACAATAAAGACATTTGCGACACAACTGGTTGAGAAATCATGATTTGTTTTCTTAGTGTGGTAATGAAAACGGATATAACTCCAGATTGCGTTACTGGTAAACGGATTTTAAATCTACAAATGAAAGATTTTAAATCTATCATTTTACATTTTACAATCTTTTGGCCCTACATTTATTGTAAAGTTAAGGTGGAAATAATAAATGTATGATATGTTATAAACTAAGAGCATACATAAAGGTTTACATTGATGAACGTTTGTGGTGAAATTTGAAAACCGGTCGATAGTATTACTGATTTTATTTTTTTAAAGAAACATTTTACATAAGCTATAAATCATTAACATTTTCAAAAAATAATTAGTTGTAAAGTGTAAGAAACATACATAAAAATGGTCAACAATTTCTCTATCTACAGTGCTAGAGAAACACGTAAGCGAAAGGACTTAGGCTACCTTGTCGATTATTCGTAAGTTAGTAATTATTGGTAAGTTAGTGTAATATTCTTCTGTCATTGTCAGATATTAAAAATTAGATCTGAATGTTATTTTTTATTTTTTGAAGTGAGAACTTCATATACGATACTACAGTGGATCTGAATTTAATTTTTTTTTTCTGAAGTGAGAACTTCATGTACGTTACTACAGAGCCTGATCCACTCCCGTACACCTTGTGCTTCTGGGACAGCAAACTGATTCAACGCGTCACGAAATAGCTCAAACAAAAAAGCAGTGTTGCCAAGTCAAACAAACGTCTTTTCCCCACATAGCTATCCAAAATTTCCCCACCGCCACTTATTATATATACTTTAAGCAAAGCTTGATACTTTAATAAATGTAAGCATTTCTAAAACTTTAAATACTATTACATGAGTAATGTAAATATTAAAAATTATTTTATTCTTTAATTTATTTGGCGTCTGATGACAAAATGTTTGGAGTTTACTTCAGGGCCACCACCAAAGCGCATCACTACGGTCATTTATTTCATCATAGTGTACCACGTTACACTAGCGTTAACTTCAGATCCGCCATCAAGATTTGGTGATTACACAATCAACTTAATTACAACAATATTCTTTCAATATTGTTTGTAAAAAATTAATTATTATACTGCGCATGTTGCATTCTACTTTCAAATAAATATTGCGTAAATATGTTGTTAAATTGAAAAACAATTGTTTGTTACATATTCTTTATATACGTATGGACAATGAAAATAATACGACGTGTGATATGATTCTATTTATATTCGTTGTAATTGTAGATTTCTTATAATAAAATATATATAAACATTACTATGCCCTTGTCTCATTTAATTATCCGTTCACTCTTATTGGAATCTTACTTCTTTACAGCAAAATCTCTGGATACTCTAAATACAAAAGACCAAACTTTTATACGAAAAGTCAGTTCACTCACTATACGCGACACTAAAGGTCCTGTATCAATTCTAGCCTGTGCCCTACTACATCCTATTTTTTTTAAGAGACAAGTCAGCTATCTAGAAGCTGAACATCGTAACTTGCCTAACTACTCTCCAGTAAATAAAATATTCGGGCGTCTATCACCATGAAACGATATGAAATCATACAGTTTCTACCACTCAGAATCAGTGGCCGTCTCCAGATGTACATATTGAGTCTACTACGAGATTATGTACTATTACTTTATATTACAGATGTAAAAATAACACTATCGTATCATAGGTTTAACCACCGTATCCGTAAGTACATTACGTTTGTCATAAAATTTGACCCCTCCCCCCCCCACACACACACAAACAATCCCATACCTTGCAAACTTGGAATAATGTACTGTGTGTTGTGTTACAGATCTGCCAAAATTTGGAGAGCCCATCAGCAACGTGACGGTGGCTGTCGGTAGAGAGGCCACGCTTGTGTGCGTCGTCGACGACTTAGCGGCTTACAAAGTAAACATGTTTGTAGGATGTTATGCCTTGTTAATGATAAATGCACATAAATAACGTCTATAGTAGTAGATTATCCAAATACAAGTGGTAGTAGATATAATATATAAATAGAATGTCCATAGTAAATATTGTTGCGACGGTCCAACCGATCGTCGTACTGTAGAGTGGAAACAAAATAACGGACTCCAATGAAGTCACTGGTTACCAACTTTAATTGGTCACAAATAACAATGAAAAATCAACAAGTTACACCTATACAGTAATTCAAGTTAATTTTGTCCAACGGTTAGTGTTACCGTTTTACACTAATTAACACAATAATCACTTTACACTAATCCGCAACAATCATTTGATCCGCACTCTACAGGTGTTGCTAACTTCTAAGCTGGCCGTAGTCGTGTATATACATATTCCTTAGCAGTTGCAAAATAACTTCTCATTCTCCCGCCGGCGTGCCGGCATAATTTGCGTAGTTACAAGTACTCGAAGAGTCTGGAGGCTACGTTAGTGCACGACCTTGACGCAGCAACTGCACGCGCTGGGCTAGTCGTGAAATGGGTAGAATGACATTCTCTAATTATCTCGATTTATATATTCATAGAAAATAGTACATTTGAGATTCACTTCATTTTTGGTCCATTACTGGCAACCCGATCCTTACTTACTGCTCCCTTAAGAATAATTTTTCAACTTTACGGTCTTGTAAGAGAGCGAAACAGTGTGTCGTGGAGAGTCGGCTTGGCTGCGGAAAATTAACTTTATTTTGCGGAATAAATTTTATGGACCGCGCTAGTCACATGCGTCCTGTGTTTTTGCCTTTGTAGTACGTAACCAACAATGAACAACTATAGTCATCGTTACTGTGCGCAATATTCGGGTCATGTTACTGAAACCAAAAACTTTATAAAAATTGTTGGTCCTACTGAGTAAAATCTTAGTTTGAAATAAAGTTTTTTGTTTATTATAAGCAGATTAATGGGTCGGGCCGTTCATGGGAATCTCAATACATTTCAAGTACACTACATTTCAAATATGTTGTATTTTATTTTCTTTTAAAAGAAAAGTGAACGTTTTGATTTTTCAAAGCAGTATGAAAAACCGGTTACGTCAGTGCGCATGTATTAATGCATTCACCTCTTTCTCTCCCTTTCCGAAATACTTAAGTCTCATATTTACTGAAATTTGAATTCTTATAAAAACAATTATTTATCCCACACACCTTGTAACAAATTAATTGAAAATATATTAAATTTTCTAATAAATCCGCCTTTTTAATAAATTGTAGCTTGTGATAATGTGCTAAACATGATATATCAGTAGACCTAATATTTAATTTAAAAATATCGTACACATGTACCCATACATAAACGCACATACACATACGCGCGCGCGTGTGCGCTGTACGCTTTACTTGAAAATTTCAAAAGAGGCAGTTTAGTTATAATGGATTTTCTCATTCCATCTTGAATGTCAAGCAGCCAGATTACATGGACATTTCTGTAATAAGTGAATTAATTTATTATGTAGCTCCAAGTATCAAATAACTTGTTACATAAGTCTGTATATATGTTTGTTATCATTAACCTAACTAGAGATTTTACTAAGATTTTTGAAATTTTAGTGAGATGAAATTCAAAAATTTAAGTGTTCTATGTTTTTTTATTATATATTACAATCGTTTTATATTATGGCCTTATCTTTAAAACAAATAATATAATTTAAAAATTTAGTTGAATTAGTAATCTTTTAACTTAAAATCTTAGGAAATAAGTCTTTCCTAGCTGAAAATTATAGAAACACAACTGTTGAAAAGAGGGCCTTCTAGTTTTATAAAACATTGCAATTTATAAAACATAAATATTTTTAATATATGTTTTGGAGCACTAGAGTTTTAATATGTAGATACTTCAGTGTGATCATAATTATACTAGTGAGTGGAAAAACAGAGAAATACACAAGAATCAAGGAAGAAGTATCGATGACACAATTAATGTGTAACACAAAATTGCATTACAATTTAGAAATATACATTTTAAAACTTCAGCTTTCCGTTTGGTTTGTTTTTATTATAAGTGATTTATAAAACACTCAGGTTTTTCAAGAATAAGGGGAATTATATCACAAAAAAAGAATTGCGAGCTGTCAATATTTTGATTTAGTACCTAACTTGAAAGTGTAATCACTCTTTCTCATAACAGATGAGAATCACTCGGAGTCAAATCACGTGAATATGAGGTATGGTCGAAAATCTCCCATCGAATGATTTCAACAAATTCTGCGTGACTCGCGAGGAACGAGGACGTGTGTTGTCGTGGAATCAGAAAACGTTTGTTACCCAACAAACCGGACCGTTTCCGCTTTATCACTGATCGCAATCTTAGAGTTTCCCAATACATCTCTGCATTTATTGTTACTCCACTAGGCAGATAATCAATCGGAAAAACCTCTTTAGATCCCTAAAAAACCGAAGTTATCTCTCACTCACGACGCGCTCTCACGCGCGGTTTTCCAGACCGTGCTTTGTCGTTTCGTTTCAGGAGTTCAATAATGAACCCATGTTTCATCTCCTGTTACGATGCGGTTCAACAGATCATCTCCTTTTTCCCGGAACATGTTTTGCAACTTGCGCACGGCACCAATCCTCTTCTCTTCGTGTTCTTTAGACAACAAACGGGGACCCACCGTATGCAAACTTTTCGAAATCCCAGCTCATCACTGACAACCCTTCCGATTTGAAGCAACACATTGAATCACACTACGTACTTCGCAAATCAGACACGCTGGTAAATGGAACGTCCATGATTTTAAATTTTGTAATGTTGTTACGTTGCTAAGAAACGGATGAGGTTTTGGCACTATTGCCACTACACACAAATAAAAGTTCTCTAACCTTCGTCAGTCTGCTTGCCCAAATTCCCTTTGAAACAAAATTAGAGAAACTTACTTTTAAGATGACCTCGTATATTGTATAACTGTAACTCAGAATCTGAAAGCATTATTTAAACAAAATCTTGTTTCTGTGCTGACAGAAAATACATCTGTAAGTACAGTAATAATTAGCGTTTATGTACATTATTTAAAGAAATTCAATACTATCTATAAGCGCTATTAAGCCAATGAGCTCATCTTCAGATAGGAAGCAAATAACAATAACATGATAATTTACAATTTATAACTTTATGGATGTTGTGTGTGTATTCTTCTGTGTCGCTTTATTCAAACAGATTTTCGTGTTGTTGGTTTGATTCTGTATAAATAAGTCTACCCCCCCCCCCGGGCTTCACTTAGTAGTGGGGCCTCCAGATTTAGAAAATTAAGTTTAAGAGACCAACAATTTATTTAAAATTTCACATCAGAGTTTTTCCCAAACAGTGGATAATTTAGAGTGTGGAAATCAGGTCAGTTACTCGAATGAACGAATTCACAAAAAAGTCCATCACATATTGCGTGAGTCAACAAAACCTTGAGTGACATGTAAGACAACAGCACGCACAACTGTACAGATAAGTAACATAGTGTGTGTGTGTGTGTGTGTGTGTGTGTGTGTGTGTGGGGTGGATAAAACTGCTAACTGTCTTGGAAAAAATTGCCAAGTATTGTTTGCAGCAATGATAAATTTGTTTTGCAGTATACCTATATAAGTTAATTGTATATTATAAAGTATTGTAATAAATTTAATGCAGTCTATAAATAATACTACTTCTATTAAACCTTGTAAAATTTTAAACTTTGTAAACTTTTAAACTTTGTATTTAAAATATGAAAGTGGTTTTTTATTTCAAACATTGAAACAGCTTCTTATAAAATTTCCTAACTAGATGTATCAATACAGTGATTAGACAATAAATATGTAACAGCAAAGTGTTTTTGCTATGTATTTACTTAAAGAAAATTGGATTATAAACACCTGTCTTATGGGAGGGATCCGCCCACTCAGAAAGAAATCCGCCACGGGCCACCAGTGGCCTAGGTACGCCACTGTCTACGGTAAAATGCACGTAGCGTGTAGTGACGTTGGATTTAGCGTAATTGTTTACTAGGAAATGTTGTTGATTTAAATGTAATTTGTTTGTTGGCATAGGTAGCGTGGTTGCGAGTGGACACGCAGACAATATTAACAATACACAGTCACGTGATCACCAAGAACCATCGTATCGGCGTAACGCACAGTGACCACCGGACATGGTATCTGCACATACGCGAGGTACGCCAGACGGACAGAGGGTGGTACATGTGCCAGATCAACACGGACCCGATGAAGAGTCAAGTCGGCTTCTTGGATGTTGTAGGTGCGTTACGTTACGAACGGGCTTCAGGCTCGTACGGTACTAGTTGCTCTATCGAGGAGTAGAGGGCTTCTTCTTAACCGATTTGAATGGAAGTCATCAGCCGTTAGATTTTAGAAAAATGGGCCAATTAAACGATATCTCATATACGAAAGCTGAGAAAAAGAATATGTTAAATTTATATTTAAATTTCCCTTCATGTTAATTACTTCCGTTGCAAATTATCCTAAAATGGTAAATGTCATTTTATTGAATTTTTATTTTAAATTGCAAATTACAAAACATTCAAGGAATTGATGAATCCACACTTTACATAGATGTAAATTACAAATTTAATTTATACAAATGGATTGAGTAATTTGCGGAAACAATAAAAAAATAATTTTTGTTCCTTATATTGATAGATACAAGTAAAACGATTTTTAAACTTGAATAGATTGTTCACACAATCATAATTAAAACACGTTTTATGTTAAACACAACTACACTAAAAACGGCCAATTTTTTACGATGTAGCTTTCTCTACCAACTTTGCTTCTCTCCAGTTTTTCCCACTTCTCCGAACCTCTCTGTTTCTCACATTAATATCCAGCAACTTCATGCAACACCAAATTGTAAACGTTTCCAGTCTCTACTTTTCTATTACTCTCCTACTGCCCACGTCTCAGGTTTACGTTTACGACATTCATGGCGCCCCCTCTACTTAAATTCAAAACGTCAGTTGGAGTTGAAACTGACTTCTGTTTAACATAACAAATGTAACGTAACTCGTACATGTTTAACATAATATAAGGGAATATAAAATAATTTTGTAGGTTACAGATAGCTGAAATTAGGAGTGACGAATCACTTCATGCCATAACATAAAATATAAAACACAAATATGCCTATTCAAGAAACCTAACCTAACCTACCCTAACTTAACCTAACCTTACCTTACCTTACCTAACCTTACCTAACCTTACCTAACCTAACCAAACATAACCTAACCGTCTAAATGCGGTTCTTCAAAATATTTCAGACAGTTTTTTAAACATTTTTGTTGTAGACCTATAAAAATAATATACAATAACTGTATTGTGTTATAATATAGTTTTCAACCTTCCTTGAATTCTTTGTTTCAGTATAAGGCAAAGGCTTTAATACTTAAAACAATATGTTAATTTTTGTATTAAAAATCATTTATTCGCTAACAAAAAATTGCGTATTAAATTTTGCACCATGCAGCTAATAGCAATAACATTCATTTTCAGTGCCTCCTGATATACTAGACTACCCGACGAGCACAGATATGGTTGCTAGAGAAGGTGCGAACGTTACGCTGAAGTGTTTCGCCTCTGGTTCTCCGGCTCCGAGTATCACGTGGAGAAGGGAAGATGGCGACAACATCCTTTTGGGCGATGGAAAAGAAGGTGAGGGGTCACCGAAGTAACTGTAGCAAATAAATAAATACACAGTAAATAAAATTTCCACTTACATAAGACAAGTTACCCCTAAAACATGAAGGCAACAAAAGAAACGTCAACAATGAGATGTCAGTGGTCCAAACAGCGAGTAATCCGATTAGCATCAAAATATAGATGCAGAAAATGTATTTATTGCTTACATGAGACTTTATTAAATAAGTCGTCACTTGCTTAATCAGTCGTTTGTTCATGATCCATCTTTTCTCCACTGCTGTCTGTATTGTTGGATTTTGTCGTTCACCGCGTCTACATCCAAATCTTGTGTTATGCCGTTTTTTATAGAAAAGTATATCCCACCACATGCCTGAGAAATGTCATTACGACAGCTTGAGCAGTCACTGTTTTGTTTCTTATTTTTGTACGAGAGTTTCTCTTTATGTAAATTGTTCATTTCATTTGTTAAAGATCAACGACACTCCTAGTCAAAGCAGCTTCCATCTGGTCACAGTATCGTCGCAAGTCTTTTTTTTTCATGTCAACTTATGCGTACAATCAAGATCCTTTCATTATGTAATTCTTGTGTTATAGGCTGTTTAAATACGAAAAAATTAAAGGCAATTATAGTATAAAGTACCTCATTGTGTCAACACTCAAAGAGATTTGTCAATTATAGGACACTATTATGGAACGTTAACAATTACTAATTTATTATAGAAAGTGGTCGTAACAGCAGAACAAACTTTCGAGTTTTTTTAGAAAATTTCCAAAGAGGAAACAGTAGTTCCGTGTCAAGCAGGGCGGTGAGGGAGGCGAGATAAAAAAATAATGTCAAACGATTATGTAATAAACAGTGAAGAACCTTTAAAGTTTTTTAATTAACTTGTCTGGAACAATGCGTGGGTACGTTAACGTCACAGAAGACAGCAGGAAACCTTGCGATTACTCGCTCCGATTCACCCTACAATTTGCGTCAGGTAAGTTACATGTAAAACACGTTATTTCTGCAGAGTCTAAAGCGAAGTTATTTTTAGAAGTTAGAATTAATTACGTACGATCGTTACGTTCCAAAAATACAAGCAAGGGACTTACTAAGTTCTTTCATCATTACCAACCGTTTAAGACTTAGGAGCATTCTCTTGATTGAGCCTCATGTTTCTCGCCACCTTGCTATACGTCGTCCATCGTCTCTTCTTCAATGTGGCTGGTAATTGTAGGCTAACCTTGGAATACGGTATTATCCAATCCTTTTCTTTATATTCTGTGGCGCCATTGCTTAAGTGCGCCACCTGCAACTAGGCCGTTCTAATTGCAGAAGGGATTTTATATTCAATTTAACAGATATCCCGACTCTTAACATACATCTAAAGAGTATAACACACAGAATTACAAATTATTTCTGCACAGTATTCCTGTACCTACTGGATCCTTTCGGAGAATCAAACTGTCAAAACATAAGTACAATAAATCACAATTAATGTACACTACAGAAGAGAAAATCTAGTATAATTAATGCGGGGAGAAATTAAAATGTACAGTACGAATAACAGCACTGACAGAAATGGAAGAATATGGAACAATTCTTAGGTAGAAAGACCAAAACTTTTGTAGGTATCATCTCAGTCATCGCCAAACCTTCCTCAACTACCACAAAAACAGCAAGCTAGTAGGCCTACATGTAGGCCAGAAGAAAAAGAAGGAACTTCCTATTTATATGTTTATATTACACATAGGCTACATTTAATCACCGCTTGCTAGTATAAGATTTTTCTATGAGAGAATGTCGGTCGTTTAAGGGAGCGAGATTGCTCATTTTTTTTTTATCAATACACATGTGTAACAGTGGCGATTCCTGACCCGATGGGTAGGGCAAGCATCCACTCTAAGCACAATATAAGCGTATGTACATAAAACTCCAATGTATAAAATAAATTAAAAACAGTCAGGTACGCACTTGTTTGTATCAATGTGAGAAATCATTCATCACGTGCAATTAGTATGAGAATTAAAAAAGTGGCGTTTAGCGAGCTGTGATTCTACTTCCTAGTTAAAAAAAATATATGTAGGTTAAATTGTTAGGCCTATAACTTTGAGTAATTTTAACTGCAGCCCATAGTAAAAAAAGGGCTAGATAATAAAAGCGTAGTTATGTAATCCTAAATAAACGCTAAGATTTCTGAAATTATGGTCAACTCATAGTTACTGCACCCAAGCATTTCTGAAGTGATTGCCTTGGGGGCGGAGCTCTCAGTTAGCGCACATAACTGGACGTGAGGTAATATTAAAACTTTTATAAAATCACATCATCAATATGATTCCGTTTTGACTGGAAGATAGGTGACAAAATCGCCTCCGATTTACAAAAGATGAGAGATAGGAAGGCATGTGAAACAGTTTTTGGTGACAGGAATAATGTTGGTTACGCAATCATTTATTTACTTTTGGCTGACTTCCTTTGGGAAATCATTGATTGCGTTGATTCCACTTTCTGATGTATAAATTATTTGTGTTTCAGTGAGCAGCATAGACGGATCAGTGTTCAACCTAACGCGTGTAAAGAGGCTTCACATGGGCGCTTACCTGTGTATAGCGTCAAACGGTGTTCCTCCGTCAGTCAGCAAGAGGATCATGCTTATTGTACATTGTAAGTACTCTCTGACCTGTCTGTTGCAGTATTACGAGTTTAGAAATTCAATGACAGGACAGTGTCTCACACTAACATACTAACTAACTAACAATACTGTATTGCAGTCATTAGAACATAATGACTTTGTTTTTGTTGTATGATCGTTCTTAACCATATTAACGTGTATCACACGCACACATACACGCGCGCGCGCACTCACACACATAATTATAATACAGTAATAGCTCCTATTTACTACGAACAATATTTACGTATAAACAAGGAGCGGTTCCAATGTGAGAGGCTATCAGGGAAATCCCCCTCCACAGATCTTGAAAATACATTTTTCAAAATTCCCTTCAGTAATTATTATTTTATTTACGTGTAGCAGTATAGTTTACTTTTTATAATATTCAAAAACACCGTTTGGGAATAGTGAGAAATTCTGTGTTAAAGACAAGGCAGACTTAAATTCTAGGTACTTTAACAAGATGTTCTTTTCCAAAACCGTTTTGAGAATTAGGTCTTGCATAAACAGTGTCAATGGCAGGATAATTTTATAAATTGGTAGCGCCGCTAAGAATCAGATAGCCGATTAATAACAATGCTTATTTTGTTCAAAAATCACTATTTGTTGATACTGTTATTCCTAAAATCAAAATGTTTAGCAGAGTTAGTACGTCCGCCAATATTTTGCTCATATAACAAAATGGCCCTGTCCACTGAGTGATGTGTCAGTCACTACCGTAAATAATAATATATGTAATGTACGTATTTAGGAATTGTGTACTGTTCTTCAGTCTCAGTTCCGATGTTGAATCTGTCACGGGAAAGACAAACGTTTGGTGTTAAATTATTTACTCTATTTCAACAGTTTCAACTGCCATATTCAGATACTGAAATACAGATTTAGTAACAATAATATCACTAATACATGTTTTACAATCAAAGAAAGTTTCAAACTTTTCGATCGCGAAAGTTAATGAGCAAAAATGTTAATCAAACACGTTAGTATATATTAAAATATTTTATTACTATATTAATAGAACCTATATTTACAAATACTGTATTATTATATCAAAAAGTTAACAATATTTTTATTATATTAAATACAATTGAGATTTACACACATATCAAATGTACGTTATGTATGTACATGATTTGAACTTGGGTCACTTGTTTCCCGGTTCTGTCCAGCGGACTTACAGGGTAAATAGCGGTTCTATTTTACATATTTTTTCCGAAGTTTTTGTATAACTATATAGGTGGTGCTGGTTTATTCTTTTGAAGGTTCACGCTTGTTAGTAAACGTATTCTGTAGCAGCGTATTAGTTTAAGTTACACCTGAACTACCACAGATTTTAGTGGTCGAAATGTTAGGTGACAAATTCTAACAATGGTTATAGTCCCACCTAATGTTTATAATAATTTAACTAATGTTATTTAACAATTAAATAATTATTTAGTGTCATTTCACTAAAATGATTCAATAATTAAATTAATTAACGTTTGATATAATTTATGTAAAGTTTGCCGTGTAAACTGTTTTCAGTTCCTCCAATGATATGGATACAAAACCAGCTGGTAGGGGCACAAGAAGGTCAGTCGTTAACACTGGAGTGCAGTTCTGAAGCTTATCCGAAATCTATCAGCTATTGGACGAGAGAAAACGGAGAAATAATTGCTAACGGTCAGTGAGAATGCATTATACCTGGTACTGTCGCTTGTCAAACAATTATTTGAAGATTCATTTTGTGAATAACAATAGGCGTGGATATATTAAATCCATTAAAATATATAGAATTAACTAAAATTTAATAATATAATATCTATAATTACTTATATAAGAAAGACTGTAATGAGCATCACTAAGCCTACGATTACTCTGAGTACTCATAGGTACGGACAGGCTAGCCGCCTTCCTGTTTAGGGTTGTGAACCAAACTTCAATTTTATGGTACTGTTGGGAAATAAAAATCATGTACTATAGATTAGTCTACACATTTTTCATCTGTAACAGATGGAAAGAAGAAAGGCAAACACTGGAAAATGTAGTGAAGCAAATCTGGAAATTATCGGACTAACGCACCAGAGGAAACACCACTGGGATCAGGTAGCAGCCCACATAGAGAAAGAAGGAAGCAGAAAATAATCTTGGTAGCGCCGCTGATAGATTAAAAGGATGAACGTTGTTACGATACCAAAAGCAGCCCAATACAAGGGAAGATATACCATAAAATATAAAGTAAAAAGCATACAGCTAAATGTAGAGAAAAGAAGAAGAATTAATAATTTTAAATAAATAGTACTAGAATGACATAACGTATACGAGACAAATGACTATGACCCAACCCAAGTGATTGGCCAAATGACAAATTATATGAAATAAACCCATAAACTAAGAGAAGTAAATATAATTAACTGTATCATTGAAAACAGAAAGTACAAACCAAAAAAAAAGGTTGTAATATTAGCTAAGTAAGTATAGAATAATGATGAAATACACAAATAATAAAAAACACAGACAATGACATAGAGAATTATAATAACAAAATTAAATGTAATAAAGAAAGGCTAATAATCCAAAATAGACATATAACAAAGTGAACCAAGAGTGCATGATAGTGAATAGGTAGTGAATTACAAATAAACATTAAATAATAAACACTCTGTGATAAGGGTGATGACACCAATGTGATTTATATAAAGAAACAAGATAAAAGTGTATAATGCTATTGACACTAAGTACAGTGAAACAGTACAAGTGCAGGTGTAACCCAAAATATAAATAAAAAACAATAAATATAACAAAGAACTCATTTGAAAGTGAGAGTGCGGAAGGAAAATGAATAATTAAAATTAAAACACAAAATATGTATAAAGACACCAAAATAAGTGAGCAATACTAGAGTTTAGTGGTGGAAAAGGACCAACAACAGCAGTAGATAAGATATCATTAGATTATATTATTAGTCAGTATAAAAATACATTAATGTTATTCAAAGTATTATTGTTAGCACTTAGAATTAATAGTTAAAGGTCTAGACCAAACTTTAAACCAATAATATAGTATAAAAGAAAGGTAGACCTAAAAAAGAAATAAATGTTTAAATACTAAAATTATATATTAAAGGTTTGAAGGTATTGTTATGATGTTATAAAGGAACGCAGAGAAGATAATAATAATATTATAGAAATGTGCAAATGTTATAATTGTTGAAATAGTATTAAGAGTAAGTTGTTTTATGTTGAATGGTGATGAAAGCCTAAGAAACAGTTCATGTTAAAGTTATAAAATTATATATAAAAGGCATTAATATGTCAGAGAAGCTGTAATATTCATATACTAAGGAATGTAAGTCAGTAATTAATGTAAACTAGCTAAAACAAACAATAAGAAACTAGTAATAAGAGTAAACTTAAAGTTTAAACAATGTCAAAATTATAGGCAAAGATAGGCCTAAAACTATGTGAACAGAAATTGTAAAATATAAACAAATAACAGTACACAGTGAGGGAAAAGATAAGCAAACATAAAATACCAAACCAAGGAACAATACAAACCCAAAATAATTGCAAAAAACAACATAATAAACAAAATAAGTGAAAAGAACAAAAATAGCCAAATGTTAGAACAGCCCAGAGATAATAGAAACTAGTCATGTTTGATGTCTAATTAATCTACATCAGGAAAGCTATTCAATGATAATAATAAAAATCATATTGATAATAGCACAAGGAAATTATCTTAATTAGAAAATATTTATTCATTTTGGGTAAAAAACCCTAGCCATTGAACAATGAGTACAAAATTCTTTCAGCCAATAGAAATAGGAGTCTGGTTACCATGACAAGAAAACATTATTAGAAAAAACCGTTACAAATGAATTAAGAGTCCATTTTTAGCTTCAGAAGAGGGCGGATGACAAAATAGTTGCTCCATAAAAATTAGAAAACCAACCAGATGAATTAAAACAAATAATACTAAAGAAAAATGAAAAACAAAATTAACAGAACATATTAGCAAGGTTCATCCAATTTAATTTTGAATTACAGAAAATAAAACCAATATAAACTAATGAAATAAGAGAAGGAAGACCTGAACACCAGAATTTATGAAAATAATCTACCAAACAGGGATGAAATTGTAATGTATAATATTTAATTAATTTACTACACCTACGAGAATGATCACAACACTTCAACATTAATGCACAATATCCAAATCTTGTTTCAAACACTAAAAACACTGAATGACTATTAGAATATGCAATAATCATTATTAAAAGATTATTCAAATTAATTATTAACAGTTTGGGAAATAAGAAAATATTTGTACACAATATCTAACTTAACCTATATTGGTAAATTGAACTCACTATTGTTTTTAATACTAAGAAAACTGTTGTAAAGAAGGATGATAATATTTAATTAACTTGATGTGAAGGATTGTACTTTCAAAAATCATTTTGTTATCTTTTTGCCGTATTCAAAAGAACTATGTGACTGATTACACGTTGTATAATATAAAATCGACATAGACGCTAGTGTTCAGTCAAACGACCCAATCAACATAGCCAACCATAGCCAAAGAGTTGTAATTTCTTTATAGCCGTAGCAAAAAGTTATATATTTTTATAATGTCATGTCTTAGTAACTATTACAAGCAGAACCGATAATTAATAAACCAATACGCAAAGAAATAATACCTGTTTATTATTTCAATTAATAATATTTATGTGTTTATTTCATTAATATAGCACGGTGAAAATTTTCTACCAGAATTACAGGTTGGTGCGACTGCCGCGAGAGAGCGGATTTCGAATTTAGTCGACTCCAAGCGACGAGAGATACGGTTGCATCCAGAGAAAGAAATTACAATTTTTTAATTGTTTTAAATCAAACAATTTGGCGCCTATAATCGAGAAAATAACATCTACGTGGAACAGGTAAACAGGTATTGGCGAGGTAAAAAATACGAAGTAGGCAGCTCGTTACAAAATTGACGACGCAACTTGGGAATTTCACAGGACGACAAGAACTTGTCGTTACAACGTCCACAGATTAATGAAGAACAAATGGTACCGCCTTGAAGTGTCGCGAAAGCTGAGTCCTGAGGTGGATTAATTTGTTTAATGCTGAGGCAAAATTGTTTGTTGTTTTGGTGGGTGCAAGTCCCGAGTGCGGACCCTCCTGCGGCAAACATTAATTTGTTTAATTGGGAGGGTCTCTCTCGTAAAAAAAAACAAAAAACTGTTGATTAGTAGCCAAGCATCTACTATAACCCACATGAATAAATTAGTTGATCCACAAGTATTTAGTGCCAAGTAAATATAAAATTTTTTCTTATTCCTTTTCCTCCTCGAATACTCGAGATATACTAATTTATATACAATTCATTTGGGGTAGTTCCATTTTGTAATCTAAATTAATTTTGTATGTTTTGCTACTCCTCGCAATATTTATAATACGACGCACTGCACTGCCATGTTGACAAGTTCCCAAATCCAGCTGACAAAACGCTGTTTGTAGCCGTTAACTTCGTTGCTCGTAAGTATGCTTCGTTTTTCCTGTAGGAGTATTGTTATTTTTAACCACGCAGGCGTCTAGCGAGAAATAACAGGCGTTACTGAGGAAACCCTCTAAGCACTGTTCAGACAGTATTAATGTGGTCAACACCGACTGGCTAAGAAACAGCACACAATCGACAAGGATGAAACAGTTAACGAAGGCCTAAGTCCAGCAGAGGACATAAAGACGTGAATGACGATAATGCATTAAATATGCATTATTCATTATTCTACTTGCATTATTAAATATGTTCAATTATTTTATTAAATCTGAGATTCAAGCAATGTTACACTCTAAACATTAATTCTCTTTATGTAAATTAAAGTTTACACAAAACCAGACATTTTAGCCTGTTTAAAAATCACACGCATCAAATCATAGTAGCAACCAAAACGGATTTACTGTAGATTTATTTTTATGTTTTTGTCATACAGGAGTCAAATACGAGACTCTGGTGTTTGAAAAGGCTTACAAGGTGCACATGAAGCTGACGATACGTTCCGTGAGTACGCCGGATTACGGAGCTTACAAGTGCGTCTCCAAGAACTCACTCGGGGACACCGACGGCACAATTAAAGTATACCGTGAGTATTCCATCTCACCACACTAACACAACTTACACTTGACTATTAGGCTAAATTATTACTCGTAATAAACACCATTCTGCGCCACTGAAAGGCAGGATACGCTACAAGCTTAAGCCGTAGGGATACGGTACACGGAAGGAAATGTGGCCAGGTCTACGTAATGTGGCCTATTACAAACGTAAGTAGAAGCTCATATTCACAGGCAGATACCTCTTGTTTTAATTATTACCCAAGTAATATAGATATATAAGTAATTCTAATTCAGTCTTGTCTCGGCACTAGTTAATAACAATTGTTTTATAATTAAACCGTCTTCTATAAGAACCCACACAATAGACCCACTTTTTTATATATTTAGTTTATCTGCAAGATTGTAATATTTTTATTGTAATAGTGAAAGTCATAAATTTAAGGAAACGGTATTGTTTTCACCCACAATCCTGTCACTAAATTTTATAGCGTGTTTTTGGTAACCCTTGATTTGTTTTTATAATCGTTATTGTTTATTGGAAACATGAAATAGTTTTCCGACTTTAAACATTAATTTATATTCACTATTAGGTGATTTATATAAATTTTTTATAAGAATCAATAGTAGACGAGTTTTATAAAAAATGAACAAGTATAGTGCACTTTATATAAACATTTACTTCCTATACAATATAAGCATATACTTATAAAATGTAAATATGTATTTATTATATACATAACTATAGAGCACCATATTTCCTATAAAAATGAACAGAAATAAACTGTTTTAAAGTAAATATTATATATATATATATATAACTTGTAACTGAATAATTTTCTTTCTTTATTATGTTAAGAATACCACTAAAGGGCTTTGAAGCCTGGTTTGATTTAAAAAATGTATTGTAAAGTCATATCGTTAATAAAATGGTACAGTCATTAATAAGCAGAGTATTTATTAAGAAGCAGATTATTATAACTTAACATATCAGTTTAATTTAATGCAAACAATTGAATTAAGTTTTCACATTTCAGCTTTGCAGACGTCAGACAAACTATCGACGCCTAAACCGAAACATAAAGGTAAGACGTCGTAGTTCGTGTTTTGTGTGATTTCTTAATCTGTCATCAAAATCAATAACATTCACTAAAATTTATGTACTTAAGGTCGGTGTTACAGTCACAAGATTACCATGCTTCGTGATCTTATAACACTGGAGTAAATTATTAAACGCCAAAGAAACTTTGATTAAATTGTCTATAAAAATCGTTACAATCATATTACGTTTATTCCCATGTTTTATACAAACATTGAGTTGCACTATACATAAAAAATAGAAAACATTCACCAAGTTAACAAATTTTGATTATCACAACACAGTCAAACAATTGTAGCCAATCAACAATTAAAACGTGCGCTAATACCGAGCTAAATGAATTAAGTGAATTAGAGACCTGAACTGCAGTCGCCGTAAAACTATGGTTAAGTTTTACTTCCGTTTGTTCCTGTGTTTTCGTATTAGCAGTAAATATGATATTATAGACGGCACTGTGTTAGTAGCGGGATTCGTGTCAATGTACTAATCACTGACGAAACAATGTTGCCCCAACACCGCAATTGTTTTCATGCTGGATAAACCGTAATATAATTTCATGCTATATTAGACAGATATAGAATTATCTAATGGTAAACCCTTCACTGATACCTTTGTAAGTAGATGTTAATATAATTATAATGTGTAAATAAGTATTGTCAACGAATTAAAAAAATATAAAGCATTATACACATCACAACAAACACTGCAAAGTTAAATCCATTTAATGAGTTCATTATATAGGGTTAAAATAGCCTAAATTTAATTTAATGACGCTTTGTTTTTAAAAATTCACATATAATCTGATTATACGGGGATAAGTCAGTAATTATAGAGACAAATAGCTGGACAGGGAAAACGCTTTATTTAATCAATGTGACAATTTTCTTACTTTTCAATATAATCCTCACAAACATTAATAAACTTGTCTCATGTCTTAATAAGTTTTTGTGCCTCTGCACAAAAATCTTTATTATCACTGTTGCACACCACTATAGAAAAATTATTCCGATTAGCGCTTTCAAGCTTCTCAGCTTATCGTCAGATCGGAATTGAAAGCGCTAATCGGAATAATTTTTCTATAGTGGTGTGAAGCAGTGATAATTCTCTTTGTGATTATAACCACTAACACAACTTTCTTCATTAAAAATCTTTACGTTGATGTCGGAGCCATTTAAAAAATTTTCTTTGACCTCGTCATTGTCATAACACCTCGTACCACGTAACTCCTACTTGAGTGAACCAAACAATTACAAATCAGATGGAGCCAAGTCTGGACTGTAGGGAGCGTGAGGTAGACTCTCCCAAGCCTTCCAAGCCTATTTATTGATGGTTTCACCTGGTAAATGAGATGTTAGAGTGGATCGAAAAAATTTTTTTTTAGATATTGGTAATGGCTCAAACGGGAAAAGTTGCCCACCAGTGACACTAGTTTACTTTTTTTTTCAGATTTTTCTGGTGATGTCTTCCGGTGCCGCAAACGGTCTGAATTTTCAATAAAGTCAACATAGGCAACACGCAACCAACCGTCTACAAGTACGCAATTCCAGTGAGCACAGCGGTTAAAAGTAGAATATTTTTCTAGTCTTAGGTTCTTAGAACCCATTTACTTTGTTTTGACACCCTTTATATGTGAAGTTCTTACTTTATTTTGGCCCCCAAAACGGTCATAAACACCTGGAACTTGCGACAGGTGCGTAAACGACGTACAGCAACAGCAGTCATTGTTGCGCGTATCTGCGCAAAGCACAACAGTCACTCAGTGTCTGTCTGTTAGTGGGCGAGTCCATTTTGGAAGAGTACGGTGGCTCACAAGAGGAGTTGGGTAGGTCGGAGGGGCGGACCTTTGTTTCAGTGCGTAATCGTAGTCGTTGCGATCAACACGTTGACGAAACGGGCGTTTTTGGAGGCTCTGCGTATTTGGGCCACGTTACACCATCATCCGGATGCGGGGTACATATTTCGACAGCTATCATCGACTTTCTGGAGAAAAATAAAGCCGACTTATCAAAAACGGTTGCAGCTGGTTGCGACGGAACACCAATCAACACCGGTAAATTTAATGGTAGCCTTGCCTGTATTGAAAGACGACTTGGAAGAGAAGTTCAGTGGCTCATTTGCCTCCTCCACGCCAATGAACCCCCACTTCGCCATTTGTTCAAACATCTAGATGGAGACACCATCGGTCCAAAGACTTACTCAGGCCCAATCGGAAAGAAACTTTCTTCGTGCGAGAGTCTTCCAATCACTTCTTACCAGGCAATACCGCTTGATTGGCTTGACAATTATAACGAGTTACAAGAGGATCTGAGCACCGACCAAAAATACCTTCTAAAATTGTGCAACGCTGTGTCAACAGGATTGTGCCCACGAAGTGTACGTTTAATGAAGCCCGGTCCCGTGAATCTGTCCAGATGGCTTACGACGGCATGCCGCATTTTGCGCCTGTATGTCAGAACCTCGTCACCTGATTCATCATTGGTTTGGCTCGTTATATTCATAGTAAAAGTTTATGCACCAATGTGGTTCGCGATTCGCCGACATCCTTCGTGCAGTGATGGTGCGCGGCATCCCTGGAAGATGGGCCAGCTAGCGTCAGTTTTACCGGATGACCTCAAGAAAATAGCGTCTGCGGTGTTACAAACCAACGGCTTCTTTGCACACCCGGAGAATGTCTTGATCGCTATGATCACCGAGTCTTCTCCTGATATACGAACTCTTGGATGGAGAAGAATCAAGAAGGCCCGCCAAACACCAAGGAAGAAATCCATTCGACAGTTTGTCGTACCTCAAATAGATTTTAAAGCTGAGAGCTACCACCGAATGATCGACTGGTTTCCTATCAGGGTCACAGAACCGCCATTGACTAAAGCACTGTCACCAGTAGACATTGAAGAGAACATAAAAAGTGCAGCAATGGCAGAAGCGTCCATAGTGCAATTTCCATGCCACACTCAGACCGTTGAAATGGTCCGAGAAGTCACAGAGGCCTCTGCATCAGTATGTGGAATGAAACGAAGAGATGGTTTTATTCGCGCGAGATTATTCTCAAGAAAGAACATGCCAGTGTTCAACACAAAGCAGGACTATGTCCTCTAAATCAAGGATTCTGAATAAAATCCTTCGGGTTTAACTCGACGTGCAGTCATCTCCTCGTGGTGAGTTCTGGGTTATTTTGGCCAATTTTAAAGCCAAAATAAGCGAAGAACTGCACACATAAGGGGTGTCAAAACAAAGTAATTGTATTCTAAGAATCTAAGACTAGAAAAATATTCTACTTTTAACCGTTGTGCTCACTGGAATTGCGTACTTGTAGACGGTTGGTTGCGTGTTGCCTATGTTGACTTTATTGAAACTTCAGACCGTTTGCGGCACCGGAAGACATCACCAGAAAAATCTGAAAAAAATTAAGTAAACTAGTGTCACTGGTGGCCAACTTTTCCCGTGTGAGCCATTACCTATATCTAAAAAAAATTTTTTCGATCCACCCTAATGACATGTGTGTGGACGGGCATAGTCATGAAGGCGAATGACACTTTTGCGAAGAAATCCAGGACGTTCCTGCATCACTGCCGACTTTACTTTATTGATAAGCATGTCAGAGAAGTATGTACTGTTTATTGTCTGCTGATCGCCTAAAAAGTCAACAACAAATTTGATACCTCAACTGGACGTCCTGAACGGTGCTCGTTAGTCACTGAAGACCATTTCGAAATTATTCAACCCACTTTATGTCCACGATTGATACAGCTTTTTCCGTACTTTTTAGTCATACGAGACTAAATTGTAGTCGCTTTTACCTTCATAAAGCAATGATCGGATCATTGCACGTTGTTCAACTAATTCCGAAACTTCAAGAGGACTTGCCATCGTTAAATGAGAATCTGAGGTTATAAACAAAACAATTCTAAGCAGACAGTTGGTCAGCAATAATCACAATGATACGACTTAGAGTTTTAAACTAATGTATTCTGCCTACCAACCGTTTTTGCTCTGCAGCTGTTTGTCTCTTTAATTACTGAATGACCGACTTGCCATCGTTAAATGAGAATCTGAGGTTATAAACAAAACAATTCTAAGCAGACAGTTGGTCAGCAATAATCACAATGATACGACTTAGAGTTTTAAACTAATGTATTCTGCCTACCAACCGTTTTTGCTCTGCAGCTGTTTGTCTCTTTAATTACTGAATGACCCTCGTACATGTGAAATACGAGTTAAAGAAGTCAGTAACATGGTGTAAACTTTTAGTCAGTGGCAACAGCTTGCTGTTGCTTACACAATATCACGTAATCAGGTACGGTAGCCTATCCAGTTTCATAGACATTTCACTAACTCAGTTAGGCCTGCATGTGTAACGTTATAGGGTAGATTTAGTGTAACTCAATTTTTGTTCAAAACTATTTTCTAACAATACTGCATTATTTCAGATAAAAGCAAGCACCGTGAAAAGTATGGCCCAAATGAAATCGGAGACGCTGGGAGTTTAGCAAAGCATAGAGGTAAGATATAGCCTAGTATTAGCGCACACATATATACTTCAGTGTCGCCCTTTTGCACACTCTCTTAACACTAATTTGACAAATCAGCCTCTAACTGTAATGATAGACTATCTTTTATAAAACGTATTACTACGTTTAGCTGCTGAAATAATTATAAACGTGCCTACGTGAGTCTTGGCACGCTACAGCGCGAGGTTGTTCCAACAGTTTGGAATTCATTCTGCGTGGAAGAGTTGCGTATTGCTGTAGGCCATTCGAAATGTCCCTTCCAGAAGTTACTCAACCACTCTATCTGCATTGAGCCTCGCTATGACACTAAAGTGCAAGGGGGAGATATAAAACTACTGGATTTCAAAGCGCTCTGGAGTTGAGTTACACCTGGTGATTTTACAAGTGCGGATCGAAATGATTGTTGCGGTTTAGTGGAAAGAGATTATTGGGTTAATTAATGCAAAACTGTAATAAGGTGACGTGTATTGTTGTGTGTTAGACAAATTTAACTTGATTTACTGAATAAGAGTGCTTTTGTTGATTTATAAGTCCTGTTGTGTGTACTTAAAGTTTGTTATTTTATTAATGACTTCACCGGTGTTGGTTATTTCTGTTTCCGCTGTACAACACGACAATCTGAGCGACCGTCGCAACGATATTTGTTGTAAGTATGAAGGTACGTGTTTTATAATAAGCTTCTTATTCTACCAATGAAGCAGATAAGAAGAGTCCGATAGAAAAGACTATGTTGGAACGGAGCTCCATACAAGAATGGTAGCATCGACAGAATTACTTTTCAACCACCAATTATTGGCATCAGAACATTAGTCCAGGTCAACGTTTTTAAAAATCAAGGTGGCTGGAGGCTAATAGAGGTACGCATAAAAATGTGAGCTGCAGAGAATACAATACTAACCTTTCAGAGCTTATAGTTCATATGCGATTTTGTAATCATAAGCGCTTACTGCATTATGTATGCAACTATGAAATCATATAAAAATACAAAAAGAATAAAATAAAAAGCAAACGTATAAAAATTTGTAACAAAATGTGATGTAACACTGACGAAATAACCTTCTCCAACACCGTAAATTTTTTAATGCTCGGAAGAACTGTAATAAAATCGCATGCAGCTAATCCAACTGTAATACAAATAAACAGGTATAATAAAATATTAAGCATTTTACTGATATCTTAGTAAGTAGATTTTGAATTATAATATTTAAATTAAAAAGGGTTGACAATAGTATTTTCAAAATTGATTATAGATAATACACGATTTAATATCCTGGCCAGAGGATTTAATATACATTAGTCAATACTATGCGTTAAATATGTTTATAGGAGAGTAAATTACGTTAGAAAAACTAATGTCATTTCCTGTAGTTGGTTAGATTTTTGGCGTCTCGTCGTGCTTGTCTTTGCGCTCAAATGTCTCGTTCAACAAATATTGCAATGACAATTATGTAACGCTCTCGAAAAGTCGGCAGGTGCAGTTAGTAAAAGTTCTACACCTTTCTCTGCTAGCCGAGCGGATGCAATGTGTCTGTCAAGGCCGTGAACTCAAGTAGCTTCGAGACTGTTTGAGTACTACTAACTACGCAAATAACCTGGTACGCCGCTAAAAGAATAGACAATTATTCTGGAACATCTGCGAGACCTATACGAGCAACAGCAGCTGGGTTAGAGTTGAATTACACCTGGCGAGACTTTCAAGTGCTGATCAAGTGATTGTTGCGGATTAATGGAAAGTGATTATTGTGTTATAATTAGTGCGGGACATTAATAATTGATAATTGTTATTGCGTGTGGACAAATTTAACTTGAATTATTTTACGAGGTACCTTTTTGATTTCACATTGGTATTTGTGACTAATTAAAGCTGGTAATTTTTGACTTCATTGATGTCTGTATTTTGTTTCCACTGTACAGTACGACGATCCGTAAGACCGGGCGTCGTAACAATATGTATATGGGGCAGTTCCTAGACTATACTGTGATGTTTACATGATGGTTACATCTGGTGAGCGTAGAGAACATTCCGATACGGAAAATAGTTACTGGGTAATAACCAAATATTTACCCGTCCAATATTTAGAAAAACACATTTGCCATGCACACGCAAGCCACATACATATACTGTTTCGTTCTTAGTTCAATCCTGTTGTAAAAAACTAGGCGTGGCACATCTGAAACGATATTTGCTGCTTAATTAGAGACGTGTCTAACAGAAGAAGTACAGACGGTACAAAATATAACATCGATACTCTATACACACATGTAAATTGTTATAATTAGTCCTGACTAAAGTAAAATTTGTGCCACTGTGTCAGACCGAGTGCTTACTTTAGACTGTGTTTTACTTTATTCCACCAGTTAATGGCTTTTTTAATAAACAGTTTAAAAATACCAACAAAACAAAAAGTCAAGTATATTTTAAACGAAAATAGAAGCTGTGATAATTACCAGTGTACCGTATATTATGAGTTGCAATCAGAGAGTAATTCAATGCCTTCCAAATCTGTGACAAAACTTGCATCGTTACTTGAGTCAGCGTTACTATTGATAAGATTGTTTACAACGGCGTCGGTAATGTGGGGCAGTAGCCATACGTTATCTTCTTCCTTATGCTAGATACAATGACGCCACTTGTCCGCTGTTGTTTCATTCACCACCTTCTCATCAATTGTTTTATATCAAACAGCTTATATATGTTGTGTTGTGACAGGCAACATATCCTTTCAACTGGCTCCATATTACTGTATTAGGGTGCAGAATACAGTGATTAGGAGAAAGTCTTAAATCGACGTGCCCCGATTTAAGTGGTAAGATAACTCTCACATGACTGTACACACAATCTGTACATGCGCGTATCACATTATTGTGTGAACAGAGTCAACGCCCCTGACCAACAGCGATTCAGACTTGTCACGTGGGTTTGTTTACATCAGGATTGAACTAAGAACGGAAATAGTATACATCTGTAGTTGTGATCACATATGCACTGGTGGTTTGTTATAGCGTCAGGGTGATTGTTTACGATGGAAACGTTAACGTTTGTTTAAATGTGGCTAACAATTATATTAACTGTATTAATTCAGGTTTTATTTTCAGAGTTGAAGCTACGCGACTATGACCCATTGGAGGACGAGAGCGGCAACGCTGCGTGTCCAAAGTATTTCTGCTGTAAGACTGCATTACTATCGATTATGCTAACACTATTACTAACACTAACGTAAGGGACTATAGGAAAAATTATTAGTTAATTATGCATTGTAATAGTTGAACCTTATTTCTAAGAGATTACATTTTATTAAAAGATTAAGTCAATTACTCTCACGAATTACACGGTAACCAAATATTCCACACAAAGACTTCAACTAGTTTTTTTAAATGTTTTGTTAAATCTACGATTCTGTAGAGGAAAGGGCAGAAAAGCTTGCAGCTTTTGTCACCGACACAGAATACAATATTTGTCACATTATCGGTGGGAGCTACTTTGAATGTCAGTCCGCTTTCACTGTTTTTTAAGTAAACAACGTTGTGTTCTTTAGTGTTGTGTGTTGTGAAAACAAAGAACATTGTCTCAAGCTGAAATCTGTATTATTACAGCGCTATAAACAGTGGCGTATCTAAAATTTGGTTTGGGGGTCCGGGGTCGGGTCGGCTTCATACAAAACAAAAAACAAGTTAAGACTAATCATCAGTACTATCATTAAAGTGTCCGAAATCAGTCCCAATAAAATAAACAGTAATACCACAATAAAAATACGCGTTATTGAAACATTGTCTGCAAGATACTTGTTGAGTGAATTGTTTTTCCTATATTCCATATTTCAAACGTATACGCTAGTGCTGTGTAATAAACCTGTTTGTATATTTTGTATATTATAAAAGAGTTACTACTACATTAGATACATTAGAGTACACAGGTGATAAAAATAATAAAACAGCCTAAAAGTTAAGAGATTAAGAAAATTTGTCTACTTCTTCGACCCTCTGGGGGAGGATCCGCTCCCCGTAAATAACCCCCTAGCTGTACATAATTATTATTAGTCAATACTTCGTATGTAATAAAAGTTTGTAATGTAATAGTGAGTAATATGTAAATATTATTAATAATTTTTATGTTGTATGAAACGTTTCAATATTTCTTGCAGGTTTTCTGTATTAGGAATATTTCTTCAAATAATATATCCTTCTGCAAGTAAAATTTTAGAAATTATATTTTTGTGTTTTCATCCCTGGCTCACGTTTCACACAATTATTCTTCAGAAGATTCATATGAATTCATATAAAAAAAAAGGAAAATACAAAATATTTCTGTGACTCGCGCGTCAAGTGAAAACACAAAAATATAATTCATAAAATTTTACTTGCAGAAGTATATATTATTTGAAGAAATATAAATTACAATTTAAAATAGATTTATACTTTATAATATCGCTATAACAATTAAATCTATTTGCGTCATAATCCGAGGAGGCAATGTTTTCTGAAATTAGAGTAGGAATACCTGGAAATTTCGACCACTACTGCAAAGTTCCAAGTTGACTAATCATTGCGCAGTCAAAAACTGCAAACATTTTTGCTGTTTCCTCTGGTAGGCTGAAGTTTAATGCAAGCTTAAAACTAAGTTATACTAACTATACGTTTCTAACACTGCCCAAAATCATTCAATAAAATGTTCTTTTTGTAAGTAGAATAAATTACTGTTTTTAAAAATACTTTAACTTACGTTTATGTTTGTGTGTGTTTGAGGAGTATGCACTTAAATATAAAAAGCATATTAGTTAAGTCGATTCTTCACTTATGCATGTTTATTTTTGTCACAGAAATTGAATGATATTACATTTTTTTAAATAGTTTTTTGATCTTCAATGTTTGATTTTCAATTCATAAACTATGGTTCCGCAAAGGCTACCTCGTGCAAATTTGTATTTTCTAAAGTTTTGATACATTTCATGCATTTTATTGTTCTGTCGCTTCCAGATATTCAGACGATGGATTGGAAGTTGATAGTCTTCAGGTACCGAACGGAAATATTCATGTCAGTAAAGACTCTTCTAATACTATTGACCGTTTTTCTGCAGACGACAATATTCTTTTTAGTTATTAATTCGAGTATGGCATCGTGATTAGTTTTGTAGAGTTCGCAATGTTTTGAAACTGATACATTGTTGATCGTTAATATCAGGACTGATGACATAATCAAGAACTTTTGAAAATTGTGTATTTAATATATTATGTCTCTTACAAAATTTAAAAGAAGACCATACTCTTATATTTACATTTATCTATAGTGCTTACCCAGGAGTTTTCTCACATTCGTTCGTTAAGTTTATTTTTGTATTCGCTACTTATAGTTTCATACATTGCTTGAATAGTTTTGAGTAAAATGTTGCCCTTTACCTGTCAACGAGAGATTTACCAATGTTAATTTATGGCTATTAATTAGTTATTCAGTTTTGTCTTCAACATTTGAATATAGGATATTTTACTTTTTTAACTAACCAATTCACTTAACAATAGCGTGTCCAGTATCAAAGATATATACGATATGAATGTATATGTCTATTACAAGATTACAGTTGCTGTTCTGAAACGTATCTTATAGTAAAGTATACAATTCATCACGACTATAAGGACTGAACGGCTTTAGGTGAATCCAAATTTAAATAAAATTGTTATATACGAGAGTTAAAGTAAATATTTACGTTAGAAGTGAGGGTAAAAACTATTGACTTTATCGAATACGACTGATTAAAGATATTAATCTTGTACATATTAATCTAGTATATTTTATACTTAACAAATAAGCTTATGTAAATGTTGTAAATAAAGCAAGAGTAAATATTAATATAAAGCTGCAGTAGATAGTAGAGATCGGCTGCGCATTTATGTTTCCTGTGTAGGTTACAAGAGAACATATTTGTAAAATAAAGGAAAACTGTTTTCATAATGTCTGTTTCATTTTCTTATTAAACCCCAATGGAATCAATGGTATCCTTTTGTCCTGTCCTCCATTTGTTACTTACAAACAATGTGTTTACTATTAAGTATATTTGGTACAAATGTTGTTAAAAAGGTTGCTTTCCTGTAAGGTGTAAACTAGTACTAAGTGATCAACTAATTGAGCAAATGCATTCATTTTGGTTCCTTGTATGTGACTTGTCCTATGTTGGTGAGATGTATGTTGACACAAAACTAGAGACGTTTAATCACATGTGTGGAACGACAAGAGAACACTGAATGGAAAGGTCAGAAGAGACCTTCTTTTGAAATTTTATAAAATGAAGGTAGTGTCATGCGGCTTTTATGGCAGTGAGACATGGGCACTGAACGCAAACATCCAAAGTCGGATACAGGTTAGTGAAATAAGATTTGTACGATCAAAGGATAGATTTGTACGCGCCTAGGAGTATCGCGTAGGCACCGCGTAAGCAATGATGATATAAGCAATATATAATTTAAACGAAAGGATAAAGCTATACAAACAGGATTGGAGAGACCATGTTGAAAGGATCCATGAGAACAGGATACCAAAACAAGTATTGGTTTATAAACCAAAAGGGCGTCGGAAAATTGGAAGACCAAAGAAGAGATGGTCAGACCAAGGGATGCGCAACGGATCGTAAGGTCACAAACAGTCTGAGAAATAAGAAGTAGAAGAAGAATGTAAAAATATCGGTAAGTAATTGCTTCTTCTAAATATCTTACCAGTATTCCTGTCTGTTTTATATCAGGCCTTTTGTAGCTGTTTCCTTATTGAGCTAGCAATCAACTTCAAACTCTTGGCAGATAGAGTAAGTGCAAGATAATATTCGACCCACAACCAACTTTACAGGTAGGATAATTTTTGGTCAACGCCTCTAACCAAAAGCGATTTAGACTTCCCACATGGGTTTGTTTACATCAGGATTGTCCTTTGGGACAAGCCACAAACTTCTCAAAAAAAAAATAGGGACCCCACTTCTGGACGTATAGTAGGAATAGCGAGTGTTACTACAGTCTGATTACGGCAGAATATTCAAAATCTGTGACACTTTTGTACATTTTCTGTTAGATTTAACTCGCTACAGAGTGCGTAGTCTACGTATATGCTTACACACATAGGTCTACTAACACTTAATAAGCTTTACTGTCATAATGCGTGGAAACAATAGACTGAGGAACAGACAGAAACTTTCAGAAAATTTGTAGTCCTACATTAATAATTAATCTGGCGTTTGTTCAGACTATTTAACTTTTTCTGATAAATTGTATTAAAATAATCTCCAGGCATGGTAACTAAAAATATCTGTAATAATATACCGTATGTATAAAATCCCATTGAATGAAGAAGAAAGCAAGAAACAAAGAAATATTACCAAACAAATAGCAAATCCAATGGATACAAAATAAAAACTGTCAGTAAATTAGACAATAAATAAACTCACTAAACGAACACCTTATAAACCTTCGTGTACAAATCCCTCTATTAATGATGATATAAAATATATAAGCTTTATGTATTACGGAACATGACTCTCGAAAACTAAGCAAAGTATTTAAAGATATATATTTTAAAATATATTGTAACACAAGTAATATTATTTTTAATATAATAAAACCTAAAACTAAATCCAACGTTCACAATAAAAATGATTACAAAAATAGAAGGTCCGGATTCCAATAAATATAATGATAGGTTCCTTCAACATCGCAATTCGTTATAACCTAATAATTATAAGCCAAATTTAGCCACACACTGTTTTAATATCGTACATCAGTTTCATGACATTCAAAACGTCAAATTAATTAAAAACGTCAAAAAGGTAACAACATAAATATCTGGAGAAAATCACATTATTTAAAAACGCAATAATAACAATAATTTACTAATTAAAGAACAAATTTAAATAAAAACAAAACAAGATGATTTACTTAAAATTATACATTTATAAAATAATGAAAATAAAATGTTAAATACTTAATAAACAGCTGAATACGTAAGCAAACATTATAGCAGTCGAAATTTTAAATCGTAGTAAAATCGATTATTTGTTAATTCATATAAAAATTTCTGAAAATGTAGAAATATTTATTATTTAAAGACGTATTCACGTAATAACTGATAACCTCATACGGTAGATGACAATAGCAGCAACGAAGCTATGCCGACATCGACTCCATGGCCGTGGGGGAGTGTGGAGAATGAACAGTTGCAAGTTTGCTGGAGGACTCACCAAAAGCCATTCCGCCCTCTACCATACTATATTACTGACAAAAATCTTTAGGCTTACAGCTTATAGGTTCTGTCGTTCAATCAGTACAAGTTATCAGCAACAATAACGGAATTCGATATTTTTCGCTAGTGGAGTCAAACTGCTACAGAAGAAAAACTGCCAGTATTAACATCCGGGGAAGCGAAAATATATCCTTCCGAGTTCTGATTTTTAATCCACAAACTGATCTTAGATTCACAGACGTTTTTCTTCTACTTTTTTCTGTTCTTGTTCTTGTTTCCTTCTTCTTCTACTACTACACCGAATGGAGTAGATAACCAAAACTTGTTCCGATATCCGTCCTGTTACCGTACCGAAAGCTCCGTACCCCTAATTAGTCTAAAAAATGTATTCTTGTTTTACATATAGAACAACAGTCATCAAAATCGTCATTTTCGCAACACGGCGTAGGTAAGAGACTACCTGTTCCGCCTTTAAAAATTCTCCAGCCATATCTTACTGGGTGTACCCACACACCTGTGTCCTATAGGTTCCTATTTCCAGACTTGTTCGGCCGGTTTAGAATTTGACATTATTTCTGAAATGTTCTTTCCACCGTTGTTTGTAATATTTTAATTTTTCATTCAAGATAAAAACGTGTGAATCTTTTCTTATGGTATCATTCTTTATACGGTCCAAGATTAGAACATCTTAAGAACGCTATCTCCGAGGCTTCTACTTTACTTTCTTGTTTCTTGGTTATTGTTCATAATTCACACCCATAGAACAGTACAGGGGCTGCCATAACTTTATAAAACTTTACTTTTGTGTTCAACGTAATCGAACAATAGTAATTTTAATAATTTTTATGTATACCAGTAGTTAATGTATACTATCTATACTAGAGAAAAATAATAGGCAGAAAACATTGTCAATACTTTTTGTATCCAAGTGTTGTGTTTGATATTCCTTTCTACTAAAAACATTATCACTGTCTCCATCCATCTTGAGTCTGTTTACAAAGCACAGAAACCATGGTAGTAAAGTAAAAACAGCAAACACGTGGCAAAAGTACGTTTTCTAAATGTCAAAGTGAGCGTTATATTGTCTGTATGACAAATACTTTGTTACAAAGCAAGGGAAACTACACTATATACAAGGCTGGAATCATTTGGTTCTATTAAACAATTCAATCTGATAAAAACCGCATTATACCTGTAATCTTCTAACGTCACATTATAAAATAATCTTCTGTATCGTACCTTATAGACAACATCAGCAAAGGAAAGAAAATATTAATTTCATCTTTCAGAAGCATATATCATTTTAATTCTGTATTCTTAAAAACTTGTACATTTATACAGAACTACCATGTATTAATTTAAAACCAAACAAGAATTTTGTGGTCAAGCAACTACACTTATGATTTGCTTCAGTAATAATAGGCCTATATGGAAACTTATTTTTACCGGCTTGCAAGTCATCGGATCTGCCAAGGTTTTGTAGGGTAGTTAAATGTTAAATTAAAAAAAAATTAAAATCCAAAACGCTTATGTAAATTATATACTGTCACATATACTAATGTGTACACACAAATAGGTAACGATTACATGCGTTCTACATTCATTATATTCACTAAAGTAGACAAATAATATTTATAAATATATTTCAAATTACATAAAAGTATACAAAGTAAAATACGGCAATTGTATCTCAAAAATGTTTTTGAAAAAACATTATCGATGAATTTACTATTATTGTTTAAGCTTTTCTATAATGTAAATCTGTAAACATGTATATTGTTACAAAACTGAGTCTATGAAATTGTGGAATCGTGATTCAAAATGATTTAGTGTTTTCCGATGTATCACGACGAACAATTTTCATCTTCTTGGATGTTCCACAAGTCATTTTGAAAGTCTATCACAACTTTGTCTATCCATTGTCTTCAACTTTTCCTTGCCTTGCCTGACGTTGGGTTCACAGTTCAACATTTGCACTGTGACTCTGATTTCAATGATTTTTTTGTGTGCACATTTAACTACTTATATGTTATTAAGAGTACATATTGTAATAATTTCTGTTAGCCAGCTACTTGCCTCTAAAAAAGACTTTGTTTGGTACTAGTACTTTTCTGTATTATCTTTCAATGACCATGTCTTAGTATTTTTTTTTTCTAATTCGCCGGTAATATACATGCAGAGATTTCATGATATTTCTCTAGTTTTGAAAATTAATATACGTAATGCTGTCTATACTAGTTGTTTATTGAGTTTTGTTAAATACGTATGTTTTGGGGGCGCTTACCACCCTCAGTACAGAAATATTCAGTACTCGACATACTCATCTAGAAAAAACATAAACAAATAACTAATACGATATACACAAACAGATATAAAGACTGAGAAGATTATAAAGGTTGGATCTCACTACAATCCTCAAGAAAAAATTTTCAACACTTAGAACATGCAGTCTTCCGGGAGAAAGGACACTATTTCATCAAGTGATTATACAGCTTAAAATAAGAAAATATGTCATACATAATCACAGTTCCGAAAATGCTTTTGTTTTGAGTTATAGCCGGTTAAAAATTTAATACACGTTCCTGTTCTGAAAGAATGAAAATAAAATATAAAAATTTCTAGAAAACAAATTATGGCATAAAGATTTAGGCATTTCAAATGTTGTTTAGCTTAAAGTATAACAAGAAAATAATTTCAGAGCTCTTTCTACAGTATTTTTAAAGAAAACAGCTAAAAACACTGACTCAGAAACCTAACATTTTTAGATCAGATAAACAATATTATTGTTACAATGCTAGTAAACAATTAAAATTTTGAATAATATTTTGTAGAGGATACAACTCCAAAAAAGTTGATGTAAATAATAATGTCAGTGACAAACGAGCAAAGTTTCAGAAATATGATTTTAATGAAACGATTTTTAACACTTGGTATAAAGTGTTTATGAAAAAATTCAAGATAAAATATTTTACTTACAAAACTCTTAAAATATTAAGAAACTTTTTTATTTTTATTTATTTCTTAAATAAGGAAAAATTAATTTCGTAAAATTCTAGATATTTATTTCGTAACGTGCAATATATATCAATAAAATGATAACTCTAGTTATTTAGTTGACTCTTAGGCCTATACTGTGCAATACATTGACTCATAATCTGCACTGGAAAAATTTTAATCTACGGTAACACCAGCGAGAAGTTTTGGTTGATACCATCACAAATAACACTTGATTTATCCATAACCAGTAGTCGTGAAAGAATACAGTGATTAACCCAATCACAGACGTGGCTGACGTATATTTACAAATTAATCGTCGTGTTCAAATTATCGTTTCCATGAAACATGAAACCAATTAAGAATATCGTTCTCAAGCAAATTCTTAAAATCTTTATAATGTACCTCAAAATTTAGAACAGTGGTAAGCTCTACAATCGAAAGTTCTTACATTTCCATTTCAAAATCTGAACGTTTAAACTAAACAGAATAATAGGCATGGATAAATAAGTGGGGCATTTTTCAAAGACAGTTGAAATAGAATTTTAGTTTGAACAAACCCAAATTAAATGTACATTATAAACACAAAGATACTTGGACTTTCTATTGAACGAATAGTTCCTTCACAAAATGTCGAATTTAATGAAAAACTATTCATTAGTACTAAGTACTCACATTAGTACTTAGTACCGCTTAGGTGAGTATACAGAAGGACATTAATTGCACATCGCGAGATACATCTACATTAGCATTTGTATTAAAAACTAAAATATTGAAAAGAAATTAAAGTTTCTGTAACTTGTAAAAGTCTCCTAAAGCCCCAAAAACATATTGTAAGGAGAATACTATCGAATAGACCAGAACATTCTCCACACCCCGTCAAGTGTGGAGGCGTTGCCTCAGTCAAGGCCGCTCAAAAGTAGGTTCCAGTGTATTCAAGAACACTTGAGATACGCATCAAGTGGCGTGATGTGAAGATGAAAGATTTCTAGAAGGCGTGCGCTACCTATAAAAAGCAATTACAGCAGGCTTGTCAGGTCAGTGGTATTGAGCGATTTCTTTAGTGTTTGCAGAAGTATTGTAGCGAAGTGTTGTGTTATGATTAGTGCGGAATTCTTTATAGTTGACATTATTTTTGCGTGTGGACAATATGTACTTGAATTTTAACAGACAATCTTGTCGATTACTAATTATTAATTGTGATTGTATTTTGTTTTCCACTGTACCATGCGACGATCATTTACAATTTAACAATATAAAAGTATACTCATGTAATGATTAGGCCTACATACATTAACACATTATCAATACTAGGAGATATAAAACTGTAGGAATACACTTTTATAATTATACACTATTTATACACTTATATACTATATATGGAAACGGCCAATGTAAAACTGTACTTAAGTAGACAAATGTGGACAGGTGTTAAATATCGGTATGGAGAACCATACATGACTTCCATGTTCTAAGATTTATATTTAAAATCATATTCGAAATGAAATATTTCCATAGAAACTACATCTTTCTACTTATTGCTTCAGCATTAACCACAGTACTGTGGTCACTAACGTATACCACCTCACGTTTTCGCACTCGATTTTCACCGATGATGGCAGTCGATTGCACTGCCAAAAAGTCTGGTTTTGCAGAAAACATTGGACGGCTAAAGAGCCCGGGAAGTAATTTTAACAAAAAACTACTTCTTTGTTGCCGATAACGTAGTACACATATAAAAAATTCTCCCCTCCACCTTCAACTATAATTTTTAATAATAGAAAATTACCCCCACCCCGTTCACCTAACCTCTTCATTTATAGATATTTCATCTACGTTTCTACAGTGGATTACTATGAGCTTCTTATCAGGATACTTTATTTATAAAAATTAAGTACTTTACTCTTGTTAAATCATAAAACGTTTCAGGTAAACTACCCCTTTCTCTTAACCGATCTTCCCCAAAATCAACAGACCTTCCGTCCTCTACAATTCAGGGAAGCATGCAAAAAAATATTTGATTCTGTTTGAATGTGCGGCAGTTATCGTTCGTCGTGAAACCATTTCTCTTGTTACAACATAAAATGTTGCAGGTAAACTACCCCTTTCCCTTAACTGATCTTCACCAAAATCAATAGACCTTGAGCTCTCTGCAACTCAGGAAAGGGTGCAAAAAATTATTTGATTCTCATTGAATTTTCGGCAGTTATCGTTCGTCATAGAAAAAATACCCTTGTTAAAACATAAAACGTTGCAGGTAAACTACCCCTTTCCCTTAACCGATCTTCAACAAAATCAACAGACCTTGAGTTCTGTATAATTCAAAAAGGTATGCAGAAGAGTAGTTGATTCTGTATTAATGTACGGCAGTTATCGTTCGTCAAAAAAAAAATTACCCTTGATAAAACATTAAATGTTGCTGGTAAACAACCCTATTCACTTAACCGATCTTCACCAAAACCAACAGGTCTTGAGAACTCTACATTTCAGGGCAGTATGCAAAACATTATATGATTCTGTTTGAATTTGCGGCTGTTATCGTTTGCCATATAAAATACCCTTGATAAAACAAAAAACGTGTCTGGTAAACTACCCCTTTCCCTTAACCGATCTTCACCAACACCAACTGGTATTGAGAACTATACAATACTGGGCTGTATGAAAAACATCATTTGATTCTGTTTGAATTTGCGGCTGTTATCGTTTACCATAGAAAAAATTACCCTTGATAAAAAACCGTTGCTGGTAAACTACCCCTTTCCTTTAACCGATCTTCACCAAAAACGACAGGTCTTGAGAACTCTACAATTTAGAGCTGTATACAAAATATTATATGATTTTGTTTGAATTTGCGGCGCTTATCGTTTGCCATAAAAAATACCCTTGTTAAAACATAAAACGTTGCAGGTAAACCTCCCCTTCCCCTTAACCGATCTTTACCAAAATCAACAGATCTTGAGAACTCTACAATTCAGGGCTGTATGCGAAACATTATTTGATTCTGTTTGAATTTGCGGCTGTTATCGTTTTTCAAACAAACAAAATTACCCTTGATAAAAAAAAACCGTTGCCGTTAAACTACCCCTTTCCCTCAACCGATCTTCACCAAAAACAACAGGTCGCGAGTACTCTACAAATCAGGGCTGTATACAAAAAATTATTTGATTCTGTTTGAATTTGCGGCTGTTATCGTTTGCCATAGAAAAAAATCTACAGACATAGACAGACAGACACACACACAGACAGACCGACACACACACAGACACTTTTCGAAAAACGACTTTTTTCATGTTTTGAGTGTAGTACAATCAGAATCTGCAATAATCTCGAACACGATTTTTTTTGCCATCACCATATGTTTCTGAAGGACAACTATTAATGGCTTCAACTACAGTCTCAGAAATACCCATTTGTGTTATGCCTATATCTGAAGGAAAGACAAGTACTTCTGGCACAGAAAACCTCTCATTGTTCAGTCTTAATGTTTGCTGAAACAAAAAAAACCATTTCCTTAAGGAACATGGAAGTAAAAATGGGATTATGTTTTAGGAAAAATATTGGACAGACAAAAAAGGGGCATACCGAATTCGATAGAATAAAACAGGATCTTATGTTGTGCTAACGTACGGGATATCAGTAAAATCAATAAAAGACAATCGTAATCGACAAATAAAAGTTTTGGCAAAGAAGTCCTTGGCTGGAAGGAAAAATATCGGTATGGAGAACCATACATGACTTCCATATTCAAAGATTTATATTTAAAATCATTTTCGAAATGAAATATTACCATAGAAACTACTTCTTTCTACTTACTGCTTCAGCCTTAACCACAGTACTGTGGTCACTAACGTATACCACCTCACGTTATCGCACTCGATTTTCACTGATGATGGAAGTCGATGGCATTGCCGAAACGTCTGGTTTTGTAGAAAACATTGGACTACGGCCAAATATCCCGGGAAGGAATTTTAACAAAAACTACTTCTTTGTTGCCGATAACGTTGTACACATATATATATATAAAAAATATGCATAAAATTAATGGCTTGTATAAGTTAATGATTGATCTCCATTAAGTAGTGCTCAAGTTTCCAAAGTTTTAATATTATGATGTCCGTAATTAAAATATCAGAGCAGGTTTAGTGTGAATGAGGGTACACTGTGGACAAAAATTTTCAACATTTCCTATTGAGCGTTGCTTAGAGTAAAGCTGCGAATCTACAGTGTATGTTTCACAGAACAAACACGCGAAAAAGAAGGAGCGCTCCGAAGTCACTCATGGACCCTCAGCATCTTGGAGAGGGTACATTCCCTAAAGACGAAAAGTCTGTCTATGAATCGTTCCTCTGTAAACACGTGCAGTTACAATGCCCAGCGATCCACAGGAAGCAAATTGATGTCCATTTTTTCGGCTTGCACGCGTAATGTTGGTGTGGGTTTCGGCACTTTCCATTTAAAAAGCGTGCAAATTTAAGAAAATAAATATTAGTGAGGCCAGAAATAACGCGAATTGTGTGTGTGTGTGTGTGTGTGTGTGTGTGTGTGTGTGTGTGTGTGTGTGTGTCTTCCCTGCCTTTTTATTGCTGTAGTCATAATAATAAAATGGAAACGTAAACATTACATAACTGAGATATGCTTACCTGCCAGGAACGATGTATTATTTTATACATGTATATTAACTCATACATAATTTACATTAAAATGAAAAAATTATAATTTTATTGCCTGGCAACAAAATTATTTTATATTTAACAATTACCATTGTTTGAAAAAGTTTAAATGAATTTTCAAGTACTTTACTGTTGTTAAAACGTAAAACGTTGCCGATAAACTACCCCTTCCCCTTAACCGATCTTCACCAAAATCGAAAGTCCTTCAGATCTCTACAATTCAGGGACATATGCAAACAATTATTTGATTCTGTTTGAATTTGCGGCTGTTATCGTTTGCCATATAAAACACCCTTGTTAAAACATAAAACGTTGCTGGTAAACTACCCCTTTCCCTTAACCGATCTTCACCAAAAACAATAGGTCTTGAGAACTCTACAATTCAGGGCTGTATGCGAAACATTATTTGATTCTGTTTGAATTTGCGGCTGTTATCGTTTGCCATATAAAACACCCTTGATAAAACATAAAACGATGCTGGTAAACTACCCTATTCCATTAACCGATCTTCACCAAAAACAATAAGTCTTGAGAACTCTACAATTCAGGGCTGTATGCAAAACATTAGTTGATTCTCTTTGAATTTACGGCAGTTAACGTTCGTCATAGAAAAAATACCCTTGTTAAAACATAAAACGTTGCAGGTAAACTACCCCTTTCCGTTAACCGATCTTCAAAATGTTGCTGTACGATAATATTTTAAAAGATTGAAAGTAAGGCGGCTTTCATACTTGATAATTTTATAGTTTCCAAGGACAGATGGCACACCTTTTTTGCTTTGGTGGCAATATCACCTACCCCATTGACACTTACTGAAGCGTCAAAACAAGCACACTTCAAGCGAGATGCACATGCTTCAGTTATGAAAGAAGCATGGGACGCGCTATCCAGGATGGCCCTAACTACAATATAACCACCATTTGGAGACGACAAGACTGCTAGACAGGTGGCTAACAGAACCCCTGCAGGATGGGGCAGAGACACGGTCAGAGTAGTGCTAGACAGATCAACTTGGTCAACAAGCGATGACCCCGAAGCCTTGAATTCAGCAGTGTCAGAAATCTGTGAACGAGACGGAGACGGACGGGCATTTTTGAATTGAAGTAAAGTGTGGTGGTACTTAGAGCCACACGTTTTGCACCTGTTTTTGCACGAGCCCGAATGTTTATGTTGGAGGCATGAAAGACAACATTTTTTATTTTAAGACTTTGAAAACGATCCCTAGGGTCCCTACTCAGCCACGCCGGACACTTGCGAAGCACATGGGTCCGGGAATCGCAATGAAGGCAACGTGAACTAGATGCATCCCGTTGCGTAACCTCCGCAGATAACGTAGACACAGCAAGAGGAGTAGCCTTAGAAAAGGAAACCTTCTGGGTTTTCTGGTGGCTAGTGCTAGGAAGAGCAGGTAAAGCCGATTCCAAAGATGCCTGTTCTTTCTGTTCCGCCATAGCGGTTAAAAATGTCATAATTTCTGTTTGGGCAGGGAGATTCTCTTTGTCCGTAACAGACGCCTCAAAGCGTTCACGCAATGATAGATCCAGCCTAGACAATACAAAAGATGCATATATTGCTTGATATATATCAGCAATGTTTAGAGCTGACAACGCTGAAAAGTTAGCATTGAAGCTGTCCACCAACTTTCTAATAGACGCAGCTGATCGCATAGAAGCGGCTGGTAACTGAAGCAGATTGGTACAATAAACCCGGGCGGCCGAACGAGGATTGTGATAACGACTGTTAAGAGTTGACAGTGCAAGCGAATAACTCTCATCAACTATGGGAAGCGCGGCAACTTTCTCATATGCCTCACCCTTAAGATGAGTCAGTAAATATAACAATTTTTGCTTTGGAGTGAGGGCAGGACTTTCGTCCACTAATGTGGTGAACTTTGACCAAAACTCGGACCAACATTTGGCCTGGCCATCAAAACAAGGTAACGAAAGCTTCGGCAACTCATGAACGAGAACACCTGAGTGCCCGCCACTTGCCGATGAAAACCGACCGGAACCAACCGGTATCCCTGGTTTTGTTAGTTTGGACGCTAAAATGCTACCCCGGACATAAATATCCTTAATTAGAGCTACCACCGAAAAAATGTGGTCCTCGTCCAATCCCTGGGGCAATGACTCGGCCGATAGGTAAGGATCAACCTTACCTAGAAGGTCCTGATATTCTTCGGACAACCTGGAGGCCAAAATACCGGCTTCATGTTGATCCACGGCTCTCAATTGCGGCAACCCTTCCAACTTATTTATTAAATGCTGCAACGCAAGTATTCCCACCGAAGTGGTCCGGTCAAAAGCTGCCAGCGACAATTTAGCAGGCATACTGAATTAAAAAATATCGCGCAACCGACAACCACCCTTAACAAGAGAATTAGAAATTGAACAATAATCACGACCCGACTTAGCCTAACAGTGATCGAGATAACTAGGCGTCTGACACAACTACTTTTCATACACAATACCGAGCAAGATAAATACAAAAGTAAATTAGTGCAAGGCAAAATACAACTTACACAATCCAACAGGCGAATAGTACCAAACACAATAAATTAAACACGCAACAAATTAATTTACACAGTGCAAAAGCACGACAACAAAAACACAAGTTGCACAAGATTACAGCACATACGGTGCAAAATAATGGTACACAAAAGTGCACCCAAAAACAAACATGTATAATACCAAATAGAATAAATACACACAAAACACAGCAAAGTACAATGTACAACAATTCACCAGTTACCGAACCAAACACAATAACTGGGACACATTAAATGCCAAAATTGATGGTCAACGCGTCGTGTATGGACAGGATATCGCATATGCAAAATATAAACCGCACCTAAAGGTAATAGTCATGCCAAAAAATTAAATACAAAAGCAGGCTATACCGACCCCGGATAACCTAAAACCAACCCGTTCCCTTTACGCCTGACAGTCGCAAACACGTAGCGCACAATTTCACGTGGAACGCAAACCGTAACAAGACGGAAACAAACTTCACCAGACTTGACCCAGTAATTAAACGACTACCCAAAAAACAAGATGCAAAATTTTGACACAAAATTTGCCCACCTGGCCATGCACACACGACGACACTGCTGACCACAAGAAACCGCATTGAAACGCAAACTCGTAGTTCACATGCGTACGTATTATACCAACGTGCTTCCATGCAATAGCATGCAAATGACGAACATTCATGAAATTTGAAAAATTAACGGCATGCAAAACAACCACGAGCAGGCACAAAAAACGAAACGGCACGGCACGTTGGTAATTAAAATAAAAATCACGCAGCCAAAACTGACTTATAACCCATTTACTGAATCTCGAACCATCAGCAGCAACATGCACAGAATTACGAAACACGTGCTACCAGTCGTGACGGCAAGCAATTTAATGGAAAAGCTAGCAACCTCATGAATCCTCTGGTAGTAAACAGATGTACGATAATATTTTAAAAGATTGAAAGTAAGACGGCTTTCATACTTGATAATTTAATAGCCTCAGGTGAGCTCTATAGCAGCAGCATGCAGAATTGCTAACAAGACATAAATAATATAAAAATGACTTACCGTATCTCACGACTGGGTTGATCCTGACACTCAAGGCAGGATAGACTGGTTGGGAAAAGGATAGGTTACATGTACGGAGTTCTACCTGCCGAGGAGACCCGACCCGTGGATGATAACACTAAGATGGCTGGCGTGCGACAAAAGCTACAAGTCCATTCCCTTCATGGGCCCTACAAAAGCCATAGTGCCAACATCGGAAAATAAAAATAATGACCGGTTCGATCCGAAATACCGAACAGTTGCTGGTAAACAACCCTATTCACGTAACCGATCTTCACCAAAACCAACAGGTCTTGAGAACTCTACATTTCAGGGCTGTATGCAAAACATTATATGATTCTGTTTGAATTTGCGGCTGTTATCGTTTGCCATATAAAATACCCTTGATAAAACAAAAAACGTTTCTGGTAAACTACCCCTTTCCCTTAACCGATCTTCACCAACACCAACTGGTATTGAGAACTCTACAATATAGGGCTGTATGAAAAACATCATTTGATTCTGTTTGAATTTGCGGCTGTTATCGTTTACCGAAGAAAAAATTACCCTTGTTAAAAAACCGTTGCTGGTAAACTACCCCTTTCCTTTAACCGATCTTCACCAAAAACGACAGGTCTTGAGAACTCTACAATTCAGGGCTGTATGCAAAATATTATATGATTTTGTTTGAATTTGCGGCTCTTATCGTTTGCCATAAAAAATACCCTTGTTAAAACATACAACGTTGCAGGTAAACTACCCCTTTCCCTTAACCGATCTTTACCAAAATCAACAGATCTTGAGAACTCTACAATTCAGGGCTGTACAGAACAGACACGCGAAAAAGAAGGAGCGCTCCGAAGTCACTCATGGACCCTCAGCATCTTGGAGAGGGTTCATTCCCTAAAGACGAAAAGTCTGTCTACGAATAGTTCCTCTGTAAACACGTGCAGTTACACTGCCCAGCGATCCACAGGAAGAAAATTGATGTCCATTTTTTCGGCTTGCACGCGTAATGTTGGTGTGGGTTTCGGCACTTTCCATTTAAAAAGCGTGCAAATTTAAGAAAATAAACATTAGTGAGGCCAGAAATAACGCGAATTGTGTGTGTGTGTGTGTGTGTGTGTGTGTGTGTGTGTGTGTGTGTGTGTGTGTGTGTGTGTGTGTGTGTGTGTCTTCCCTACCTTTTTATTGCTGTAGTCATAATAATAAAATGGAAACGTAAACATTACATAACAGATATGCTTACCTGCCAGGAAAGATATATTATTTTATACATGTATATTAACTCATACATAATTTACATTAAAATGAAAAAATTATAATTTTATTGCCTGGCAACAAAATTATTTTATTTTTAACAATTACCATTGTTTGAAAAAGTTTAAATGAATTTTCAAGTACTTTACTGTTGTTAAAACGTAAAAGGTTGCCGATAAACTACCCCTTCCCATTAACCGATCTTCACCAAAAACGACAGGTCTTGAGAACTCTACAATTTGGGTCTGTATGCAAAATATTATATGATTTTGTTTGAATTTGCGGCTCTTATCGTTTGCCATAAAAAATACCCTTGTTATAACATAAAACGTTGCTGGTAAACTACCCCTTTCCCTTAACCGATCTTTACCAAACTCAACAGATCTTGAGAACTCTACAATTCAGGGCTGTATGGGAAACATTATTTGATTCTGTTTGAGTTTGCGGCTGTTATCGTTTGTCAAACAAACAAAATTACCCTTGATAAAAAAAAACCGTTGCCGGTAAACTACCCCTTTCCCTCAACCGATCTTCACCAAAAACAACAGGTCGCGAGTACTCTACAAATCAGGGCTGTATTCAAGAAATTATTTGATTCTGTTTGAATTTGCGGCTGTTATCGTTTGCAAAAAAAAAATCTACAGACACGGACAGACAGATGGACAGTCAGACACACAGACAGACCGACACACACACAGACACTTTTCGAAAAACGACTTTTTTTCATGTTTTGAGTGTAGTACAATCAGAATCTGCAATAATCTCGAACACGATTTTTTTTGCCATCACCATATGTTTCTGAAGGACAACTATTAATGGCTTCAACTACAGTCTCAGAAATACCCATTTGTGTTATGCCTATATATTGAAGGAAGGAAAAGTACTTCTGGCACAGAAAACCTCTCATTGTTCAGTCTTAATGTTTGCTGAAACAAAAAAAACCATTTCCATAAGGAACATGGAAGTAAAAATGGGATTATTTTTTAGGAAAAATATTGGACAGACAAAAAAAAGGGCATACCGAATTCGATAGAATAAAACAGGATCTTATGTTGTGCTAACGTACGGGATATCAGTAAAATCAATAAAAGACAATCGTAATCGACAAATAAAAGTTTTGGCAACGAAGTCCTTGGCTGGAAGGAAAAATATCGGTAAGGAGAACTATACATGACTTCCATATTCTAAGATTTATATTTAAAATCATTTTCGAAATGAAATATTACCATAGAGACTACTTCTTTCTACTTACTGCTTCAGCCTTAACCACAGTACTGTGGTCACTAACGTATACCACCTCACGTTATCGCACTCGATTTTCACTGATGATGGAAGTCGATGGCATTGCCGAAACGTTTGGTTTTGTAGAAAACATTGGACTACGGCCAAATATCCCGGGAAGGAATTTTAACAAAAACTACTTCTTTGTTGCCGATAACGTTGTACACATATTGCAACGCAACAGAAATGCTAGCATTTATGTTTCATAAAGACGGTTCACAGAATAATAAACAAATTGATATTTAAACCCATAATAGAACAGAGATCCAATAATTACAATTATAATCATAGACAAAATTAAATAAGGATGCAAGGTAGTGTTGACTAGAATAAACGAACCTGTAAGATAAATAATAGCTAATGATATATGTTTAATGAAAAGCAAAACAAAAACATGAAACAATGACTTAATTTATGGTAATAACAAATAAGAATTTTGTGTTAAGAAGTATTATTTTATGACAAAAATGTTATGATAAAGTTTATGTGATGTTATATCAAATATGTGTTGAGTTAGTGAAAAATAATGAAACAAGTTGTATTATTCAATGACTGTTGTAGAATGAAGTGTGAGGCAGTTAATCAATGTTCATAAATTCGAATTTTGTTGTATGTGATCAAGAGATCAAGATAAAATTGTTATTAGATATAGAAAAATAATTGTTTATATAAGTGCTAATAATTAAGATTTGATTGTATGTATGAATTTATATAAAAGGGACTATAGATGCCTAACAGACATAACCACAGGTAGATCAGTTTACAATAAAAGGCCTAACAGGCAAAACTACTATATAAACACTCATAACATAAAGATTAGGTGCATCAATTAATAATAATTAATAAATACGCTATGAAGAGCTAGAAAAAAAACATTAAATTAATAATAATATTTAATAAAATTTATACAAATTATAATAATACCATAATGCCATAATATCGATTGGTAAAATATAATATCGAAGGTGGATTAAATATAATAAAAAAGAAAAAAACGGACTTATATCAAAAAACCAGTAGAATATGTGTATAAAATAATAAACCAACTATCGGTAAAGTTCCATTCCGATAGGACAGCAAATTGATAAAGAATAGACAAAAAATATATGAAAGAAACACTATATATTCAAAAAATGTGGAAGGCAGAAATTATTATATGTTGCTAGGGACGACAAATAAGAAAAAGAAGTGGTTGATTTAGACAAGACAAGAATTGCTTTGAATGAAAAAAAAGTGATGAGAATAAAAACCCAAGAATAATCTATTTAATTGTAATATTCGAAATTACCAGATACGATTAAAAAAATACAAAAGTCTAATTACAATATTTACGTCTACTACCAATACAGATAAACAAAATAACACTACAATATGAAATGATAATAGAGAGTAAATAATTGAAGTCTACAAGAAAGAACTTGAACTGTCCCATATCCGAAGGGAATGGATGAGATATTAATCAAATAGAAAGAATTAACAATAACACAATTAATAATATTCACTACACCAGAAATTATAACCTTGCAAATACACGGAACAACACTAATTGCTTCAACCGAAGGAAGAACTTATTTGGATCCTGGCGGTGCAGAAGAAACATCAATCGGGCTGTAAATCAATCCAGCAGCTGTATTCCGAAGTGGACAGGACAAGAATTACTCTTATTAAACCGAAGAAAGAAAAACCGTACTGCATAATCATCCAAAACATTAAATTTAGCGATCAACCGCCTACACGATTTGCTTCGTTCGAGTCTGGTAAATTATATTATATTAATCATACTAAATACACAACACATAAATTTTGTAAATCTTGCATTCTTATCTATGTATTTTTAGTCTTCCCCACAGTTACAAGAACCTTCACACCCTGAAATAAATTAAATACAAATCAAAACATAATATATAACTAAATATAAATAAAGGATTAAATTAATCAACAATCGATACCTGAAGTCTATAGTCCAAGCATATGTTAATTAGAACATATCTTATTTAATGTGAATTAAGTAAACAAATAAAGAACCTTTATATATTTGTCAAATCTTGTTATTTGGAGTATGGTTTAGTGAACTGGGAACAAAAAGTAACTGAATAAGTATAGAATAAATGGTTAATATAAACATCGAAATAACCTATAAGTTTCGTTGAGCCGATACTGCAGCGCTTATAGCGGAATTATCTGACACCAAAGAGGGAGCGTAAAATTACGAAATTAGACAGATCTCTCTTCAAGGTATAATAGGGTTGGATGAAATTGTAGAATAACGATTAAATTGTTTAAGTTCTAGGCACACTAACACTGATAATTATTAAAGAGTTAAGTTAATATTAATTAATTACATCCATATATTCCACAACTCCAAATATCTCCGAGATTTATATAATTAAAGTAATACAAAACAAATTGACAAATACAACAGTGGGGTTTTAAGGAGAGGAAACCCGTGTATGTACAAATTGACGCATCCAACGTGCGGCAGAATACCCTCTAAAACCCGTTTAGATACAAATTGGCTTCCATCGCGGGGCTTGAACAGTAGCGGCAACACCCGTTTAGATACAATATATATATATATATATATATATATATATAATATGCATAAAATTAATGGCTTGTATAAGTTAATGATTGATCTCCATTAAGTAGTGCTCAAGTTTCCAAAGTTTTAATATTATGATGTCCGTAATTAAAATATCAGAGCAGGTTTAGTGTGAATGAGGGTACACTGTGGACAAAAATTTTCAACATTTCCTATTGAGCGTTGCTTAGAGTAAAGCTGCGAATCTACAGTGTATGTTTCACAGAACACACACGCGAAAAAGAAGGATCGCTCCGAAGTCACTCATGGACCCTCAGCATCTTGGAGAGGGTTCATTCCCTAAAGACGAAAAGTTTGTCTATGAATCGTTCCTCTGTAAACACGTGCAGTTACACTGCCCAGCGATCCACAGGAAGCAAATTGATGTCCATTTTTTCGGCTTGCATGCGTAATGTTGGTGTGGGTTTCGGCACTTTCCATTTAAAAAGCGTGCAAATTTAAGAAAATAAACATTAGTGAGGCCAGAAATAACGCGAATTGTGTGTGTGTGTGTGTGTGTGTGTCTTCCCTGCCTTTTTATTGCTGTAGTCATAATAATAAAATGGAAACGTAAACATTACATAACTGAGATATGCTTACCTGCCAGGAACGATATATTATTTTATACATGTATATTAACTCATACATAATTTACATTAAAATGAAAAAATTATAATTTTATTGCCTGGCAACAAAATTATTTTATTTCTAACAATTACCATTGTTTGAAAAAGTTTAAATGAATTTTCAAGTACTTTACTGTTGTTAAAACGTAAAAGGTTGCCGATAAACTACCCCTTCCCCTTAACCGATCTTCACTAAAATCGAAAGTCCTTCAGATCTCTTCAATTCATGGACGTATGCAAAAAATTATTTGTTTCTGTTTGAATTTGCGGCTGTTATCGTTTGCCATATAAAATACCCTTTTAAAACATAAAACGTTGCTGGTAAACTACCCCTTTCCCTTAACCGATCTTCACCAAAAACAATAGGTCTTGAGAACTCTACAATTCAGGGCTGTATGCGAAACATTATTTGATTCTGTTTGAATTTGCGGCTGTTATCGTTTGCCAAAAAAAATGCCCTTGATAAAAAAAACCGTTGCGGGTAAACTACCCCTTTCCCTCAACCGATCTTCACCAAAAACAATATGTTGTGAGTACTCTACAAATTAGGACTGTATGCAAAAAATTATTTGATTCTGTTTGAATTTGCGGCAGTTATCGTTTGCCATAGAAAAAATCTACACACACACACACACACACACACACACACACACACACACACACACACACACACACACACACACACACACACACACACACACACACACACACACACACACACACACACACACACACACACACACACACACACACACACACGACAGACACACACACACGCGACAGACAGATAGACAGACACACACACAGACACTTTTCGGAAAACGACTTTTTTTCAGGTTTTGAGTGTAGTACAATCAGAATCTGCAATAATCTCGAACACGATTTTTTTTTGCCATCACCATACTTCCATTTCCTTAAGGAATATGGAAGTAAAAATGTACACGATACGAGAGGTATGCGTATGATGACAAAGCATAACAGAGGAGATAGAAACTAGGTGATTTGTCTGCTTTAGGCAAGTTAATGAAATACTGAACGGTAGATGCAAACTTTAATGATGAAGGAGTGATATTGAAGAAGTGAGGGGGGAACGAAAATAAGACCAGTACGACTGGAAGCTGGTAACAGAGAGGGAACGATTGCCGCAACACGCTTTATACAGATGGACAGATAACACGAGACGCTGAATAAAAGCAGGCTTTGTGTAACGCGGTGGCTTTATAATCCTACGGGCAGACGTAATTGATCGATATACGGCCTCTGGTGGCTAGGCCGGCGAGTCGACTATTTCTTTGTCTAATGGGTCCACTGGGATAGTTTGGCGGCGATGTGTTGTTTTACAAATCTAATAACTGTGGCACCAATTACCCTTGCCATACAACTAAATATATTGTACGTTTTAGTTTTAAAGAAGAGCATAATCTGAAAATTTTAAATTTCCTAAATTTTCTACGTGTAGGATGGGGCAGATGATCCAAAAATTACTTTAGGCTATAGACAATGTAACTTTCTCTTGAGAGGAATTGAACTGGGTCTCAACCATGGCCGGCTCTAGTAGAAGGCGTGAAATATTAAATGTGGCAACAGTGAAGCAAGCTGATATTTGAGGCCTACTAGATGATCTCTTCTACTAGATCAAATCGCGTCATTTTTATTTGCCGGTTAACAGCAATTTTATAATTCTTTCTTTTTTGCAAATTAAAAAAAGTGTATTATGTAAAATTCTGTTATATTATTGAAGAAATATTATAATTAACTCATTCATATAATACGAATTCAATACAAATTCGACAAAATTAATTAATTCATTAGGCCTAACACTAATTCATTAATTTCTTCAATTAAACGTAGAGTACTAAGTGCGCACACACCTGTAATTTAGATGTAGCTATAAATAGGCCTACTCATGATTTTAGCAATGCTATGAAATGATTGCTAAAATCAAATATTGCTATAATCAAAATATAACATGTTCACTTTAGCTATTTTATTATACTATGCTTATAGGCCTCAGATGCAACGTCGCCACGTTTAATATTCCGGCCTTCTACTAGAGTCGGCCATGTCTCAAGCAATTAAGTACTCATTAGTATCAATTTAATATAGGCCTACTTTCTAGGTGAGTTACTGCTTTGAAATAATAAACGGAAGATCATATACCAACTCACTGCATAATTATATCTAGTTGCATAAATTGAAGGTTGACGATCAGAGTCAAATGGAAAAGGGACGGGTCAATGAGAGCAACAATTTAAAACCATCACAACAGGAAATCGTTTAACATTTTAAAGTAAAAATGGTATAACTACAAAGGTAATAGATACCATTTAACTTTGTCATGTTGATAGTTTGAAAATAACGTCCCCTATTTAAACGCCCATTGACACGTTTACATTCTTCAAGTCGATTGAAAAAGCTACAGCTAGCCATGACTCTCAGCCTGGCTTCTGCTGGCTGAGTTGATTTAAATCACGTGGTCAAGGCTGGAAAACATTGGATGCATTAGATTAAACTTTGGGTAGCCCTACACAAAGAAGTTACGTCTAGACAGGTCTGAAGACCTGCGCTGGCCAAATTATTGGTTCAAATCTTGAAATCAACACAACCTTCGAACACAGGCACAGGCCTCAACACATCCATTGTGTTTTGTGCAGTGTGAGCGATAGATCCATCTTGCTGAAACCAGCCCGAGTCAGTATCAGTCCTTAGGTCATTTAACAAAGGAAGAAAAAAGTGGTTTATTATTTGCACAGATCGATGTGAATTTACAGTAATTGAATATCTATCATCATCTTTAAAGAAACACAGTTCATAAACACGAAAGGAGAAAATCCACATCAAACAGTACCTCGCTGGCTGTAAAGAGGTATAAAACGAAGTTGCCAAGTGTTACTGTCACTCTAATAGCGCATGTTTTGTTTGTTGACATCCCCGGAAAGGTTGAACTGTGCTTCGCCTGATATAATCAAGTGTTCACGAAAGTTCTGTTTTTGATTTTTCAATCCCAATATTTCATTACGAAAATCAATTTTTAGTTTAATTATTTTCAAACAGTTTAAACAGTTTTTAAGCAATTTTGTAGGGACAGAAATGGAGACCTTGGTACAAAATTCTCCGCAGAGAGCTACTGGAAGTCTGCAGTGCCATGCCTTCTAGCAGAAATTCTTTGACTACGCGTGAGTTAGAAGTGAGAATATCACATGGCAAACTTATGGTAGTAAGACAATTTTAAACATCATAAATATAAAAGAATATTAATATTATTTAATATGAAATATACTTTACATTTGGGCCTTTCACGGCCGGCGTAAATTTTACTAGAATTTCGGCTTACCGGTCTGTTAGGCCGTGGTCCGAGTTGTTGGATGTAAACGTTTCGGCCGTACCTTTGACGGGCAGCTTCAGTGTAAAAGGCGTACATCCGCACGAAGATGTTGTCTGACACCACTAGCCAATCAGAAAAAGGAAAATTGTCAACCAACGTTTTGCGGACTCCAAAAGCTTATAAATATGGGTGTCCTACATAAAGCCACTAGCCTTAAACAGTTCAGTGGTCACTGACTACGAAACCTTGGCCAGTGTGTTGCAGCCTTCCGTACTGAAGACGGGACTCGAAGGTACGTCCGAAACGTTTGCATCCATCATCTTCGGACCTTACAGCCCGGAGAGCCGGAATTCTTATAATACTTTATGTAGTCCTATATTAAAAATATTTAAATAATAAATTTAGTTAGTGGTAGTTAGTAAATTTATTAGTGGTTACAGACTGAAAATAAAACAGTTGCACACTACTATATTGGTATTTTATATATTTTATATGAAATTTATAATTGCGTGGTGTGCAACACTTTATTTACCGTTTATTAAAAATGTTGTTCTTGTAACATCGTGTCGTTTTGTTCAGGGTTGTTTTCGGTGTCTTTACACCATTATGCCCGTTAAATAGGGAGCTCTAACAAATTAATATGTTCTTAAGTTACAATTGACATGAATTAAATTTATCGGTGTTTTGTTACGTTTTGTTTTACTGTGGTCGGCTTCTGTACTATTCCTTTCAGCGTAGTTCAGATAAGCTGAGAGCTTTCTGTATACATACTGCCATTCGAATCACGTAACAGGTTAGACGTGTTTTACGAACTTTATTTCGTCCCCAGCCTTACGTCTTCGTCACTAAACTACAACGACTCAGCCTGTAGTGACGCAACAACAAAACAGCACTTTAGAGTTTCACGTTTATGTGCGTTTTATCGAGCACTCGGATATTAAACCGAACAATCATATAAATGATTTCCAAGACTTGTTCCGTTTAAATTTGATCGCTTCTTCAAAATTTAACCCGTCATAGTGGAAAGAAAATATATTGAAATTATAAAGAAACACTGAAAGGTAACGTAACCATATTATTTTTTTAAATAGTCAAAAAATAATACAAATATATTCAGGCTTTTACAAAAATAAAAAATAATACTCAAGATTTTAAGTATACTAGAACAGTTTGTTTTAAAGTCTCCCTTTCCTATTAAAATCACAGCATTTTTAATTAGCTCTTTTTAACTAATTAATTATAATGTTACATTAAATCGCTCTTTCTATTTCAATTAAAAACGTTTATAACTTTAAAACACTAAAAAAAAAACGACGATTATAAACAAACTTTCTATAAGTTGGTATAGAATACGATGCAATAGAACGTAATTATTAGACAGATGCTATTAACCAACTAATTTTCTTCTTACACCCCCCGTAACCGCCACTGTAATAGAGGATTAAATGGGAATGTGTTTAAACACATAAATGACTTACAAAAAATATTAAAAATATATAATTTTTATATTAACAGCATTTTATTTCTTTTCTAGTTTACTCGTTGCATACAGTCGCACATGTGCTCATTTTGTAATTTCCTGTGAAATACAAAGTCGCCATTATTTGTAACTTCACAATGTTACGTAACGAAGTGAAAATTATGTATTGTCTTAAATATACAAACACTGAGAAAACCTGAAATGTTTTTATCGGATACATTTTAAAGATATTTCCTGTCTATTGTAGTTGTATGACTAAAATTTGTTACTAACAACAAACAGCAACAATAATAATACATAATGGGAGTGATATACGTATAAAAATAATAATTTATAAGCGTAGAACTTTCAAAAATATCGGTATGCAGAACCATACATGACTTCCATGTTCTAAGATTTATATTTAAAATCATTTACGAAATGAAATGTTTCCATAGAAACAACTTCTTTCCACTTATTGCTTCAGCCTTAACCACAGTACTGTGGTCACTAACGTATACCACCACACGTTATCGCACTCGATTTTCACTGATGATGGCAGTTAACGGCACTGCCGAAACTTCTGGTTTTGCAGAAAACATTGGACTACGGCCAAACATCCCGGGAAGGAATTTTAATAACAAACTACTACTTTGTTGCCGATAACGTGGTACACATATATAAATTATCCCCTCCACCGTCAACTATAATTTTCATTTATAGAAAATTACCCCCACCCCGTTCAATTAGCCTCTTGATTTATAGATATTGCATCTACGTTTCTACGCTGGATTATTATGAGCTTCTTATCAGGATACTTTATTTATCAAAATTAAGTACTTTTGTTACAACAAAATATGTTTCAGGTAAACTGCCCTTTCCCCGTAACCGATCTTAACCAAAATCGAAAGTTCTTCAGTCCTCTAAAATTTAGGAAGGTATGCAAAACATTATTTGATTCTCTTTGAATTTACGGCAGTTATAGTTCGTCATAAAAAAATTACTCTTGTTAAAACATAAAGCGTTGCAGGTAAACTACCCCTCTCCGTTAACCGATCTTCACCAAAAACAATAGGTCATGAGAAATCTACTATTCAGAGTTTCATGCAAGAAATTATTTGATTATGTTTGAATTTGGGGCTGTTATCGTTTGCCTTAGGAAATACCCTTGTTAAACATAAAACGTTGCTAGTAAACTACCCCTTCCCCTTAATCGATCTTCAAGAAAATCAACAGACCTTGAGTTCTGTATAATTCAAAAAGGTATACAAAAGAGTAGTTGATTCTGTTTGAATTTACGGCAGTTATCGTTCGTCATAGAAAAAATTACCCTTGTTAAAACATAAAATGTTGCCGGTAAACTACCCTATTCCCTTAACCGATCTTCACCAAAACCAGCAGGTCTTGAGAGCCCTACAATTCAGGGCAATATGCAAAACATTATTTGATTCTGTTTGAATTTGCGGCTGTTATCGTTTGCCATAAAAAAATCTACAGACACACACACACACACACACACACACACACACACACACACACACACACTGTAACAGTACATATAACACCACATCCACCTACGTACTGAAAATTAATTTAAAGGCCACCACTAGTAAAAATACATTAAAAGGTCTAGGATACCACCATGTATACAGAAGAAGAAAGTACCATAAGTTTAAATAAGTGAAGCATCATTGAAAGGAATTCACTAGTAAATGCACCAATAAAGAAGAAAAGACGAATAAAGACGAGACGACTGCATACTTTACCCAATAGATCAGTGAGAAGGACACCAAAAGACAAAAGAAGAAAGAAGAATCAGTGAGAAGGACACATGAGAACAAAAGAAGAAAGAAGAATCAGGGAGAAGAATACAACAATGACAACTTCAAGAAAGAAGAAGGAAGAAACAATGTGAAGAAGACAAGTGAAAACCACATCATGTATAAAAATGAACAACAGTGAGAAGGAGATCAGTGAAGAAAGAAGAAGGAAGATATCCAGACCAAACACAAGAACAAGGGAAGGAAATTGAAGTATAACAAACTAACATAAACCTTTGAAAAAATAATTGTATTAAGAAGAAAGAAGAAATGTTAATTAATTACATGATATAAATCCCTAAGCTGTATGGTAAAGTCAACACTGACCACAACTCATTTAATGAATACATTCATTGTCTATGTGAAACACATTATTATAAATAAGGACTAAATATTGTAAATAAAGAGTCACAAACAAACTGAATAAGGACAAGATAAGTTTATGATAGCTAAATGATGTGTAGTTATAGAATAAACAGAAGAATAGGTCCCAAAATAATGAATGACCAAATTGTACAGTGGGAATGATGTTAATACAGACCCACTAATTAACAACAAATAAGAAAATACAAGAGTAAACTAAATGTGAAATATTAATACTCAATAACCAATGTACAAACATGGAATGAAAACCAGTCAAATAGACTAATGTAGAAATACACAGCCATCAACAACACCTTACTGCTTACTGAACCTATAACATAACCTAATCTGGGCATCCAGTTTTCAGTAAAACGTGATGAAAACTAAATCAAAACAATGTTAAACCAAAATGTAATGAGCTAGGAAGTAAATAGAGCATATAAGGAATGTTTTGTACACGGTAGCTAATAGTATAACTGAATATAAAAGCTATATTTATGTAATACAAATATGACAATATGTTAGTAATGGCAAAGAGACATTATGCAACCAAAATCATGTTATAAACACATTATACAAAGATAGTAACTCAACTAATGACCTGATGTCAGACAGAATACTGTTCAGATGAGCAAATGCAACCAAAATAACTATCTAAATAATTTATATAAATGTAATTACCACTAAACCATTGTAACAGTTAGCTGCAAGTAAAGTTTTCAGCCACTAAACCTAGATAATAACAGAATCAAATGCAGAGTGAACTGCATCACAATAACAATAAGATCATTGTGACTATTTTAATTATCAATTAGAGCATAATACGAATAATATGTGTAGGATACCAAACATACAATAAGGTAACTCCATATAGGCATGGCAAGCCTAAATAATAAATGATAATTAAGGCACTAAACCAATAATGTAGGGAAAAAGAACACTGTCAGTAGTGACTTAACCCATCGATGTTTAATTATACAATGTTAGAATTCAATTAAATATTATTATTGCTAGAGAATAAGAAAAACAAAAATGTATAACAATAGGTTGAAGTTCGAATCTATGAAAACGGACATAGTGTTAATATTAAGGCATAGTTTTAAGTGAAAATTGTACAGTAGTTTAAGAACGAGATATTACCATAGAAAATGGAATAAAAACAATATAATATTAATAATTAATAGCTTAATGGACACTAAGTATAAATACTAAGTGCGAAGTCAGCTATCCCTAATCAGAAATATATGATGAGGGGGTTCAAATTAATCGTCTTTAAAAATCATGAACAATGAGGGTAATCACAATGTCATCAGTACAATTATAAGGAAGATATTGGACTTTTAAGAATAATTGTATTATGTTGAGCCCTTTCGCGTGGGTATGTAAGCCACGATTTCTTAATCTTGTTCCCAAAAACTGACGCTGTTGGAAGCGTCTGTTTTGACGAAGCCTACCGTAAATAAACGAATTAAAATAAACTGACCAATCAGAGGTTATAAAAAATCCGAAATTCATCATTCCACAGAGGAACCAGAGACAGTCTTTCAACATCAACGAAGCGAGCTGCATGCTCGTCGTCGCTCCAGAAAAACGTGCTTTTGACAGCAACCAGGCAAAAACAACGTTAACCTCAAACCGATATATAGGTTACATAGATTGAAGAATCAGTGCAGTATGTTTATAAGTGTACTTTATTCGGAGTTAATGCGCATAGGAGTGGGTGCAGTGCAGTGATAAAATTTAATTAATTAATTAATAAAAAAGAAATTTTAATTAATTAAAAAGTGTTAATAAGAAAAAGTGTAACACTTCGAACGACAAGATACGCAAGTATTCATACCCACAGCTATAATGTTATGATTAGATGATAAGAAAGATAACTGAACGCTATTAGCGATTCAAATTAACCTATAATAAACAATTAAATTCCCTATTCTTAAAAGAAGGGATCTGATGAATACAAATAAACAATGTCGAAGTTGAACGATTTAAGTAACGACAATTTCAACTATTTGTATACTATAAATATTTAGAATAAGTAAAGACATTGTACTATCAATGAAGAGTGTATGTGCTCTTATGCTATTAACAGATAGGAGTATGGAATATTTTGTTGCTAAATTTAAGTAAGAGTTACGCCAGAGAGTGATAACTACAATAAATGAATTATCGTTACCTGAAATAGGAATATCCAATTTTAAAGATGGTCTTAGTCCCTGACACTGGATCATAACAATTATAATCAATTATTAATAACTAGGTAACCACTTTTAACCAAACAAGGTTGCACTAAATGATATTTAAAGCATATGCCTAACAAGATATGAGTGTACCACACATAAATAAATGAAAATGAGACCAGCGACTATTGGGTAAAAGACAAATACCAAAGAAAAATATTTATCAAATAACCTTGTCTACTCCAAAAACCATAAACAAGAATTAAAATCGTCCAGAATAAGTAAAAACCACCATCACTTGAAAGAGTAGAGAAGAAGAACGCCAAAGAGAGTAACATGAAAGAAGGATATTATTATGGAAAGAAGAGAGAGAAAAATGTTTATTAAATGAACAATGTAACCCCCAAGAGTGTCTATCAAATCAAGTATTATCTATTAATATGTTGTTATTATATTATCACATTGTATTGTAATTATCAAATATCGGATACCCAATAAACCAACAACAAGAGAGAAGGATATTCTTATGGAAAGAATAAAGAAGAAATTTTATTAATCAAATATTATCTTAAATATTGAACGAAAAATGTTTGTCAAATGAATATTGTATATAAAAGAAGAATTTTTATTAATCAAATATTATATTAAATATTGAACAGTCGTTCATATTTTATCTTTTTTAATTAATAATCTATGAATTCTTATCTTATATGTTTGTTCTAGCCGTAGCAACTATCTCAAATAAGTGTATTTTGCAGTCTAAAAGAACCTACTACTTTTATTATTATAATTATTAATGACATTTCAAGTCGAATAATACGACATAACCTGTATGTTTGTCAACACACATTTTGTAACTAACCAGAGGCAGTCATGCCAACTTGAGCTTATCAATTGTTGTAGAGTCCATGTTCACTTTTAAAATATTAATTGTTAACCAGAAAGAAGAGCAAAACGTATTATTGTATTAAATTTCATTGTGTTAGAATTGAATAAATAACCATTATTATTTTTACCATTGAAAGAGTTGACCTTTATTGTATCAGTAAATACAGCTTAGAGGAGAAGAACGAGGCGGTTGGTACCATGCTGAAAGTGCGAATCATTCAAATTGAGTGATTTTATATTTTGTTTCCAACCGTACTGACCTATATATTTATAATATTACAAAGTATGAATTACCATGAATGTTATGTCTATGTATGTGTATGTTAGTATATAGGAAGAATACTACTGATCTTCTCACCACCGCTGATCAACGAAGAGTCGACGGAACTTCGATTGGAATAATTCTAAGCAGTGAATATAATACGTATAATTAAACCATTTAAACAGAGAGCTAATACGACGAAAAGAGTGTAAGTAACCGGCTTATTCAATCCTGGATTCAACAATAGGTTGAATTGAGGGGAATAAGTCACTAAACAGATAAATAATAATAAAATACGAGATTGAATAATAATAATTAGCCGAGTGTAAGACCCATTCAAAGTAAAAATAACCCTGAGACTACTACTTAATAATAAATAATTAATTAAAATAGACGGAGGAAATCGTCCTTTAATAACACACACACACACACAAACACACTTTTCGAAAAATGACTTTTTTTCATGTTTTGAGTGTAGTAGACTACAATCAGAATCAATAATCTCGAACACGATTTTTTTTGCATCACCATACTTCCATTTCCTTAAGGAAGGTGGAAGTAAAAGAACGAGACTTAGGCACCTAAGGACTGAGCTTAAATTTCAACCTTTCGCTTTCACAGATGATATACGCGTAGTGATCTTCGGGCAAAAATTTAAAAATCGCAGCCAAACAGACAGAACTCCTGAACGATAATGGAGCGAAGGCAACATTGCGAATAACTTTGTAAAAACAGAGTCTAGTAAAAGTACAGTGCGCCTGGACAATGATATCCAAATATGGTGATATCAAAAGGGCTTAAACGTTTAAATACTTACAGGAGAAGCTGATCCCATTTCCATTATGATGGTAACGATTGAAGAATGGCGAGAAATATGGTGAATATGTAGAAGACTTATTAAATCTAAACTATGCCTGCCGAATTCAGACACTACTACGGCAGCCAAACCGTAATGATGACATGCAACAGAGACAATTGCTAGTAAAGACGCTGAGAAATAGAAAAAAAGGAACTACTTTTTAAAGTAAAACGCTTACGTCCAGAAAAGTGTCAGAAAATTCAGTTGAATTGAACACCTGAGAAACCGTTATTTATAACATTAATCGGAATTCGAATAACAAAAAACAACAAGCTTAAGATCGTCAACACGCACACACACACATTAGCCTAGTACACAATAAATGTCTGTCATATAACAGGGTGGAACTAAATAATACCAGTCACCAATTACTAATGTCGGCACAGAATAATTCACAACGATGTCTTTACTCTAGACACACGCTGAATCGCCGTATATAAAAACTGACGCTTTTGAATCCTTCACGTGTGTGGCGTAAACACTGGATGCCTGTAGTGTAATAGACCACAATCTAGAAGACTCACAGAAGGAGCCCGAGAGTTGCGTATTCCTACTACTGACACAGCGCGTGCAAAGCGTCACGTAAGCAAAAATGTCTCTCGTGCGTATTTGCTTTTAAACTTTTCTTGCCTCAATATGGTCCAATATTATTGAAGTTTCCCCTAGATAGATCAATCCGAAATTAATATAACTTCACAATAATTTAGTGTGTTACAAGATGTTGGATGACCAAGATTCTGCTGCTGTTGTTACTGCTCTATTTTGCTGTAAAAAGAAGAAAAGAATAAGGTGAAGATGAAGAATTGGTATAAAGAGTGGCAAAAATTTACGCATGAAAACTTGATAAGAGTGTTGAGGGTGAACGAGCAAATAATTACACAATTTTTTACGAATTGATGGTCCAACATTTGACGTGTTACTCGAGTTAGTTGCACCTAGAAGTATGAAAGAAACACAATAATGAGAGACGCGGTTCTACCCAGTCAGCATCTGTCCATCACACTAATCATACCTTGCTACCTACAATGCTTTCAAAGACTTGAAGTTCACGAATGCGATTTCACCTCAGAATATTGGAGTCATGGTTATGGAACCGTGCCACTGTCCGCACTGCTTTTTCTTGAGCCACTAATTCTTTCCATTTCTATTCCGTAGTTGGTTCTCAAAGACTGAACTTTATTGTCGATCTTCCCTTGTAGCTGTCAGATACCTCTCTTTATATTTGTTGAGCAACATCTCATAGGACTTATTTTCTCTTGTCTATTTTAGTATTTATTCGAGTTGACATTCCAACTCATAGCTGGTAAGGCTTTGTAATGCTGTATGCATTCAATAATAACTACGCTCTGCCTTTGGCTTTTGCACTCATACAGATAATTAGAGAAAATATATTAAAACGAAACAAGATATGAAAAAAAAGAAATGAAAACAAAAGAAAGATCTAAACTAATCAAGTTTTGAAACAAAAAATGAAAACCTGGATATTGAGCGGATTCACGTGATCAACTAAGGAACTTATTGAACAATACTACCTACAGACGCCAAAATATATTGCAAAAAGTTTTGATTCACTTAATAATATTGCAAGCTCTTTCAATATAACCTACACACAATCAATATTACTGTGTTACCTTAAATACTGTACAATAATATTGATGGTCTAGGGACCGCTTGACTTCAAATCAAATGTAAACTGGTCGTTCACTTTGTTACTAGTTACATTGTAAGAAGAAAACTAGGTATATCCAGATAGTTTCCCTCTTATAATTCCATTCTATTCTTTTGTTTTCCGTACGAATTAATAAGAATTTTGTTTGTAACCGTGGTTACATATTTGCAAAACTTGGAGTCATATACATTTTAAATTGGGATAAAAAGAGCAATATATTAGTCTCTTTATTTCACTGTTAAAAAAAAGAATTATAAACATGGTTTAGTTGAAACACAGAGATAGATTATCAAAACTATTTTAATATTAATTATTTAAATTATTATCCGGGCTGTAAGTCCGTGATATTCCAAAAGCTTCATGCTGATTGATGTTATTAGCGTAATTAGACATTTCGGCCTCACCTCTAGAGGCGATCTTCAGTGAAAGGCTTTTGAAAATGCTGACAAGATGTACGTCAGTCAAACACAGTACTGTGACAAACGTGGATGATATTTTTAAAAACATATGAAACTTCGAAGGGTTGAAGAATAAGAAAGCGCACCTAATCTGCTCCTTAGCATTACTACAGAGGTGAGTTATTCCTTGGTTCCTGAAGATGAAAAAGAAAATATTTACGCTTCAGGCTGGGAGGATTTACCGGTAAGCAGAGCAGGCGATGCTCCGCGAACGTTGAGCATTTGCCACAGTACTGTCGTTGACTTTTTGATAGTAACAATAATAACAATACATCTTGTCAAAATTTTCAAAGACTTTTCACTGAAGATGGCCCCGAGATCAAAACGTCTTATTACGCTAATAACATCAATCAGCATAAAAATTTTGGAAGACTAAGTCACGGATAAGATAATAATTAAAATAATTATGACACCGGCCCTTAAGAAACAGAATATTTAAGTATTCTTATAAGCCGAGTAAATCTACTGTTTAATAAATAATTTGTTAACGTTATTCTTTAGATTTCCTTTAAAATTTAGTTACGTTTCTTTCTACAGTATGGAGAAAAATGATAAAGGAGCAATCATTGTTAAACTGAGGAAGTTTTCAAAACCATTTATGTGAGTGCGCGGTTTACCGTCCGAGTGCTCCATAAAATCTATATAAACGTGAAACTCTGAAATGCTCTTTCTGTTGCCGCGCGACACTTCAGCTTGATAGCAGTCGGGCGACGCTGAGTTGTAAGGATGGGGGAAAAATAAAGCTCTTGAAACACGGTTAACTTGTTACGTGATTGAAATGGTAGTTCGTATACAGAATGATCTCGTTTTATGTGTAGTACGCTGGAAGTAATTGGACTTTAGTCAAACACAGTGTGAAACAAAATAAAACAATAGGTTTTACAAAACTAAAGAAGCCTACATTTCATACTAATAAAGTAAATTTTCTTTCATATTAAATAGAGTATGTGCAAATTCAAATATATATGATGTGTATATGTGTGTGTGTGTGTGTGTGTTAGTGCGCGCGCGCACTCTTTAAATTGTGAACCCTTCCTCACATATATGACAGCTATACGATAATCATCGTCATCATCATCATCATCAACCTCAAGGATTAGGCTCATCCTGAACCTGTTCCGGCACCCACTTCGCTCTCGGCCGTCCTAGATCTCTCTTTCCCACCGGTCTATATTCCATTGCTAGCACTGGGTCCTGTAAAGCGCCATTCTTCCCAGATGTTTACACCACCTTCTTTTGTTACTTCTTAGCTGTTCTAACAATGGGTCAACCCCCCAGTTCCGTTCTTGTATCCACATTCTTCTTTCTATCGAGAATGGTAAAGCCCAGAGTACTCCTCATAAATTTCATCTCCGCTGTCTGAATCTTTGCTTTATCTCTTTCTATCGTAACTCCGGTTTCATATCCGTACATCAAAACTGGTACCGCTACCGTGTTAAAGAGACCTTTTTCTTGTTTCCATCTTGTGTTACTTTTAAGGTATCTGTGTAAGGTGTGTCCGACAGATATTTCTAAATTTGTTAATTTTTCATCCAGATCGATTTCTGCCCCATATGTAACGTAACATCTCAAATAATCGAAATGCTGGACTCGTGTCATAATCTTTCCATTTATATCTATCTTAGATCTTATTGGTTGCTTCCTTCTGAATGCCATTGTTTTAGTCTTGTCCGCTGATATTTTAAAGCCATATTCATCTGCTATTCGATTTAAATATGATAATTATCGTAAAAAATAATTAGTTTCGTCTGAAAATAGTTTCTGGATACCTTAAAGTCTTTATTACTTTATTTTTACTGTTCTGAACTCTTATAAACCAAAATTCTAATCGATAATTGTGATGTTCCATAAAACTGTCCCACTGATGAAAAATCTGTTTATTTACACTAAGTGAGCGTTGGTTGAATAGTTAAAGAACCCTTGCTACAGAAGAAGTACAAGAAGAAAAAGGGCATGAAGGAAGAGAGAATAACTGAGAGAATGAGAGTGAGAGAGAGAATAAGGGAGAGAAAATAGAGTGATAGGGTGGAAAATACTAAGACAGGGTTATAGTGAATAAGGAATTCAATAATATTAAAAGAGAGGGAAGTATGACAAAAGAGTGGAGGGATATAAAGAAATAATAAAGATATAAAGATATATCTTTATATACATAATATGAAGGATATACATAATCTTTATATTAATGATTATCTTTATATAGATATAATAAAAAAAATTATGGTTTGATCCGTTAGCGGAGGAACTACTGTTGATCAGTTTGAAGCATAATTTGTTTCGGATACGGTATAACTGGTTTATGTGTAAATTTGGGTCAGGGAAAGCGACATTTCATTATTTGTAACTTCAGTTGACTGAAACATTGATGCAGCGTGTTGTGAACATCAATTAGTATGTATGCAACCTTCCCACCTTACTACTACACGTTATAAATATACACTAGGTTATTGGAAAATAGTTTACATTCAAACAGAAACTACGGACATGAACACTGGGGTTAACCTAATCCGGTAATTGCTTTATTTGATGTTTTGTCAACTAAACAAATTAAATAAATTCATTGACTAAACGTTTCACATGATACGATTTTCTACACTAATTATTTGCAAGCCACGGTTGAATTGTGGTAGGGACTTAAATATGATTAAATGATACATATTACTTAAAGTAACAGTGAATAGTTCATTTTCTGTTAAATTCATGATATGTTAATTTATTCTAAACTTTATTCGTCCCATACACATTGTTACGATACCAAAAGCAGCCCAATACAAGAGAAGATATACCATAGAATATAAAGTAAAAAGCATACAGCTAAATGTAGAGGAAAGAAGAAGAATTAACAATTTTAAATAAATAGCACTAGAATGACTTTAACGTATACGAGAAAAATGACTATGACCCAACCCAAGTGATTGGCCTAATGACAATTTATATGAAATAAGCCCATAAACTAAGAAAAGTAAATATAATTAAATGTATCATTGAAAATATAAAGTACAAACCAAAAGAAAATATTGTAATATTAGCTAAGTAAGAATAGAGTAATGATGGAATAAACAAATAATAAAATACACAGACAATGACACAGAGAATTATAATAACAAAACTAAAATATAATAAAGAAAGACTAATAATCCAAAATACTCATAGACCAAAGTGAACCAAGAGTGCATGATATTGAATAGGGAGTGAATTACAAATAAACATTAAATAGTAAACAATCTGTGATAAGAGTGATGACACCAATGTGATTAATACAAAGAAACAAAATAAAAGTATATAATGCTATTGACACTAAGTACAGTGAAACAGTACAAGGCAGGTGTAACCCAAAATATAAAAAAAAAATATAAGCAAGAACTCATATGAAAATGAGAGTGCGGAAGGAAAATGAATAAATAAAATTAAAACACTAAATATGTATAAAGACACCAAAATAAGTGAGCAATACTAGAGTTTAGTGGTGGAAAAGGAACAACAACAGTAGTAGATAAGATATCATTAGATTATATTATTAGTCAGTATAAAAATACATTAATGTTATTCAAAGTATTATTGTAAGGAGTTAGAATTAATATGTAAAGGGCTAGACCAAACTTTATACCAATAATATGGTATAAAGGAAAAGTAGGCCTAAAAAAGAAATGAATGTTTAAATACTAAAATTATATATTAAGGTTTGAAGGTATTGTTATGATGTTATAAAGAAACGCAGAGAAGATAATAGTAATATTATAGAAATGTGCAAATGTTATAATTGTTGAAATAGTATTAAGAGTAAGTTTTATTATGTTGAATGGTGATGAAAGCCTGAGAAACAATTCATGTTAAAGTTATAAATTTAAATATAAAAGGCATTAATATGTCAGAGAAGCTGTAATATTCATATACTAAGGAATGTAAGTCAGTAATTAATGTAAACTAGCTAAAACAGAACAATAAGGAAGTAGTAATAAGAGTAAACTTAAAGTTTAAACAATGTCAAAATGATAGGCAAAGTTAGGCCTAAAACTATGTGAACAAAAATTGTAAAATATAAACAAATAACAGTACACAGTGAGGGAAAACGATAAGCAAACATAAAATGCCAAACCAAGGAACAATGCAAACCCAAAATAATTGAAAAAAAACATAATAAACAAAATAAGTGAAAAGAAGAAAAATAGCCAAATGTTAGAACAGCCCAGAGATAATAGAAACTAGTCATGTTGGATATCTAATTAATCCACATCAGAAAGCTATTCAATGATAATAATAAAAACCATATTGATAATAATAGAAAGAAATTATCCTAATTAGAAAATATTTATTCATTTTGGGCAAAAAACCCAAGCCATTTAACAACGAGAACAAAATTATTTTAGCCAATAGAGATAGGAGTTTGGCTACCATGACAACGAAACATTATTAGAAAAAACCGTTACAAACGAATTAAGAGTCCATTTTTAGCTTCAGACGAGAGCGGATGACAAAATAGTAGCTCCATAAAAATTAGAAAATAAACCAACCAGATAAATTAAAACAAATAATACTAAAGAGAAATGAAAAAACAAAATTAACAGAACATATTAGCAAGATTCATCCAATTTAATTGAGAATTACAGAAAATAAAACCAATATAACTAATGAAATGAGGGACTGAAGACCTGAACACCAGAATTTATGAAAATTATCTACCAAACATCGATGAAATTGTAATGTATAATAATTAATTAATTTACTACACCCACAAGAATGATCACAACACTTCTACATTAATGCACAATATCCAAATCTTGGTTCAAACACTAAAAAACACTGAATGACTATTAAAATATGCAATAATCATTATTAAAAGATTATTCAAATTAATTATTAACACTTTGGGAAATAAGAAAACATTTGTACACGATATCTAACATAACCTATAATTGTAAATTGAACTCACTATTGTTTTAAATACTAAGAAAACTGTTGTAAAGAAGAATCATAATATTTAATTAATTTGATGTGAAGGATTGTACTTTAAAAAATCATTTTGTTATTTTTTGGCGTAATCAAAGGAACTCTTTGACTGAATAAGTAAATTGAAAAAAAAATTGACGTCAACATAGACGCTAGTTCAGTCAAACGACCCATTCAACATAGCCAACTGCTGCGTTGTAATTTTTTTATAGCCGGAGCAAAAGAGTAATATATTTTTATGATTTCATGTCTTAGTAACTATTACAAGCAGAACCGATAATTAATATACCAATACGCAAAGTAATACCTGTTCATTATTTCAATTAATAATATTTATATGTTTATTTCATTAATATAACACCGTGAAATTTTCTACCAGAATTACAGGTTGGTACGACTGTCGCGAGAGAGCGGAAATCGAATTTAGTCGAATCCAAGCGACGAGAGATATGGTTGCATCCAGAGAAAGAAATTAAAAATTTTTAATTGTTTTGAATTAAACAATTTGGCGCCTATAATCGGGTAAATAACATCTACGTGGAATCAGGCAAACAGGTATTGGCGAGGTCACAAGAACGGCGAAGATCGGGAAAGCTACGAGGATACGGACATCGTAAAAAATAACAGGAACGGAGTAAAATAAACTAGAGTACGACTTCGTTAGATTATAACGTTTGCAATTTTACGAGATCCTGTCAATCTGAAGTTGCAACTGCTAGTAATTGACAGACATTTCTTTTTGAAAAAACGTTTCCTGTTGTCTGACATCTACAATCACTGAGAGAAACTTTTTTAACTCGTTGTTGATCATGATAGTCGTGTAACATTACATTCGATAACAACAACAATAACGGTTATAATAGCAATATTAGTAATAATGCTTGTGTCTTGTTTAATCGGTTTCTTAATAACATAAATAATAATTCTGACTCTTTTCTGAACTTCAAAAATATTTAAGGATTTTAAAATACGGTGGGCGTCTTATAGGAGTCATTCTGTTTGAGAAAATTTTTATTTGACGTCAGAGGATGTCAGAATATAAAAATGATTTACTATATCTCAAAATAACCTACAAACCTTCTTTATTTTCCTACATAATCAGCATTGGTTTCAATTAACTTTTAAATTATTTTATCATTTTGTTGTTGTTATTCTACAGTTGTAAATGCCCGCCGCCTGCGTCTTGAGTCAGTTGGTAATGTCGTTTTTATATTGGTCGTCGTTTTTTAACTAATGGGATTTGTTTGTAGGAATCAAGATTTTATTTCTGTTAACAATGTATTTATACAGGCCACACCCTTTATGTTCCAAACACTAGACAGCATATAAGCTACCAAAACTTTAAATTTCCTATCTATAGTATGTCTCAGATTATTTGATAGTGGATTAACAAAACCTGAGCAGTGAAGGATGTAGGCTACTGTACATGATGTCCTTCCCAATCTTATAAACTGCGTTACTACAGTACACAAAACTGTTTGGTGGGAGTAACTATGACTCTCTTAAGGCCGTGGCTCCGTAGCAGCTGCGTCCCCTTTTAGGGTCTAGCTACCCGTCCTGAGACTACCAGGACGCCGCAAACCTGAGCCTTTGCCCAGGATAGTACTCTGTGCTACCTGGATGACAAGGCCAGGACGTGTCTATGTCGCGGGCCGCGCAACGTCGGCTGGGTTGGACGCTATGGGTCGTCCGGTCCCGGCTGGTGGCTAATTACCAAAGGCTTGCCCGAGGGAGGGTGCGTACAGCTGGTTCCCCTAATCTTCTGAATCCTCGCTGCGGCTACGGGTCGGCGAGTCAGATTTCTCTGCTGAGGATGGGGCTAAATGGATGTTCAGGGGTCGGATATGTCATCACCAGCTAGCGGCCATAGGTAAGAATAAGTTGGTAAGTATACGTACAGTACATTGTTACGGCCAGATGTACGAATAGAACTAACCAGACTATTTGCCTCATCCATGCCTCATCATTACGCAAGTATTATGTCAAAGAGTTAATAGTTCATGTATATCTGGGTATAGGCTTATGATGTGTGGCTGTTTTAAACAAATTATAAAATGTAAAAAAATATAATAGCTGTGTTAAGAATGAGTGAATTTTGTAACATCTACGCGCCTCTCGACGTGTTATTATTTGTTGTTACGTCTATTTGATACTCTGACTGTGTTATTTGTCACGTATATCTTTAAATCTGGATGTATTTATTTTATTTATTGTGTAATTCTTAAGTAAAAATAAACCACGGGATCCTTTGCCGTTTTTTATCTCCTTGCAGGTATTACAGTTCACTTGTTATGGAGAGAGAGAGAGAGAGAGAGAGAGAGAGAGAGAGAGAGAGAGAGAGAGAGAGAGAGAGAGAGAGAGGGAGAGTTCCTCTCTTGGTGTACTGTTTTATCGTTTTATTTAAACGCGCTTTGCATCAGCTGTTTTCAATGTAATAACCAGTTACAGGTTATGTTGGCCGTTATACTTCATAGGCTATGAAGACTGAGCTAACTTTCGCACTCTTCTCTGCTATTCACCGGTTTCCTGTAACAAATCTTCTATCTACAAAGAATAATACAAAGTCAATTTCCTAAAAGAAAGGTATTTATTGATTGAAATTGGTTTATTTTTTCTGGATACTATTAAATCCAGTTCATCGATTTTCAGTTCGACTATTATCGAAATTACAACAGTTTTCGATATAAGTTTTTCTATAACACAACAGATATATTCAATTATAGTTACTAGTAAAATTAATAAATTATTTATCTCAGGGTTATTTGGGGATTCTTTGAGATATAAGAAAGTCAGAAATGCTTATATTAGAGTATCATACTTTACAATAAATAATATTTTTATTCTTAAAGTCTGAGTCATTAAGTTCGTTTTTTAGACGCCAGAGCGCAGACTACTCGGATTCATACCGATTGCAAAAAAGAAATATGGCTGCTGTGGAGTTCTAATGAAACCACGTGTTTACTGTTTTGGGTTAAATAAATAAAGTTTAAAATGTTCACACTAAGTTTTCTTATAAATTGAATTATGTTGTACTGGTTTCTAGTGTTCGTTACTTGGTGGTGATGTGTAGTTTTTTAGTTAATTAAGGTAGGCTTCCTCGGCAACAGTTCAAATTTTTCAAGCGATCTGATGGTTGGACAAATTTTCAATGTTCTTTACATTTTTTAAACCACTTACATTGATATTGCCTTTGTGGCCTAACGAAGTAAAACTATAATAACTTACTACTAAACTTATTGTTTATTACAATAGTTCTGCATCTTTATCACAATTTGCGATTGATGTCTTTTTAAATTTATATATCATACTATGTTGCACTTTGTATACACTGCACTTCTACAGTAACACTTATTACACTGTTTTTTCATTGCTAAAGTGTTTATTGTTTGTGTAAAGATTATACAAATGTTTTATAGCATGATACTTAACTGTCATTCATTTCTGACTTGGGGAATGGGGTACCTACTGACTTTTATTAATAGTTTTTTAAAATAATAATAATAATAGGTATTTCTTTATTTTACTCAGTATTAGGCACTGATTATGTAATGTTACAATATATATAGGAATAGATGTTAGATGACTGGAATATAGGTGATATGACGTCATGAAATGTTTATGATGGGTTATCTTTACAGGGTAATATATAAACACGTAACCCCGTGTATTTATTTATATTTACGTTTGTCATATAGGAAGTGTCAGTTACGGTTGTTAAAGAGTATTTTGATTTGAAAGAAGTATTTATCTATTTTGGTTTTATTTTTTTATGTTAAATGGGGTTGATATTTTATTTGTTTATAAAAAAAGCCATCATAAATGGATGTGAGTTGAACTGATTTATTCATTTTTTGTTAATTATTTGTAAGTTTTGAATTAAGCTGTGGGTAAATAAATGATTTATGCCAACATACCCATAATTTTATGTCCTATCATGTTTAGTGCAATGTTAGTGCGTGAGTGCGCGGGTGCGCGTGGTATCCACGTCTTATTGAATAATTTCGTTAATAATTAACATTTCTACATGAACCTTCGACAGAGTATGCATCATATTGAGTGCTTCGTTTTTCATATTGTAGAATAACAGAATTTTCACCTTAAAACTAACTTAATACAACATTAAAAAAGGAAAAAAGAAGAAACTATCAGTAGTGAGTGATAACTAAATGGTTAAAAATGAATTAAATAAGCTGATCATTATAGTCCATCAAATGTTAAAAAATAGACTCTATAACAAAGAAAACTCTTTGTCCAAATAAAAGAAACCATCTATATAAAACCCCAGGACATCATCAGTATACCCAGTAGGATATGGAGCTGTAAATGAAAAAATGATCATGTACAACTTATTAAATTAATGACATCAGAGGACCTAAATACAAAAATAATAACCTACTCATAGAATAAGAAATAAGGAACAGACTATTTCAAGCTTCATACAAAGAATGCAGAATGAAGAAAGGCTATTCCCAAAATCTCATGAAGGACATGTACCAGTTAAGAAATTTAAAACAATGACAAAACTTAAACCCAGTAACCCAAGTTACAGGATACATTACAAACGAAGTAAAAAGTGTAAATTAGATATAGATATAGCTTCAGAATAAAGAATAAAGGTGTTTAGATAGAAGGAGTGAAAGACTACTATTAAGTGTAGATAATAAAAAGTGACATACCATAATAAAACATAATAAGAATTAAAGACTACCATTAGTGTTGATAATAAAATGTGATATACTGTAAGAAACCACAATAAGAGTTAAAGACTACCATTAGAGTAGATAATAAAAAGTGAAATACTATAAGAAACCATAACAGGAATTAAAGACTACCATTAGTGTAGATAATAAAAAGTGTTTTACAATATTAAACCATAAGAGTAAAAGACAGCAAATGACTGCAAATATATTAATTATAAGTGTATTTAAAGGTAAAAAATGAGGATTGTTTGAACATTAATGTAAATATGAAAACATGAACTTTCAATAGATGTAATGGAAAATATGAGATATAGAATGTTTGGTTATGATTAAATAATGTAGTTAAAAATGATAGACATAAGATGATTTATTATAACTTAATAATATAGTTGAAAATGTTAGATATAAGAGGTTTTATTAGAATTCAATAATATAAATGAAAATGATAGATTATAAGATGTTATGTTATAATTAAATAATGTGAATTCATTTTAAAGTTTTGTTAAGGTAGGGAAGGCAAGGAAATAATATTGATATCTTTTTGAATTGTAAACCATAGAAATAATCAGGTAGCAAAATATTTTAAAAACCAATAGCAAAGCAAAACCGTACTTTAGGCCAAAATCAACTTATACCATATAATCAAGTCCAAAAAAATAAATTAAATAAGCTGTATAAAATTAGCAGAGATTAGTCAGTTTAAAAGGTATTTAAATATAGTCATCACAGAAATACATAATAGCAAATGTAATGATCAGAAAATAAAATTAACTTTATTGGAAATGTGTAATTAATCAGTAGTAGAGTGTTATAACAACAAATTGTTAAAAACAAAGAATAATGATGAAATAAATAAAATTATTTAAGGACAATGTTAACATGAAATGACTTGTAAACCATTTAATTTATAATTATGTGAAAAATAATAAGGCCTATAAGAAATGTCAAAAAAATGTCAATTTTAAGCTTATTTGAAACCAAATTAGGTCAAGTTGTATATTAGTTTATGTAAAATTAGAACAGGAATATTGATAGGTATTTAAAGTTTCAAAAAATTAACAAATAATTATATTAGAGCCATAAAATAGGAAAAAATGTCATATATTTCTACAAGATCAGATCTAAACCAAGGCGAACAGCTGATTCCAGACAATGGGGAAGGAGAACAAGATATTTCGGAAATTACTACATTAAACGACGATTTGAGTACACAGTTGATTGTTAAACGTGAACCTGAACGGATGAGAACGTACAGAAGGAAGATCCAAGAAGTATAAATTATTTGAAAAAAAATGAAGGTATAACATGAAAAATTACTACAGAGGTTATGAACCTAAAATTACTAAAAAATTAACTTAAACAATAACAAAGTGAAGAACGAGTTTCAGTTATAATAGGATCCAACACCAATGAACTAAGAATCATCCGCCATATTGAAATTATTCAATTAACACCAATTTCAATGGAATAACGAACTCAACCAGATTTGAACACGGAACACGACACAAATAATCCTGCACCAAACTACATCGCCGAGTAGAAGAGAACACTACAACCAATTATCCAGAGGGACTACATCATCGCAGAGGAAGATATCCACAATTACATTTGAAGGAGAAGGAAAAACATAGGAGTCGGCGTGGTTGGCGAAAATCCGAAGTCGATGGCCGCCATGTTTCCAGTTTGCATAGCGAGACGTACCAGCCACTTTGAACCAACGACGACGTGACGTCCTACACTGCTGAATGGTTCGAAAATTTCTTTATTAATTGACATTATTTTCTGAGATATGTTACTTTTACGTAATAATATTTAAATTTTATTAATTGTAAGTACTGTATCTTGTGACTTGCCCTTCTCTGGCCATTTCGACAGTTCAAAGAACTCTGTTAATTAATATTGTAATTTCATGTATTTGTCTAGTGACACAATCGACCTGTGAGTTGAGTCATAGCCGCAGCCATAGTCGATGTGCGTGAGATTGTCGCACCGCTTTTAAAATAAACATCAGAATTGTTTCTAAATACTCGTTCTCTTGATTATTTGAATTATTAAAATTAGTTTATTTCATTCCTAATTTAATTTAGACGTATTAAGGAAAGAATCAAGAAGAAGAAGAAAAGGAGCTGAGCTAGAAGAGAATACACTTCGACACAGCTTGACATAATAGGATTAACACGGTGAAACAAATATTTCGTCACGAAGTTTTACACAAATACCAATTCATAGTTTAGTTAATTAAACAATAATAAATATAAATAATAAAAATAATTAATTGATTGAAAATTTAAATAATTAAATTAATAAAACATTATTAAAAATATTTTTTATAAATTAATAAACTATAAATTTTTTTATCAACATAAAATTCTATTTGTAAATTGTGTTATATTACAATATGTTCAATACTGCAGAACTAAAATTTTAACACGATTTTTTAAAATAAAATTAACTCTTTTTTCAACACATTATCTGTAAGAGTGTGTTAAAGTTTGTAAATAAAATCTAGACAGGCCTTTGCAGACTTGGACATAGTTTTAACTTGAAGTCAGTCTATCTTAATGAAAATCGATGACGTACCTAAGATTTCAACCTATCAAAAGTTTTTAAATTTATTCAAGTCGGTTATCTGACGAAAGCATATCAAGCAGTTCGTTTCGAGATCCCGTCACAGAAAGGTGTACAAGCTGTGGGGAGTTTTTCGTGTCAGGACACGTATATTCGATAAGCGACGCGGAACTTAGATAAACAATACGAGTTTCCCGTATACGATATCTAGGGTAGCAGAACTCAAACAACATGGATATCTAAAATACAGAACATTATGATAACCTAAAATGTACATCATTATAACAGCTTTTCGCGTGAGATTAAAATATCTGCATAGGACAGCGGTATTCAGCGGAATACTACAGGTTGAAAAGGGAGAACACTGCATTACATATCGACCCCCTCCCCCCCCCCGAGGATCAAAAAAAGTTGACGAATTTTGTTACACTCTCAATTTTTGGGCTCTTTTATTACTTATTCAGCTGTGGATTTTAGCTAGTAGCTCTTTTTTAAATAAACAAATAAGTTTATTACACAGCATTTGCGTGTACGTTTGAAGTATGTAATACAGAAAAATCAATTCAGTCAGTATCGTCTAAACAATATTTTGTTAACACGTATTTGTATTGTTTTATTACCGTTTACATGAATGGGACTGATTTCAGGATGTTATCTCACGTTTTTCAGCGACTTTAAAGATAGTAATGTTGATTAGTCTTAACTTGTTTTTTCTTTTGTATGAAGCCGTTTTGATTCGACTGGACCCTGGAACCCCCAAGCCTAAATTCTAGATACGCCATTGCTTAACCTTAGAAAACAAATAGCCAAGGTGACACTATATTATCTGAAATGTTATGACAATCACTTATAAGTTTATTCATTTTATTTTTTAGTAACTACATCAGGTAAACAAATTACGATTTTTACATATTGCACGGTAACACTTGCTACGATTTAGATTAAACTGGTTTTATCATCCTAGTGTATATTCAGAACGTGTAGTAATGAGACAGGTAGGCCTCATTACGTCCACAGTACAATACCAACATTTCACGATACTCATATGTGCAAATAATGAAATTTCGTTTTTCATGACCTAATTACACGTGATACCAATAATACAATTATCCCGTAGCCAAAACTAATTAGGATCCTAAAATATGAGAGCTTGCATATTAAACGTAATTACCCCCCCATCCAATCCAAACATAATGTCTTCACTGCTTTGAATCTATCTCTGAATGCCTAAAAGTCTTTTACCCCCATCATCCCTCTGAATGTCGCTTTTTTAATTTTACTACATTCCTCACTCACTATCTCACTATTTCCCTCTCCCTCTCTCATTCACTCTGTCTCTTACACTGTCTCTCTCTCTCCCCCTCCCTCTCTTTCCTTATCAGTTACTGCCTCTTGTCCTCCTTTAATGTCTTTCTTCGTTCCTGATTTTTCATCTTCTCGTACTTCTTACATAACCGGAAATTCTCACCTATTCTATTCAGTACCACTTAGCGTAACATAAACAGATTTTCCATCAGTGTATTAGTTTCATATATATTCAAAATTCATCATATGAATTTTACAACCCGGCATAGGTAAGGTGCTGCCTGTTCCGCCTTCAAAAGTCCTTAAGCTTACTCCTCCTGGGTCTATCCACACTACTGTGTCCTACAGGTTTGTATATCCAAACGTGTTTGGCCATTCTGGAAACTGACATTGTTTCTAAGTGCTCTTCCTAACGTTGTTTGCAATATTTTAATTTTTCGATCAAGTTAAAAACTTGTAACTCTTCTCTTATGGGCTCATTTCTTATACGGCCAAGTTTAGAACACCTTTTAACTCCTGTTAAGAACGCCGTTTCTAAGGCCTGTATTTTACTTTCTTGTTTTTTGGATTTTGTTAAATTCAAAATTATTAATTGAAATTTTCATTAAAATTTAACATTTCCTTGTTAGAGCACATAAAAATAAGAACAATATGAAAATATTCTTAGGGTTTAGAAAATAATAAGAGGGGGGGGCACTCATGTAACATAACTGAATGGAACAAAACGGAGTTACATCTGGTAACGGATGAAAATGTTAATCGTAAACACGTATCCATATTGTACATATTGGACAAACAAAATTTTATATTTCATATTTCTTCTTTTGAAAATTTTAAATGCGATTTTTGTGAGGCAAAAGTAGATCGTTACTTGTGAGCAATAGTAAGTAGTTCAGTAGCGTTATAAAAACTTAAAAATTTTAGAGATTCTTTTCTTTCATCAGCTGCCCCTGTTTATTTTGTCATAATCTATGTGATGTGTCAAATTTCTTTACCAAGAAGAAGATTTAAGCTGCTGCTAGATATGGCTTACTTGCTGGACAATAACGTTCCTGACCTGAGGTTACTTAAATCTATTTGTCTACGTCATTAATAAAGTCTAAGTACCTCAAAGTTTATTAATTATTTGATCATTTGAGTTGTCAGATTACTACTAATATCTATCAGGTAAACTAATAAAGCACTAGGATCCAATAACAACCAATTGTTATTATCAGTAGCGGCAAGACGTATCCTTAATTGGACCGAGTCAGGTCAAGTACCTGACACATTGTAGGGCCATCTCGGGTATGGTATGGAAATCCTAGAGACGAATCCTGATCTACTAGGTTAGAGCCCTGATCTCGTAGGGCTCAGTATTCTACACTGTAAAATTTGACACGCTGTGGAGAAAAGTAAAGGAAACCGAAATGTCTTTACAGAACCAACAGGAAAATAAAACAACGTTATGAATAAGTTAACGCGCTTTCACGCATAAAAATGTCTACTCTATGACAAACTGGTAACATGAAACAGGTCTCCGAATTAATGAAAGTTATTCAAAAACTGATGGAAGCAAATGAATAAATTTGTTGGTTGGAAGACGCTGAAGTGAACCTGCGGAAGGTGGAAATGAGAAGACTGAAATAAGTATTGTTACGACAATTATGTAACGCTCTCGAAAAGTCGAGAGTGTCGTCCTCCACGCTTCTCGACTACCCCAGCGTGCGGCGTCTGTGTCAAAGCCGGCCACTCACGTAGCATTTCAGACTTTTCGAGAGCACTTGTAACTACGAAAATTATGCTGGTACGCCGCCAGGAGAATGAAAAAATTATTTTAAAACTTCTGCAGCCTATATATAAGCAAAAGCGGCCGGCTTAGTCACTCAGTGTGCGATTTCTTTAGTGCGGATAAAGTGATTGTTGCGGATTGGTGGAAAGTGATTGTTGTGATATAATTAGTGCCGAACTCTTAAAAGTTGACATCAATATTGCGTGTGGACAAATTTAACTTGAATTTTTGTATGAGAGTACCTTCTTGATTTCACATTGTTATTTGTGACTAATTAAAGCTGGTAATTAGTGATTTCATTGGTGCCTGTATTTTGTTTCTACTGTACTATACGACGATTCGTGAGACCATCGCAACAATATGAAAGAGGTCTCCGAATTAACGAAAGCTATTCAAAAACAGATGGAGACAGATGAGTAGATAGTGAAAGTTGTTGGTTGGCAGACGCTGAGGTGAACCTCCGAAAAATGAAAATAAGAGGAATATAAAAATAAGTATGCAAAAATAGACGGAAAAGAACTTTGAAATAGAAAAAATTTAAAGCATAATATAAGAAGAAAAACTAAAAAGCTAAGACGCAGAAACTACCAGACAAAAGACAAATTTTTCTTGTCTAGTTAAGGCGACACAGTATGTTGTGGAATTGCTTACAAGTAACAGTAAATTTTCTCTAAGCTGTATCCTGAGTACTGCAGAAGCGCATCTGTGTTATAAATAAGGTATCAGTCGCACTGATGAGCTAAAACTGTACAACACTATTGGGCGGTTAAGCAGTGTAATTGGTTATTATTAAACTTAGCACATCAATATACTCAAGTCAATACTGTACAGATATTGGGAACTGTCAGCAATAAAATGTTAATTTCTTAACATTATTAGATGTATAATTTCAGTGTCAGCATATTCTACTCACATACACATAAAATTACGTTGCTGAAATAAAATGCTATAAAAAAGGCAAGAAATATGGACCATTTTAATTGTAACAATATTTAGTAGGCATAAAGTCCAATTAGTTTTTATTTACAACAATGAAACACATTGTAACCCAAGTATAACTAGAAAATAGCAGGACTGACAGATTACCATCGATGACTTCTTAATATAAATATATTTTTCCGTTAACTAAATGACGTTTTGTTTAATATTATTTTTTATTCTTGCAGCAGGTCCTTGTTCTATTTAAACAATGTTGCTACAATGTCTGATGCCTGAGAGTGACTGATACTTTAACAGTACGAGATCACCTAACACGCTATCAACCATTCCTTAGGCCTACATTTTATAAATAATAATGATGGAAGGAAGACTAAAGTACCGATGTTTAGTAATGCAAGAGAAATTACTACCGTCAAGTTTTTTGTTAATAGGAAAAGGAAGGTAAAAAAAAGAAAAACTGCACTTTTCTTGGTTTTTAGCTAATACTATAGAGGATTCTTTCCCAAACACTCGTCCCCCGAACATATTGTAACGTAACGGTTTTTACTATGAGGTACTTAGCGAAACGTACACCTTTAGTCAAGCCCCAAATGTTGGGTTCGCCAATTTGTAACGTTCTTTTGTTTGTTAGATATAGTAGAGTTATATTATATACCTCAAGTAAGATGCGTCACTTCTGAATTATAATAACTGACGTTGTTTTTCAAGAGGTAAATAAAGGATTTTGTTTATTTTGTTTTACTCAATCTGAAGAGAAATCGAGAGTGTGTGATTTGTGGTCAAGGGGGGAAGTTGTTCAGCCTTATGCAGAAGAGAGAGTATGTATCATTATTTCCACTCAGTTGAGACGATTTCTTCTGTTTGTTGTGCTGAAATTTGTTATAACTACCCACTACAATAAATTATAACACTTTATTATTCAATATTAATTTTCAATAATATTGCTTTATTTATTATTGACCTTTGTCTCCTGCCACCAAAATATAGGTATCACAATTAATCTTCTCTGAAAAAAAAAACATCATCTCGACTTTACCGAGTAAACATAGAGTAGTCTAAGGAGCAAAACATATATGTTGTTATTTACCCAATATTATGCTATAATAAAAAACATCAATTATTACATAATTCTTAATAATTCCCCAGGGTTCCGGGTGAGTTCTTTGTGTTACGAGATTGTCAGAAATGGATAATTACTACGCTTTACAAATACCGAAAAATTAATAAATAATTTTGTTTATTTTTCATGTAGTACGTAGTTCCCGGAATTGCCGTAAGAGAGCAGTGTGTATTTGTTTACTTTGAAAAAACATATGATCAAATGATTATTTTTTGTTCTATTTCACAGTTCAAAACGAGTTTTCTTCTGGAATTATTACGAAAAAATGTTTATATTACCTCGCTCCGTATGGTTCTTACTGGATAGCCGCTTTTCTGTGATGAGGTCCGTCTTGCGTTATAATTTACCTTTCGTCTGGAGTATTTTCCAATTGTCAACGGGAACTAGGCCAAACCATGTTGTATCCGCAGAAGGTTTTCATCCACTGTTTATTAATGTTTACAACCATTTAAGTTGGATTAATCAGGTATAATTAGATAGTGGTCACTCTGTTTGTTAATCTTGCGTTAATTTCAACTCCTCCAACGTCCAAAAAAGGTTATTTTTTATAATTTTTGTCGCATCGTTTCTTCAACTCTCCAGTTTAGTTCAAAATTTTTATATCTCCTTTTTTTTTTAACAATACTTGTTATTTTTCATCACTCTTAGTAACACATAGTATTTTTATTATGCAGGCAGTTTGTAATTATTATAAATTTATATTTTATTTATGGAAAAATAATTCCTTTCCATTCCGGTTTCTTTACTAATTTAATTTACATAATAAGTTTTGGTTAATTTTTTTATGACATTGTATGTAAGTATTTTATCATTTTATTATCCTTAAATAAATTTATCTATTATTTATTTAGTCTCGAATAGTATTCATACCCGGCACTACTTCCTGTTGCCATTTCCTTCATAGGATTATTTTAATTTTTATTATCTTTTGGTAATTAAATTTTTATGTCTTTTAAAACTGACCCTGGGTTATCCTATATTACAACACAAATATTTTTAAAAATATAACATTAACTTATGTATAACAAGTTGTGGTCCATACACTATAAATTACAATAAATAAATAAAATTACAAAAATCAATCAGTATTATTACATCCTACTTCCATAGTTTTATCCTTTCCAAAACATACCGCACAGTTTGGTAATACATTACTTTCACTTTTGTTTTTTCACCTCAATGGGTACACTATCACTCACTTTGCACTGTATACCACTCGAATTGTTTATAATATTGAGTGATATAATTAAATTTTGAGCGAGCTTTAGTTTACCCATTTCTGACTTTTATTATCATGAGTTACTTTATTGGGACCGGGTTATGTAACGTTACATAAAGCCCCCCCACTAGAACAAATTTATTTTAGTTCAACTTGTTGATAGAAATAAATTGTTGATTGGTTCAAGTCTCCTAATGGTCTTGACTTTGTTTTCATAATAGTGTTTCATTTCCGACTGATTGTAAACTCTGACTGGTAATTCAGACTGGTGGTAATTGCTGTTTTCTTACTTTACTCTCTCTCTCTTGGAGGCAAATTCATCAATTATTTCTCGGGGTTAGTGGTACTTCCACATTTTTTTTAATAAAGACTGGTCACACTAATCATATTAAACTTGTTTTAACACTCATTTCTATTTACTTTTATATACTCGCTTTATCAATTAAGCATCGGTCTGCTATCTTCCTTCTATTTTCTTCATTTATACTTCTGGAATCTAATATCACTCTTTTCAGCTATTTTATAATTATATTCCTTAAATATTCAATTTCCCTAACATTTCCCTATCCTGTGCGGTGGTTCCAGTCGGGTGGCCACTCTGGGTCCATACACCGCTGTCCATCCTTACACCTTCTGAGACCAGGGGAACATCATCCCTGCTCATAAAAATTATTGCCGGAACATTTCTACGGTCAATACATAAAAATAAAAAACTTATAAGTAGTAGTCAATTAGCGACTAGTACCAAACACTTTTGGGATTCTTCATACTGTAGCTGTTTGTATTTATTTATATATTTCTTCTTCTCCTTGATTCCTTCTTCTTTTCCATTGACTAATAGCATATAACATCATTGATAGGCCTTATGTTAAAATTCTTTTGACTTTACTTCTTGTGACATATTTCTCCGTATCATTTCTTCTTATATAATCTTCAATTCCGAGAAATTCTAATCATTGTATTAATTATCATCCTCCTTCAGTTTCATTGGAGTCATTAAATTATTCTTTATTCTTCTTATCTGAGCACACTACCATCAATTGTTTTTGTTCATTTAATTTTCTTCTGTTTGTTACCATTACAAATATTACTTCTTCCTATTATTTCAGTTTAAATCAGTTATTTATAATTAAATTATATAATCTGTTCTTACATTTTCTTGGTGTTTTGTCTTTTTATTTTAAATTATATGGTTTCAAAATAACTTGAGTAAGATGTCCTTACATGCTTTTTATTAATTCTAATGGTTGCAAAATATCTTAAGTAAGTTGTACTTACACACTTTTTTAATTTTGGGGTTTTATCCTCTTCACTTTAAATTATATGGTTTCGAAATAACTTGAGTAAGTTGTCCTTACGTGCTTTTTGATTTTTGGGTTTTTATCCTCTTCACTTTAAATTATATGGTTTCGAAATAACTTGAGTAAGTTGTCCTTACGTGCTTTTTGAATTTTGGGTTTTTTTAGTCTCTTCACTTTAAATTATATTGTTCGAAATAAGTTGAGTAAGTTGTCCTTACGTGCTTTTGGAATTTTGGGGTTTTTATTTACAATGGGTTGCTTGGTCCTGTATCCATAAAATCCGTCCCTTTTTTTCTGGTTTGTTTGGAGTCTGTTTAACCGTGGTCCATTATTTCAGGTACTCCATGTTCTCGGATTGCTGGGGTGTTCGTAATTAATTCTCTCCTTGATAATCTTCTTACCATCCGGCTCTCCCACTTTGCTGCTATAAAACTTTCACTTAAGTACCGGTCTTCCGTTATAATTCGTTCCTTTTTAACTAACAAGTATTGTACCTCCTCTATCATAACATAGTTGCTCATTTTTAATCTCATTTCATTCCCTTTTACCTCTGGATTATTTGCCCAATATTTGCATGTTGTCTTCCGTCTTGAAGATACGGCTGATATTGTCTGATACACTTCCATCGTTGACCCATTTAACTGGGATGTAAACTTAATTAACTCCCTCTGTTCGTTAATTGGAAGGTTAAGTATATTAATTAATCCACCTGTAATCATCTCCCATTCTTCCTTGGTATTTATTATTCTCTTTCTACATGTTTTTATTATTTTCTTGGTCTTCTTTTCCACGGTTTGAACATCCTTTTTGTTGTGGCTATTTTTATTTTCAGATGGCATTACACCTTGGTATTCTGTAATTTCTATTTCCTTCCTACTCTCTTCTGTATTCGGACTTACTTTAATACCTTCTGAAGTGCTGTCTGATGTTTCATCAAAATTCTTGACACTATGGTCCATTTGTTTATTAATCTCCTTCTTGTATGTATCTGCTTTTTGGATACGCGTATTAACATTTTCAAACTTCTCTCCGAAAGTTTCCCATATCTCCTTATTGCACTTCTCCATCTTACCCTCAAATTGTTTTAAACTTTCTTTATTCTCTTCAAATTTTGCATTCATCTCTTCTCTTTGCCCTTCAACCGCTTCCTTCAGTTCATGGTATTGTTCATTCATGGTTTGTTTGATATTTCCATTAATGGTTTCTATTTTTTCATTCAGTTGTTTGACTAAACTTTCCTGAATGCTATCTATTTTCTCATTGGTCTGTCTATTTTGTTCCTCCTGTTTCTTAAAATTCTCCTTATTTTCCTCATTGGTTTGTCTAATTTGTTCCTCCTGTTTCTTAAAATTCTCCTTATTTTCCTCATTGGTTTGTTTTAAGGATTCCTCCTGTTTTCTAAAATTTTCATTTATTTTATTATTGATTTGTTTATTATCTTCCTGGATCTTGTTATTCCCTTCCATTATAATTCTTAACATCTCCTGTATGCTTATATCTTCTTTTTGGTTAGATTTATCTGGTTGATCCCCTTGGGCATCCTCTTCAACTATTTCCTTGTCCGTATCTGTGATTACTTCGGTTTCTTCTTTATCACCCATTGGTTGTTCCATTTCGGTGTCCGTGACTAACTCTATTTCTTGTTCCTGTCCACCTTCTTCAATCTCCTTTTCTTCTGCCCTCTTCTTCGATTTTCCTCGGGTATTAGGCATTTCTTGTTTTCTCATAACTGCCAACGATAATTAGATTTTTTGATATATATTTTTTTATTAAATATCAAAATTCTTTTCTAATTACCGCCCTTTTAAGTTGAGCGCCAATTTGTAACGTAACGGTTTTTGGTTGAGGTACTTAGCGAAACGTACACCTTTAGTCAAGCCCCAAATGTTGGGTTCGCCAATTTGTAACGTTCTTTTGTTTGTTAGATATAGTAGAGTTATATTACATACCTCAAGTAAGATGCGTCACTTCTGAATTATAATAACTGACGTTGTTTTTCAAGAGGTAAATAAAGGATTTTGTTTATTTTGTTTTACTCAATCTGAAGAGAAATCGAGAGTGTGTGATTTGTGGTCAAGGGGGGAAGTTGTTCAGCCTTATGCAGAAGAGAGAGTATGTATCATTATTTCCACTCAGTTGAGACGATTTCTTCCGTTTGTTGTGCTGAAATTTTTTATAACTACCCACTACAATAAATTATAACACTTTATTATTCAATATTAATTTTCAATAATATTGCTTTATTTATTATTGACCTTTGTCTCCTGCCACCAAAATATAGGTATCACAATTAATCTTCTCTGAAAAAAAAACATCATCTCGACTTTACCGAGTAAACATAGAGTAGTCTAAGGAGCAAAACATATATGTTGTTATTTACCCAATATTATGCTATAATAAAAAACATCAATTATTACATAATTCTTAATAATTCCCCAGGGTTCCGGGTGAGTTCTTTGTGTTACGAGATTGTCAGAAATGGATAATTACTACGCTTTACAAATACCGAAAAATTAATAAATAATTTTGTTTATTTTTCATGTAGTACGTAGTTCCCGGAATTGCCGTAAGAGAGCAGTGTGCATTTGTTTACTTTGAAAAAACATATGATCAAATGATTATTTTTTGTTCTATTTCACAGTTCAAAACGAGTTTTCTTCTGGAATTATTACGAAAAAATATTTATATTACCTCGCTCCGTATGGTTCTTACTGGATGAGGTCCGTCTTGCGTTATAATTTACCTTTCGTCTGGAGTATTTTCCAATTGTCAACGGGAACTAGGCCAAACCATGTTGTATCCGCAGAAGGTTTTCATCCACTGTTTATTAATGTTTACAACCATTTAAGTTGGATTAATCAGGTATAATTAGATAGTGGTCACTCTGTTTGTTAATCTTGCGTTAATTTCAACTCCTCCAACGTCCAAAAAAGGTTATTTTTTATAATTTTTGTCGCATCGTTTCTTCAACTCTCCAGTTTAGTTCAAAATTTTTATATCTCCTTTTTTTTTTAACAATACTTGTTATTTTTCATCACTCTTAGTAACACATAGTATTTTTATTATGCAGGCAGTTTGTAATTATTATAAATTTATATTTTATTTATGGAAAAATAATTCCTTTCCATTCCGGTTTCTTTACTAATTTAATTTACATAATAAGTTTTGGTTAATTTTTTTATGACATTGTATATAAGTATTTTATCATTTTATTATCCTTAAATAAATTTATCTATTATTTATTTAGTCTCGAATAGTATTCATACCCGGCACTACTTCCTGTTGCCATTTCCTTCATAGGATTATTTTAATTTTTATTATCTTTTGGTAATTAAATTTTTATGTCTTTTAAAACTGACCCTGGGTTATCCTATATTACAACACAAATATTTTTAAAAATATAACATTAACTTATGTATAACAAGTTGTGGTCCATACACTATAAATTACAATAAATAAATAAAATTACAAAAATCAATCAGTATTATTACATCCTACTTCCATAGTTTTATCCTTTCCAAAACATACCGCACAGTTTGGTAATACATTACTTTCACTTTTGTTTTTTCACCTCAATGGGTACACTATCACTCACTTTGCACTGTATACCACTCGAATTGTTTATAATATTGAGTGATATAATTAAATTTTGAGCGAGCTTTAGTTTACCCATTTCTGACTTTTATTATCATGAGTTACTTTATTGGGACCGGGTTATGTAACGTTACAATATATAATACTGTTACCCCATTACACAACATTCTACGTGTTTCTCGGCCATTCCAGCGGAGCCCGGCTATAATGTGTGTGTGCGTATATGTTGCTGCTACAGTACTTTGAGATGAAGGACAATTACGTGACACTTGTCACGCGTCCGTAGCCGAGACTGATCCAGCCTTCACCGGTTTGCACACACGTGTTTAAGGCGGCAAGCAATTACGCTCTAGTGATTTCTAGTAGCGTTGACGTGTAGTATGGATTCTGGAATGTCAGCGGGGTAAAACACAAGCATTCAGCGACGCTTAGTTTCAGTTTTTAGTGGCGATTTATTCCAGTGGGGTACGAAGTTTATGCCGGGCGATTTACACAGTTTAAAGTGCTCTATTAGTGAAAAGTTTTTGTAGTGCGGAATTCTTGTAGTTGACATTATTATTTGTGTGGACAGATTAACTAGAATTATTGTAAGAGTATAATCTTGTTGAATAAATTGTTGATTTCAAATTGTTACTTAAGATTAATTAAAGCCGGTGATTAGTGACTTAATTGATGTCTTGTATTTTGTTTTCCACTGTACCATACGACGATTAGTATACCGTCGTAACAATATGTTATATTTTATGCAGCAAAACACATAAAAATACATAATTTTTTATGTAAATGACTACAAGACACAAGCTTCTTGAGAACAGAAAAGAGTCGCGGATTTTCATTTAATAAATGTAACTTTTATAATACACGTTTTACATGTTTTTGTTCTCACAAAGTTGGCTGTTCTAATAGCAGTTCTTTTCCACATCCGTTTAATTTTCTGATTGTGTTTATAAACAATACGTTTATGTAACTAACGTGGATTTATTTTGTGATTCGTGATTTTTGTGAAGTTATTTTAGATAAGTGTGCGTTTATTCACCAACATGGCTAGGAGACCAAGAAAACCTCGCACTATTTTTAAAAAGAGTCGAAATTTAGGTGGTACTGCAAGGAAATTGGTTGAAAAAGTAACTATAACCTATCACAAGCTACACTTTCCCCTTTAAGTGATACTCAAAACACGCCTAGGTCATCGGAAGTAGAAAGTGCTTCCAATAGGCTTTGGTGACCTACATAAAATATAGTGTATGTCTGTGAAAAATGTAAATTTAACATCTCGGTCAAGGCCGCACATACGTACCTTCCAGACAATTTAAGCACTTCTAACTACGCAAATTATGCTGGCAAGCCGCCAAAAGAATTGAACATTATTCTGGGACATTTGCGACACCTATACAAGCAACAGCGGCCGGCTTAGAAGTCAATTACACCTATCGAGATTGTAGAGTGCGGATCAAGTGATTGAGGATAGTGATTACTATGTTATAATTTGTGCGGAACTCTTAACAGTTGACATCATTATTGCGTGTGGGCAAATCTTAATTTCAATTATTTTATGAGAGTACCTTGTTGATTTTACATTGTTACTGTGACTAATTAAAGCTGGTAATTAGTGACTTCATAGGTGTCTATATATTGTTTCTACTGTAGAACACGACGATCCGTGAGACCGTCATAACAGTGTTGTCCAATACACAGATGCAATTAAGTTACTACTTGTAGTAGTTTTATTTATAGTCAGTCCTACGCTTAAATGGATGCTGTGGTCAATCATCAACAGACCTTTACATACAATTTCGTTGGCTTCCGTTGCCGTTTGTCAGGTGATTGACAGTCACAGAATATTAATTTCTTTATGCAGCAAACTGGAATAACATTATTGGCAACCAAAGATCTAAATATCAGCACTCCTTTTGCAAACCTTATTGTGCTTCCCTTTTTATTTATTTTTTTGCAATTAAGTTGTCAGTTCGTAAATTTTCTGAAACTTTGAAATATAAACTCAACACAAGAGTCAATAAAATAAAGCACCGCAGAAAAAACACAATGAAAATCCAAAAATCATTGCGACTAACACAGGTAAACAATAACTGTCAACTAAAGTCATTAATTTTATCAAAGCCAATAAAACAACTTTCAATTAATTGAACACTGCCATCAGCTCTATTCCATATGGGTCACAGCAGGGGCGAACCTAGAATTTCATTAAGGGGGGGGAGTGAATTTTTTTCAAATATGATTTTCTTATATTATAATAAAAATATTACGAACAAGTTAAAACTAATGTGCAAATAATAGCTGTAACTCACTAACTTCATTAAAATCAATTAAAAAATACATCAGATAGGCTTCCAGTTTATCTTGAAAAGCTAATTATACCTTTCTGTGGAATATATAAATACTTTACAGAGAACGTTAAAATTAAGAAAGTGAGGGTGAGCAGCATGTGTATAAGTGCTGTGGAATATTCAATAATTTTGTAAATATTACAAATATAAATTATGTACGGTATATAAATTAGTATACAATTTTGGTAAAAATATAATGATTCTTAGTCTTTTTAAAAAGGTGAAATATAAAAAGTAGGGAAGGTAAAAAAATCGAAAAATAAAAATTAATATATATATTTTAATAAATAAGTCTTTTATCTTTCTTAAAATTTTAAAAATATGTGGATTATGTAGGCTACGTTTCATTATACGTTTAACGCATGTTTTATTTTAAATAAATTCAAAATATTTAAGTAATCTGGTCAAATAGAGCGCGCTAATTACTCAAGTAGATAGGATAATACTGGAACTGTTCGACTTCTAACGTCACGTGACTTCATTCAAAAATCGTCGTACGCGCCATTGCCTGTCTTTTTTGTAGACCTCTGTTAACGGCTAACTAGCGGGTAAAAGCAAACGGTTCCTTCCTTGCAGAATTAAAATTCAGCTGACATGGCTCAAGCATAGAGTAAAGCACGTCGTTTCAAATTGCTTGTAACATGAATCATATGTTTCAAGTTGCTTGTAAACAGCGGGAAATCGTTTCCTCCTACTCTTTTTTAAGTCGACGTCTTTTCATTTCTCATAATTTCTTACAACATCTGTTATATTTACTATTGAGTGTACGGCTTATTATTGTAGATTATTTAAACTTGCCATTAACTTAATTTTAATTTTTTTAAATTGACAAAACTTGGAAATCAATTAATTTCATTACAAAAAACACGAAAGCATTTTTAAGATTTTTTGCTACAAAATTTTTTTAAATTTTTTTGAATTTCGGGGGTAGTATGTATTCCCCATATCCCTCCCTAAGTCGTCCTTGGGTCGCAGTTATGGCAAGAAAAGACTGTGTGTCTTGTATGCTTTCTAGTGTTTACTCAGTATTTAGAGCGAATCAAGTAGCTATTGGAAAATTCTAGTCACCATTTTGCTGAGTTATCACAACACGAACGGCTTTAGCAGTTGCAACTCACCATGACAAAACTGTAGCTGATGACAAATAATTATTACAGTAGACTATACATTTTTCGGTTTCAAACTATTATAGCAAACAATTTTAAAAAACGAATACAACTATCGTCGAAGCTAACACTGTTTCCACAAAGGTACCTTGTTACACTGTAAAAAACTTGTATTCTTGAAAACCTCAAGAATAAGAAGAATAACTTGTACTTGAGTTTAAAAAGGTGACAACACCAAATAATTTGCCTACTCTTACCGGTTAAACCGACATGATGATAATCGCAACAAAGCGTTTTTGAACATGAAAAAATAAAAAACACTATGGCGGACGAGTGTATCACAAACTCCTCTTTGCGTATGCAAACAGTAACAACGTTGTAACTCCTTGCAGACTGCACATTTTGGACGGCCCACCATAATTGATCGATATACTGCCCCTAGCGGCTTGTGAAGCACGCGTTGATTTTTCTTGTTCTAATGTGACCTCAGGGATAATACTGTGCCACTGTTTTGCAGCCCTAAAATCTCAGAGATAAAAGACTACTATTATTTCGACGTAGAAATTTAATATTTCTAATTTTTATGTGTTACTATAATTTTAAAGATTTTCAAGAAAATAACGTTTAATTTCATCGGACCAATTTTTCTACTTAAGAACAATGAAAATTTATGCAATTATTAAATAAGTAATGTTATTCGGAGATGTTTTTCGGAAACACGCATAACAAACCATAAAACAATTGACTGAAGCATTATACTATACAACTATAAAATTATATAATGGTGTTAGCAATTATTATTTGGCTGTTCATAGCAATTATTATTAGGTTATAATAACATTATTATTATTATTTGAAGTGTAAAATAGTATTTAAACTCTTAAAAAAAGGGAAAACATTTTCCACTCACCTTAATATTATTTAAAAACGTCTCTTATTATTTTTATTTAATATTCAGGACCATTAATAAATCTATGGTAATCAATATTTCTTGCAATTAAAAATTCTGTTCCTGTCTATGAAACATTTTCTGCGATGAGTTACATTATTATTATTGCTTGCTTATGTTCAGGAGCGCGATATTTCAGAGTACGGCGGCAATGTCCAATATAAATAACATCGCACTGTGCACGGTGTATCTCATAAAATCCATTTTATTATCCAGTTTTACTGTAAGTGTCACAGAAGTCTGATATTTCATATATTTCGTCATCGTTTAATTAAGACGAGTAGGATTACATTTAATGAAAACTCTTTAGAACTCTTTAGAATCATTACAATAATTTCATGCATTTTCAGTGAAAAAGGCATTTATTCACGTAATTACTTATGAACAGAGAATTGTTATCAGCATGTTTCCATGCCTACTAAATATCTGGAATAAACAAATAAATATTACAATTGGGTAACTCATATTTTCCGTGCTCTAATACCGTTCCATGTGTGGTAAATTTGCTGATAATTATGGCACGTTGCCACATCCATCCGACCGTCATCAAGCAAACTCAGAAATTTTCTTCGGCCTTAGTTCATATCAGTGAACCAAGGAGTTTGTAACAACGTAATTAAGGCGCTACAAGAATCCAGTGTTTTTGTTTCCTTGGCACCTCAATATTGATACATGAGTCCACTATGAAATCGACAGTTTCCCACATATGTTAGTTTAAAATTCTCATATGTTTGTAAACTGGGCAAGAAATTCTGTAGCCACTCGAGCTACAAAAGTTTGCTTAATGGTCGTCTTAAACACTTTTTATTATTCATTTTTTTCTTCTATATTATCCTCTGCACTTTGCTCCTGCTACTTGCCTCTACTTCAACATTACATAATTCAAAAGTACACAAACTGAACAAAAGAAGTTTGAGATTATTCTTTGTTACAAATTTAATATTTCAAGGTATTTCCAGGTGTGTTTCGCTAGCATCTGTCTTAGATTTAATGTCGTCTGAGGATGGTCCATCCGCTAAGGTTTTCTTTACTAAGGTATTTAGAAAACTTTATTTTTCTGAACTTTACGCCTCCTTCCCAAAGTAAATATACACTTTACCTTGGTCCTTTCAGAAATGACATAATTACTTCATACTTGAAAAAGTATAAAGATTGACATTTTATTTAAGTAGAAAATATTCCAGAATTTAAATATATGTCCCTTCTCATAAGCGTGCATGTACATTACATATGAATGTAAAATATTATCACATTAAAATATTTTAATGCCCGGACTATATCAAGACATTAGAAACAAAATTATTTTTCTTTATTGCAAATTAATTTTAAAAATTAATGAAATAAACTGTTTTTACCAAATATGGTTACGGGCCAAATTTGGCACTCCAGGTCATTCGGGTTAGATCATCCTTTTTTTTGTAGATAAAGTTACATATCATATGATTAATTTGTTACATACTTTATTTATAAAATAAACTACAAAGAAATTATTTACACTGAAATTATAAAGTTAATAATAATGCTGAATTATTTTATTTACTTCTCATTTACTCTGATTGCAAACGAGCATACAATATTATTTTAAAATATTCCAATAATGTCTGCTCAATATATGGCCGAATTCTTGCCGATTGTGGGAAATTAACAAAAATGTTTAAAACTGGTATTCTTACTTTAATAAAATTAATTATGTTGCCAGCAATGAATTATTTACTGAGATAGATTTCTTGATCGTATCTTTAATTGAGAAATTATTATACTATAAGATTCATTAAACGTGTGTTCTTTAAGACTGCCAATTTATAGTAACATAATGGAAGTAGATTTAAACGTCATATAATACCATTAGTTATTACATTTACAATTACTGCTATTAAGGACTTACCTAATCATACATTAGCGTGACTTTATTGTACGTGAATCTACATAACATAAATATTTAATTAATATCTTACTGGATAGTCAATATTATCTAAATTTATTGCAGGAATAATATGTAAACGTTTACATTTGTAACTTATTAATGTGTCCTAAAAAATTTGTAATACGGTTAAAGTTGAGGCGAAGAAAAACATAGTTAACATTAAAATTATACTCTTGGTTACTAAGATTATGCTACAGACGACTTAAATACTCCAATTTGAAAACGAAACCTCATACGTACAGCGTACAAGAAACAAAAGTTATATTACATCATTTATTAAAAAAAAATTACACATTAAACCATTTGCAATTGACATCATGATTATCATTCACAACACAGCATATACGGAAAGTGTGAACCTGTGTTTACAGTGTTCTCCTATTGGACGTAACAAGAAGAGTTTTCACAACAAAATGTTTTCTAACACTGGTATGCTTGCCGAAGAGAGGAAGGATTGTGTTTAGATGCGCTCGCGCTATACTCAAGGAATACGTTTAAGTATTAACTTTATATACACACTTTTTGATAGAAAAAAAAGAGAATGCTGTGACTGAGTAACTGAATAGTAACTAATAAACATAAACAATCCACTCCTCTAAAAATAATTTTTTTTTTACTAAAAAGGAAAGAAAATTATTTCTAATTAAAAATATTTCTAATAAAACTATTTTGTATCTGTTTGTATGTTGCGCAGTAGTATTATGTTTTCGTGTGTATAAAGTGGTTGTATTTTAAGCAATGATCTGTAAAACTTGTATTTGCTGTGTTATTTAAAATAGCTTGATGATGTTTAGAAATACTGTTCCACAGCACGGCCACATTACATTCATCGCTTTCATATTTACAGTTCTTACAAATGGTTTAAAAAACACACAAACACTTGGAAGTTTTATAGTTTCGTAATTTATTCGTAACCTCTGACAATTGTTTTACCCTATTAGGCTATTCTCAAAGGGCTGCTAAGAACAATTAAATAAAAGAACAATTAATTAAAGAATAGGGGTTGAACGTGTGTTAAGGATATATATTTGGACATGTGTGAGGTGTGTGTATGTTGGAGGGGTGGAGGAGAAAGTATAGGGAAGATTAAGTGGTTGTAAAAATTAAGTAAATTAAGAATGCAACAAAAAACAGCTTTTAATGAAGGAGGTACAAAGAATTCTGTCTGTTCGTTTGTTAAACTTTTGTTATATTTAATTGCTTTTCTAATTTATAAAATTTACAATAAATCCATTTCTTCCACATTTTTGCACATTGTGCAGTAGCATTATATTTCTTGTGTCTAGAAAGTGGTTGTGTTTTAAGCAATGATCTGTGAAACCTGTATTTACTGTATTATTTAAAATCGCTTGCTTATGTTCAGGAACGCGATATTTCAGAGTACGGCGGCAATGTCCAATATAAATAACATCGCACTGTGCACGGTGTATCTCATAAATTCCATTTTTTCTAGTATGTTAGATTTTTATTTACTGTTTACCAGTAATGAGAAAAGATTACGTTTGTTTACTGATACCATGCTAAGACAACGCTTTTTCGCCTATTATTTTTTAAACGAGTCTTCAATTAATATCGTTTAAAGCTCTTGTTATTTTTTTGTTTTTACAAATCTTAACCCCACCATTTGTTCTTAATCATGTAATGTTTTTTACATTGCGAATCGTTTTTTTCAATTATTACTCTGCTGCACTCTACTACAGAAAGGTACAGAAAATAATAGAAGATATCTAGAGTAGAAAAAATTCAACGGGTATATAAACTGAAGTCAAAACTACATTTTTAAAGAACATTTCTCATAACATGTTCTGCCATGTAGTTGACAAATTTATTAATATAAAAGCAATATGATTAAAGCTGCTTTATTACAGCCTAATCTAAGACAACTATTTTAATCTTGAAGAAACTGTTTACAGATTGTTCAACCGTTCTACCCCCTAAAACATTAAGAGTGAAAATGAAGATTATGTCGACATAACGTTTTAGTTAAAAGTACATTTTGCATAATTTTAAAACTGAATTTATCCTTCACATGTAATTAAAATCGTCGCCTTCCAAATTTTGTAAGTTTTCTTTCCAAAAACAATTCTTACTAAGCAAATAATCATAACTAACATTTTAAATTTGTTGGGATTGAATTTTTTATATAAAAGTCTTTTGCCAGCGAGGTTGATTCTTAGACCACGGTTCTCATAATATCCGGTGTTTCTAGTTAGGAATTAGAATGTTCTGGTTGTGAAATCACGCGGTTGACATTATTACTAATAGAAGGAGAAAAATATTAGAGTTTTAGTTTTAAATTAGGCAGTACTTGAGACCAATGTGGTTAGAAGTTGTGTTGGATACGTAAACAATTGTCGGTTGGGTCAGAGGTCAGACGGCCGTCACGGGTCGTCTCTTCTCGTCTGCATTTTGACAATGTTTACACACCCTCTGACCACCACAGCAATTACATGCGTACACATTGTGTCCATTTTACTGGACACATCTGCTGTGTGGGAACATCGGCTGTTCCGCTACACTCTTACGGATGTCCCGTCCTGTTTATTAGCATCTAACAAAATAATTTTTCTTAATTTAGGCTCTCCGTCTTTGTGGAAGACCACTAGCAACACAACACCTTGCTACAAAATGTGTTTACATAAAATTACAATTATTTTAAATTATTATACTGTTACGACGGTCTACTGATCGTCGTATGGTACAGTGGAAAACAAAATACAGATACCAATGAAGTCACCAATAACCAGCTTTAATTATCACAATTGAACAGTTTGTAATCAACAAGATAGTCTCCTACAACAAATCAAATAATAATTGTTCACACGCAATAAAATGTCAACTAATATAAAACACAATTGCATTATAATTGTCCCGCACGATTATAAAACACATAACACTTCGCCACAATACTTCGAACCGTACTGTGTAAATCGCCACTCAAACGGACTGTGTAATCGGCTGACAATAACTGACTTGACCGTCGCTGAATGGCCGTATTTATAGCCCGCTGATTTCCAAAATAATCTGTCACTTTGGATAACGTGTTAAATAGACAGGCGCTCTCGAGAATCCACTAGACACAGTGTCCTTGAACACACTGCGCAGACCGGTATGGTCCGGTATAGACTCGATAGTTGAAGAGTAATTGTCTTTCACTGTAAAGTAGCATCATTATGCACACACACACACACACACACACACACACACACACACACACACACACACACACACACACACACACACACACACACACACACACACACACACACACACTACAACTGGAATATTCGAGATACTTATAGAACGTTCCGTATTACGTAACACTTTTCCGCATTACCCAACATTACATTTTATAACTAACTTCTAGTAACTAGTTTTGAAATTATGTAATATTATTATATTATATTCTAATAATAATAAATAATGTGAATAATGTATCTTTTAAAGAAAACGTAACTTCTGAGTGGCAATTTAGCAAAAAAAAAAAAAAAAAAAAAAAACGAACAAACAAAAAGATATGTACATATTAAATACTGATGTATTATTTTTGAAACCGTTACATGTTGTATTTGATCTGTATTCCTTAATGTACGTACAAACAATATCATGACACAAGCGTTCAGTAGTTCTGCGAAGACGTTTCAGCGTAGTTTTTTACTCTGTTAGATAGCAAATTTAATTTACTTATAATTTCAAATTATTTAATATTACATTGATTATTTTAAAAAACCTGAAACTTTAATTGTATTTTATAAATTTTAGAGATATTTGTATTTTTGTCTTTTGATCATGTGTGTAAGTAAACACAGAATTCGTAAACCATCACTTGTTTTGATATTCAATATTCATGAAAGAATGGGTTGAAGTTACTTGAGGTTTCCGACAGACTTATCCTATACAAATTAAACGAGCCTACAAACTTCAATGTATAATCAGACTTTATAATAAAATGTAAATAAATTAAATAATAAAGACAAACTTTAAATAATATAAATTGTGTAATAAAAAGGAAAAATAGGTATTTGCTTATTTTAATGGTTTTAAACATTGCTTACGTATTCTGTAAAGATTGAATTATGGAAAATTATCATTCACAGTTACGTAATTAAAAGATTTAACAAAAAGAACGAATTCACCACAAGTTCCTGTTCATTAGAGCATTTCAATTGATTACGCTTCACTGAAGTAAATCATCTTCCAATTTATAGTTTGCAATACGTAATAAAATCGAAGAATCGAATTTGCTTAAATTAGCATAGAATTATACAGGTTTGAAATGTCTACATAAGATAAAGAAATTTAGGAATATTTGTGGTACGATTGATCACATCTTAGAAATAAAACAAGACACAGCACAAAGATAAAATTTTATAAGACAATTGCAATATCCACGTTGATTTTTCAGTGAGGCGTCGGTCATGACAAAAAGTCAAAGCGGCAAGATTCAGAGTGCTGAAGAATAGTTTCTTTAAAATACTTTAAATTATACATTGCAAGATAGAATGAGGAATGAAGATATCAGAGCAGAACTCAAAGTAAAGGACATAAATGGAATTATTTGAATTTAACGAAGACAGAAGATTATCTGCAAAGGATGACAGAGGATTGATTGCCGAAAAGGGCACTGAACTATAAAGCGATTGGTAGAAGAGACGTGGGTCGTCCGAGGATGAGATGGGTGCCGGAACAGGTTTATTTAACCTAATCCTTGCAGAGAAGAAGACGAAGAAGGAATGTCTATTTGAAGTCACTAGTATCAGGTATTTTGTTATATAGAAGTAACGTTTAAAAATTTGGAAATCAGGAGAACACCCATCCGAAAGCAGCAGAATTGAGCACGTGACGTGAAATAATTAAGCTTAAGGGAGCAGTTTGATATATTAAAGTTAATTAAATGAAAAGAGTAAATCACTACAAGAAATGGACTCTAGCAAAACAGGAGCGCCACAAGATATAATTACTTTACACAAATATCCTGTTAGGGAAAGTTTTTGAAATAAAAGGACTACTAAGGTCCAGGAAAAGGTTTCATATCTTAAGTCAAGATAAAACCGGGAGCGAGAGTTGCCTCTGAATGAAAAGAACAGCAGAACTCAACAAAAGTGATTTGTTGAAGTGAGAAGGCATAACTTTACTATGATGTTTAGCTTAAGTAGTGAAATATGTTATTGGTTAATATTTTCTTAATCTTTATGATAGTCATGTTAAAATCACTCTGGAGACCTCAGGATAGAAGAAATGTTTTTATAGGGTGAAGAGCTTCAAAATATGCCTAATGCAGTTTTGGAGACTGTACGACCTTTAATTGTTTCGTTTTAAAGATTCCCTTGAAGAGCTGTACAGTGGCTAGACATTGTGTGTGCTGTGATTAAGAAATATCTGGTTACTCGTATTATTTGATGTAAGCAAGAACATGAAAACATGTGGAAGTGGAAAATAATAAGATTAATTTGTCTCGTAAGGTATGGTTCATTGGCTGACAAGATCACTTACGAATTTGTTAATTCGGAATTTAATATTTCAAAACCTCATATCTTAATTTAATAACACACACACACACACACGTATGCTCACACAGACGTACAAGCAAATAAGGCTTTTCATATAGTAGTGCACATATGTGTTTTACGAAATTCATCAGAATATCTAGCCGAAATGTTAATATATCCTTACAGACAATTAAGGTAACTCAAAATAAAAAGAAATGAATATTATTTTGTAATTATATTTATTACATGCATAATTAATTACACTAAATCTAAATACAAATTAAACTGGAAATTTTAATTTATATTTTATTACATTTTTGAATTTATCTACGTTTTCCTGATAACGATTTAGTCACGGTCTTACAGGATTCTTTTTCTTTATTCTGAACAATGTAAATCTGTTTTTTTTAAACGTTAATGTCAAATTAATCAGTTTTTTATGCATAGCGTTTGTGTCTTTCTTTATTCACACTTATCTTCGAATTCCATGGTTGATAATTCTGCATATTTATCTAATTCTACAGCTTCGCCTTGGAAACGTCGTTTATGTCTGCATTAATTTTTTGTTACGTTATTTATTTACGAAAACTAAACGCTTAGATTTACATCTCGCTTTTACGACTCTGTTATTTTTAATATTTTAAATGCTAACTTCAGAGTATTTTGATTATTCCGTCTTATTTAGGTTTACTTCGAAACTACTTCTTCCACAATCCTCTTCAACTTTCAAAACATGTAAAACGGTAGCCTATATTTTTGTCCTGTATCATTACTGCAACAAATATCTTAAAATATGTTAAGTGTTCATAGATCGTCTTTATAGTCCTTATCAACGGTAGGTTCAGAAATTTAAATTTTTAAAATTTAATTACAAACAAAGATAAGATTAGAAACTTGACTAAAGCATATGTAGGTAACGAGGTATTACCTTGCAACATTTTGGAGCACATTAATGTGCAATTCCTCGATGTTTCAGTAACTTAGTTTAAGTACAGTCATGCTTAGGTTAAGCTGCGATTTACGGTTTCAATTATTTTGAGCTTCAAAGCGGAGAAAGTGGAATTACACAAGTTTAATTAAATCAAATGGAAACGTTTCAGTTTAATGAAATCCCGTTGTCCTCATTATAATTAGTGTTCTATATTACATAGGTTAGGAGATGTTGCAGTTGGAAAGTTCAATGTGAGGTCAAAATGACGGATAAATATTTTGTTTAATTTTTTTTTTTAATTCTTGGAAGTTTAACAGTATTCTCTTCAATTTGTACATAGGGTGTGTGATGTGATATTCCTTATTGTAATTTGGCATTACGTAAGGAAAAAAAAAATATATATATATATTTATATATATACAGAACACAAGATAGTAAGTTCATTTAAGTGGAATACTAATGCTATAACACATTTTCTGACGGTCATAGGCATGTTAAAAATTGATTTTGTTTTTTTCTTTGTAAAGTAGTCATAAGTTTTGAACCAAGCTATGTTTAAAACAGTATATTATGTCAAAATGTTCATAATTTTATAATCTTTTATGTCATGTGAAATATTTGTGTGTAAGTGAGCGGGGGCGCGTGTGATTTACATTCTATTTAATAACTTCGTTAAAAGTTAACATTTCATTCTGAAACCTGGACACGGTATTCTCATTGTTATAAGCTACATTTTCCATATACTCAGTTCTCCACACCTATAATTTGTATATGGTTTTTTAAAATGAAATCAGTTTTCTTTTATTTTCGTTATCTCCTAGAAAGTAATAAAATTTGTAGATTAAACCTAGACAGGCCTTTGCAGAATCGGACAGAGTTTCAACTTGAGTTCGGTCTATCTGTGTTCTCATCTGTGACGTTGCTAAAGTTTCCACCAATCAGAAGGTCTAAAAATTATCCGAGTTGGTGATCTGCCGAGAGCACATGAATTCAGTTTCTTCCGAAGACTTAGAAAGACGTACTCGCTGTCACGAGATTTTAGTGACAAGACAAATCGATTTCCTTAAGACTTAGAAGTTGGTTCACGGTTCGAGTTCTTCGTAACCATTGCCAATATAGAACTCAGATAATTTTAAATAGATCATCTCTAGTGCTTTTTCGCGTAGAGTGGAAGATTTCTGGGTTAGGGGCAGATTATCTACCGAGATAGTCTGACAGTTAACGCGAGAACACTTCAAGAAGCCGGATTTGGGTACGCCTAATACACGATCTATTTTTATCAGTTTTGATCCCTGAGCTTAAGATTATTTAAGTTATAAACAAAAACAGTTTCATATCTCAGTGCGTGTATAAGCCGCGACGTAGATATTTCAGCGTCAGTGATCTTCGGTCGGTCGACGTGCAGAGTCGCAACGGTGCAGACGAGCAGCGTGGGGAGCGCCTGGTGTCTACGCTACCTGTTGGAATTCTACATACAAGTAACATATATGTAAAACAAACCAAAAGACTAATTTACTGAAAGACAATTATTTAATAAACAATTTTATATTATAAAGCTATAAGACAATAGTAATTTTTAATGTTTTAATGAATAAAATTTTCCTACCTATAGTTAAGACTCTGTTGTAATAATTTCAATGTAACCTATCTATGCAGTTATAATTTGTATCATTGCTATATATGTATATGTGTGTGTGTATATATATATATATATAATTTATATATATTGTAGCATGACAGATAATCCACTTAATAAAGATTACAATATGATCATAATTAAATATCAATTACATTAAATAGCAAGAAAAATTCAAATGAAAATAAATAAATATCAAAGTAAGATACCACCATAAATGGAAAAAGTAAAAATAAAAAACAACAATGCAACAAAAATGTATAACGAAAATAAATCCCAAAAAACTAAAATAAAATAAGGATAATACCCAGGTAGGATAGGAGTAGGTAGGGAAGATACCCCGAACAAACCAACGGACATGATAAAACAATATTACCTTGGAAAAACCAAGAAAGAAGAATTTTGAAGAAACAAAATTGTAGGATGGGAGGACTACAAGATATACCCAAGGGAGACCTATTAAAAAGAATATAACAAACCCCGAAAGAGATTAAATGTCACCAAAGAAAGTATAACACCCGAAACCTGAAATTATTGTAAAATAGTTGTAAACAAAAGTGTTTAGTGTTGTAAGTAGAAGTGCACCCACTAAAGTTATTATGTAATGGAATAAAAAAATCTTCATAATCCCTTATAACTAAGATTTTGGTCTTGGAATATTGTAAAACTCAATTAGAGATAAGATCCAAAAATATAAGTGAACCAGTGCAAGTTATTTCAGTATATTAAATAAACTTCAAGTAAAAGTGTGACTAATACTTCAACTAAGTACATGTGTACAATTAAATAACTATAATGTTTTCTATGACTACAGAAATAAAATGTTATGAAATGTTCTTTTGAAAACATTACTAATGTTTCTAAGAAGATGCCACTTTTTATCAAAAAACCTTCTTTAAAATGTAAAGGATAAAGAGAGCAGGTGGTGAATAAATAAAGTGACAGGGGATAAAAATGTAATACCAAAATAGAAACAGAAAGGACTGCAACCACAATAATTTTAGGAAATAAATAAAAATGAATGGCTTGTTATGTTTATGTTAAAGCCCATGAACTCCATAATTCAATGTGGTGAATAGAATAAGATTTTGTTATTATTATAAAAATGTTTAGTATATCTAACAGTGTTAATACAGAATAAAATGTCTAAGTATGGATACCATACTCTTTTTTATAAAATGTTTATTATTTGTTGCTAGTAGTAATTAAAACTAAAATGTCTGACTTTGAAGACCATATTGTTAATTTCAAATATTGTTTATGTGTTATGAGTATGAATACGATACTACATGATCTATTACTTAATTAAGGAGATTTTAATTAATATTTTATTAAAATAAGAAAGTCAGAAGGCGTATCGACATAGTATTATTCAAAAACATTATATGTAAAACCAGAAAATCTAGGCCAAATAGGAAATTCCAACAACATTACAATTGATTAATTAAGGTAAATAAAACAAGTAAACTGATGGAATTTATATAAGGTGAATCAGTCACCAAATACTATGACTAAAACTATAATGTTAAAGTATAATGTAAAAAGATATATAAAATTATTGAAAAATTTGCAAATGTAATAACTAAAATTTCAGAGGGGGGAGTCATAAATTCATGAATTATATTTAAAAGGATAATCAATTGATAAAATTGCAAGAAATTAAGGAAAGATAAACATTTATGTCAATCTGAGATTTATTATAGTCATAATTATAACATATAAAATGGCTAATATTTGGAGAAGAACAGGAAATAAAATGTTGAGCCTACTTTTCCAAAATGAAATAAATATAGCAATTTTGATAAAAACTTTGTAAAGATGGATTATTGGGTGTTAAATGAAGCAGAAGGAATTAAAGAAACCGATTATGTATTTACTATTTCATGAAATTAATTAATAACCAAAATATATTCTGTGATATAATGTATTTTTTTTACATGTATCGGAAGCGGTTAAAAATTGAAACAATACTTTTCTAATATTAAATTGGCTAAGATATTTCAGAAAACGAAGGAAGTAAGACAGATCTTATTTAACATTCGTAGTGTACGGTTGATTAAGCTCTCGCTAAATAACAACGTATATCGGAACCATTAATGGCGTATGAAAGTTAAACCTAGCCTACAGACATTTTTGAGAATTTTAACAAAACAATTTTAAACAATAAAATCAGTGAAAATTAACAACTACACACATGGAATCAAGTGAATATACAACATAAACTAGTGAATTAACAATTTGAACCGCTAACACTAATAATTCAGAATAACTCAAAAGAAACTTTACGACACCAGTAACTTAACATTATCACACACATTTTTACTCGAGTGAGCAACAGAACATTAAACGAGAGATACTCCAATAACACCAGAATTATTAATCACTACTGCGGAGACGAAGAAGCATTGGAAAGGCAGCTTTACTGAAAGAAATTCCAGCGACACCATTCCTGTTTAACATCAGCAGCTACGAAGCGGCCATTTTGACTCCAGGCATGCAAAGTGCACACGACGATTAGTATTCAACAACTCTGCATTGGTATAAACTTTTCACTTTATAAACATTATATATTATCTACTAACTTTGTAATTATTAACTATTAAGCTTTTTTATTGTGAATGTTATACTTTCTAGCCTTACCCCTTCTCTGACAATCAACTATAACCGTTAAAAGAACCTGAAAATATTTATATTAAATAACATATGTATCAACAATCGATCGCCCTGTGAACGAGTCGAGCATTATATGACAATCGATTTTAATCGATCCTTTTAAATAATTGTCAATAAAATATAGTAATTCAACATTTTGGTTTAAAATTTATTTATAAACTTAATAAATAGAGTTTAGTGAACGACAGGACTACAAGAAAGGCGGCCATCACTCAAGTGGAAGTAATATATACGAAAAAGAAGAAATATCGCTAATCCATTAGTGAACTGAGACAATCCTGTTAAATGGAATTTAATTCCAGTAAACCATAAGCAAGATTATTGACAAAATTAACTCAAACAAACTTAAAATTTTAAGACTACACCATTACAAGAATTATTTACTAAATATTTAAACATTAAAACAAACATTTAAAATTTTTTTCAAAATTTAATTTACACAATTAATTATTTTTTATTTTTGTAAACGAATTAAATAAAGGTTCGTTACAATATATATATATATATATATATATTGTAACATAACAAAATTATCACACTAAACATTTGAATTAATGTTACATAAATAAAAGAGAAAGTTCCATAGTGAGTGAGAGGAATAAATTGTTTAAGGATTACACTAGAAACTGTATAATTAAGTCTATAAAATGTTAATAAAAATGGAAGATAATAAAGAAAACCATTAATTAAAATAACCTACTATGAAAAAACCAGTTAAACCAGCAGTATACCCAGTAGATTGGGGAAGCAGTACAAAAAGGGAAGGACCATAAAAAAGGAAATAATCTGTCATGAAACCATTTTAATAAGGAAACTACTAATGTGATATTTGAAGAAGGGACGAAACATATCAAGATTCCAACAGAGACCAGAAACAGGAAGAGATATGCCAAAACAAAATGTTAATCATATATTAAATACCATGAGACAAAATTGAAACCGATATAGGTAAACCCCAAACAAGTTACAAGATACAATACTATAAAAACAAATTGTATATTAGTTGTAAGTGTAACATGTCAAAAAATATACCAAAAGAGACTACCATAGAGTAGAACTCACTAAAAAGACTACCAGAGTGTAGAATACAATAAAGTGAAGTGAGATAACAAAATTAAGGAACTACAGAGTGTACAGTGAGAAACATAGTTAAAAAATCTATGAAAAAATCTTCAATGAGGTTTAAGTATTATAAAAAGACTACCATGAGTGTAGAATAATAATAATAAAACCATTGAAATGAAAGACGGTCTAAGGACTGACAACATTACTAGTAATAAGAGTTTTAAATTAGATATAAGAAGGACTATTACATATAAAATGTTTTCTTTAATTATAACTAAATAAATGGTGAGGACAAAAATACCAAAGGACGGTTCATAACTGAAGGTATGCCTAATATTAAGATATTTATTATTTATTATTAATTAAATAATATTTTAGATGTAAGGTGTAAATAGATACACGAGGTTTTTTTTTTTTTATCACAGTTAAAGTGTTTTTATAAGAATAATACATACACAAGACAGTTAGTGACTGACAGTGTTACTAGTAATAGGAGTTTTTTATGTTTTCTAATTAAATTATGTCTAGGATAAGCTATGTTGTTATCATTTGATGATACAGGAAAAAATAATAGGAATAAGATGTTTTTGTTAAAATTAGGCATAAGATGTTCATGTTATGGTTCAATGATGTTATTAGTATAAAGAAAGTTTAGTAGATACAAGATATTCTATTGTAATTAAAATCATGTCATTTAATTTTCCATTGTGTAAGTCAGAGAGGCAAGTAGGGCATAAAAATGTAATAGTTTTATTCAAATCAGTAAACCATGTATAATGTACAAACAGACCCACCAAGACACTATGTTTGTAAACACAGAATGGCCTATAAACCATAAAAACTATCTATCAAAGAATTAATCTATGTAATAGGAATAGAATTCAATACATACAATACAGAAATTGAAAATATAATTAATGCAGATACAGTTAATAGCAAATAGAATGACAAAAGAAAGAAAACTAACTTCTTTTGGAAACAGTCAAAAATAGGCTTATGATAGTAATCAAATCAGACTAAACAGCAAATTAATCAATATTGAAATGTTTTAATAACCAAATTACTAACAGCAAAGTAATTACGGAGTTATTAGGTGTATTCCATGGAAATATTATACCGAAAAAACAAATAAAAACCTTTAAAACACTGAATTTGTACAAAATATGGGACATGCAATTATTATGCAAAATCGTAATTTTTGGGCTTAAATGAGTTTGAAACAAACCCAGCTATATATCAAAAGATGTAAAATTAAATAATCAATATTACTGAATAGTTAGATTCATGTAAAATTAAGAAATATTGGAAATACAGTAAAAAATAAGAAAACTTGTTATGTATAGTTAGATAGTGAAACAAGTCTTAGACAGATATTTTATAATTAAACAATATGAAGAGGAAAAAGACATACCACAAATTGCCCTAAAACGACGACGTTGCGTCGGTTAGTCTATTGTTAATCGCAAAGCTGAACAGTTGAAAAATGTATTAGTGGAGTTTTTAAAACCAAATAATTTATATTAAAACCAAGTGTGGTTATGTGGCGTGTAACGGAGATGAACTAACAAGTGAAATAACATTATTTATCTATGTCTAACACTTCACAAGTTTCCAAAAACACAGAATAACACCATAAAACTTAACGCCAGAAATCGACAGCCATTTTGATCAATTTTTGGAACAAATTCACAAAACCAACACGCATATTTGAACACTACACTACACAAGAGATCCATCCAGAATTCGACATCGCAGACGACGAGGGGACATTCAACACTATATTTTGGAACAACACCACTTCGCAGGAAAAGGGAACATCGTTTTATTTCTGTGGGAGAAGATCTTCAATTCCAACGGCGTCATAGCAGATTAAAACCAAGCAGACGGCGGCCATTGCTGAATTTCTATAAAGACAACGGACCAGTGCTGACTGGAGCAGAGTGACGTCATTTCTTCGACTTGGTTCGAATTTTAAATAATTTCTTTCTAATTGACAATTGTAATAATAATTTTGTTCTATTTCAGATGTTAACATTTAGTTTAAGAATACCTGTTAAATGTATCTTGTTCCTTGCCCTCTGACCATTTCGACTCGTTAAAAGAACCATAAATTTAAACTTGTAAAAAATATATCTGTTGATTTTTCTCATTACCGACTGTGGCGAATATTAGCCAGTGCCTGGGACATGCGCAGTCTGACTGGCGCACAATTTTGAATGAATAAACGCAAATCAGTATTCAGTTACCAGCATTGTTTTTATTTCTACCATTAATGTTATTATTATTTTTTATTAAGCAAAACCATAATTCACCTTGAGAGAATAGATATAGGAGGAAATTACAACCTCAAATAATTAATTAATTATCAATTAATTAAATTAAATTATTCAGTCAAATTCGATACAAGCACAAGAAAAAATATTTGCAAAATTTTTAAAGTTTGATATATTTGTTATTTATCAATCCAACACACTTAGTTATAACATATTCTTATCATCAATATCTTTATATCTTGTTTATCATTATACTTGAAATTATATTACTATTTGACTAGCCTAACCAGTGGGACTTTAAGGAGTCAGACTAACCCAGTGATAAACAAAATATCGGTACGTATCAACACATATCAACATATTTCAATTTCAATTATATTTTTATTTTTATATTTGTAATATTTCTATTTATATTACAAATTGGCTTGCCCAACTAGTGGGGCTAAAGGAAGAGCACAATACCTTTGTTATCACCAAAGGTACACAAACAAAATATCTCTAAACACAATATCAATCCAATTCAATTTTTATTTATATTTGTAAATTATATTACAAATTGGCGTCCAACTTAAGGGGCTTTAAATAGGAGATAATAGTGTTATAAAATAAGGACGATTGTCCAATTTCCTATTTTTAGCTTGGCAACGATCAACAGGTCAGAAGAGGGAGCGAGATGCACAGGAGAGCTACATCAAGAAAAAGGGCTATGGAGGCCGAGCAGGAGATAAACATGGAGGATAAAGAAGCGACACCAGTGGAAGATGTGGAGTTAATGTTACCGCCAGCAGAACCAAATAAGCCGGCACCACAGAAGGAACAGCCGGAGGAATCCACCGCAAAGGAAAATACAAAACTTGATCAAATGATGGAGATGTTACTCCGAGAATTTAAAACGACCAAAGAAGAATTGGGTAATAAAATCGGAGATACCAACAAGAAAATCGAGGAAAACAGTAAGAAGATGGAGGAGAAAATGGAAGAAAATAATAAGGAAATGAAAAGTGATAACCTACGATTGAAGGAGGAATTAAGAGAAAGCAGCAAGAAGATGGAGGAGGAAATGAAGAATGATAACCAACGATTGAAGGAAGAGTTGGGTAATAAAATTGGAGATACTAGCAAGAAGATGGAGGAGAAGATGGAAGCAAACAGTAAGAAGATAGAAGAGAAGATGGAAGAAAATATTCAGAAAATTGAGGAGAAAATGGAGGAAATAAAGACTGACAATAAACAGTCGAAAGAGGAATTAACCCAGATAAGCCAAAAACTGGAAGAAACTAACAAGAGGATGGAGGAAACAAATCAGAAAATGGAAAGTAATAGTCAGCAATTGAGAGAAGAATTGAAGGAGACGAACCAAGAGAACATGAACCGGTTAGACGGAAGAATGGAAATATTGAAGGAAGAATTGAGCCAGAAGATAGCTGAAAACAATGAGACAATCAGCAAGAAAGTAGAAGAGGAAATAACGGTAATCGAACAAAGGGTTGCCAGAGCTGACGAAAAATGGAGTCAAACCGAACAAGAAGTACGGAGTATCAGGACAGAAATAAATACGAAGGTTAACACCATTGAAGAAACGACTAGGAAGACGTTGGAGGAAAAACTAAAGGAAACACGAGAAGACTGGGAGCGAGTGCAGGACCGATTCACAGAAAAATGTGACGGCATAGAAGCAGCTGTGACCAGTATCAACAGTCAGGTACGACAGAACCAGACCGATATAGACCTATTCCATAGTCGACCGACAACCATTACCAGTTGTCCCAACAGTGAAAATCGTGAAGGGATTAACTTCAGGTTTTATAAAAATAAACCCATGGAATTCCTAGCAAGAATCGAGGAATACTTTGCCAAACACAGAGGTAATCGCTGGAGGGAGAATAAAGAGGTGCTGGACGAATCATTCAAGGAAATAGCAGACAATTGGTGGATGGCAATAAGAGACGAGGTGACCGACTATCAACAATTCAGAAGGCTATTCAAAGCCAAATATTGGTCGGAATCAACGCAAAATATCGCCAGAGACGGGATATGCCATGGGAAGTACAACCCATATGGAAACCAAACTTTAACGGCGTACTTTTTAGGAAAGGTGTGCGTGGCCAAACATCTCGAGCCCCGAATACCGGAAGAATGCCTGGTCAGCAAACTCTCATACCACTACGAGGAGGATATTATCAGAGCCAGACGAAACAGTCAAATAAAAACGGTGCAAGCCATGACCGAGCTTTTAGAGATGTACGAGCACGAAGACTATTACCGTCAAAGTCGCAGGAGGTATGAAAAGCCGGAACCAAGGAATAACAACAATAATTTGAATAATAATAATAATTGGCAGAATGTGGGTAATAATAATAATTATAACTCCGCAAATCGGAATAATGCCGAGTACAATTATAACCCTAGAAATAACAATAATTTGCCGAGGCTTAACCATAATAATAATAATAGTAGTATTCCTCGCATAAATAATAATAACAACAACCACTACAATAATAATAATAATAGCCGTCCCCAAAATAACAACGGTTATTATAATCATAATAGTAACTATGTTCAAAATGGTCAGAGGAACCCCAACCTTTCTAATAATAATAATTATCATGGTAATTATAACCGAAATTACCCAAGTGGAGGTAACCACAATTACAGGGCATATCGACCTAATGTCAACTACATCCGAGCAGAAGGCAGTGGACACAGGAGGTACCAGCCTCAAAGAAGGAGCCGATACTACGAGTACGAGACTTTCCAAGGGAGCCAGGGAAGTAATAGGTACAGAGAGTACGAGCCCAGACGTAGTTCCAGCTTGGATAATCAGCGCAGACTACCTGTAGCAGAAGCCCAACCAGACGATCGAGCAGAACCAAACGAAACAGCCTCAGGACTTCAAGCTGACGCTTCCAACGGCCTGACCCGTAATGGAGCGGAACATTTAAACGAACGGAGGCAGTAATAAACCCCAATAACCCTTTACTGCTCCAATCTGCTGGGTTTAATCAAGTAGGTATGAATTTGAAGAAAAACAGAAAAAATTTTACCATAATATACAGCAATTATTTAAAGGATATCCGTAAGGACCTATTAGAAGAAAGTGAGCTTAATATTAAAAATAATGATAATGAAATAATATACATAATCGCAGAAATTGAAGGTATTTCTGTTCCTATAATGATAGACACTGGAGCCAATGTCTCCATAATAAATCGAAATGAATTGGACCGGATACAGCAGGAATGCCACAAAAACTTACCGGTACTACCTATTAATAACATTGTACTTGTAGGAGCTACCGGCCGACAGAACAAGACCATAAGAAAGCAGGTATCCCTCAATGTCAAAAGTCAGGGCATTAGTGTGGATATGATATTTCTTGTTGCAGCCGGATTACCTTTCAACATCATGATAGGATGCGACATATTGCGCCGAAACTCAGCAATTATCGACTTGTGCCGAGGAAGGGTATCACTCCTTGCTGAAGGTTCAACCTGGATAGCCAATTTAACTGATAACAAGACTTTAGACTCCAGACAACTTCTCGACCACCAAAATAAGGTGAATTACTTATCTAACCACTCAACAAACAACAAGCCAGTACATCAAGATTCGGAGGAAGACCTATGGAAACAAAAGATCCAAGAGATACGTAACTTCCAGTGCCACAATACTAACGAGCAACTAACGGAAGACCAGCGGAATCAATTGGTAGAAATATATGAGAAATATCGAGCTGTATTTTCTGACGAACCTGGAAAGATCCGGAACTACCAATGCTCAATACGATTCAGAGAACCGGTAGAATTCAACCGAAAGTCATACCCAATAGCACAATCTTTGAAAGAAGCCGTACGATCAGAGATCCAGAATATGATCCATAGAGATATCATCGAGAGCAGTCAATCGCCATACACTAGCCCAATTGTGGCCATACAAAAGAAAAATGGGAAGGTAAGACTTTGCCTTGACGCTCGGGAGATAAATAAGATGATAATAAACGATCGTACCTCACCTGGCGAAATTGATGAAATTTTGAAGAGGTTCCACGGAACACGATTCATTACCACCTGGGATACGGTATGCGGCTATTGGCAAGTGGAATTGCACCCAGCAAGCCGGCAATACATGGCGTTCATCTTCGAAGGGCGCAATTATCAGTTTAAGAGGTTGCCCTTCGGGTTGGTTAATTCAGTAGCTGTTTTTGTCGCCTGTATGGATCATATACTAGGACCAGAAGCGCTCCAATTCACAACTGTCTATGTTGATGATCTCCTAATAACATCAACCAGCTGGGAGGAACACTGTTATCGTGTGGAGTATGTTTTGAAGAAGCTTGCTGAGAATAATGTCACCCTTAAACTGGACAAGTCCAAGCTTATAGCTAAAGAAGTTCAATTCCTGGGTTTCCAGCTAAACAGTCAAGGAATAACACCATCAACAGAAAAGGTAGACGCCATACAACGATTCCCTACACCAAAAAACAGGAGGCAACTACAATCATTTTTGGGCCTATGTAACTATTATAGGAAGTTCCAGAATAATTATTCCGAACTAACAGCCCAGTTTCAGTACCAGTTATCGTCCAAGAATAAATGGCGATGGGGTCAAGAACAAGACGAGACCTTCAAATCAATTAAAGAAAAATTCTTAGATGCAGTAATGCTCAACCATCCAGATTTTAACCGACCCTTCTTTCTAAATTGTGACGCTAGTAACATTAGCTTGGGTTCAACACTGTACCAAGAAGATGAAAGTGGAAACCATCTAGTAGTGAGCTTTGCTAGCAGAACCCTTAACCAGTGTGAGAAGAACTATAATGTGACGGAAAAAGAGCTGCTAAGTGTAGTCTTTGCCTGCGGGAAGTTTCGGACGTATATCCTCGGATATCCAGTGACCGTCCGAACAGATCACAAGTCAATATCATTTCTAAGAAGATGCAAATTAAGCCATGGTAGATTGACCAGATGGGTACTCGCCCTGCAGGAATACGATATACAGTGGGAGTATGTTCCTGGAAGTAAAAATGTAGTAGCCGACGTATTGTCAAGAGTAAATCTAGAAGAACAAACATTCGAAGGCGAAAAGGAGAGCATTTTGAAAATCTATAACATCATTAAGGACAGATCTGATTTAGAGAAGATAGTGCAGGACATCACCAAACACCAGCAGTCCGATCCGAAATTAAACTCTATTAAACTTCGTCTCTCCAACCAAGATGACACAATAAACAAATTTTATTGTATACATAATGGGATTTTATTCATCAAGACATCCCTTGACGAAGACGTTTGGAAGATCATGATCCCTCCTACAATCGAAAGGGATATCATCCTGGACTATCACCTACGATACGGTCACATGGGAGCCATGAAGGTGATCAAGGCAATAGAAGAGAATTGTCACATAAAAAGTATCAATAGAAAAACTAGAAACTACCTTAAAACCTGTATGATATGTCAATTGGTGAAAACCAACAATGAGAGAAAGGAAGGTATAATGATACCAATTACCTCACAAGCCAAACTGGAAAAGGTCTTTCTGGACATATGTGGTCCATTTCCCCGCAGTGGCGGACGCCATCGATACAAGTATATTGTTATTATGATGGATCATTTTACAAAATTTACAAAACTATACCCTGTGAACAGAGCCACCACTCTGAAGACTCTAGAAATAATAACAAATCATTACATTCCAGAGGTAGGAAGCCCGATATCCATAATCACCGACCATGGAACGCAATTTAAGGGTTGGCGGTGGAGAAACACTCTGAATACATTGGGCATTAAGACATACAAGACGTCTGTCTACCACCCCAGCAGCAATCCAGCGGAGAGGGTACTGCGAGAGGTCGGAAGAATATTACGAACTTATTGCTATAATCAACAAAAGAAGTGGCAAGAATATTTATTAGCGACTGAAGAATTCCTTAATTTGTCATATCACACCGCTATTGGTACCACGCCATACACGGCAATGTATGAAAGACCACCTCCGAGAGAAATACAAGACATAATAGAGTTCCCCAGGAGTCAAGAATACAAATTCAATCGAATTAGATTCTACAATAAATTGGCTGAAGACCAGGAAAGGCGCAAGAACAAATATCAAAAGGCTGTTAAGAAGATAATAAGATATGAAGTCGGAGAAAAGGTACTGCTAAAAAACAGGGAATTACCCAGTACTTTGGAAGGCATTACCAAAAAGTTATTACTGCTGTATACCGGCCCATACCTGATTGTTAAAAACAATAATAACAATACGTATGTACTAAAGGATATCATTTCGAATAAAGTAAAAGGAACTTATAATCAGTTATCCATTAAAAAATATTTGGAGGACTCATAATTGTGAGTTAAAACTAGAATGAAGAAATTGTGAATTTTGATAAGAATATAATTACAAAATTCAAAAATATAGTAAGAACAACTTACACCAAGTATCAGAAAGAATATTGTGAACAAAATAAGAATTTTGATAAAGATAATAACTACAAAATTCAAAAATGAGTAAGCACAACTTACACTAGATATCTGAAAGAATATTGTGAACAAAATAAGAATTTTGATAAGAATATAATTACAAAATTCAAAAATCAGTAAGTACAACTTACAACAAAACATTTGAAGGATTATTGTGAATAAATAAAAAGAATTTTGAACATAATAAGCTTCAAAATTCAAAAGCAATAGTAAGTACAAGCTACACAAATATTCAAAGACTATTATGCAAGTAAAAAGAATTTGGATGCAGATAATAATTGTCCAAATTCAAAATAATTAGTAAGTACCACTTACACAAACATTCAAAGCCTATTATGAATGCAAAAAGAATTTTGAGGAATAATAATTTCAAAATTCAAAACAATAATAAGTACAACTTATACCAAAATATTTGAAAAACAACTATGAACAAGAAAGAATGTAGTTGAATAAAAATGTCTAAAATTAAAAAACATTAAACTCACATCATTACTCATACAAATGATGGGAAATAACTCTGAAATATGAAAAAAGATTTTGTAAGAAAGAGATACAAAATTCTAAGAGAGAAAGGAAACCAGAATGTCATATGACTTAATCGAACAAATCAACCAAACTCACAAAGAAAATAATTTAATCAAAATGGAACAATGAAGAAGGACCAGCTCACTAAAGACCAAATAGTGAGACCAGAAACCAAAAAACAAAAACCTGATACTAATAATGATAATGCTGTTACAACAACCACTGTTATAGTGAAAGTGATAAAGAATTAATTCATGTTATACCATGAGCAATAAAAGTAACTCAATGGATACCAGATGGTAGAAAGAGTAAATATAAATACTACTTACTATGTAAACATGATGAAATGTATATGATACCACATACCTAAACCACCTAATATGGAATAAGCTTTAAGAGAGAAGAAGAGTCAAGTGTATAAAAGTATTAATTAATATAACGTATTATGAAGTGAAGAATCTAAAGATGTTTATTTTAGTCAAAAATGACTACTTTTACTGTTTATTTATTTTTATGACTGGATGTAGAAAATGCCATCAGTCTTATGTGTTGAGCAGAGATGATAATACCTCTGGACTCAATTGAAGTATTGGACAGCAGGGATTGAAGCCAAAAGTGCCACTCTGAACTGTTCCAATTAATTTGTTAGGGAATGTTAGGGAGTAAACATACTGGTGAGGAAGCACCAAATAAGAAGGAATATAAAATGGTAATGTTATACACAAGATTGAAGATCACTTATCAATGAAAAAAGAAACAAATGAAGGAGATACACATCAGCTGAGAGGAAGCAATGGTGGAAAAAAGAAGGTATATACAGTGAAAACATGTAATCACGGAGAAAATGTAAATACAAAAGAATTAGTAGTAATTATTTCATCCATACAGAGTATGATCTGAACTAATCACTTTTACAGGAGAGCATATGTAACATAACAAAATTATCACACTAAACATTTGAATTAATGTTACATAAATAAAAGAGAAAGTTCCATAGTGAGTGAGAGGAATAAATTGTTTAAGGATTACACTAGAAACTGTATAATTAAGTCTATAAAATGTTAATAAAAATGGAAGATAATAAAGAAAACCATTAATTAAAATAACCTACTATGAAAAAACCAGTTAAACCAGCAGTATACCCAGTAGATTGGGGAAGCAGTACAAAAAGGGAAGGACCATAAAAAAGGAAATAATCTGTCATGAAACCATTTTAATAAGGAAACTACTAATGTGATATTTGAAGAAGGGACGAAACATATCAAGATTCCAACAGAGACCAGAAACAGGAAGAGATATGCCAAAACAAAATGTTAATCATATATTAAATACCATGAGACAAAATTGAAACCGATATAGGTAAACCCCAAACAAGTTACAAGATACAATACTATAAAAACAAATTGTATATTAGTTGTAAGTGTAACATGTCAAAAAATATACCAAAAGAGACTACCATAGAGTAGAACTCACTAAAAAGACTACCAGAGTGTAGAATACAATAAAGTGAAGTGAGATAACAAAATTAAGGAACTACAGAGTGTACAGTGAGAAACATAGTTAAAAAATCTATGAAAAAATCTTCAATGAGGTTTAAGTATTATAAAAAGACTACCATGAGTGTAGAATAATAATAATAAAACCATTGAAATGAAAGACGGTCTAAGGACTGACAACATTACTAGTAATAAGAGTTTTAAATTAGATATAAGAAGGACTATTACATATAAAATGTTTTCTTTAATTATAACTAAATAAATGGTGAGGACAAAAATACCAAAGGACGGTTCATAACTGAAGGTATGCCTAATATTAAGATATTTATTATTTATTATTAATTAAATAATATTTTAGATGTAAGGTGTAAATAGATACACGAGGTTTTTTTTTTTTTTATCACAGTTAAAGTGTTTTTATAAGAATAATACATACACAAGACAGTTAGTGACTGACAGTGTTACTAGTAATAGGAGTTTTTTATGTTTTCTAATTAAATTATGTCTAGGATAAGCTATGTTGTTATCATTTGATGATACAGGAAAAAATAATAGGAATAAGATGTTTTTGTTAAAATTAGGCATAAGATGTTCATGTTATGGTTCAATGATGTTATTAGTATAAAGAAAGTTTAGTAGATACAAGATATTCTATTGTAATTAAAATCATGTCATTTAATTTTCCATTGTGTAAGTCAGAGAGGCAAGTAGGGCATAAAAATGTAATAGTTTTATTCAAATCAGTAAACCATGTATAATGTACAAACAGACCCACCAAGACACTATGTTTGTAAACACAGAATGGCCTATAAACCATAAAAACTATCTATCAAAGAATTAATCTATGTAATAGGAATAGAATTCAATACATACAATACAGAAATTGAAAATATAATTAATGCAGATACAGTTAATAGCAAATAGAATGACAAAAGAAAGAAAACTAACTTCTTTTGGAAACAGTCAAAAATAGGCTTATGATAGTAATCAAATCAGACTAAACAGCAAATTAATCAATATTGAAATGTTTTAATAACCAAATTACTAACAGCAAAGTAATTACGGAGTTATTAGGTGTATTCCATGGAAATATTATACCGAAAAAACAAATAAAAACCTTTAAAACACTGAATTTGTACAAAATATGGGACATGCAATTATTATGCAAAATCGTAATTTTTGGGCTTAAATGAGTTTGAAACAAACCCAGCTATATATCAAAAGATGTAAAATTAAATAATCAATATTACTGAATAGTTAGATTCATGTAAAATTAAGAAATATTGGAAATACAGTAAAAAATAAGAAAACTTGTTATGTATAGTTAGATAGTGAAACAAGTCTTAGACAGATATTTTATAATTAAACAATATGAAGAGGAAAAAGACATACCACAAATTGCCCTAAAACGACGACGTTGCGTCGGTTAGTCTATTGTTAATCGCAAAGCTGAACAGTTGAAAAATGTATTAGTGGAGTTTTTAAAACCAAATAATTTATATTAAAACCAAGTGTGGTTATGTGGCGTGTAACGGAGATGAACTAACAAGTGAAATAACATTATTTATCTATGTCTAACACTTCACAAGTTTCCAAAAACACAGAATAACACCATAAAACTTAACGCCAGAAATCGACAGCCATTTTGATCAATTTTTGGAACAAATTCACAAAACCAACACGCATATTTGAACACTACACTACACAAGAGATCCATCCAGAATTCGACATCGCAGACGACGAGGGGACATTCAACACTATATTTTGGAACAACACCACTTCGCAGGAAAAGGGAACATCGTTTTATTTCTGTGGGAGAAGATCTTCAATTCCAACGGCGTCATAGCAGATTAAAACCAAGCAGACGGCGGCCATTGCTGAATTTCTATAAAGACAACGGACCAGTGCTGACTGGAGCAGAGTGACGTCATTTCTTCGACTTGGTTCGAATTTTAAATAATTTCTTTCTAATTGACAATTGTAATAATAATTTTGTTCTATTTCAGATGTTAACATTTAGTTTAAGAATACCTGTTAAATGTATCTTGTTCCTTGCCCTCTGACCATTTCGACTCGTTAAAAGAACCATAAATTTAAACTTGTAAAAAATATATCTGTTGATTTTTCTCATTACCGACTGTGGCGAATATTAGCCAGTGCCTGGGACATGCGCAGTCTGACTGGCGCACAATTTTGAATGAATAAACGCAAATCAGTATTCAGTTACCAGCATTGTTTTTATTTCTACCATTAATGTTATTATTATTTTTTATTAAGCAAAACCATAATTCACCTTGAGAGAATAGATATAGGAGGAAATTACAACCTCAAATAATTAATTAATTATCAATTAATTAAATTAAATTATTCAGTCAAATTCGATACAAGCACAAGAAAAAATATTTGCAAAATTTTTAAAGTTTGATATATTTGTTATTTATCAATCCAACACACTTAGTTATAACATATTCTTATCATCAATATCTTTATGTCTTGTTTATCATTATACTTGAAATTATATTACTATTTGACTAGCCTAACCAGTGGGACTTTAAGGAGTCAGACTAACCCAGTGATAAACAAAATATCGGTACGTATCAACACATATCAACATATTTCAATTTCAATTATATTTTTATTTTTATATTTGTAATATTTCTATTTATATTACAAATTGGCTTGCCCAACTAGTGGGGCTAAAGGAAGAGCACAATACCTTTGTTATCACCAAAGATACACAAACAAAATATCTCTAAACACAATATCAATCCAATTCAATTTTTATTTATATTTGTAAATTATATTACAAAATATATGTTCAATCACTTTCTGCTACAGTCCGTTTCTTGATGTATATAATACATTTAATATTTATAATGAATTTACCTCAAGATATTTTTTTCCTTTGTAGGGACATATTTCGGGTACCATCCTGTACCTATCCTCAGCCTTCCGTTTTTTGTGTCTGCTGAAGTACATATGTGTTGGTTGACTATTATTATTGTGGCTTCCTGTTCGCTTCTGGTACTTCAAATTGGTTTTATTGTGTGTGTGTTAGTTTTTTGTGTATTTTCGATGTTGAGTGCTTTGAAACAAGTTCCTAATAAGGGAAAAATATCTTGAGGTAAATTTATTATACATATTAAATGTAATATATATATATATATATATATTATAACGATAAAAGGTGTAATAGGTGTAATGTTTAAAATAATAATAACACTTCTTAAATCATGTCGTAAAAATCATTCCAAATTTATTAAATAAATTTCCAAAATTACGAATTAAAATTTCGTCATTATTATTCCCATAATATTATTCTTTTTCTTGTGTGCTCATCATACACACGATTATTGCCGCTATACAAATAGTGTTACACAAACATTCATAAATGTAATACACAAGATATAATTTACATGTATAAATAAAAATTTTATAATATATAATGTGCTCTGGACTTGCTAAAATTGTCTATTTCTTTTTCAATTCCATATATTTTTTATATTATTACATATGAATATCTTATTCATTAATTATCAATCAATTTTAGAATTAATAAAACATTTCTGCTACGTTATAATTTCAAAAAAATAATTTCGTAAATTTTAAATATCTTTTTAAATTACTACTAATTAACCAATTAAATTTTACAACTATTATTTACACTACTAAAGTTGTCATTGTCTTTTTTCTTTTTAATGTCTTTTTATGAATCGTTGGTTGACGAGTAAAAATGGTTTTATGTCACCTTATTGCTGTGCGGTGATACTCGGTGATTCCTCGTCATGATCCTGAGTCCTGTGTCCTGTGTCGATCCTCCGTTGTCGTCTGATCATCCTGGAGTCCGTTGTCCGGTCCTCCTGGTCCACTCAGCATTCAGATGACTATTACGGTACTGCTGGGATATCGACCTTGGATGCTCGCCTGTTGGGCATAGCCTTCGGCTGCAGCTGTGTTCCAACGAAGGAGAGATCGAGCCTTGGATGCTCCACCGTCGGGCATAGCCTCCGGCTGCCGCTGTGTTCCAACGAAAGAAAGCGAGCCTGGTGCTGCTCGCGTATTTATACTCTCGGGCGCGAAAATCATGTTTCAACCATTCTGTGCACGATTTATATTGTTGTAGTTTGTCGAGCGTCCCTTTACAGATTTGATTATTTTTCGTACTTATTGTAATTTTAATCGCAACATGTGAAGTCTTTTGTTTATTACTCCATGTTCATATGATCGGTAATTATTTATGTATAATTGTATGTTAACAGTTTTTCTATATTTTAATTGTTCTTGGTTCTATTCACTTTATTTTACACTGTATTAATATGTATTATTTGTTTCCCACTAGATTTTGCACATATTCGCGTCTTTATATTATTAATAACGTGGCGTAATTTGTTTTGCCATATCTTACGCGCACTTACCAAAATTTAAATAAATTACTTATTTAATTCACATTTATTCAGGGGTGACGCATGCCGGTTTCAACTGGCTTACACTCACACACATAAAATACACTTGTACACAAACTTAGCTGTGTGTGGCGTGATCTTCATGTACCGACCTGCGTTCGGTGTTCCCCTTCGCTGGTTAATTACAGATTTCAATACGCATTTTTTTTAAATACTGACAATATTAGTTATTTATTCTAATTTAGCAGTTATTTTTAACTAACTGCGACAATGCACAGTAACGTACGCAGACGTTGCAGACGTACGCAATATATATATATATATATATTGCAACGAAACACAGGATGATGATCTATGAATAAGTATATCAGAGCATGGATGACGGACAGGTGCATGTTATAGATTGATTTATGCACTTTTTGTCAATTAGCTATAAGTTTGTGTTTAGTGATGGATAAGGACTTGTGTTATACCAAATTCATTGTAAATTTTTGCTATATAATGTCATGTACTTTGTTTGTGAATATGTGGTCCCGTTCGCGTGTGGTGAACCTTCGTTGTTATATCTTCCGCGTTTTTTATCCGATCGGCATGAGACTTGGACAGTGAATTATTTATGAAAATAGCTACATTTTCTATATACTCTGTTGTTTTCAGCTATTTTTTAAATGTGGTTTTTTAGTAATTCAATATTCAACTTTTCACGCTTATCAATTGAAGAGTAATAAAATTTCCAGATAAAATCTATGCAGGCTCTCGCAGACTTGTAGAGGGTCAGCCAGTGAAGCGGGAAATCTTGAAAGTCCAATAGTTCATTTTCTGCTCACGAGAGGGCGTGGAGGTTTTCGATTGTTGTTTTACATTTAATGCCATTTGTTAAACATGGAGCAGTGGTCCGGTGCACAGCGTGCTTTCTGCGTAAAATCGTTTTATAAGAATGGTGACTGTGTGACTTCTGTACAACGATTGTTTCGTAACCATTTCAATATTCCACGACATGGAAGAGTGCCGTCCGCTCATGCAATTATGTCATGAGTGAAAAAGTTTGAACAAACTGGTTCCACATTAAACTTAAAGCATAGAGGAGCAACAAGTTCTGTAAGAACAGAGGAAAACATTGAAAGAGTTCGAGTATCATTGACGCGTAGTCCACAACGTTCTGCAATGAAACATGCATCCGCACTAAACATAAGTGACACATCGTTACGACGAATTTTGCATAAAGACTTATCTTTTCATCCTTACAAAATTCAAGTAATCCAGGAGTTGAAAGATGGCGATATGCTGGCTCGCAGGATTTTCAGCGAAGAAATATTGCGACGTGTAAATGATGATGAAAACTTTATTCACCGCATGTTTATGTCAGATGAAGCACATTTTCATTTGAATGGAATGTAAACAAACAAAATAGTCGATATTGGAATGATGAAAACCCAGGTGAGTTGCATGAAAAGCCATTGGATAGTTCGAAAGTTACGGTGTGGTGTGCAGTTTCATCATCTGGCATTATTGGGCCATATTTTTTCCAAGACGATAGATGAAACACCACAACTGTCAATGCAGACCGCTACACACAGTTGATGCAACAGCTCCCTAGGTTTCCGGAAATTAATTTTTTCCAGCAGGATGGTGCCACAAGTCATACTGCTCGTGTGGCCATGGCTGCTTTAAGAGAACTCTTCCCGGACAGACTCATATCCAGATATGGCGACATATCGTGGCCTGCAAGATCCCCAGATTTGTCCGCATGCGACTTTTTTCTTTGGGGATTTCTGAAGAGCAGGGTGTACATTGATAGACCGCACACCATACCGGAATTAAAAACAAATATCAGACAAGAAATTGCACGGATTCAACCTGACCTGCTTCGTCGAGTGATGGAAAATTTTCGGTCAAGATTAGAAGAATGTTTACACAGAAATGGCTCTCACTTGAGCGGCGTTATTTTTAAAAAGTAAAATAATGGCATACTTTACTCAACTCAAATCTGTAAAAAAAAATTCTGATATTAAATGTTTCATGAAAAAATTGGGTACTTTTAATTTTCCCGCTTCACTGGCGGACCCTGTACAAAGATTCGCCTGCAACGCGTCTATCTTTTGTCCAAACTATCACGTAGACAGTCGATTGACCAATCAGAAGCCCCTAAATTCAGTCAGATCCGTCGATTGTCTGGGTACTTCGGGCAGTTCATCGGAAGCCGTTGCATAGTGAACGTGTGTTCTTCGTCAAGAGTTTTTCTTGTTCGAACTGGTGAATCTAAAGTAGCTCTAAGTCTTGGGGCTCTTGTCGAGTTTTTCGATTGAAACCCAGCGGGTGAATTACCATTTATATTATATTAAGTGCTATTACGTGTTAGTGGAAGATTTTCCGCTCAGGGAGATTTATCTACCGTGGTAAATCCTTATTAACGCGGAATACTTCAAGAATAGCCGGAAGGTGTAAGTAATATACACCTCTATTTAAGAATATCAGTATTTATCACTCTAAGTATAACAAATTAATAACAATCTATAATTAGTAATAACCAAATGCGAGGGAGAAAACTAACGATCCGGAAAGTGACAATTTGTGCGTAAAAGCAGTGTCAGTGTTATCAGTTGTTCTACGAACCCCCGCGCGGAGAGAGAGAGAGAGAGAGAGAGTGAGAGAGAGAGAGAGAGAGAGTGTGAGAGCGGAGAGTGTCGGTCATCGCAGAGAGAGGAGCGAGCGGTGGAGCGGGTGACGTCACGCCTATTGTTAAGGAATTCTACGTTCAAGTAAAATTTACCAAAACTGAACTATATAAAATTTTTCATGATAAATCAATAATTTTTCTACACCTCCAATATAGACTTGTGCATAATTTATACACACATAACTATCCTATGGGAAAATATTTATTTGTATCGTCGCAATATATATATGGTAACGTTCTTCTTTAGTTCGTACGTGTTAGAATGTCACACGTGGTTTAATTTTATTTAATTATTTAAATTAATTAAATGGTTTAATTATGTTTTAAAATTGAGTTTGATAACGAGTTATTTAATATCTCTTCTTTGCACTGTATGGTTCGTTTAAAATTGAAGTTCAGATACGAATTGGTCAGGTTGACTCCCTCGCAGGCGCATGTGGATCGTGTCGTTCGCCGTAGATTCAATTATTGCTGACATAAACACAAGATTTATTCATCATGTACTTACTGAGTGTGAAGGTCTGACTTGTCAACAACCATGTTAACATGCTAGTAGATAACTCGATTCAAAATATTTGATTTAATTTGTGTCACCTGTAGGAGTACCAATAGTTACCTAACATGTGTTCATACTGTCTAGTAAGAATAAAATTCGTCAAATCTTTTACTGTTTATAAGGTGATATATTAACCATTTTAATAAATAAAATTACTGATAGATAGTAAACTGGCTATCTGCCTCATTAAGAATTAACATTAGTTACTATTGACTCTAACTCTCAGGATAGTTAAACTATTTTTTCTTAGGATATAACTTTAAAACTTGTTTAATTACTTTTACAATTTTCGTGGTTTCTTTGAGACTGCAAGATACATAACAGAAAACATATACACTACTGGTTAAACTGAGTAGTTGGAAGTGAATTATACAAATAACAATAACATCAAAAAAATTTAAATTATTAACATAGAATTGAAAGTTCGACTATCGTCAACATTGAGGTTATCTCAGGCATGCTGAGCTGATACAAAGTTGCATCTATTTTAAAACAACGTAGCTCCTTAACCTATACATAACAAATATACAAAATAATTAAAATCATAAGTTCATAAATTGTCCATCATGAATTATCAAGTCCATTGATTACTGATCTCTCGTCAGTAACTAACTACTGTATATCCCTTAATTTGAGTTCTTTAGAATATTTAATGATTGTTTAAGTAGCGACAAATAATAATCACAAAGTTAGATAACCCCTCTTGAGTTCATATTAATTTAGTGTTTATATCACTGGTTAGATAATCTTTACAAGGTAGGTACAAATATTTACTTCTGTTTAAAATTCAATAATATTCATTTTAAAACTCATGAATTAAAGTCGATTAGTTTATGGATTCATATTTAAAAAAAACATAATAGTTTATGTTTATTTTCATTACTCCTGGTCAATTTATAAAATTACTGTTATTCAGGTTAAAATTTTTTATAAGTATAATTAATCACTATACTCCCTGAAATTAACTTAATTGCAGCCTACTGCACACTATGCAAGGTTGTTTCACTATTGCATTTGCATTTATGCATTAAACTCGACACTTAAAAATTTTTGGTTATGTGACCAATTGTTTACATTGAAAAACCCGAACAGCTGATTGAATTCCGAACTCGACTTTTCTTGCGCACAGAAATGGCTGTCGTTACTGCTTCGCTCGTCAGATATAAAGTGTGAGGAAATTGGCGTCTCTCTCTCGCTGTTCTAATTTTGGGATTACATACCACCCTGTTGATTTTAATCTATTTCATTGGCTTAGAGATTGCTGCCGTTCCTTAGAGCGAGGTCACTCCCTTGGCGAACACAATTAATTTGTATAAAATTGTTAATGAGTTTGGGTTGGAGAGTAGCGTCATGACGCTATCTTTTGGTCCAAAATAAACAGAATATGTTTTAAATTGGTTTACCTCCTTGCGTTACTAGTAATACTTTATGTAGTCGCACCATGTTATTACAATTGATTTGCTCGTTAAAACAAGTCTTCACAAGACATATGTTGGTGCTTTAATTAAAAAGGTAATGTTTTTCACTTACGACTATGACATATTTCTTATGCTTTTACATTTTTAATCATGGAATTTGAACACATGGTGATTACATTTCATTCATACGTTTCTTCCCAAGTCCTTTTATGATAATCTCTATTACAATAATTGTCTTAAATTAATAAAAATTACAATATTTGGTCTATGCTTTCTTTGGCCTAGAACATAGTTAAATTAATTCACTCTTTTTATTTTAATAATTGGCTCTGTTCATTTTTTACTGTGATATAATCATTCTGAGATGTCCATTACACTTCTGGATACCTCAGTTTTTATTCAAATATAGTTAATATCTTGTTTTTAGTTTTATTAATTATTCATAGTTTTGGTATGCCATGTGTCATTATGATTTGGTTCATGGTTAATAATATACTCAATTTTAAGTGGTTCTTTTTTGTACAAATGGTCTTTATAGTCTAAAGAATATTTTACAATGATTAGTCTCCCATTATTATATGTGAGATTGTAAATAATTCACTAACACTTCTTGCATCTAGTGTAGTCAGACAGTAACATTAATTTTTCATAATTATGGTTTAAGTAATGGTTCGTTATCATTATTCTACCTTATCATAGCAGTAGGCTATTAGGCATTGCAGTACACATTTATGTCACTGTCTTTCACTGATTTACAATAATGTGGGATTTCTGAGTGTGTTTAATGGGTACATCTTTCTGTCCACTTCAGTCTGTGTAATTACATTAAACCCAACACATGTCACTCTTAATTACTAAATCATAGCACTAGGTTTATCTTTATAATGTCTAATTTCATTGGTGCATAACATAAATTAGTTTTACAACGTTTTACTCTTAAATTAGTGAATTTACTCAAGTTACTAGTGAATTTGTACCAGGAGTGAGGTTATTTGAGACCCCTTTTGCTGGCAACAATGGTCTATGCATTTTATCCCCTGATCTCATTGTTTTAAGGTTATTGTTTTACACTTACGTTCCTCTTAATTATCATTTATTAATTTTTCACACTATATTTACATGTTTACTGGTGATTACCAGGTTTCGTTTAATATTTCTTATTTGGATTTACTTGCATTAAAAACAGGCATGGTACTCTGTCATTGCTATGACAACTAACTCATTCTTATATTGACAGTATTTTATTTCATTGTTTCTGTTGTTTATTAATTATATTTTCACCTTAAAATAAAGAGTTTTAGTCATGGTCAAGTCTTTAGTAATTGTTTGTCCACGTCGGTGTCTTTACTGGTTTCTTAACTCTGTAGACTCCTTGCTTTATTTGTTTAATTATATCTTGGTACTCATATTGGCACATTGTAGACTAGAGTTGTTATCTCTTCCTCGCGTATCAATTTATTTGCGTTTCTTCATGTTACCTTCGGTATCTGGTTGGTGTTCGTTGTTTGTATACTTCGTTTTGTCCTCTCATTTACCATATCTATTGGGTTATTGGTTAATCACATTACTATGTTGTTTTCTATTTTTCTTCTTCATTATTGTTTACTATTCTTCATTTGTTGTTTTAATTAGTTCGCGGACCGGATATAATATTTGGTACACAATTATTCATCTATTATTCATCTCTTGGGTGTTCTAGTGTTAATTAGTGAGTGTTTTACTTCTTATTGTTGTTTTCAAATGTACGGTGAAGATATGTACCGTTACAATATATATATATATATATATATATATATATATATATAATAATACGACCCTTATCCCCGTAGTATCTTAATGGTATAATATATTACGTTCCTTAAATAATAACGCATGGATATGATTTAATAACATAATGGTTTAATCTCTGTAACATAAATTCGAATTATTGGAAAATTCCATTTTATACATACGGTTTGTAACATTTATTCGTTTGTAACATTTTGTTACAATATATATATATATATATATATATATATATATATATTGTAACGTTCATTTAATATAATCCTCCTTATGTATCCAGTGAATGTGGAAGGCCCCCGTTTAAGACAAGTTAGTATCTCTTACTAATAAAGTATAACCTGTTTTATTTTTAAATAGAGGATTATTCATCTGAACCTCAGGGTCAACATACAATTTACATATAGAACAGACAATACAACTTTGATGCATGAGACTCGGTATTACAGTGTTGTTAATGTCTGTTGAATGTTTGTGGGTCCTTTTAAACTACTATTAACTAGAACAAAAAACTCTTTTAATTAACAACCATTTTCATAATAGTGCACTAACGCAAGTCACAATTATTATTATTATTTATTTGTTTATTGTTTATTCAGTTATTGTTTTTGTGGTATGATCTCACCAACTTTGCAGGTTTCACAATGGATTCATTCGTTGATTCCGCTCCTGGACATCTGGTTTTTCGCTCTCTCTCTATCAAAACATCACTCCTCTAGGTCCCGGATTGGTTCTCCTGGTCATCTCAGCTTCCACCGGTCCTCAATTTCTATCAACTCAGCAGTCACACCTTAAACGTTCTCTTGCAATTCACAATTTTTTTAACAACAATCATCTTCTCTCAAAACATTAATTTCATTAGTTAAAGGCCATGGCTATATTTTTTATGGGTCACAGTTCGGTTTATCATTTCTAATTAGTAATATTCTGTTGACCTTTACTTTATTTTTCCTTCGTAACTATATTATTATAAGCTTTTTAACGTAAGAGTTTCTATCTTTTAAATTATTTACACTTGGTTTAATCTCACTATATGGGCTACATAACTGTTTCATATAGATTATATGTTTCATTCAATGCTTATATTATAATAATGTTTAATCACTTTCCTTATATCTGATGTTTTCCTTTTTAAAGTCTATCACTGTTATTTTCACTTTCTAGCACTATCACACAACCTAACTTACATAATTATAGTTTGATTTATTATATTTGTAAAATTTATAACATTCACTGTTTGTAGTTCAATGATACAAAACAACTGTCTGAGGCACGCAGACCTCCTCATAGTTTTAATCTAATGCTTATGAACTAACAAATGTCTTTTTACTTATTTTCTAAGTTCAACATTTGTACCTTATAATTCTATTAATTAATCATTATTTACATGTTAACGAGTATGTTATGTTTTATGTTTAGTGAAACGACACGTTACATAAAGCCCCCCGTTTAAGACAAGTTATTTCAGTAATGGTATTTTTAGGAGTTACTGAAATAAATGGCAAAATCTACAAAAACTGTCTTCACTTTTCATAAAACCTCTTTATCTCGGTTTAGTTATATATTTCTTGGGGTATTGCTACAATGGGGTTGGTAATTGACAAACTACTCTTTCCTATAATATCTTCTTTTATCATGCGCTGGATTTACTTTCTTACAGCTTTCTTGAACAACTGTTTAACCGGATATTATTTAAATTCTTCGCTTTATTCGGTGAGTTGGAGAATACGATGCCGTAGTTATTGTAATTGTTCACTAACCTCTTCTTTTGTGCCACACTCATGATCTCTGTATATCCTTTTCCTTGGAATGCCCTGATTTCCTGCAGTCTTTCCTGCCATGATTCTGGTCTGTTACGGTTTATTTGTTTCCTATGGGTACCCTAACATTTTCCCTAACTTAGTATGAATTCCTGTCCTGAGGGGCACTTGTGCTTCCTATTATCTCAGCGGATCATTCATAATTGCAGAGTGGCGCCGTAGCATACAACACTCTGTTTATAACTTAAAGAGGAACCCTTGGGTTACTAATAACACCATAGGAATTCCTATTCCTTTTGCCGTAACATTCAGGTTTATTTTCTGCTTTTGGGTTTTATATTATTTACCTGTGGCTCCTATAATAGTATCTGGTTTATGGACAGCGTGCGTATTCTCTCCATTTTATTCTGGTATGTTTGTTAAGGAAGTGTTCGCTCCCGTTTTGATCAAGACTGTTGTCAGCACCCCTTGTAGTGTTTACTTTGATGTACTCTATGTCTCAGTTTGTTTTCGCTTTACCCTGTTTTCTTTCTAATGAATCCTTTGTTATATTTTTCTAAATAATGTTTTGTCTTAATTAATTGTTAGTTTAATACTTTTTTCTTCTTATTTTTCCGTTTATATTCCCCTTTTGTTCCTTATTAGATTTTCTTCAGTTTTGGTTATGTTTTCTTAATTATCATTATTTTCTCTTAAGTCTAGAGTGATTATTTATTTTATTTTTGTTTTAATTATCATTATTTTCTTCTTCCTTTCTTAACTGGTTTGCCTTGTCGGTAGTCAGAAAATCAGTCCCTTCTTGCAATATTGTTCCTACTTGGTTTATCCGTTTTCGGTATCTGCCACGATCCGGGTTGCTCCACTAATATGGTTTTCCGGTGGATTCCGTAGGTTATATGCGGTTACAAATCTCCCTACGGGATCGTCACAGTGTGGATCATACACATACGGTTCAATGTCGCCTTCGTTCCTTCTATTCCTTCCATCATCATTCCTGGAATCGGGATTAGGTTCACGGTTGCCACGACGGTCATCGTATCTCCTCGAATCCCTCTCATCAGCCATCATATAGTTTACTTGGGCTTGGTTGGTTCCCTGGTCGTCTCTATGCTGGTTTACTGAAGGTGCATTTCACCTTCCTTCCCGGCTCCTAGATCTTCGACCTTCCGCACGGTGACTCCCCTGTGGGTGCCGATTTTCTTCCTCTCTTCGGTACTGATCGTGGTACGTCTGGCCATTATTAAAACTTCGTCGATGGTTTCGACTATTGTCGTTATTGTTGTTTGACCTGACCTGATTTACTCGTGGCCTATTTTCCCGGTGTGGCTCGTTCTGTCGATCGTTCTGGGGTTCCAGTCTCCTGCGACTTCTCCTGTAGTAGTCCTCCCTTTCATAACTTTCCAGGAGGGCTTCCATCGCTCCAATTGTCTTCACCTGACCGCACTGTCTGGCTCGTGTTATGCCTTCCTCGAAATGGTAAGAAATTTTAGTGACCAGACATTCTTCTGGGATCCGTGGTTCGAGATGTCTAGCGATGCAGACCTTACCCAAGAAGTATGCTGTTGGGGATTGACCTCTTGTGGATTCATACCTTCCATTACATAAATCGTCCCTAATGATGTTTTGGATACTCTCGGACCAATATTTGGTCTTAAATATCTGTTTGAAATCTGTATAATTTTGTATTTCGTTCCTCATTGCCGTCCACCAATTGTCTGTTATGTTCTTGAAACTCCCGTCACGCAGGTTTTTTATCATGTGCCATCGGTTTTCTTTGTTGCGAGCCAATAGCTCTTCTAACCTCTCGAGGAATTCCAATGGGTTTCTGCGGTAATCTCTGAAGTTGATTGCCTCTCGGTTTTCTCCTATTGGTATTGGTGTATAGCTTATTGGTCTACTATTTTGTAGAATTACCAGTTCTTCCTGGATTTGGCCTACCTGCCCTTTTACTTCTCCTACATCACCCTTGATGGTTTCGATTTGACCACCTATTGTTTCCTTTATTTCATCTAGCTTCTTTTGTGTTTCTGCTCGTACCTCCGTTATACCAACTTTGTTATTATTTTCTACCTGATCTATTCTGGCATCTACTTCTATTTTGGATTGTACAACTCTTTCTTCAGTTTTCTCCAGCCTGTCCTTTGTATCGGCTATCTGCTGTCCAACTTCCTCCTTATACTTGTCCATCCTCTGGCTAAGTGTCTTACTGATGTCTTCTATCTTCTCATTGAGAGTTTCCCTTAACTCCTTGTTAGAGTTCTCAATTTTCTTATTAATTTGCCTAAAATCTTCCTTAGTACCCTCTTTAATGCTGTCCATCTTTTCATTCATCTGTCTTAAACTTTCTTCATTTCGTTCAAACTTTTCGTTTTGTTTTCTAAAGTTCTCATTATTTTCTTCATTCAATTGTCTTAAACTCTCATCATTCCTGTCCAATCTTTCATTCATTTGTTTTAATAAATTCTCATTAGTTTGTTTATTTTGTTCAGTTATTTTTTCCTCCTGATTCTTGGAATTTTCTTTAATTAATTCCCATAATTTTTGTAAATCCAGGCCTCCTCGGGCTTCTTCATTGTCACCCGCCTGTTCTTCCATTTCGCTGTCTTTGACTGTTTCTTCTTCTTGCTCCCGCCTATCTTCTTCTGTCTCTGGCTTTTGTCCTCTCTTCTGAGAAGCTTCTCGTCGTCGCATTTTTTAGTCTTCTAGCAGTTGCCAGCTAAAATTAGGTCAATCTTTATTTCACTAATTGTGTTTCGGTTAGTTGGTTTTGCCTAATTTCAGCTCTACTGGTTGGGCGCCAATTTGTAACGTTCTGTTAATATAATCCTCCTTATGTATCCAGTGAATGTGGAAGGCCACACTTCTGAGCGTAAATATGTAATATCAAAACAAATTAGTATCTCTTACTAATAAAGTATAACCTGTTTTATTTTTAAATAGAGGATTATTCATCTGAACCTCAGGGTCAACATACAATTTACATATAGAACAGACAATACAACCTTGATGCATGAGACTCGGTATTACAGTGTTGTTAATGTCTGTTGAATGTTTGTGGATCCTTTTAAACTACTATTAACTAGAACAAAAAACTCTTATCATTAACAACCATTTTCATAATAGAGCACTAACGCAAGTCACAATTATTATTATTATTTATTTCTTTATTGTTTATTCAGTTATTGTTTTTGTGGTATGATCTCACCAACTTTGCAGGTTTCACAATGGATTCATTCGTTGATTCCGCTCCTGGACATCTGGTTTTTCGCTCTCTCTCTATCAAAGTATCACTCCTCTAGGTCCCGGATTGGTTCTCCTGGTCATCTCAGCAAGATTGGTCAGGATTGGTTCTAGTCAAAACATTAATTTCATTAGTTAAAGGCCATGGCTATATTTTTTATGGGTCACAGTTTCGGTTTATCATTTCTAATTAGTAATATTCTGTTGACCTTTACTTTATTTTTCCTTCGTAACTATTTTATTATAAGTTTTTTAACGTAAGAGTTTCTATCTTTTAAATTATTTACACTTGGTTTGATCTCACTATATGGGCTACATAACTGTTTCATATAGATTATATGTTTCATTCAATGCTCATATTATAATAATGTTTAATCACTTTCCTTATATCTGATTTTTTCCTTTTTAAAGTCTATCACTGTTATTTTCACTTTCTAGCACTATCACACAACCTAACTTACATAATTGTAGTTTGATTTATTATATTTGTAAAATTTATAACATTCACTGTTTGTAGTTCAATGATACAAAACAACTGTCTGAGGCACGCAGACCTCCTCATAGTTTTAATCTAATGCTTATGAACTAACAAATGTCTTTTTACTTATTTTCTAAGTTTAACATTTGTACCTTATAATTCTATTAATTAATCATTATTTACATGTTAACGAGTATGTTATGTTTTATGTTTAGTGAAACGACACGTTACTAATTATATAATATATAACTCACAGTCTGAGGATTTGTTTCTTTGTATTAAATACAAATCCAAAATGGAAACGAGAATTACTTGCCTTAGTAACAAGTAAATGAACAGATGCTATTTAGCGGTATTTACACTTTACCTTTACCTGTTCCTCCAGTACATTTTAGATGTGTTTAATATGCGATTGTTTTGATATATTACGGTGTGGAAAAGAAGTGTACTAATCGTAAATTGTCCTATTTATTAATGCAAAGTGAAAAAACGTGTTGTTTTCATTTGTGAGGTTAGGTGACAACGATTTTTAGTTTTTAGTTTACTGGTGAAATAAATTAAAGCCATGGTTGAGGAAAACATAACGTTTAATGTGTATATTGTAACGTAACCTTGCCGTCCTCCTTAGAAGCCACACGTTGTTGGCGTCAATTTGTAACGTAACGGTTATGGGGTGTGTTGATGGACCGTTTATTTTGTTTTAATTTTCAAATAACTTTTAGTTTAGTTTATTACTTTTATTGACTTATTTAATTCAATTCCATCTAGCATTGAATCCAATGTAAACAAATCCGATGAATGCACTGGAAGTTAGTTAGCGAAGTGATTTCAACTTCGGTTAATTTATTTTAAGTTGTTATTCTTCCGTCGACTAGGCGAAGTGGTGACGTCAATTCCTCACTGAAAGCATAAATATGTGGAAGGAATGATCACTTACTTGTGGTGAGTCTTGTCGATCTTGCAGGGTCGATGTAGCAATCTAATCTGTAGATTGATTGACTTACCGTATTCAAATTCGCCGCTGCGTATCGTGCTATCCAATAATAGTCGTTCACCTATTCTGAAATCTAGTCTATTGAAATGAACTAACTGACTCCGTTTGCTCGTATAAAATAATAATTTATTCTGTTTAACACTCCTTCTTAATGATCTAAAGTATCATTAATTATTTTAATTCAAGTTTAAATAACATGAGTTGTTTGTTTTATAAAATTTGTCTCAGGGTGGTAAAACTGATTTACAAAATCAGTGTATGGTTAGAATGCTTTTTGGTTAAAATAATTTAATTCATATGTAAGTTCTTTTAGCTTACAGAATACCAAATAATTTACTAGAACTCTTATTCTACTGTTATTAGGCAGTTTGAAGACGATTACAATTCAATCATCTCTTAATAATTAACATCCAAAATTATAACCATGCCTGCTTTGGACATTTTAGGTTAACAAAATTATTAGTCAATCGACAATAAATGATTTAAAGAACGTTTGTTAGCGTTAAAATAACTTTTGACAAAACATTTAAATGTGAACAATAAAATAATACTTTGAAACAGTGTTGTTGAATGGAACATCTGAATCATCATTTGACTCTACAAAAAGGAAATTGTATAGCTGTAAGTATTTATATAGCTTGACAACCTTAGTTTCTTATTCATAATAGACATAAACATTTAAATAGTAATAGTAGTAGACTCTTCCTAAATTACAAAAGATAAGTATTATTGGAATTTTTCATTAACTTCCGTTAATTGTTTCATACAGTTGACAATTCTCAATCGCTTATGAATGCTTGTTAGTTTGATCTGTGTTTAATAAACAACAACTTTAATCAGGTGTGGTTATATCACACTCAGTATTTATACATAATAAACGATTGATTGTTTGCAAAATTCTTAAAAATGAAATATTCAAATTAAGTTGAGGATTGTCATTAGTACTGTTGATTGAATAATATTGATAATACACCTTAACCTACATACTTTATTTACACACATTATTGGAATGTGGTTCGATTATATCGTTTTTTTTTCAAATTCTTAATTAATATTGAAAAAATCACTGTACCCCCTTTTTATTAACGAAATCCCGGAATTGCTATGGATTATACACTTAGCAATCCTTATTACGCACTGTTACACTTAAAACACCTTCAATACTAGTGTATGGCACAAATTGAGGTTATGTTGCTTTGTTTACAACGGTGACGCGCACAAATTATGTGAACAGCTGTTTCTTCAGCGGTGTCGAGTAGCCGTCTGCCTGAGGTTGATGATAAAGTCTCTCGAAAAAGCATCTCTCTCTGCTGTTCCGTCTTGTGATCGTTGTAAATTTGACTAATTTCTTGGATCTGATTGGTTGGCGATCTTAAATTTGATGCACATACCCCCTCCGCGCAATATTTTAATTGTTGTTATTAGCGTGGGGTGGCTGGTTTCGAGATTATAAACATTTGCTCGATTTGACACAAATATCTTATAATTGTAATAACTTTCTTATTATGCCATAGATTTAAAATCTAAGCTCATCACTGTATTGTTAACACTTGATTCTTTATTTTGAGTCTACTCATGGTGTGCCTCGGTTCATTATTAAGGGAGTTAATGTTTGAGATTATCACATTACACTATTCACTATTAATTGTATTTATTCTTAAATTAAAACTATTTAATGGCACTCATACCTCCTTGTGGGCATGCCTTCCAAGTCCTCCCACACTTCTCACTTATTTGTTACTAATATCTAATGACAAAATATAGTGCTTATGCTATCATTGACTTAGCCTATGAGTCTATCAATTGTATTTACAAATTATTTATAATAAAAGGTATCTGGGTAACTTCTGTATTACCCCAGTTGTAAACATTATTTTGTTGTTACGACTACTGTTAGTCTTTGTTTGTCTGGAATGTATTGTTATTCCTTGGTATTTTTGTCATTAATATGACCTCTATATGGCACTATGAGGTTTACATTTATTTTAACTCTTATTTGGGATTCTATTGTCTTTTCAGACTATTATTTAGTTTGGATAGTTTACTAATAGTAGCATATTGATAGTTAGTCTTGTGTTTTTAACACACTAGTCTGTTACTTTGCGTATAGCATTGGATAATAGTAATTACACCTGGTGTCACATGACAGGTGTGCTTAATTATTCTTATTACACATTATGTCCTTGCTTATAATACTCTTATGCTGTTATAATAGTGGTATTATATCTTACTTATGACATAGGTATTTGTCTGTTATTTTTATTTAGCATTACAATGTGGTTTTATCTATGTTTCACTTAGTGAATCTCATTTTGGCTGGTTTTGTTCACTTTCTTTACTTAAATTCTTATATAAAGATTATTCTTGGTATCTTATATTGGTATTGGTAGAAAGCGTATTACTTCTACTTGATTTGGGGTACAAAATATTTTAGTTTTGGTATGTTTTACCTACTACTGAATATGAAATTAGGTGGAAAGTACATGTATTTAGGTTATGTGGTTATTGTATTTGTAGCAACAATGGGTGTATTGAGTTGATACAAATTTACATCTTTTAACCTTTTTTATTCAAGTCTAATGTTATTAATGACAACTGGTAATTCATTATTTATTTCCTTTTTCTATCTTACATGATTTTTTGATTGCTTGACTAACAATTATTATAATTATGAGACAATTCTAATTCTTTCTTGCATTACATTGATGCTGTGCATAACATGTCATTATGCTTTTATTTACAGCTTCTTTTATATTAACATAAATGTTACTTTCACTCTTTGTCTAATATAAGATGCCCTACTCATTTACAATATTATTAGTTGTATATGGGTCATCTAAGTTAGTCAGTTATTGTCTATCTTTTCAATCTGTAAGTTCTTCAGTTATTATTTATACGGGTAAGATGTTAATCTATAGTTGATTGGCTCTTGGAATCTATATCTTATTCCATGGTTGTTAGGTGTCTTTCTCGTAGTATGTTTCTTCCTTGTTTTCATTGGTTCCTTACTGACCGAAACTATTGTGTTGTTGGTTCCTGTGGTATTCATTGTTTGCTGTATCTTCTTTCTTCCTTATAATGTTATTATATTTGTTATTTACCATTAGTTTTTATTAACTCTTATGTTGTGAGTTTATTCTTCTCGATGAGTTGCTCATGTAGTTTCATTCTTGGCATTTTAGATTAAACACTTGGTGTGTCTTGTTGATTCAATTATTATGACATGTGTTAATATTTTGGTTACTTAAATATTGGTTTCATATGTCTTGTTACAATATACAATGCTTATAACACAGTAACACTTAATATAAAGAACCTAACGTTTTTGAGTTAACGGGTACTTGTTTAATAATAAATTTCAGTTAAAAATAAAAAAATAATTTCTGCTGCCTAGTACTTGCACGTATACGTACTAACAGTGTGTAAGCTGATTTAACTGTATAGAATATTTATCAAAAAGTGTTAGTAGAGGCTATAGAAAAGTCTTCCATAGGCAGTTCTCGAGCTTAGGCAAATATGTGCAAGAAATAACGGACACGTTTTAGAGCTTAATTGTGGATTTGTTTGAATATGGTTAAACAGTAACGTTATTAAATACCGATAAAATACTACATACGACAGTAGACACATCCATACAAGATTCGAATGGCAAGCAATATCAGTTGAGTATAGGGTGCTGCAGTACAAATTACTGCGCCACACATATCGTAAACCGAGTTGGACACACTGCTTTACCGAATAAACTTTCCAAGGCTACCCGTGTACAGGCGCCCCCACACACACTCGATACTCCAGTCAGTATGGTATACTCGGTACAGTATCCTCGGTAAGATAATCGCTGCTTACCGACAGGACCGCCCACACCAACGTGACACTCGGTACAATCCAATCGATAAGTCGGAAACAAAGCTGGACATGACTTATACGTGTTGTACTGAGTATCGTATATCTTCCCAGCCAAGTCATGTATACACTCAGAGTTGCCAGGTCCTCCGAAATTTCGGAAGATCTTTTGAATATTTTTAATATTTCATAAAATATGGAATTTGGCATCGATCTTCCGATATTATCCCCTACGTCATTTACAGGGTTATGTCACATTTCTAGAATCTTGTTTTTGCGTATGACATCTTCGGCGTTTCTCTGCAACCATGATTATCACTGCTGTAATTTCTCTCTACAAAAACAATTAAGCCCACCCACACACAATGACGTATTAGGTATGTTTCAAGTAACGTTTACTTTATTTTGCTGTCAAACCTGACGATGTGACTTTTTTGTTTACCCCATACATCCTCCAGTGGTGAGACGTATATTTTTTTTTATATCAACAATATGATAACAAAAATTATAAATAAGTTTGAACACCCAAACGATGTCAGGACTTCTGGATTCCAAAAGAAATATAAATCTGCATCCTACTACGATTTCGAAGTTGATGCTATTGTATTTTACATTACCGGCGCCGAAGAAGGAGAAGAAAAGACTTAGAATATAATACAACGTTGGTGAGTGAAAACTCTTTTTCCATAACAATTATATCGTAGATTAACTTGCTTATTCGTTTGTTATTTCAGTTTATTGTGTTTTATCAAAACAACTTCCAAAATTTTCAGTAATAATCAGATATTTTACGTCCAATCTTAAAACAATTAAATTATTTAGACCTGGCAACACTGAATATCAACATGAGCCAAACGGACCTTCTTTTTACATAACCTTGATTTACTTAAAAGTTGAATTAAAAATTTTTTATTTATAAACTATACAGAACGAAAGGTATACAGTATTAGTCCAAGTTAGGTATTTAGGCGTGTTTATTTATTTTTTTTTATCAACAGTGACTGACAAAAGTAGAGCTTCTTCCGAAAAACACTAATAAATGCTGCTTCCGCGAGACATACCGATCTCGCTCGGTAGAATACCGATTAAAAGAATATCGCGCTCCTCGGTATCCTGCCCATGTGTGGTGACCTCCATTTACTGCAATGTAATAAGGAAGTCATCGCCCCGACTTGCGTGGGAGCCTAACTATTAGATAACTGGAAGTAACCTCAAAACCTCTTAGACAGGAATTTGAACCACCTTGCAAAAAATAGACAACTAGCAATGTACAAAAAGCAATTTCGTAGTTGCAAAACTTCAATATTGTATCGGAATTGAAAATATTTGAATGCGTAACAAGAAGAAAGATAAGATTTCACCTTTTGTTCAAGTTTAACTGAGATAACCATTTTGTTTAAAAACTAAAAGTACATCAGTTGTTATATAAAATAGAAACACTTCTTGATTTTTAATGTAGTTATCAAAAGTTTGAAAATTTGTGGAATGTGTCCCTTCTTACTCTCAATATGTAGTCAGTATATTGTATGTTTGCTATAGTACAGAGCCATTATTTGAAGTAAGATCAGTAAAAAGTCTTATTGAATTTTAACGTGTGATGATGCCCTAAATTATTGAAAAGAAGTATTAAAAGGTTCTTTAAAAGGTATTAAAAGGGAGAGATATGTTCGACATAAGGAAATATCGACATTTCTTCTACAAGGAAGAACAAGAGGGAGTTGAGCTATCATATCAGTTTATTAATAGGATTCACAGTGAAATGTTAAAGCTCTACAAAGAGATGAAAAGTGCATTTAATATTAAAATAGGAAAACTCTGATTACTTTTACATTACATATTTTTGTTTGTTTTTATAATGATACACAAAGTGATAAAAAGTAAAGAACTTAGTTATTTTAATATTTTAATTTGTTTGTTAATTAGTAATAAGTAAAACAGAAAGATTACTGTAAATATAAACAATTGTGTGAACAATAGTAAAAGAGTAAGAAAATAATTTATTAAAGTTTTTTAAAAATTCATATCTCTTTGAGTTGGAATTTAGATCAAAAGTGAAAATATTCCACAAAGTTATACTATATACTATTATATTATAGTTTACTTGTTAAAATTGTGCTAATATTGTAACTTGGAACCGTTAATTATACTTTTATTGAGTATCTTTTTAATTGGAAGTTTTCCATTCAGTCACTCATTTAGCTACAAAATAGTTTTTATCGGTTTATGAAAATGGTGATCAGTGGAGTGTTTTCCTTTTTCTTCTCACCAATTCATTTGCACTCACACATTTAATTAACCTAGTCATTTAATTCGCCTCACGTGACATTGTTACAAAAAGTGCGGAACTTTTTCCAGTTTTTAAATTTGTTTCTGTATACCTCTGGTGGGTTAATCTCCTCCCCCCCAAATATCATTCCGCGACGCTACTTGTTTTTCATATTGCCCTTGGACCACGACGCTAATTATCCTTCGCTTTCTGGCCGGGCTAAAACCCACTTGAACTCTTCAACTCTATCTTCCATTTTTCTTCCTTACAGATTTTCGAATATTTTCTAGTCAGTGCCTATTGTTACTTTGTTCTATACTCCACGCTTATCGGTATAATTTTTGCAATCGTGAACATGTAATTATGTCATGTTTTTTCTTGGAAATTTTACATATTTTAGACTTTAGCCGTTATTTGTAGTTTTAGTAGCGTGTTCTACACCGTCTGGAACAACTTAGGTTCTTCGTTCTAACAACTTACTAACTTGCCAATTTGCATCTTTGCCTTTGTAATTATCTACAAATTATTTCGACATAGATCTTAATATACTGCCATAAAAGCCTACCGAACAACCCAGAACATTCTTCACTCTTCCCCCCGTCCAGTTTGGCAGGTGTTGCCCCAGTCAAGGGCGCTCTCAAGTAGGTTCTATTGTATTCAAGAACACTTGAGATACGCATTAAGCCAGCGTGCAGAAAGGAAGGAAAGCTATACTGGACATTTCCGCGACCTATGAAAAGCCATAGCAGCGGACTTGTGAGTTCAGTTACGTGAGCGATTTTCTTAGCGCGGATCGAATGTTTGTCAAAGTAAAGTGTTATAGTGTTAAAAATTGTGTGGAACTCTAATAGATGACATTATTATTGCGTGAGAACAAGTTTAACTATTCTTGTACAAGTTGATTCCAACCTGTTAATTGAGAGCAATTAAAGCTAGTTATTAGTGATTTCATTGGTGTCTTGTAGGCCTATTTTGTTTTCCACTGTATCATACGACTATCAGTTAGACCGTTGTAACAATACCTTACACTAGATGAGTCTAGTTTTTGTTCAGCATATTTAATGGTTAAATATTTTTTAATATTAATGGTTAAATATTTTTTAAACTTATCTGTCTTTATAGAATGTTTGCACTAGACATTTTTTCTTTCTAAGTCACTGTTTTTTTTAAATTTCTATAACTTTCTTTACAGTTTCTTTAGCTTTATTTCTTTTTTGTATACAGTTTTCTGCTAATACATTCGTACAAGCTTTCGTACTATTACTTTTCTACAAGCGTTCTTCTTCTTCTTTACTTCCTTTTTACTTTCTCATTTCATTGTTTATTGTTCTTGTATGCTCAATGTTTGCTACTTCTTGTGTATTTCTCATATAGCTTCTTTAAGGTTGTTCCACGTCTCCTCTAAGCTACAAGTACTTTCTTGAACTTTCTTCTTAATTTCAGTGTTTTTAACATTTTGATTGAAATGACTCTCTGATCCTATTTTATATTCATAATATCTAAGTATCAATTTGTTTTTAACACAATGCATACTTTGAATTATTTGCAGAAGATCCGAGTCTAGACCTACGTCGGTAACTAATGATCTAAGTTTGTTGCTTTTATTACGTAACGCTCTCGAAAAGTCGGCAGGTGCAGTTATGTAAACGTTCTACCCGTTTCTCGACAAACCCAGCGTGCGGCGTCTGTGTCAAGGCCGCTCACTCAAGTAGCTTGGAGACTGAGTACTTATAACTAGGCAAATTATGGTGGCACGCTGCCAAAAGAATTAAAAATTATTTTGAAACACCTGCGGGCTATATATAAGCAACAGCGGCCGGCTTAGTTAATTACAGGGGGCGATTTATTTAGTACGGATCAAGTGATTGTTGGTGATTAATGGAAAGTGATTGTTGTGTTATAATTAGTGCGGAACTCTATAACTTGACATTATAGCGTGTGGACAAATTTAACTTACATTATTTTATGAGGAACGTATCTTGTTGATTTCAAATCATTATTTGTAACTAATTAAAGCTGATAAGTAGTGACTTCGTTGGTGGCCGTGAGACCAAAACGTAACAAGATAGCCCCTTCCCTGATTACCTTCACATTCAACATATTTTACATTTGTTGGTACCCTTCATGTTGAATTTCTTGCACTTCTTACGTCAACTGTTGTATTCTCTTGCTCTTGGCGCACAACTTTGTTACTACTTAATACTTTCATAAAGCAAAGTAGTAGAATTTTTTCTGTGTAATCTGTTTTTTTAAGAATCAATAAATAAGTGCGTGTAACAATACAGTGCTTCACAGGTGGATGAATAATATTTTAAACTTGCTTGTAAGATTCTTTGTCTTACAAATAATATTCCGTTTCCTTTGTTAACACCTATGTTGGTTTTCTTAGTCGCCCGACGTACTGCCTTATCAAAAAAGGGGCAAAATCTTTGCTGTTAAGAAAACCAAAACCTGTGATTAACGTAACAACAATGTTGTTATGGATAGTAGTATAATTGTGTGAGTTCAGAGAAGCATTGAGGTGATTGATAACAAACAGTTTATAGCTTCCAGCTAGTAAAGTTAAAGTGAACTACGTAATCCATACACATTTAAAATAATAGTTAAAATAATGAATCCATACACATTTTATAGAAGAAACGAAGAACTCCTGTGTACGAGCTGAGCGACAGACGTCTTTTTGCTAAGATCCTCTGGTTGTACATTTTCGTTATCCTCTCTCATTCATCTAAAACCTGTTGTCCTCGTGCTTTATTTTATTTATTTTGCTACATTTTCTAACTAGTTATTTAACAAATGTTATCATTTTAAATAATCACTTCAAATAAGTTATTTATTTATTGGCTCTACGAAATTTGATACCTTTGTAGAAGTTTAAGACACAACAGTAAATATACCAATTCAGAAATAAACGCTTTGTATAAAAAAACTGAATGCACGTGTAACAACAATTTGTACCTAACAATTTGGTCTTATCCGGAAAAAATCGTATGGTATCGTTTGGGCAAGATCTGCCGTACTTGTTTGTTTAACACTCTGTCGGTTTGCGGCCTGAAGAAGATCCCCGAGTGTGAGATTGAAACGTAGCCAATGGTGTCGCTAGTGAATAGCATCCGACCACGGCCTAACAGCCCGGTTTATTATCAATTTAATAAAAAAACTTATAACGTCTGAGTTAATTATGCAAAAGACACTAAAATAACGGGGAATTCAACTTGAATTAGGATCAACTTAAAAAAATGTAAAACGTAAACAACTTAGCGTTAAATAGAATTTTGTATCTTACCGTTATCATAGAGTTAAGTTAAAAAAGAAACGCTGTTTCCAAATTACAATTGTACCCTCCCTATAATATTTATTATAATCAACGCATCGGGTGCGGATATATTGCCATAAGTATCCAACTTTACTAACAACTGTATCACTAAATTATCAGTTTAATGTTGTTACTCAGTTTGCACTAGCGACAGTGTTGATAGCTAATTTCCTACCGAGTTTTAGCGGTAATTCCGTGTTACACACTCATATTTACTTAACAGTTTCTCTAGACCTACGTTCTGTTTATCATTTGGAAACTACCGGGATTTAGAACTTACGAAATTGCGCCTCAGCAGTATATGTGATACTGGTAACGAATAACGTTTAGTGTATATCAGAGTAATATTTAATTCAGTGAAAATAGTTTACTTTGGGTACCGGTGGTAAAGTTGTTTCTACCGAACGACCATAAACGTGGTACAATTTTGGTTTTTGAATTGATAAGCGCTGGATTAATGGAAACACTATATAATAGTTTGCCTTGTACATATATTTGAAAATTAGATAATGTATTAGTAAATACAAATAATTAGTAATAATAACTCCTGGAGATACAAAATATTCCGCCATAAAACTTACTTTTTTCCTGACTCAAATTAGTGTAGACTTGGTCATAATATTGTAAAATTAATTTTCCTTTCTTTCACTTTTTGTAACATGAAGTATTGTCGTAAGTTATGTTTACTACAAGATTACCTGACTTCATAATCCATGTATTCAAAACGAAATTATACACGATGGCATGTACTTTCTCGAGTATCGTAGGTAGTAGCTTCTCTGCACGTGGAGTGACCATGATCCGAATCTCGCTGGCTGTTATACGAAACCACAGTTTATCGCCGGTATCCAACGGCTATGGCGAAAGGTGTCACTACAGAATACACTAGGATTCGCTGGCTCGGCACCACCTTGTGAGGGAGAGTAACCGACTACAAAACTAAAGTGTAGTTTTCCGGCGCCGCGATTAGAAATTGGGCCACTTGAGCCACATGGTATGGTAACAAGGCGGCACATTGCCGACCACACCACAGTCAATCCCATACAAGTCGTCATCATCTTCACAACACGCCATAGGCAAGGTGCTGCCTGTTCCGCCTTTAAATATCCTCCAGAAATCTCTTCCTGGGTCTACCAAAACACTTCTGTCTCCTATAGGTTTGATTTCCAGACTTCTTTGGTCAGTCTGGAATCTGACATTATTTCTAAGTGTTCTTTCCACCGTTGTTTGTAATCTTTTAATTTGTCATTCAAGTAAAAACTTGGAACTCTTCTCTTATGGCCTCATTCTTTAGACGGTCAAGCTTAGAACACGTTTAACTCCTCTAAAAAACGTCATTTCCTAGGCTTGTAATTTTCTGTTTTGTTTCTTGGTTGTTGTCATAATTCACACACATAGAACAGTTTACAGACTGCCATAATTTTGTAGAACTTTAATTTTGTATCTCGACGTACCTTGATTCTAAAAGTACGGTTCAGTATCCCAAAGATCGTTTGGCACTTACCTAATTTAACATCAGTATCGAAATTCCAATCGTAGCCAACATCCTTTGCCAAATAATTAAAATGGTTTACCTGCTTCAAAATTCGAACATACTATAAAAATACCGTTTTGAAATAGCTTTGTGTCCGATTAGTATGGATTTCAAACGCGTTACAATAGTGCAGAGTTCCTTAGCCGTTTCTTTCAAACAGAAATTTTGAATGGTTTAAATAATCTGTAATTCAGTATACACATACATACTTTGCGTATATACATTCTTTATGTATATATATACATATATGAATACACATTCTTTTGCATTGATTAATTACATTTCTCTATTAGAAAGTTTTAACTAAGAAAAATTGAAAAATCCCAATAAAAAACTCGCAGTACCTTTTCGATGTTTTGAATAATTGATTGTATCGATATACTACGACGTGAAGAAGAAGAAAGGTACTAATTGTAAAATTCTATATCTTAACGTAAAGAGAAATTACGTGTTGTTTTCGTTTGTAAGGTTAGATAATATTGTTTCTGGCTTTTAGCTTACTGTTTAAAGAAATAAAAGACATGGCTAGGAAACAATATGACATTTGATAAAAACACAAAGAAGAAAACATTGAAAACAAAGAACATAATATATTTTTAACAAAAACAACAACAGAATGCATTGAAAGATACAATTACAGTATTTCTGAATAGTAAGACAAAAAAAAACAAAGTATTAACAAATGAAAACAAGATTTGTAATTCGTTAGGTGGTCAATATTCTTTTATGTTTTCAGTAAAATCTTGAAAACAAAAAGAATATGGAGACATTATATAGCTTCCTGCCTTCCTAGGAGTTGGTTGCTTTTCAGTGATCAGCACAAAAACCGAGTATTAGTGAAAAAATAGTATTAGTCTAAAACGAGTTTAGCCATAAAAAGTGAGACATGTATAAATGTATAGTAATAGGCAAGGGAACCCTTCGGCCATCCCTGCTTTATTTCGAGTTAGTGTTTTATCTGCGGTGCGGAAACAAGGAGAATTATTGAAAAAATGAGTACTGTTGGAAAACGAGTTCTGTCACAAAAAATGGAGACATGTATAGTAACAGGCCTCACTTCGAGTTGGTTTTTTATGCGTATTGGTTTCCATGTGTAATTTCAGTTTGCATATTAACCTAACAACGCCACCTTTTGGCGTCAGTGGTACACATCGGAATTATATTTTTGCTAGCTACAGTTTTCATAAAAAACATAACAATAAAACAAGATTGCAATCGTCAACAAACTATTTTATAACATAAATTTTCACGATTTCTATTACGCATGTAAAATTATATGCGATATTCACTACATATCGATGCCAGTCCCATAATCGAATCGACGTATCGAAAATGAGTGCGGGTTCGGGTATCGGGACAGTACGGAAAAAATAAATATTTAATAAAATTTTTGTATGTGAGAATCAATATTGCCACGTTATAATTATCTCGTTGACCGTGTCAATCGTCAATGAATACTTGTCTGATAAAATTCAAAAACTTGACTACACATAATTATTACTAGCATTTAGAGAAAGTTGGAATAATATTCTGAATATGTAGATTGAAATTTGGTTTTCTTATTCTCTAGTTGTCTGAATTAATTAAAATTTTATTTGTTTTATTCATTGCAATATTAATTTTAATATTTCATTTGAACGCGGTAACCATTTGAAAGCGGTAACCACTTAAACGCGAGTCATTTTTGTAGAGACTAGACTGAGAGAACCACTTACAACATTGATTCCACGTACTTAATGGTAATTTCTGCTGTTGACAGGCTGATGGACTTTTAATTCACAGCGTGCTGGAAAACTGAGAAGAACGTCTGGCATCAGTGATTCTGTAACAGTGATCCCCGAAACCTCAGTGTTGTCACGAAACTAAGATTTTCTCGATTGAAATTTTTAGTTCGATGTTAAGTATGTTACTGTTTAAAATCATACATAATACTAAGTATTACAGAAGATTGGTGGCTGATAACGGCGTTTTGTTTTTATCTAATAACGCTGAACAGAGTTGGTTTTAGTATAAAGAATGATCACTGCATTTATTACAAAATCATGTAGACAATATATTGAAACGACGGAACTTTCTCGAAGAGTCCAGAGCGTCCTTTCCACCCATTTCTCCTCTAGACGAGCAGGTGTAGTGTCTCCGTCAAGGCCGCACTAAAGTACCTTTGAGACTGTTCTGAAGACCACATAAAATACGCAATATGCCGGCACGCAGCAGTAAGAATGGACATTTAATTTAGAACATCTGTGCTCTACTTATATAAGCGACAGTAGTGGGTTTGTCGAACAGTTACCGTGAGCGATTTCTTTAGTGCTGATCGAGTGGTAGTCGAAGTATTGTGAACAGCGATTACTGTGTTACATTTAGTGCGGAACTCTATTACTTGACATTATTATTGTGTGTGGACAATTTTAAGTTGAATTATTGTACAAAATTGCCTTGTTGATTACAAATTGTTATTTCTGATTTATTGAAGCTGGTAATTAGTTTACATTGGTGTCTGTATTTTGTTTCCACTGTACCATAAGACGATCAGTGAAACCGTCATAAAAAATAACACGGAATTTTTTTTACATTTTCAATGAAAAGCTCAATTAATATGGACACATTTTAGGTATTCTTAAGTTCTTAAATAACATAGTATTCCCAGCTCGGACTTGATAAGCAAGATTCATATACAGTATTTTCTCTCTACATTGTCAATAAATATAAATTAATTAGCCAGTTAGCCAATTTACTCGTGTTTCTACTACTAAAACATAAAATTCAGCCACTGTGCTTACTCTGCATGTCCTTTTTTGGTACCTGCTTTTGATAGACGTTATCATTTTCCGTACTTTTTTTAATACTTACTTTTATTACTTTAATACTTAAATTAATACATTTATATTCAATTCTTATTTCGTTTTCACCATTTAGTAGTTTTTGTTAACACTTGTAATCTGTGCACCCGCATTTCGGGTCCATACCGCACGTAGTTATTAGACGGCTGATTTCTCTTTGACGTTCGTGGAACGTGAGCTGTACCGCAACATGTCACAGGTCTAATGCTTGAAGGCAAAAACAGATATGCGCACACATAACTAAATATTATTTCTTTTATTTAAGAAAGACGATCGTAATGACTGCAGTAAATACAGAGGAGTCAGAATTCTTAATATTTCATGGTCAACCTTCTATATTAAGTAGACGGTTGAATGCAATAACGGAGACTATGCTTTTAGATGCCCAAAACGGTTACAGAAAGAGCAGAGTATGTTTATACTCCACATTTGCAATAGCCCAGCTCATTGAAAATCGTAGAGGGTATCCGCTGCCCACATACATAGGTTTCGTTGACTTCGAGAAGGCGTGTGACAGGGTGAATTGGACCAAACAATGGACAACAGTGGCAAGGAAAGGGATCCCTCAACATCTAATTAAAGCTTTACAGAATCTTTATGCGTAGAATAAAATCTTAAGTCTTAAATTGAGCAGGGAAACCGAAAACAGAGTTGGCCTGATCAATTGTGGAGTACGACAAGGGTGTCCATTATCACCTTCTCTTTTTAATTTATATATTGACGATCTCATGCAAAACTGGCAGATGTGTCTTCCAGAGCATTTTATGATTGGCCACTTTGCAATTGACAGTTTGTTGTTTGTGGACAACCAGTTTATTTTGTCGGGGTCGGAAAACAGATTGCAGATGGGTATACACTTGTTAAATCGAATCTGCAAAGACTCTGTATTAGAAATATCTACACTTAAGACCACGGTGATGGCTTTTCGTGGAACTGATCCCGTACGGACAAAAATTGTTATAGTTGGGACTTTTCTGAAACAAGTCAGCAATTGTTTGGCTTGAATACCTGGGCTACAGTTTGGCTTATAATACAAGCAACGATGCTGTGAATAAGTTGCGTAAGTTCAAACTTACGTACGGCAGGACCATCACGCGAACTCTGAACTCAGCAAGTAAAGAAGCACGCCTAAAATTCTACAAGGTGACGGGTCTTTCCACACTTCTTTATGGGTCTGAGAATTGGACTTTAGCGAAACGCCAGGCCAGTCGTATCCAAGCGACTGAAATGAGATTTCTCAGGCACATGGCAGGGTATATTCTCCATGCGATCATAGAAGAAACACAGATGTAAATTAATTCAGAAATAATGTACGGTACTTCACATATTTAAAGTAATATCACTGGAAAGGTTTAATATACGTTTCTAAGAATATGGATGTGAAAAATCCAAGTAAATGTTATTATTTAGATAGTAAGCAAAGACATAAAAATTAAGTCATAATATAACGCTAAAGGAAGGTAATTATTTTGTACGTAAGCTACGTTAATATTTATACAGAAGTTGAAATAGAGAAAAAGACAAGCGAGTCACATTGATTCAGTTAGAAAATATTAATACAGAACGATGTTTCAGGTCGTTCACTCCTTCTGTCCTAATGTCTTTCAAAATAGTTATTCATCGTTTTCTTGTGTACAATAGATGTGTTCTACGTATTTTTCACGAAATGGGGACAATACTAATAACTGTTAATAACATCGAACAAATAAAAATAAAAACAAGTTAATTAGGGGACCTTAATATGGCATCCCTTCTACCAAATTACTAACTACAAAATCTTCTTCTTCTTCATCCTACTTCTTCACTTCATGGTTCTTGTACTATGTTGGTTCAGATTATAGATGTCGCGTTCGTTCCGATGAGCCACCGTAAATGGTCTGGCCAACAGAGTCCTTGAATTTTCTTTGAAAGTGCCTTTCAGCTGCTTGAAGTTTCGACATATCTCATTTTGCAGGAATCCATTCCCCCCCCCCTACGTTCACCTGAATTGGGCCGTCCATGGTGGTATAGTATAACTTTAACCTTGACTTGTTTTATTCGCCAAAGTTCTGATCGCCGTACCTTCTGTGTATTCAGACAAACAACCCTGATATTGTTTATTGACCAAAACGCTAAAAGTACTCACAGATTCAGCCTTACCTTAAAAAAAGTGTGTCCATCTCCTTCATGAAGCAATCGATGCCTGCAACTATGGCCTTGAAAAAATAAAATAAATAAATAGAACGAACTATGAAGCTGTAAAATTAATTAAAACATATATATGAAACGGCCGAGGACTTAACCACGCAAATTTTGTTCTGTAACAAGGTCATTAACTATAAAGTAAACAAAATAAAAAGTGTGACGGACGTGAAAAGAGACTTCGTTTTCAATGGCGTTTATTTGTCGTGTTATTCTCAGTGTTCGGCTCATCTCAAGGTCAATTAAATAAAATCCCGTCCGCCTACCGTTGAGGCAATCAGTAGTCTTGCTAAGATAAAACTCAGTCAGTAAAGCGACATCTACAAGTCAACAAACACAACATCCCTTCCCGACCTCCAGCTAGTCACAACGCGTTGTTAAATACAGACTAATTGCTCTTTGGCATTGGTCTGCTGTGATCTGTATAGAGCGGAACAGGCCATGGCTCTAACATTTGGTAGAAGGTATGGATGACGATGAACACTAAGTGAAATAACACGTTGAAAATGTCACCAGTACTAAAATACTATTAAACATCGTATACAACTAACTTAAAAACCAGGCTTACCTAAACTAAGATACGAATATAAACCTAGTAAGAAATAAAATGCCGGTGTAACCAGACGTACAATGGCAGTAAAAAAAAAAAAAAAAAAAAAAAAAAAAAGATTATTTTTTGATAATGGTGACGATGATGGCTAAGACGACGATGATGAAGACAAAGATGCTCCCAAATTAAATTAAGGCATAATTTAATTGTATAATCAGTTTGATTTAAACATAAACTTTCATCAACTGTACAAATTGTCCTTAAAATGAAGAATAACCAATACAATTAACATACTTTTATAATTTACTTGAGTAATGTTGATAAACAAAATTGCTTTGAACTAGTCTAGGCGATTATCTAAGCGCTATATAAACGACCGTAAATATGTCACTTGTATTTCTTTTTTCGTCACGTCACTGAACTGTCAGAGTAGTTTAGCGACGACGCGACGTTGGAAATAAAATGAAGTTACTGTTTACGTGATTTGACTGCAATGACATTACAGAAGGTACACCTCTGTTAAGGTTACATCCAATGCGACTTTACTGGATATAAGAAGGATACCACAATATAAAACGAATGTGTGTCCCAAATATGCTTTTCGTTATAAAGTAAACACAATATTTTCCCTCAATTAAAGCTGTAAGTTCATATTAGTTTTAAACTCTACACTCCGACAAAAACTTTGTACACAAAAAGGTAATTTTTACTACACGTAAAAGAAAATTTCACTAATGTATTTCTGTCAACTAAGCTTTGTTAAGATGCACAGGTATGATACTAAGCAGCTACAGTATGCTTTCATCTGTAATTTATTATTCTGAAAATTATTAAATATCAAATATTTAGTACAGTTTTCTAAGTAGTTTGGACTTTAGTAATATTACAGTTATGTATTATATTTTACCAGATACAACTAAGAGGAAAATATTAATATAGAAGAAGCAATGGACGGTTTACAAATGCAAACATACTTTTGAGTTGCACTTTTGAATTCGATGAAACTTTGTTAATCAATTTACAACTCTGTAGATAACACAACGAAGAAATTAAAAAAGTGCGTTGGTATTTTTTTATTATTTTGGAAATTTTAAAGACATTTCTGAACTACATTTAAAACAGAAAAACCTCTAGATTTTATAGGAATTTAGCTGAAAATTTTTACTTACAATGTTTTTTAGATCGCTAATTACGGATATGATATAAGTTTTGTAATTTCAAAGATAATACCTTGAGTCTTCACGAAGTAATAACGAACGTTTAAAAAAATACTTAAAGGAAAGGAAACTTAGTTGTTGAGTTATAGTTAACAAAGAGTAATGTGTGCTAACAACTGGAGGAAATCTTGGAGTAGGAAAAAAACTCACACACGCCTGCACATTGTACAAATCTGTCTACTAATAAAAATGTCTCCTAGTCCTGTCGTACAATAATACACGAGGGTGCTCACATCTATAAATATATATGTATAGAAGTATTTCAGCTAGCATGTGGATGGACAAATGATTGGAATGGAGTTTTGTCACAGTGTTTAGTCATCATCATCTTCACAACACGGCATAGGCAAGGTGCTGCCTGTTGCGACTTCAAAGATCCTCCAGTCATCTCTTCCTGGGTCTTCCCACACACCTGAGTCATATAGGTTTGTATTTGCAGGCTTGTTTGGCCAGTCTGGAATCTAACATTCTTTCTAAGTGTTCTTTCCATCGTTGTTTGTAATCGTTTAATATTTCATTCAAATTAAAAACTTGTAACTCTTTTCCTATGGCATCATTCTTTATGCGGTCGAGTTTAGAACACCTTTTAACTTTTATTAAAAATGCCGTTTTCAATTAATGTATTTTACATGTCTTGTTTCTTGATTGTTGCCCACAATTTACGTCCATATAACAGTACAGGAAATGCCATATATTTATAGAACGTTAATTTTGTATCTCGACGTACATTGTTTCTGAAACTACGGTTGATTGTTCCACAGATTGTCTGGAACTTACCTAAATTAACATCAATATCATAATTCCTGTCATAGCCAATATCATTTCCCAAATTAATAAAGTGGCTCACTTGTTCTACAAATCGATCTCTAATTATTATTTTTGTTTTCAATGGCTCCTTGCCTTGAAACCCTTGTTTTTAAAGTAGAGATTTTCATATTGTATTGTTTTCAAATTTGTGAAGCTTAAAAACAGATTTTTGAAAATCAGACTTTGTATTTCGAAGTACAAGCAATTCGTCAGCAAATAACAGTACATTCAAATATCTGTCTTCTGATAACTTGTATTCAAAGGATTCTTTTAAGTGTTAAAGTTAAAGAGTTTAATGGAGTCTTTAAATTTACTGACTTAGTGATTATCAGTAAACAAAATATATTTTTGTAAGAAAGCCACCATTACGTCCAAGATTTGTTTCATGTGGTTTGTCTGGAACAGAAAATTTGCTACAAAGTTTTGGATAATTTTTACTTAGCAGTTTGATTATTAGAAATAAGGAAGGGAATCTAAAATGTGTGGCGGCACGATAAAGATGACTCTGAGGAAGCAGTGTGGAAATAAGATAGAACTGACGTTTCATAAATGGTAGCGGTACCAGCGTTATAACACAGGTACGGGTCACGGGAGACTGGATAGAGTAATGGAATCAGGAACGAGATTGAACATGAACAGGTCGGAATTTTTTCTTAGTCGTGAGGGTTTACATTTGTGTCAAACGACAGAAGGGCCCATGTGTTAGGAATGGCGAAGCTAGCTCTGCAGTGTACACTTTTTGGAAGAAACGGGCTGAGTAGTCGGAACATGTAGCAAACTTAATTCTTGAAAGTAACAACGACTACGATTCCCCCAATTTTACTATATGTGTTTTACGTAGTGAGCATTAAACACTTGTACACGAAAGGAAAATTGTTTAAATATGCCTTTGATTTTTTGATACAATGTTGATAAAAATTTGCCATTGACGCTCATAATAATAATTTTTTCTTTCTTTGATCTTTTTCTTGTCTGTCTCTGACCTTCAGTAATAATGTTACAACGGTCTCGCGGATCGTCGGATTGTACAGTGGAAACAAAATACAGACGCCAATGATGCAACTAATTACTAATTTTAATTAGTCGCAAATAAGAATTTGAAATCAACAAGGTACTCTCGTAAAATAATTCAAGTTAAATTTGTCCATACGCAATAATGTTAACTCACTGGTCTACAAAAAAAAACTTTTTTTTGTCCCAAAGGCTATTGGCTGATCAATATAGTATTTTTTGTGCTGAATTCAAAAGTGCCAACCATTTTTCTCTATCACGTAAGGGTTTCGTGTGACAGCTAGGTAAATATTTTACATTAATAACATTTACACTAAAGAAATTAATCAATGTTCAACGTACCTAAAAGGTGTTATTTGAAGATTTCCTGGAGTACTTTGCATCAGGAACATCCCTTTTGAGAGTCCAGCAGTAATCTGCTAACATATTTGAGCTCTACTTCCCTTGATACCTTTTTCCATGCTTGAAATGTCTTGATGTAACCGTTCAACGTGTATCGATTGATACCGGGTGATTTGGTATTGGGAGATCATCACTGTGGAGAACAAGTCGTATCGCTGAAGGTATATTGGGATATTTCAAAGTGTGTTTCGACTTACATGTTATTCCCGTTGTATTTGTTAAACAAAAATAACAGTCGGAAGAATGATCTTTTTGCTCTCTCCACATCATGGGAACTGCAAATGGCATATGGCGAGAGCCGTTTTCCCACCCCGTTAAAAGCCTTGAACAAGTAACACAACAAATATGGGGGGCCCAACTCTTGTCCTGATCTCCTACCTTGCAACCAAAATAAAGTTGATAGCACTTTTTTATTAAAGGGGTAAAGTTCCGCCATTGAAGTTTAAAAGTCAACTCACCACACACATAACAAAACGTGTCAGGATGGTTTAGGCACTTGCGCGGCATTTTTGAGTTTTCACACAAATAAAAGCTGCTGCTAATACAGAACAATAACACAGTGTTTAAGATAAGGTAAACAATACGAGTTGTTTATAAAAGAATACACTTGCACGCCTCTGTAGGCTATGTTCGTAAACTAAGCACAACATAACCTCCAAGCACACTTCTGCACAAATGTTCACCACAGCCCCACACACATTACATCACAGCAAGAATCAACGAATACCAAACGCTTAAAAAACAGTCAACCAGAGTGCAGCATGTACAACTTCGCAACTAACGTTGTATATCGGCAATACTGAGGCAGCGAAAGTTGAAAACGTACATATATGTGATTACTGATCAAAGGGTTAACCGAAGTCTATATGTCACATGTAGCTTTGTTTTCATTTCCTCAAATAAATAAACAATACGTGCTCCAAGTCAATACTGTAGTAATATTTATTGTAAAATAATACAATTTCCAACATAGAAAATTGAAAAAACACGTTATTCTTATATCTATAAAACAATATATGATAGCAAAATTTTGATATCAAAACTGGATTCCTCGTATGAAAATACATAAGAATCACATAAAATTTTGTCTGGGACAAAAACATGTGTTGACCAGTAAACTATTAGAGTTCCGGATTAATTATAACACAATAATTACTTTCCACTAATCCGCAACAATCACTTGATCCGCAGTCTACAATATGCTAAGTGCAACTAACTAACTAAGCCGACCGCTGTTGCTTATATAGGTCACACAGAGTCCTCAGAATAATTAACCATTCTTTAGGCGGGGTGCCGGGATAATTTGCTTAGTTACAGCTGCTCGAACAGTCTGGAAGCTACTTGGGTGCATGGCCTTGAGCGAGATACTGCACCTGCTCGGTTAACCGATAATAACTAAACTGTTTTACATTCACAGTTGTGTATCTACATTTACCTGATGTACATATAAGCATGTTTATTTAGTACATGCATACAGCGGAGTGACAGTTAAAGGCTGCGCCCAATTGCCTACTTGCGCTATGCAGTCTTGGTCTTATTCCCACCGTACTCAAAACCATGTCTGGTTTTTATCCAATCATTCTCCTCTCGTACGGTTTGGTTTGACAAACCATCATCTCTTAAGCCTACCTATTAACAGCTTTCTGCCTGACTGTTCGGAACTGGGGTTGGTCACCGACACCTAAAGTACATACATAATTACCGCAAAACGAAGAGAGATAACAAAACATTTCCAGAGCTGATAACCATAAAAACTAAGGAGGACATTGTGACGATTTAAAAGCAAATTTAAATAACACAAAAATAAAAAAATAAATTTTGGTTTAAATACCGCGTGAGAAAATAATCCACCCTCCCCGCTGTACCTAAATACCTGTACCAACTTGTAAAATGTCTAGTACGGACATGCAAATTATACTTTTATGAAGCGAATACTAACAATCATTCTAATTTAATAAAAAGACGTGAGAATAATCAATAAAATACCTAACTAAATAGAGAAAAGGTAGGATAATTAATAATAATTAATTAGTGGAAAGTTACTAATAATAAAAGTACGAACTACTTTTCTCTTGACTCGTGAACTGCGCCCCCGTCCCTACACACGGCCGCTAAATCAACCCCAGTCGACTCAGAATATCCGACGAGTTAACAGCATCACAATGTGGCTGGAACGTGAACGTACATTTTATTTCAAACTATGTTACAGAAAGTTAGTGTTTTATGGTAAAATACTCAACATGTAGGTGAAACTAAGTGCAACGTAAATCTGATAATGTAACTTATATTTAGATAATGAATAAAAGGAAAATAATAGTCGACACATCTCTTTGTAAATCAAAGTTTAAAGTTTAAGGTATATTTCATACCATGTAGGAAGATAACATTAGTGTACATTAAACTAAAAAGTGAGAAGTGAACTCGCACGTCCACAAAAAGCAACGACGTCAACATCACGAGCACCAGGTAGCAGAATTGTAGAGTGATGACTGTGATCACCACTTAGAATCTCCAATCTTAATGGAAAAACTCAACCTACTACGAAGATCATCCCGGAAAACCGAGTGAAGAGGATCCGTAAGAGGACCAGCTGCAGATCACCATTATACCCAGGTGACACAGAAAAGAACTTCTGTGTTTATATTGTTTTCTAACAACCAAAGTAAAAAACAGTACAAGTTTTGAAAAGACTCTGTCAAACCATGTAAATCTTAACATAGTAATTTTGTATTTACTGTATAGTAATCTAATCTATTAATCAAAATATTCTTCAAATAGTTTACATAATGTGGAAGTATTTTGAAGTATTATGAAATTAGAACCCGGATCCGTGGTATTTAATGTAATCTAAAACAGTATAGCTTTGAACTCATCTGAGTAACACTTTAAAGAGTACAAGAGCTCTTGATGTAGAATCTATCAGAAAATTTAAAACATAAAAGAAAAAAAGTGATAACCACTAAAGGTAGTATCAATCAAAACATTATTTTGAAGTAAAAATAAAGAGATGTTTCTGCTAAAACCAAAAGAGAGTAAGTAAGTTTGAATAACCTGGCACGAATTCCTGTTCTTTACAGTTTCCCAAATTGTTGGTAAATAACTAGTACTAACAACGGCAGCCAGTTTAATTGACAGAGGCCAATTAAACGGGTTCCCTGTGTTATGATGTATTAGCAGGAGAGACATTATAACATGATTACCGCGTATTTCTTGGTGTGATAAAGATACGTAGCTGCATTTAGCCTGTTCCAAAACTGCCTTCTGTAATTCTCTCGAGAAACGCCACGTGCATAAAAGTCCCACCACGGCTTTCATTAACATATATACTAATTTCCTGAATAGGCAGTTGGATTACCGCGCTATCCCTCAATAAGAGAAGCAGATGCTTTAATTTTGCTCTTTGTTTTCTTCAAAGAAATGCTCTAGGTACCCGTTTGCAATAGTCTTACCAATTCAGACTACGTGTGTGTTGTAGCGTGTATTTTCATATATTTTATATTGAATATTTTTTAATAACTGTCATAACTGTTTCAAAACGGAAAACACCAATCATATCGCCGGGTAGTTTTAAATCTGTAACATGATAAACAGGGTGTCCCGGGAGGAGAGGGAAATAATTTGAGAAATGGTGCTATAGTGTAAAAGAAGAAAAAAAAGTTCATATAAACATATGTCCGGAAACGCTGTGTAAGTGAGTTACGGCTAGCGAAAGATTTCGCCCGGGTTTCGGTAAATGAACGTGTTTCTAGGTTAGAAGTACAATAACTTTGTTAAATGATTAATAAATGCATAAAAGTTAAAAACAAAACTTGTAAAGAATTTAATTCTGAGAAAAATGGTGTAAATAAAGTCAATAAATTTTTTATCGGTGTGGAGAACTATACATGACTTCCATATTCTAAGATTTATATTTAAAATCATTTTCGAAATGAAATATTACCATAGAAACTACTTCTTTCTACTTACTGCTTCAGCCTTAACCACAGTACTGTGGTCACTAACATATACCACCTCACGTTATCGCACTCGATTTTCACTGATGATGGAAGTCGATGGCATTGCCAAAACGTCTGGTTTTGTAGAAAACATTGGACTACGGCCAAATATCCCGGGAAGGAATTTTAACAAAAACTACTTCTTTGTTGCCGATAACGTTGTACACATATATTGTAACGTGCGGTTTTTGTAGAGGTGTTTTAACGAAACGTCCGTCTCATTCAAGACTCAATGTTGTAAGCGCCAAATCTGTAATGTGCGTTTTTTTTTTTTTTTTTTTTTTTTGTATTAAGGTTTCCGCCTTTCCGCAGTCGCCACTTATGAATTATAAAGACCGAAGTTTAAATAAAGTGGTTGGGAATGTTACTCACACAAAGCAGAAATCGAGTGTGTGTGATTTGGGGCAAGTAGGGAAGTTGTTTAACCTGATTTAGAAAAGAGAGCTAGTACCGTTTGTTTACCCTCGGTTTGGACGATTTCTAAATTTTCAAATATTCGCCGGGCACCGAATCAGCTGACTTTAACACTAGTCTCCAAATATAGATTAACCAGACGACACTGTGGCAGTATACGACCAGGTGGATCGTCTTCTTCTTAGTTGTTCTGAAATTTAATACAACTACCCACTACAAGAAAGGACACACATTTTTATTTTTTAAATCTCAATTTTTCAATAATATTTATTAAGAATATTATTGGTTTTTTTCTCTTCCGCCAAAATACAAATATCACAATCGATCTTTTCCTTAATTAATACATGATATCGACTTCATTGAGTAAACATGGAATTGTCAAAAATAATATATGGTTTTTTACCAAATATTATACTATATTTAAAACATTAATCAATATATAATTCTTTTATTTATTTCCCCAGGGTTAAGGGTAAGTTCTTTTTGTTATGAGATGGTCAGAAATGGATAATTATACTACGCTTTACAAATACCGAAAAAATATTCAAAAATTTGTTTATTTTTCGCTTAGTACGTAGTTCCGGAAATGTCCGTAAGAGAGCAGAGTGCGTTTGTTTTCATTAGAACATGTGGTTAATTTTTATTAGTTTCAAAAAACGCTAGATACTACCATTCGGAATGTTTTCTTCGTTAACTATTAAACGAAATGTTTATATTACCTCTCTTCTTGAAGTTCTTACTTGGATGAAGCCATTTCTCCAGTGGTCTCTGTATTTGGTTGTAATTTCATAACCGACCGGCAAATATTCTCGTCAAACTCGAAACACAGCGACGCTAGGCCTGATCGTCCAAAAATGGTTTTCTTTCACTTTTATTATGGAGTATAGCAATTTAACTTTGATAAATAAGGTAGTAGTATATAATGTTCATACTGTTGTTTAATTTTGTACCAATTTTGCACTTCTCAAAGATTTCTAAAAGGATATTTTAATACAATTGTTGTCTCATCATTTTGTCAACTGGACAGGTTTAATTTTTAAATTCGATTAACAATACTTGTTATTTTTCGTTACTCGTAGTAACCCATAATTTTTATATATCTTTTTATTGGTTCTGCTATTTACTTTTAGTATATAGGCAGTTTGTAATTATTATAAATTTATTTTTTATTTACAGAAAAATAATTCTTTTTAATTTTGGTTTCTTTCCCAATTTGATTTACATAATAGTTTTCTGTTTATTTTCTTATAACTTTGGATATAAGTATTTAATATTTTTATTAACTTTAAATGAATTTATATATTATTTATTAGTCTCTTATAGTATTCCTACACTGCACTACTTCCTTCTGCCATTTCCCTCATACAGTATTCTTTTAATTTTTTATTATCATCTGATATTTAAATCTTTTATGTTTTTTAAAACGAACCCTGGGTTATCTTATACTATAACACAAATATTTAAAAAAATATAAAATTAACTTAGGTATTAAACTTGGTTGTCTACACAATATAAATACTACAATAAATTAACAAAATACATAATTAGTTAGTAGCATTATAGTCTACTATCATCGTTTATAATTCTCACACCTACAGCACAATTCTGTAAAAAGTTCCCTTCACTTTCACTTATTACCTCTATGGGTACACTATAACTCACTTGTCACTGTATATCACTCTAATCGTTTATAATGTTTAGTGATACAATTTAATTTTGAGCTCGTTATAGTTTACCCATTTCTGACCTTTATGGTATTACAATAGTTAATTTATTGGGACCGGGTTGTGTACCGTTACAATATATAAAAAATATGCATAAAGTTAATGGCTTGTATAAGTTAATGATTGATCTCTGACTAAAATTTTCAACATTTCCTATTGAGCGTTGCTTAGAGTAAAGCTGCGAATCTACAGTGTACGTTTCACAGAACAAACACGCGGAAAAGAAGGAGCGCTCTGAAGTCACTCATGGACCCTCAGCATCTTGCAGAGGGTTCATTCCCTAAAGACGAAAAGTCTGTCTATGAATCGTTCCTCTGTAAACACGTGCAGTTACACTGCCCAGCGATCCACAGGAAGCAAACCGCTATCCACGCTGGACACTTTTTCGGCTTGCATGCGTTATGTTGGTATGGGTTCGGTACTTTCCATTTAAAAACCGTGCAAATGTAAGAAAATAAACATGAATGAGGCCAGAAATAACGCGAATTGTGTGTGTGTGTGTGTGTGTGTGTGTGTGTGTGTGTGTGTGTGTGTGTGTGTCTTCCCTGCCTTTTCATTGCGGTAGTCATAATATTAAAATGAAAAAGTAAACAGTACATAACTGAGAAAAAAATACATAAATGAAAAAATTATAATTTTATTGCCTGACAACAAAATTATTTTATTTTTAACAATTACCATTGTTTGAAAAAGTTTTAATGAATTTTCAAGTACTTTACTGTTGTTAAAACGTAAAAGGTTGCAGGTAAACTACCCTTTCCCCTTAACCGATCTTCACCAAAAACAACACGTCTTGAGTACTCTACAAATCAGGGCTGTATACAAAACATTATTTGATTCAGTTTGAATTTGCGGCTGTTATCGTTTGCCATATAAAATACCCTTGTTAAAAAAACGTTGCAGGTAAACTATCCCTTTCCCTTAACCGATCTTCACCAAAAACAATAGGTCTTGAGAACTCTACAATTTAGGGCTGTATGCAAATAATCTTTTGATTCTGTTTGAATTTGCGGCTGTTATCGTTGCCATAGGAAATACCCTTGTTAAAACATAAAAAGTTACAGGTAAACTACCCCTTTCCCTTAACCGATCCTCACCAAAAACAATAGGTTTGAGAACTCTAAAATTCAGGGCTGTATGCGAAACATTATTTGATTGTGTTTGAATTTGCGGCTGTTATCGTTTGCCAAAAAAAAATTTCCCTTGATTAAAAAAAACCGTTGCAGGTAAACTACCCCTTTCCCTCAACCGATCTTCACCAAAAACAACAGGTCGTGAGTACTCTACAAATCAGGGCAGTATGCAAAAAATTATTTGATTCTGTTTGAATTTGCGGCAGTTATCGTTTGCCATAGAAAAAATCTACACACAGATAGACACACAGACACACACACACAGACACTTTTCGGAAAACGACTTTTTTTCATGTTTTGAGTGTAGTACAATCAGAATCTGCAATAATCTCGAACACGATTTTTTTTGCCATCACCATACTTCCATTTCCTTAAGGAATATGGAAGTAAAATATCGGTATGGAGAACCATACATGACTTCCATGTTCTAAGATTTATATTTAAAATCATATTCGAAATGATATGTTTCCATAGAAACTACGTCTTTCTACTTATTGCTTCAGAATTAACCACAATACTGTGGTCACTAACGTATACCACCTCACGTTTTCGCACTCGATTTTCACTGATGATGGCAGTCGATGCCACTGCCGAAAGACTGGTTTTGCAGAAAACATTGGACTACGGCTAAACAGCCCGGGAAGCAATTTTAACAAAAAACTACTTCTTTGTTGCCGTTAACGTAGTACACATATAAGAAATTCTCCCCTCCACCTTCAACTATAAATTTTAATAATAGAAAATTACCCCACATCCCGTTCACTTAACCTCTTCATTTATAGATATTTCATCTACGTTTCTACAGTGGATTATTATGAGCTTCTTATCAGGATACTTTATTTATAAAAATTAAGTACTTTACTCTTGTTAAACCATAAAATGTTTCGGGTAAACTACCCCTTTATTTTAACCGATCTTCTCTAAAATCAATAGACCTTCAGTCCTCTACAATTCAGGGATGCATGCAAAAAAATATTTGATTCTGTTTGAATGTGCGGCAGTTATCGTTCCTCATAAAAAAATTACCCTTTTTAAAACATAAAACGTTGCTGATAAACTACCCCTTCCCCTTAACCGATCTTCAACAAAATCAACAGACCTTGAGTTCTCTTTATTTCAAAAAGGTATGCAAAAACGTAGTTGATTCTGTTTGAATTTACAGCAGTTATCGTTCGTCATATTAAAAATTACCCTTGTTAAAGCATAAAATGTTGCAGGTAAACTACCCCTTTCCCTTAACCGATCTTCACCGACACCAATAGGTCTTGAGAACTCTACAATACAGGGCTGTATGCAAAACATCATTTGATTCTGAATGAATTTGCGGCTGGTATCGTTTGCCATAGAAAATACCCTTGATAAAACAAAAAACGTGGCTGGTAAACTACCCCTTTCCCTTAACCGATCTTTACCAAAAATAATAGATCTTTAGTACTCAACAAATCAGGACTGTATGCAAAAACGTATTTGATTCTGTTTGAATTTGCGGCTCTTATCGTTTGCCATAGAAAATACCCTTTTAAAACATAAAACGTTGCAGGTAAACTACCCCTTTCCCTTAACCGATCTTTACCAAAATCAACAAATCTTGAGAACTCTACAATTGAGGGCTGTATGCGAAACATTTTTTGATTCTGTTTGAATTTGCGGCTGTTATCGTTTGCCAAACAAAAAAAATTACCGTTGATAAAAAAACCGTTGCCGGTAAACTACCCCTTTCCCTCAACCGATCTTCACCAAAAACAATAGATCGTGAGTACTCTACAAATCAGGGCGGTATGCAAAAACGTATTTGATTCTGTTTGAATTTACGGCTGTTATCGTTTGCCATAGAAAAAAAATCTACAGACAGACACAGACACACAGACAGACACACACACAGACACTTCTCGAAAAACAACTTTTTTTCATGTTTTGAGTGTAGTACAATCAGAATCTGCAATAATCTTGAACACGATTTTTTTTGCCATCACCATACTTCCATTTCCTTAAGGAACATGGAAGTAAAATCAACAAAAAATTCCAATTTTGGTTAAAAACTTTACAATACGTTTTTAGGCAAAGACTTTTCTGTTTTCGGTCGGATATCATGAAAGTTATGGGAGATACAGTTCTGCGACCTGTTTTACTCGATTTTTCAGGTCAAAAACCATAAGAAACAACAGAATTCGCCCCTTAATTTACCTTCCCAGAATTTCAGAAAGCCTTCATTTACCGAAACCTGGGCGAAATCTTTCGGTAGCCGTAACTCGCTTACAAAGCGTTTCCGGACATATGTTTATATGAACTTTTTTTCTTCTTTTACACTATAGAAACATTTCTCAAATTATTTCCCTCTCCTCCCGGGACACCCTGTATAATCTTCCGTTTTCTTATGCGTTTCAAGTACCTACTTCTTAGCAATGCTTCTGGTCTATATTTTGAATATAGATGTTAATGTATAGATCTTAAAGAATAAAGAGAATAAAAAGTTTTAAAGTACTATGACTAATGCGAGGATCAATTGGTTTTCTTCTAGCAGCAGTATAATAAAATTGCACATTACATAGAGCCCTATTGATGTGTAATGGTATGATACATAGGATTATTTTTTTCATGATCTGTTACAATATCAATGTATATAACCGTTTATAATAACCTATAATGTAAATATAAGTTAAGTCAATATTCAGCATTAGGCCTATACTTAGATTAGTATTTATATTTATTTACACGATGTTTGCGTACGTAGTCGTTATGATCTGTTATTTAAAAATAACTGTTAAAAATAACAGAACGTGTACATAGGTTTTTCTGAGGATTGTTCGTGCCAGTCTTACTAACCTGGTACAATTCGTTGCTACAAAAATTTCCCAGTGGATCCATTACTGAAGGGAAACGCTTCCTGTTTAAAATCCACCAGGGACGTAGTATATTGGTCAATTACGCTGGACCACAGCGCCGCAAAATCTTTGAATGAACTGAGTTTACCTTTCCACTGCACTGCTGCATGAATGCTACAATCTGAACAAAAATATAATTATATATACTCTTTGTATTAGAAGAAAAATATAATTGAGAAAATTAATTAAAATAGGATTTTTGGTTCTGATTGCCAAGTAATAAATATTCTTCTTCATGTAAAGACTACGTCTTGTCCGTTGCAACCAGGGACTTTCCAGTATACACTGACTCGAAAGCATCTTAAGTATCATGATATATATATATATATATATATTGTAACGTAACAGAGTTGAGGTCCCCAACGTTACATAAAAAATTGAATGAAACATGGTCAAGGACCATACCCTGAATTAAGGTTGCTCAGTAGTTAATGCATCTGAGAAGTAACTCAAGTCAAAAGAGGCAATGACTAATGTTGAATATAAAAAACCAGACCAATTAATAGTTAAATATAATAAAATGCTTGTTTTTATACTGTAACATGTTAAGGTTTACAGAATATTTATGTTATATTTTGAGTATGGTAGAAATGAACTGATGTTGTTTAATAGGAATACTTCAGCAAAGATTATGGTTGTATTTATGTTAAATTTGTCTTTAGACAATCAAGTATAGTTACCAGTGTTAGGCATTATACTAAGTTTTAAGTATTGTCTAAAGTTGAATAATGCTGTTGTTTTAATTAATGTTTGTAAACTTGGCCAGGAGGGCGATCAGTGTTTAATATTTGACAAGTAGTTCGGACAATTATATTGTAAACTAATGAAGGGTTCCAGGACCAGTTAATTAATGTAATAAAGTAACCACCAGGAAATTAAAATTAATGTAATTAACCATTTAACCAATAATTAATTGTACAGTAGGTCAGGTAAAAGAAAATTAAGTTAAAATACCAAATAATGTTATAACGGTTGTAAGAAAATCTATAGGCCTAAATTCCATATTTGTGAAAGGAAATTAATACCTTTTTAAGAAGTCCAGTCCAACGAAACTCTGGTAAAACATTTACTGTTTAAGAAGGGAGGTTAGGTGAGAATTTTAGGTAATTTAATATTAATCCAAGCATGGAGTATTTTATTGGAAAAGAGTAGTAATATTCTATAATGCTGGCTCAAGGATATCTAGTTTCACCCAATGACGAAAAAACGTGGTTGTTAAGGCAACTGAAATGGACATGAGTTGTTTATATTGAATCATTCGTTCTGATTGTTACAAGCTATTAGGTTGAGATGGGCCGATACATTTAAAAAATATGAATAATAAATTCGGAAGAAAAATGAATCAAAATTAAAAACCCTCTTTGAAAGATAATTCTATCTTAATACTGATAAGTAATAAACAAAATAGACTTCAAAATTGTAACTGAATACATTTAAAAAAGAATTGAAAACCCCTCACCTCATTCACCAAATAATTCCGCTGGAGTCGGTATCAGACCAATTCCTCCTATAACCAGAAGATCAGTTAAGAGAATTAAAGCCCGAACTAACGGAATTATTGAAGAAACAAGAAGACCTCATTTGGCAGAATTAACCTTCATTTGAAGAAGAAGCCGGGATACCATTTTCATTCCACCGGGATCGACAATTATCAAGATCATAGGAGAAAAACAGAAGTCCGAAGAATTCCTGAGAGCTTCCCAGTACACTCCATAATCCATTTTATTAAAAGCCAGAACACGTTTATTGGATGAAGATGAGTTAAACTGAGTCTTGTCAACTGTTTACAGACGTCCACAGCCAGTCGAAGTTTTCGTCGGCTTGGTAAAAAACAACCTATTTTAATTTCACTATATTTAGAGTAAATAATTTTGTTTTGTAATACTTGAGTAACCTTAATTATGCATTTTACCTGGCCTTACTAATGGTTCCAAGAACTTTACGAACCCTGGGATAAGAACTATTTATTATTATTTTTCATTTGTATAAGTCTATGGAATTGGATTAATTGATAATCGATATATTTTTATTTTTTATTTTATGAATTTGCTAACTGCTATAATTTTTTATTTATTTTGCAGTTAGCAAATTCATAAAAGAAATAGTAAGGATGGCTGCTAATTTAAACAATACGAAGAACGATATATTTTTGTGTGATCGATTTGATTATATTGTTATTTTGGAAATAACGGGTACTGTGAATTAATAGATAAAATTAATAAAGGATATTTATTGTATGAGATAGTATTTGAAGTTATTGCTGAATAGATACTATAAGTAGTGGTTGGAATAATTTACAATAAAAGGTTGATTCAAACGCGATGAACAACTAACCTATAAGTACGCTTATTACATGTGGCAGCGCTAAATACTTACAGCTGGTGGAACGGGAGATCGCGGAACTAGCGTGTTTTCAGTGCAAAATTTGAATAGAATTTCCTAACTTCGAGTGACTAGGGTTGACAAGAATATTCATTACATTCAGTTAATACACGATACATATCGTTAATATTACCCAACTACTGAATACTAAGTTAGACCTATATCGTAGTACGATTATAAGTTAAAAAAGTTAAAAAGAAACATTATTATAATTATATTTGTCTAATAACATATTTTCAGGAGGTTTCATCGGTCACAACCGAATAGATATATTCAATAATAAATAAATAAATAAAAACGCAGAGAAAGCTTTTCGTTACAAATTGGCGCAAACCAAAGTGGGGCTGGATTGAACCCCAGTACACACACTCACATACTTGTAAACGTTGTATTACAAATTGGAACCCAACAGTGGTGCTTTCACACATCTTCATATAAGTAAATAAAATATCGTAACTCGTTTTATTGCAAATTGACGACTCCAACGTGGGGCTGAATTAAGAAGGACTCCCTTATAACCGTTTTATTTCAAATTGGCGCATAACAACGTGGAGCTTGGTCAAACTCCGAAACCCAAAATAAATTTTTATTGATCACATTACGCGTTTTCTTTCAAATTGACGCTCCCAACGTGGGGCATCATCATCTTATAATAACACCGTTTAAATAATTTGTTACAATATATATATATATATATATATATATATATATATATATATAGGAATAAAACATGCAGTGAGAGTAATTTTCAATATGCGAAGACTCTGTTACACATTATAACGTTATAGACATGTTTTAAATTGATTTTGTTCAAATTTTGTAAAGTAGCTGTAAGTTTTGAAATAAGAGATGGGTAATTATGTGTTATGTGTCAAAATGCCCATAAATTTATTCTGTCATGTCAAGTGTAAATTTAGTAGGCGAGTGCGCGTGTTATTCGTGATTTCCTGAATAACTCCTATAATGATTTGCGTATCAAAATGAAACTTAGGCAGCGTAGGCTACGAGTCATAAATTGTGCTACATTTTTCTTAAGTCATAAACTCAAAACATATAATTTTACTATGTATTTTTAACTAAATCCACTTTTTTATAGAAGCCTTATCTGCAGAAAAGTCATAAAATTTAGATAAAATCTATAGAAGATTTTGCAGACTCGAGTATAGTCTTACACAATGTCTAGCTATCAAGGTAAAAATCTATTACGTGTTTTATATTTCAACCAATCAGGAGCTTCAATTTCTATTTGAGTTATGCTCTAGTAAAGGAAAGATCGGGGAGTTCTCGTCTGTAACTCGTCCTTGTAGAACGTACTCTCTGTGCGAGTTTTTCGTGACAGTACACGTTTTTCTATAAGGGTAATGACAGTCCAAGATCTCAGCTACGAGATACCCGTATGCTAGATCAAGGGGGTTAGTAGAACGCAGAACTAAGTTATATGAATTTCTAATAGTGCTAACCCGCGTTAGTCAAGATTTCCGCTTAGGGACAGTTGTAGTCATCGGAATACACCTGTATGAACGCGTGGACACATTAAGATTACCGGAAGATGTATGCTAAACACACCGAAAACCAGGAAACCTGATCAGTTTGGAACCGAACCACTAAACCTGGAAATAGTTAATCGGTTTAAATATTTGGAATGTTGAATTGCAAAAGATAATGAAGAAATAAATGAACTAAGGAAAAGGATACAGGCCGCAAATAGAGGATATGCTTCGTTGACAATTATATTCAAGACAAGGAATATAGGAATATCCGCGGTCAGTCCAAGGTCACATTATATAAAGTTATGATTAGTCCGGTGATAACATATGGCAGCGATACTTGGACTGTGAATAAACTAAACATAGTCAATTACTTTGAAAGGAGAATTTTGAGGAGAATATATGGACCAATCCAAGTCAATGGGATATGGAGAATACGTCACAATGAGGAACTATACAAGCTATATAAAGACAATGATCTGGCCACCACCATCCGAATACCTATGAAGGTACTATTTAGTAAAATCGAGGGTAGAAGGCCTGTCAAAAGACCCAAGCATCGCTGGATTGATGCAGTGGCAATGGATCCTGATACTTTACTTAATATGAACGATGGACATCAATCGCTAAGGACAGGGAAAATGGAGGCGGATGATTACGGAGTCTAAGGTTTGACTCCGAAATGTGACGCCATAGAAGAAGAAGAGGAAGAAGAAGAAGAAGAAGAAGAAGAAGAAGAAGAAGAAGAAGAAGAAGAAGAAGAAGAAGAAGAAGAAGAAGAAGAAGAAGAAGAAGAAGAAGAAGAAGAAGAAGAAGAAGAAGAAGAAGAAGAAGAAGAAGAAGAACTTTGTACTAACATAGTTTGTGCTACACTTTATGTGTTTTATAGTAGAGCGATACTGTTACTAATATTGATAGACTTCTTGACTCCATTGATATTTACCACTTACGTTAATGAAACGTGATTAATGTGACTATATCTTTCTTAAATAGAATCAACTGAATCACCGGTTAACAGAAAATCAAAGAATGGAATTCTTTAATTAGCGATAGTGGTTAATGGTTTTCAACTCTGATATAAAAACTTTATTTCACCGCTGTTCGCAGAAGAAGTGTACGCCGAATGCCCATTACGGTCACTGACCAATTTGCTGTACTGAAAGCAAAAAGACACTTAGGCCTACTTTCAAGTAAAATATCTCTGTCCATAAATTTGTTTTCAGTGACAAACTCCACGTGTTTGGATTTACAAAATTTCAAGCGAAACCATTGCGAAGTAATTATTGACATAGATCAATGAAATTATGTTAATGACTCTAAATGATGTTAGTATTGCAATTACCAAAAAGGAATGTACCGCTATGTTGTAGTTATAAGAAAAAGCATAATATGCACTGTAGGTTTTTAATTTAAATCAAATTAAATTCTAGACGTATACAAACAAATACTAGTACGAAAAGTAAAAATATTAGAAAGTTCACGGATTTCAGTCATCATTGTCATCATCTTCACAACACGGCATAGGCAAGATCTTGCCTGTGAGTTAACATTATTATTGCGTGTGGACAAATTTAACTAGAATTATCGTATGAACTTACCTTGTTGATTTCAAGTTGTTATTTGTGACTAATTAAAGCTGGTTATTAGTGCCTTCACTGTGTCTGTATTTTGTTTCCACTGTACAATACGACGATCAGTGACACCGTCGTAACAATATGTTTATATATATTGTGTGCACGTGCGCATGTCAGTGTTGCCGCGAATAGTGGGTGGGCTTTATTTTATAAAGTTCGCGCCCAACCGTTGTACATTCACATCGACTGAACACTTGACTGATCAAAGGCTAGAGACCCAGCGATCCTACAGTTAACTGAACGAACTAACAAGACTAATTCAGGTAAATCAGATTGCTGCCAGTACGTTATACTCGTCTGCCAGTACGCAGACGTTTTTGAATTAATGTATCGTCACGGTGTACGGTTTTTAATGTCCCCCAAGCTACAATTGTGACCCGAATGTATGAAATTAATTAATATAGTATTAGCACAACAATAAATTTCTTCTTCAAATAAATTCTATAACACACTCACGTGCGTCAGGACATGTACACACACAAATATATAACAATTTTTCCTTGTGAATTTAATTTTTTATTAGTAGAATTACTCGTGCAACTACGAAGTAAATATATTGGTCCGTAAAACCGTTTATAAAGCTAAACAGTTTGTAACTGACTAAATTTATTGGCTTTAGACATTCTAAGGGACCACTCTTTTTGCACGTTTTATTACATTCTGTTTCCGCAGATACAGCACAAAGCTGCCACAGATGTTACATTCATAACCGATCGCATCCGAAGTCAATATATTTTGATTTTATTGTGCAATAACACTGTTGTACAAACTTCTCTCATAAAATGTAGGTAAGTTACCGCTTTTTACAGTACAAAAATAATTTTATTATTACTAAATTAAAGTAAAAGGTAACAAAAAATTTATTTTTGTAGACAATTGTGCGTAATGAAAAATGTAGAAGCAATTTCCGCCTAAAACGCTTAACGAATTATAAATAAGTGTAAAAATAAAAATAAAAATAAAAATATAAAGCAAAAGTAGAACAAAAATTAACACTTTATACTTGTAACACAGTAGTTTATATACGTGACTCTCCTTAACAGCTGTTTTTAATATTAGACCCTGTTTAGAAAGGAGACGGCTCGAGGCCATTTACAGTAGTGGAAATGTGAGCCTTGAAGATGATTTATATTTTAATATATGGAATATATTATAAATTTTTCCATATGTAATGTTTGCAACAAACAAAATATAAAACGTGTAATTACTAAATTCTTGAAAAGAATAGTCTGGAGTGAAATTTAATTGGGCGTGATTCATAAAGTTTTCTTGAGTAATCGAAAATTAAAAAGCAAACAGAACTTAAGAACACAGTTTAATATTTACAGTTTAATAGTCGTTACCAAACAGAAGAACATCAACATCATCTTCACAACACGGCATAGGTAAGGTGCTACCTGTTCTGCCTTCAAAAATTCTCCAGACCCTTCTTGGCTCTACCCACACACCTGTATCCTATAGGTTTGCATTTCCAGACTTGCTTGTCCAATCTGGAGTCTGACATTCTTTCTAAGTGTTTTTTCCACCGTTGTTTGTGATCTTTTAATGTTTCATTCAAGTTGAAAACTTGTAACTCTTCTCTTATGGCCTCAGTCCTTATACGGTCGAGTTCAGAATACCTTTTAACTGCTCTTAAGAAAGCCATTTCCGAGGCCTGTATTTTACTGTCTTGTTTCTTGCTTGCTGTCCACAATTCACACCCAGGACAGTACAGGAACTGCCACAACTTTTTAGAACCTTAATTTTGTATATTTGTGTAATTCTATATATGTAGAACCTTAATACCCGAATTCGGTCGATCACTGCCGACCTAGCGAGCGATCCCATTGGCATGGGATTTTTCGAATTGGTCGGACGACTAGCTTGCTTTGAATGCGTTGTGCATTTTATAAATTTTATAAATTTGCGTTAAATTTTATATCTTTCGTTAACGTTATTGACAATGAAAAACTTATTAGCTTAGTTAGCGAGCACACTCCACTATGGAATATGCGAGTCAAGGGTTACCATCGTCGTGACATTCAACGGATTTTCCAAAAATACATATCACGCACATCCATTGCAAATGTCACGTCAAACACAGGTATATTTAAAATTTTCTGTCACAAGAAGCACTACAGAGTACAAAATGGTAACTGAGAACCCGTCTGATAATCGCTTGCAGTGGACGAAACTCGGTCGGCCGACTGCTAGTCGACCGTAACGTCCGACGTAGTCACCCGACTATGGTTCCAGTGGACGACCGGCCTAATCCTTAAGTTTTTGCATATTCAATCTTCCGTAACTCTTTACGGTTATCACTAATATTAGTATATACCACTATTATCGTTATAATTTAATACTAAGGAGACCTAATTTCTATTTACTGTGTTATTAACTTAAACATCTAAATTCTTTTACGCAGCTGTCTTGTTTATCAGAAAGTGAATGTAAGTGAATGTGCTGGGTAACATATATGATATAGTTTTTAAAAAGGTATTTATTATTTTACTTCGTCTCGTAAACGGGAATCAAATATTTTAATGATTCACAATAAAATGTAAAAGCATGCTACGGTGAACTTACATAAGGGGAAATTGTATAACACGAAATTAGTAAGAAGCTAAGCAAATTACAACGTGCAACAAATCTGAGAAATGTAATATTTTAGACTAGTTTTAATTATCCTTCGTTCTTATAAATGTTTCTCAGTCCTTTCTTGTATCAAGCGTGCTGTAATATTTTCTAGTTCAGATCATTACAGTTATCTACAATATTTAAACTTTCCGCATCTTATGTTTAAAAACGTATAGAATAACAAAGTACTGACGATAGTGCATTTAGATGGCAGTAAGTCATGTAGCCTAAGCGGGTCACAGTAAGTTAAGAATGTAGTTGTGGACAATATCAGTCATGGAAACCTATTCAACACAGATGACGGCATTGATTTATTAAGGTTACCGGTGGCGTCTCACAAGATTGAAGGCGCCCCCACACAGAGGCGACACTCAAATCGGGACGATTCGGAACGATAGCTCATTACGTTGTGGTAAATGAAGGCCACTACACACGTGCGGGATACCGAGGACCGTGGTACATTTTATTCGGTATATCGCTGAAGATATAAGAACCGAGTTAAATGTATATTCTATGGCCAGCAGAAGAAGGGAAGTACAAATAAAAGGAGGGCAGCATATCGAGAGAATGGAAGGTATGATACTCCCTAAACAAATAGTAAGATAGAGACCTCAAGGAATACGAGATATAGGTAGACCAAGGAAGAAATGGCTTCAGTGGAGGCGGAACAGGCTGTAAGCCACCTTGATGTGGAGAAGAAGAAGAAGATATCGCTTCGGTATTTCGGTCTCGGTATACCGGGCGGTTGGTAGCATGGAGTTCTCTTTCTAGAAAGAAGTTCTACATTTGTCAATCCCTCTTGACAAAAAAAAAAAAATGAACCCTCGAAAATACTTAACTTGGACTAATTTTGTATATATTTTCTTGTGGGTAGAACAATAAATTTTACAATTTCGTGAATACTTTTAAGTAAATGAAGATTTTACAAAGTTTATTATAAGTTCCATTTGTATCACTTTGTTCACTAGAGTTAAGACGACAATCTACACAGTATTGCCAGGTCTAAATAAATTTTTAGGAAGATTGGACGAAAAAATTTCGGAAGATTACTGAAAATTCGGAAGTTGTTCTGATAAATCACAAAAAACTGTAATAAGCTTCAATGAATAAGTAAGTAAATATACAGTATGTATAATTATTATGGGAGAAAAAGTTTCACTTACTAACGTTGTCTCAAAATAAACACACGCTTTTCTTTTACTTCTTCCCCGCCAGTAACGTCAGATCAAACTTTTAAACTCCGCGTCAACTTTGAAATCGTAGCAGGATGTAGATTTTGTATGTCTTTTGGAATGCAGAAATCCAGAGAACGTTTGGGTCCTCAACCTATTCCTTATTTTAGTTTTTTTTTATATTTTGAAATATTTCTGATTTATTTTATTTTAATAAATATATAATATATTTATTACTGTTTATAGTAAAAAATACCCTCTCACTACTGGAGAATGAATGGGGTAAACACAGAAGTGACATTATCAGGCTTGACAGCAAAATAAAATAAAATAACTTTGTATTCTAAAATGCCTAATACGTTATTGTGTATTTGTGGTCCTAGTTATTTGTTACAAAAGGAAGTAACCATAAACCTTTATTGAAAGCAATGATATCATGGTTGCAAGAGATAGCAGTTTTGAAGTCATACCCAAATCCATGATTCTAGAAACGTGACATAGCACTGGAAATGACGTAGGAAAAATTCGGAAGATTATAGAATACTTCGTATTTTATAGCATAACTTATTAAACATATTCAGATCTTCCGAAATTTCGAAGCACCTGACAACTTTGAGTCTACACGTGATTAGGTTGAGACTTATACAGTATTCGTTACAACACGTATGAGTCAAGGCCAGCTGTGTCTCCGACTTACCAAATGTACCGAGTGTCGGGCTAGTGTAGGCAGTCCTCTCGGTAAGCAGCGATAATCTTACCTAGTACTGTACCGACTATACCGTACCGACTTGAGTATCGTGTGTGTGTGTGGGGGAGCTTGATACACATTCCGTTGTGAAAAATAATTTACGATGGCCTAGTGAGACTATCAGCGGGAATACACAAGAAATAACTAACACGATATACATATTGAATTATACAAACCAAAAACATCATCTTACAAATGTATGAAAGACGTTGGCCTAAAGACAAGAATACTATACAATCTGCAGAATCAAAAGTTTCATATGACGAACCACACAAAAACGTCAAAATGTAAATTTATCGTTAAGTCTGCCTGATTTTATCAAACTTCGAAAAAGTAACCAGTGGTTGCTTAGACAGGGTATTCTATGGGAAGGTTAAGCGCTACAGGCAATACCGGTTTAGGGTTTGTAAAGGATTGCAAGTTATAGCCCAATGTTTACAATTTCTCTAAAAGGCGTCAATGATGGGTTATTGACATTGATCCTAATAGAGGAACGGACTTCTTCCATCACTGCTTTTATTTTAATATAAAACGACGTTTCGGTTACGCAAAAAAGCTGTATCTATCTTCAGACAAAAAACAAACACTAAAACACCATCAATCAAAAAATAAATAAATAAAAACTCCGTCTAACAACGGACAGAGAGTCAAAACATACTAAAGTATATACATAACAAACAAAAATAAATAAGTTAATGAATAAAACTTACCAGCTATGGAATATATAAAACACACACACACACACACACACACACATGAATACACGCAAAAGCTCACATGAACACGCACGCTTCAAGGTCAACGTCACGAGAGCCATCTACGCCAGCATGTATATTACAGAGTACAACGTCTTGAAGAAAATAACATTATATAACTTATAAACGTCTAAAATCGTAAAAGATGTAAACGTACACTAATATAATGTTACCATATTATTGATTTGATAACACAATGTCAATAACAGGGGAATATAATTATCCAAGAGTGTTACTTAAAACGTATTAAAACGGTCAATGAGAAAGTTTAGGCAGGAAAATAAATGTAGATTGGTCTCAAAAATTGGATTTTTTCTGAGGGAGAAAGTACTTGAAAGATAAAAGAAAGCGGCATACAAAAAGCATGGTGACATGTTATGCAGATTTACGAAGTGTAAGTTAAGTCAACAAAACAAAAACTGTCATTGACAAATATACAGATTTGTCAACAAAATACTTAGTGTATTATTGCTGGAAGGAACACATTATGGATGATACAAGAACTATGCGTATTAACAAAACGTAGCAGAGAAGACCGAAACTAGACGACTTGTCTGGTTTGGGCAAGTTAATGAAATCCTGAGGTAGATCCAAACCTCAAAAAACATTGATCAAGAGGGAAGATCAAAAAGTAGCTTGAGGAATGATTTTGAAGAAGTTATGGGAAGACGACAATAAGACACACAGGACTGGAAGCTGGGTACAGAGAGGACAAAATTGCCGTAGACAAGCGTTATACAGATGGACAGATAACACGAGGCAGACTTTGTGTAACGCGGTGGCTTTATAACCCTGCGGGCAGACGTAATTGATCGATATACGGCCTCTGGAGGCTAGGCCGGCGAGTCGACTATTTCTTTCTCTAATGGGTCCACTGGGATACTTTGGCGGCGATGCGTTGTTTTACAAACCTAATAACTGTGCCACCAACTACCCTTGCATACAACAAAATATACGCTATGTTTTATACGTATTATTACTTTCATAGTTTATTATAAGCGAAAGCATTAGCAGAAATGTTATAAGTTTACTATAATAGGCTTACCGCTTTGTTTAACAACAAATTATATTTTTCGTTAATAAGTTAAGTCTTTAACGTACAACACAAACGTGAAATCTTTTTGAGTTCAAAGTAACTTTGCTTACATACAAATTTTTGTATCTTTGTGGAATTTAAAGTAAACTTGAAATTTCAGATTTCCTTGTGATTTCACAAGGCGTCCATTCAGCAGACTGTTCAGCCAACAGTGAAGACAATTTCTTTCTACATTCACTGAGTGGAGTGAGGTTTGACAAACTGAAAGTTGGGATTAACTGAAACCATTCTCTACTTTAACATACATTAGGTATAAAGTGTAAAACTAGTACACATCAAATTCTGTTTGTTTTGACTATGACAGTTTTAAGCACGTCGAGTAAAGATATACGATTTCAATAATTTTTCGGCGATGACTCGTACTGTAGGTAGTATAAGAGAAGACCGGACAGATATTAGAAAACGCTAAATAAAATAGCGACTATTACACTTAATTACGGAAAATTGGTTTTAATAGGAAGTACGTAGTAGTTCAGATCCTGTCCCAATGCTGAAATAATAAGGACGCTTACTTGGTATAGCTACGACACGCGAACATGTACACGTGTGTGAACATGTGTATAGTAAATCGACTTTAACACTAATCACGTCAAATTTAACGTATCGTATTACCTTCTAATTACAAAAAAGGAAAAAGCTGATGTAGTGTGACATATTACAGAATATAGTCACTAATGGGTCCGAAACTTGGGAAAGAAATTTAAAGGATTCCCGAAGCCTCCCAGGTGTAGTAATGGATTTCTGGAGAAAGTCCTGTAGAGTGTCCATGATTCAGTGCATTAATAATTGTTATTAGAAAATTAGTTCATTAAAAATTAGAAGTTATCAGGAGTCTTCATGTTGACAATACATATTTAATCACCATAGATACAAAGCGTCTTGTATGGTACTGTCTCGTGAAACAAATACGTGATGGTCGTTGCCCAAAAAGGATGCTAGACTGGGTTCTAACTAGACTCGACAAAAAGGGGGAGTAGACCAGGAGTTCGTAGAAAGAGCAAACAGAGAGTAAAAGAGACAAAAAGAGTAATGTTCTACGGATGTGAATTATATGCAACAACGAAAAAACAAGATAGTCAAATACAGGCCTCGGAAATGGCATTCTTATAAGCGTTAAAAGGTGTTCTAAGCTTGACCGTATAAGCTTTGCCATAAGAGGGAACTTTCAAGGTATTACCTTAAATGAAAAATTAAAAATTACAAACAAAGGTGGAAGGAACACTTAAAACGACTGTCAGATTCTAGACTGGCCAAACAAGTCTGGAAATACAAATCTATAGGACACAGGTATGTGAGTAGACCCAGGAAGACATGGTTGCAGGATCTTTCAAGGCGGAACAGCCAGCACCTTGCCTATGCCGTGTTGCGAAAATGATGACGATGACATATTATATATTTAAAATCAACATTCAATATTTAAGAAGATTAACATTATTTATTATGAAATACCGGTACCATTTACATTAACTGAAAAATTATACCAGTTAGCTAGGTCACGTCGATTTCTTTACTTTAGATTCCTTGAATCCAAACCCTATTTTCTTTTCGCCCTTTCAATGGAATTTTGGAAAATATGTTGATAAGTTTTAATTACAATGTATTAAATGACAGTTTTGTTAAATTTTGTTTTACAGTGTTTGGGTACTGTTCGAGTGCAGTACACGTAAGCTGATAACGTATGTATAAAAACTGCCATTTGAATCACGTAACAGGTTACATACTTTTCACCAACATTATTTTGTCCACAGCCTTATAACTGCGTCAATAAACTGCCCTCAGTCTGCAGTGAAGCTACAACAAAACAGCACTTCAGGGTTTCACATTTATGTAGGTGTTATGGAGCACTCGGATAGTAAGCGTAGCACTAACGTAAACGGTTTTTAAAACTACTTCTGTTTAACAAGGTTTGCTTCATTATGATTTAAACTGTCACAGTAGAAAGAAAATATATTAAAATTAAGAAGGCACTTTAAAAAAATAACGTGAACAAATTTTTCCAAATAGTATATTTAACTGTATAAAGGTCGCATTGAATAAGCATTCGAGATAGAGGTCATTAAAATGAAAGGAGGTCAATTTATTAATCAAGCTATGTAATTTTTATTTATGATCAAAAAATCCATCACCTCCGCAACTTTCCTTCTGAAAACATCATTATTTCCTGTACCTTGGTGAATTTTTCGAGATCTTTATGGATTTTTTCACCCACGGTACTTCTGCATTTCTGTTTCTCCTGGAAGGTGAGGGTTTTGTTTGCTGTCCTTTCTGACTCCATCGTTCTAAGGTGTTCATAAGAAGCCATTTGCCTTTTTTTCCTTATCGTGATTGAAATTTTTCAAACATTACATACAGCTCTAAAATACAATATAGACACAATTGCTGATATTGTTCTAGGTCCCAGTACTTCACTTAAACATTTTGTTTCCTTTTTTTCTATTTCTGACCGTCTTTTACTAGATATTATCTCTGCTGCGTATAAATATTCCAGTTTGCCTTCCGTACTGCAGTGTCTGAATGTTGCCTGATAGGACTGTGGTTTGAGTTGTAAGTCTTCTGAAAACTGATGTCTTTCTCACTTATTGCTTTTTCATTAATGTTTTTAGGGTGAGCATTTTACCTAAGTTCTTGAGCTTTTCAGTTCTTTTGATATCACTATATTTAGTTCTCATTGTTCAGGTTGGATCTTAGTGTCCTTTCCGCCATTTGAAAGATATCTGTAAAACTGGGTCTGCTGCTCTTTCTTTCAGAACTTCTCAATGTATGGTCGCTTTCTTTAAATTCTTTACGACGAACATTACATCGTTTACGAAGGCCAGTCATTCAAATTTAAACCCAGTTCTTTGGTGCCTAAATCGGATTCCGTTCCCTATCGTCTGCTCATCTATTATTATTTTTGTTGTTGTCGCTGTTAGTATCAAATCATAATGTTATTTGCTTTATTTCGTTGGCAGTTACATCAGATAAGACAAATTAAGTCTATCACAAGTTGCACGCTAGCAAATGATACGGTTTGATGTAAACTGGTTTTGAATAACCCAGTGTGCGTACAGAACGTGTAGTAATGAGATACGAAGGTACATTGACATTGTTGTCCAGTGTACAACAGCAGTATTTCAGTAACTCACATGCGCAAATAATTAAATTTCGCTTTCATGACCTAATTTACACATGATACCAGTAATACAATTATCCCGTAGCCAAAACTAATTATGTTCCAAACCTATCAGAGCTTATACATCAATCGAAATGCTCACGCTATCGGATCCACCCATAATGTCTTCACTGCTGTCACTTTATCTTTCCATGCCTGCCAGTCTCCTCTCTCTCTGCCTCCCTTTCACCATCGCACTGTTTTAATATTACTATATTCCCCACACATTGTCCCGTGCGCTCACTCTCTCTCTCTCTCTCTCTCTCTCTCTCTCTCTCTCTCTCTCTCTCTCTCTCTCTCTCTCTCTCTCTCTCTCTCTCTCTCTCTCTCCCGTTCAATATTTTACTCCTTCCCTTTCTCTGTCTTCCTCATACTTTTAATCACTTTATCTCTTTCTACATCTCAACCACTGTCTTTCTTTCTCGTTTTATGTATGTCTATCTTCATGTTTTTTCCTCTTCTTGTACTTCTTCCGTAGCCTGGAACTCTTATCTATTCTAGTCAGAATCACTCAATATGAAATGAAGATGAACAGCTTTTACTGCTTTTTTGTCACTGCAATACTTTTATTTTAACGGCTCATGGAGAACACGAAGAACATAATTTTATACTGACATAGTAAGATTTATAAAGAGTAGAAGATACCCTGGCTGGGACACTCACTAAGGATGGAACAACACATAATTTCCAGAAAAATTCTAGAATGATAATTAGTAGGTAGGGGATGAAGAGGAAAGCCAAGGAAAAGAGGGATCGAGAATGTTGAGGAAGATCTGACGAATATGTAGGAATACGAAGATGGCAAAGACTGTAATGAGAAGGCTGAATAAAGAAAATCTGTTGAAGAGGCTGAAGCCCATACTGGGGTGTAATGCTAGAAGAAGAAGAAGAAGAAGAAGAAGAAGAAGAAGAAGAAGAAGAAGAAGATTAAGAAGAAGAAGAAGAAGAAGAAGAAGAAGAAGAAGTTGAGTCACTATCACAAATTAACCAAGGTAAACAAATATCCAACAAGAAAAATTATGTAATGTAAAGCATTACATCAGGTAATTTATTTGCTTTATTTGTTGGCACTTATATCAGGCAAAACAAATACATAGCTGGTCTACTTGCGAGAGATAATTCTCCGACTCTTCGAATTACTTGACTTAATACATTGACGGAGCTTCTAGTTGCAGTCTGTATTGTGGAAGAGCTGATTTGAGGCTTGCGGTTGCTGATTAAGTCAGGGCGCACTAAATGATGGACACTGTAAATGATGTTGGTTTACCTTCCGCAAACCCATTAACGATCAGGTTTCCACTTATATTATGTAGCGTTAAAACTGTCTTCTGTTCTGGAGCTTTATTTCTCCAATTGGTACGATCACTCTCTTCTCTCGGTATTTTCTTCTCCCAACAGTCTACCTGTAGATGACCACGTTTCCCACACTTGTAAGACTTCGGTCTTCTGTCTTTATTCTTTGTTTCGAAAAATCGTTGTGGCGCTGCTGACTTCTTAAACTGTTGTTCTTGAATCGTCTCTTTAATCCTTCCGTTATGACGATACTGTCATATTGGATCCGTTTGGCTACAACGTGATGACATACTTTGAATAATGTAGGTCGCCGACTTGGAATCTTCAAAACGGAGACCATGAATAAGATCGTCTTAGCTATTCTGATGCCGTGCCATTCTTAATACTTGTTGTAATTGACAGTATCTGATACCGTCAATTAACACAATGTGAGCAATCCGCGTTCGGAAGTCCTCCGTTTCTTCAGGATAAGCCTGTCTCGTTAATCGGTCGACATTTGCTTCAAATTCCTGGAGGGTTTCCCCGGAACTCTATCGCCTCGCTTTAAGTTGAACACAATAAACTTCGCACAAATGCTGGTCACTGTACCGTAATTACAGAGCTTTTGTTAATTCGGTCTAGATGTTCTGGCTGTCACATGGCACTTTCTGTATTAACTCTGCGGCAGGTCCTTTTAAAGCAAGAATCAGTGAAAGGCGTTTCTCTCCTTGTGTCCATTTATTTAAACGAGCGGCATCTTCAAATTGGCAATTATGCGTTGCCCAGTGAGTGCTTCCATCAATCGTTGGGGGTTTTGCGAAAACTAGCCCTACTATAGTTAATGGGTTTTTTAATTCTCTGATATTTTGAACCTTCTTCAGCATTTATTAATGGTCTTTCTGTATCAACTATTTCTTTCACTAAATGTTCGACTTCCTTTTTAATGTGTTTTATTGTATTTGTAAAAGAATCTTTTAAACTTCACATACTTGTTTTCATAGTTACAAGATTTTTCTATTTCAAATATTCTGTCAAATTGTTTGTTCAGCTCACCTCGTAACAGGACAGTGGTATCTTCTTGTATGTACCGAGTAAAGTAGGGTTACTTGAGCCCACAGGTATTACTTGAGCCCAAAAAGAAAAAGTGTTTCAATCAGCCCTCAATTTAACTAAAAGTCACGAGAAGGACGGAGTTCAACGTTTTTCTGCTAGGTAACACAACTGCCTAGAATGACATAAGATTTCAGGGTTCGAGAAATGACCAGCAGGTTGCAGGTCTGAGTGTTTTGATTGTTGTGGAAAGTGTTATATTTTTGTTTCTGAAAACTTTCATCCGTGTACATCACATTTTGTGCCTTAAGAACTCAGGTAAGTCTATTTTTTTATGCTATATATCTCTAGAAACTATTCACTACCTGATCATATAGTTACATGTATTCAGTAATTATAAAATATCTTTTTTGTTAAGCATGTCAACATAACCTAAAATTACGGGTTACCTTGAGCCAGGTTAATGTTGGGCTCAAATAGCCCACATGCATGTTTTTTTTCTATTTAGTTGTTTGAATAATGATTATTTGTATCAATATATATATATATATTGCAACGAATCACAGGATCATGATAGGCGGGGCAAGTTCATATATTACACAGACAATGGACATTCATATTATATTGGTAGATGGTTAAGTTTGGTTGTTATCAATTGTATTTAGTAAGGTTAAGGGTTTAGTTTAGAAAAACTGTGCATTATTATTTATGGTTATTCATGTACTGTGTTAGTGGAAATGTGCGCGCGTGCGCGAGTGGGAAACGTTTCCCGGGCGGTGCGTGAAGTATTATCGTTGTTTTGACATTAGCTGAACTGAGACATGTGTATTGCTACAATCCCTATACCTGTCGGACTATTGTTTACGTTCATGTATATTATTAGAATGTAGGCAGTCATGCATGAGATACGAGTAGTCTGATTACCGCTATGCATGCTGTTACAAAGTAAATGCACTCTACTGCATGAAAAGTGCATGGTCATTTATACTAACCATGTGACTTCCATCCACCAATAGAATGCGGACTGGTGGTTGGAAATTTTCTTAAGCCTGTCGTTACACAGGCAGTTCTTCTACGCCATCTACCGCGAACGGAACGTGCACTCCTTGTACAAGAATTCTACCGCTTGCAAGGTGTTGTAAAAACTATTCGTCGTTAGTGAAACGGGAAGACTCAGAACTGTGTGTGTAGTACATTTGCACACATCAGTGTTTTAACGCATTGTGCGAAAATCTACAAGCAGTTCTTCACTGCTGCTACCGCAAACGGTACATACAATCCTTGTACAAGACTCTACCGCTTGCAAGGATCTGTTAAGACTTTTCGGGGATAGTAATGCGTGTGACGCATAAAAATTGATTTTATATCTTTACACACGATATTAATATTGTAGTATTACGTGTGTAAGAAGTGAGTGTAACTGTATCACTGTGCGAGATTTTCCGCAGTGACAGTATCATTAATTGTTACGCAATAGTTCCATCAAGACGTTTCCGTGCTAGTGCAAGATTTCCTCATAGGGTGGTCTGCTGATCGCGGTGGACCTTGGTATTCGCGAGAACACTTGAAGAAGCCGGAGAGGTATAAGCTCAATATACCGTTATTGATTAAACTCACTGTCACCTGAGATATTACTTGGTCTTAAACTCTATATAAGTTTTGCGAGTAATAAAATCCGTAGTACCGTTGTTTGTGCGAAGTGTCGGATTCATCGTGGGTATTGCAGGACATCAACCCAGCTGTTGCAGGACATCAGCCCAGCTGTTACAGGACATCAGCCCAGCTGATATAGGACATCAGCCCAGCTGTTATAGGACATCAGCCCAGCTGATATAGGACATCAGCCCAGCTGTTATAGGACATCAGCCCAGCTGTTATAGGACACCAGCCCAGCTGTTATAGGACACCACCCCAGCTGTTATAGGACCAGCCCAGCTGTTACAGGACGCCAGCCCAGCTGTAAACGTTTCTGGTGAAACGTCTGTCATTTGTAAGCCACACCTGACGAACCAACTATACCGCAAAGACCGGCCCTTCTCTTCAACAACATCATCGTGGGAGTCTTCTTATGTAACGTATCACGTCTTGCGTATGAACATTATTTAACATTTTGAAAGAAAGACTCTATATCAAACATTACATTCTGTACATTTCAAATATACCATATAAACTATAACTTGTGTTTGTACAATAAATAATCTTAAACCCTCCAATATAGACTTGTAATTTGAAATACACATACTATCATATCCTATGCGCCAATAATTTAGTAATTTGTGTTGTCGCATAGAGATATTTTGGCGCTTAGCAACGTAGGGCTCGTAAAATAGCGGAAATTTACGCTATTACATATTTGTCTATGAATATATAATTTGTTGGAAAAATCCGACGTATAAGTATAATTAACGTAATAATTGTATGTGTATTGTTCATATGAAAATCTGAGGATATAATTTTTCATTGGTGCATATTCTCTTGTATATCATATATGAACATATTTTATCAGTATATTGGAGGTAGATTATTAGTTGTTGTATGTTAGATAAGGTATTTACATGTTGATATTTTGAACTGCTTTTTCTGTGTGCGCATAAACTGGTTACCATATGTTCTAATTTTGTGGTGATAATAATAACTTGCTTTGCGTATAAATCAATAAATTTAAATTTACTAAATTTTAAATTAAATTTTAATCATTATGGCGGATACTGCTGAAATCAAGAATGCTTTAGCGGCCTTATTAGAAGAAATGAAAGCCAATAAAGAAGAGCGGAAAGCTGATAGAGAGGAAAATAAAGCCCGTCAAGAGGAGGTGAAAATGAGTCTACGGGAATTAGGGGAAAAAATGAAACAGAAGAAGAAGAACATGACGCCAGTATGCAGAAATTTTGGGAAGAAATGGAAGCTGGTAGAGAAGAGAGGATGGCGAAACTACAGGAAATGTCAGCTGATATTGAAGCAGATTTATCTGTTGAGAATATTGCACCGTGTGATAATTTTGAAGTACCTAATGTCCTTGTGGAACATACTCTCAAAGAAAGTAATATGGAAGTTAACCAAGATGTGACATCTGAAGGATTAAAGGAGAACAGTAGCGTAGCAGGTGAACTTGAAAGTGATTATACAGAAACCACCTTATTAGGGCCTAGTAGTTCGTATCTCGGTAAAGTCGAATGTTTAGAATCTGCATCGGATTGTAGTGAGGCTAACAGAAATGAAATTAGTAGTAACAACACTGTTAGTCTGGAACATACTTCAGGTAAGTGCTGTGGTGGGGTGATATTTTGTAGTGTAACAGATATAGCATGCGAGAACCGTGAACATATGATAGGATCTGAAGCTATCATGGATGCGGACAGTGTATGCATAACACATAAAATTTCCGAACCAGTAGTAGAGCCTGGAACTAGTATGGATACTAACGGTGCAGGGATTTATGACTTATGGCCTGATGATGAGGTACTAGAAGAATCAATATCAGGTACTGAGGTGTTTACTGAGGACGGAGAGGTGAATGATACTGGTGACAATAAGGTGACAACAATTATGGTAAATAATAATGAACCGCCGCGTAATCAGTTTCATGTTCAAACATCACAAAATCAGCCGCAATCACAACAACATAAAAATACAACTCAGCAGATTAATACCAACTTATTAGCGACAGTTACTGGAAATGATTTAGTTGAAAAGCAGTTCAATCAATCAAGTATGAAAAATGTTAGTTATAAGAATGAAACTGTTATGTATGGCCTATATCCTGCAGCAATTAGGGATAATTTAATGTATAATAATGATAATAGTAGTAGATATGAGGGTAATATTAATATTGAAAATGGCACCGATCTTGTGGTCGAAGCAAAAATTAGGGGTTATGTTGGCGAGATATTGTTTGACAGCGGCACAGGAATATCGCTGTTGGACGAGCAGTTGCTAAAGAGGTGTAAAACCCACTTTATACAAAGGCCGATTCTGCCGGTATGTCACACAGGGATAAAATCAGGAGCGTGTGGGTCGCAGGTAATTAAAAAACAGGCAATTAAAGCAACATACGAGCAGGATACGGAAGTAGATGCGACCGTCCTTGGAGTTAAAAAACTCGGACATAATATGATTTGGGAAGTTGATAAATTGAATAAACGGCATGCTGCATTGGAAGTTCAGAAAGAATTATTGCCAGCTAAAGTTGATTGTCGACCTCACGTTATCAGACTGGGACGCTCGAAAGATAAGATAACGAGTAACTCACCGACCCCCAAGGTTCAGTTAATGAGTTGCGAGATAAGGCAATTACGGCGTATATTAAACAAATTCAAATCTGTATTTCCAAGTAAACGTGTGCGTTTCAAAACTGAGAAAAATTTATACAAAGGATCCGTAAACTCAGAAATAAATGTCAGGATATAGGGGTAAGAATGTGTAGTGATTTAAATATGTCAATTCAGGTTTAAATGTTGTATGGAAGATGGCTCTGTGAATGAACAATAATTTAGTTTTTATAAGGAATGTTGTCTGTGTACCCTATGACCCTGCATAAGATTTCGTTATCTGTGTGTCAAGAACATGTGTGTTTGTTTTGGTTTGAAGGTTACCACGTGTCTTTTGATTTGATGCTTCTGTCAAAGTGACAGTTGGAAATGTTAGTATTAATTGAGGATGTTTATTTGATTTTAGTTTGAGGGTATTATTATTATTTCAGGATTAGGAAGTTGTTTTGGTTATATTGAAAAAAAAAAAATTTTATTTTTTGTTAGTTAACTAAAAAAAAAAAAAAATTTTTTTTTGTGCGGGAAGGAGTTAATCCTGCAACGAATCACAGGATCATGATAGGCGGGGCAAGTTCATATATTACACAGACAATGGACATTCATATTATATTGGTAGATGGTTAAGTTTGGTTGTTATCAATTGTATTTAGTAAGGTTAAGGGTTTAGTTTAGAAAAACTGTGCATTATTATTTATGGTTATTCATGTACTGTGTTAGTGGAAATGTGCGCGCGTGCGCGAGTGGGAAACGTTTCCCGGGCGGTGCGTGAAGTATTATCGTTGTTTTGACATTAGCTGAACTGAGACATGTGTATTGCTACAATCCCTATACCTGTCGGACTATTGTTTACGTTCATGTATATTATTAGTATGTAGGCAGTCATGCATGAGATACGAGTAGTCTGATTACCGCTATGCATGCTGTTACAAAGTAAATGCACTCTACTGCATGAAAAGTGCATGGTCATTTATACTAACCATGTGACTTCCATCCACCAATAGAATGCGGACTGGTGGTTGGAAATTTTCTTAAGCCTATCGTTACACTGGCAGTTCTTCTACGCCATCTACCGCGAACGGAACGTGCACTCCTTGTACAAGAATTCTACCGCTTGCAAGGTGTTGTAAAAACTATTCGTCGTTAGTGAAACGGGAAGACTCAGAACTGTGTGTGTAGTACATTTGCACACATCAGTGTTTTAACGCATTGTGCGAAAATTTACAAGCAGTTCTTCACTGCTGCTACCGCAAACGGTACATACAATCCTTGTACAAGACTCTACCGCTTGCAAGGATCTGTTAAGACTTTTCGGGGATAGTAATGCGTGTGACGCATAAAAATTGATTTTATATCTTTACACACGATATTAATATTGTAGTATTACGTGTGTAAGAAGTGAGTGTAACTGTATCACTGTGCGAGATTTTCCGCAGTGACAGTATCATTAATTGTTACGCAATAGTTCCATCAAGACGTTTCCGTGCTAGTGCAAGATTTCCTCATAGGGTGGTCTGCTGATCGCGGTGGACCTTGGTATTCGCGAGAACACTTGAAGAAGCCGGAGAGGTATAAGCTCAATATACCGTTATTGATTAAACTCACTGTCACCTGAGATATTACTTGGTCTTAAACTCTATATAAGTTTTGCGAGTAATAAAATCCGTAGTACCGTTGTTTGTGCGAAGTGTCGGATTCATCGTGGGTATTGCAGGACATCAACCCAGCTGTTGCAGGACATCAGCCCAGCTGTTACAGGACATCAGCCCAGCTGATATAGGACATCAGCCCAGCTGTTATAGGACATCAGCCCAGCTGATATAGGACATCAGCCCAGCTGTTATAGGACATCAGCCCAGCTGTTATAGGACCAGCCCAGCTGTTACAGGACGCCAGCCCAGCTGTAAACGTTTCTGGTGAAACGTCTGTCATTTGTAAGCCACACCTGACGAACCAACTATACCGCAAAGACCGGCCCTTCTCTTCAACAACATCATCGTGGGAGTCTTCTTATGTAACGTATCACGTCTTGCGTATGAACATTATTTAACATTTTGAAAGAAAGACTCTATATCAAACATTACATTCTGTACATTTCAAATATACCATATAAACTATAACTTGTGTTTGTACAATAAATAATCTTAAACCCTCCAATATAGACTTGTAATTTGAAATACACATACTATCATATTCTATGCGCCAATAATTTAGTAATTTGTGTTGTCGCAATATATATATATATATATATATATATATATATATTTAAAACAGATCTCCTTTTTTCAGGGACGGAGACAAGCATGTCGAGCAAGTACAAAAGGCAACCGGGGAGCCGGAGGTACGCCGACTACACAGATGAAAAACTACAAGAGTGTTTGGGGGCTGTAAGAACAAAACAGGTGACACAAAGAGAGGCAGAATCTTTTTCTAAGATAAGTAGAGCTACCATTAAGAGAAAACTTAAAAATCAGCACATAAATAGTTCAGGACATCCTAAAGTATTCACCACTGAAGAAGAGCTGGCTTTTGCGAGCCATCTCGACAAAATCTGTGATTTTGGATTTCCATGTGATGAAATAGATTTTAGATTCATAGTGAAAGCTTATATAGCTAGGCAAGGAAGAATTGTAAGTCAGTTTAAAAACAATCTTCTCGGCAGAGATTGGGTCAAATCTTTTTTAAACAGACATCATCTGTAAGATTTTATCATTAGCTGTAAGATTTGCAGCAAATATAAAACGAGCCCGAGCCTCTGTTGACGAAAAAGTCATCACTGATTACATAGAAAATTTAAGTAATGAGCTTGAAGGAGTTCCTTCAGCCAATATTTACAATTACGATGAAAGTAACATGAGTGATGACCCTGGTAGGAAAAGAGTTATTTGTAGGAGGGGCTGCAAATATCCAGAGAGGGTTATAAACTCAACCAAGTCTAGCATAAGCGTCATGTTTTGCGGCAACGCATCAGGGACTGCACTTCCACCCTACATCATCTATAAGGCTGAGCACTTGTGGGACGCCTGGACTGAAAATGGGCCACTTGGTGCGCGCTACAACAGAAGTAAACACGGTTGGATAGACTTAGCAATTTTTGAGGAATGGTTCATCAGTCATCTGCTACCTGTTCTGAAGAGACAAGAGGGGAAGAAAGTTATAATAGGCGATAATTTGACGTCACATGTAAGTGTTAATGTTGTCAAATTATGTGAAGAAAATACCATCAGTTTTATTAGCCTACCCCCTAATTCCACTCACTTAACCCAACCACTGGGCATAGCCTATTTTAGGCCATTAAAAATGAAATGGAGAGATGTCCTAAACAGGTGGAAACAGTCTGATGCAGGTAAAAGATTGGGCGTGCTTCCAAAGGATCAGTTCCCCATGCTGTTACGAACTGTCTTAGATGAATTGCAACCAAACATGGCAAGCAATCTAAAGGCAGGCTTCAAGAAAGCAGGCATAGCTCCAATTAACAAGGAAGAAATTTTGCAACGGGTGCCTAATCAGGACAAACACTTAAATTTGAGCATGGTTGGAGAAGCATTCCTTGAACAGTTGGAACAGAAGCGAAATGAGTTTGTGAAACCTCGCCCCACCAAGAAGAAAAAACTGCAAGTTCCAGCTGGGAAGAGCATTTGTGTGTCTGATCTCCAAAGTTGATGAAAATTCTTCTTCTGTGAAGGATGAAATTCCATCAACGTCATTATCGGCGGCCAAAAAAAGAGCTAAAAAAGTGTCCTAAAACTGTAAAACCAATTAAACGTAAACGTAAGAGTGAAGTTTCTTGTAGTTCAACCTCAGAAGATGAAGACGCATATAGTTTACATTCAGGCGGAGAAAATGATTTCAGCGTTTAAAATAGTGAGGATGAATTTGTGGAGCATTTGCCTATCCGATTTGGTAAAAGCCAGCTTTCAGAAACACAATCAAAACAACCCTCAAAAGAAAAACAAATTCCTATTAATAAAGAATCACTGCAAGTCGGAAATTTTGTTCTTGTCGAGTGGAATGGAAAAACTTATTCGGGGGTTGTCCAAGAAATAAAAGATGATGGTGCCCTTGTAGACTGCATGGAACCTACTCTAAAGGCGTGGAAATGGCCGGAGAAAAAAGACATTTTATTTTACAAGTGGCAAGATATTGTCTTAAAAATTGACCCACCAAAATCGATGAAGCGAGGACTGTTTTCTTTACGCCCAATGTAAAACGTTTTTCTAATTAACCTTTTCTTTATATTCAACTGATTTAGGTTCCAAAAAAATATTTCTTATTTAATGACTTTTGTATAAAAATAAACAGGATTTTTAATTTTTTGTACAAGAAGATGTTTATTTTCAAAGAACCTAGGTCCTACTTGATCCCTTGTGTTTTTATTATGGAATAGAATAGGAAAATATGCTGCGGGCTCAAGTAACCCAATCATAGGGGTAACTTGAACCCAAAGTAATTTTTTTATATATATATGATAAAAAGCCAAAATAATAAAGTTTTCTTATTGAACCAACCAGAATATATCATAAGTTAAAGAAAATAACCCCTGTATATCAAATTTTTATTCTTTTATAAGTTTATATAAAAAATTGTTGAAAATTTTAAAAATTTGGGCTCAAGTAACCCTTGTTTACGGTACGTCGTAACCTCGTCTGCTTGACGACTAAATTCTTCTTTTTGCTATCTCTCCGGTGTTTCATTTTCACTCTTATGTTTTTAGTCATGTTTTCTTATTGCTTCTTCTGCTTCCCGTCTGCACCTTTTCTCTGTTTCTTCTCTTTCCTGTCTTCGTTCTTCTTTTTGTAGTTCCTGTGTTTGCTGTAGCATTGCTCGGAATGCTTCTATTATCTGACTGGTATCCATTCTTCATTTTTTCAATTACCGCCCACACTACTTTTCTACGAAATCTGGTCTGTTTCCACTGTTAAAGTTTTGTCCTACATCTTACCCACTATTACGACGGTGTAACTGATCCTCGTATGTACAGTGGAAAACAAAATACAAGGCACTACTGAAGTCACCAATAACCAGCATTAATTATCACAATTAATAATTCGTTATCAACTCATACAATCATTCCAATTAGATCTGTCCACACGCAATAATAATGGCAACTAATAGAGTCCCGCGCAATTTTAAAACACGTAACACTTTTCCGCAATACTTTGAACCCCACTGGAATAGATCGCTACAAACTTAAACAAAGTGTCGCTGAATGCTTACATTTATACCCCGCTAGGATTCCAGAATAATCCATACTACCCTTCAATGATACTAGAAAAGACTAGAGCGTAATTCCTTGCGGCCTTGAACACAGTGTGCGCTGACCGGTAGTCTGGAACAGTCTCGGCTACGGACGCGTGACAAGTGTCACGTCCTCAAAGTGCCCTTCATCTCAAAGTACTGTAGCAGCAACATGTACACGCACACACACATTACAGCCGGGCTCCGCTGGAATAGCCGAGAAACACGTAGAATGTTGTGTTATGGCGTAACAGTATTATGTTTCGTATTCCTTGTTTCAAAATTTCAAATTCACGAAAACAAGCGCAGTTACGGATCTTAAAATTAATCACATCATTGCTCTAAAAGAACAAAAAATGTTCTGTTGAAATGTAGAAATTCTAGTAGGAATCCATAACATCTTCTTAAAAATATTCCTGAATCAGTACTAACATTCCTTATACGTTTGTTCAATTATATATGGTGTTCCGGAACATTGAATGATAAAGGTAAGGAAGCGATAGTTATCCCACTCCTTAAGCCTAATAAAGATCATTGTAAACCCGAAAACTACCGTCCAATTGCTTATACCTGTACTTTATGTAAGTTAATGGAAAAAATTATTAACAGAAGATTACAGTGGTACTTAGAGAGTATTAAGTTCTTATTAGCGCATTAGAGCGGTTTTCGGAAAGCTTGATCAAGTTTAGATCACTTAATAAATATTGAAGTAAATCTCTGCGAGGCCTTTATAAATAACGAATATCTTGTTGCCGTCTGCTCAGATCTGGTAAAAGCTTATGAATCAAATTTGGAAGGACCAAATTGTATTCATTATGAAAAATGTTGGAGTTACGGGATATTTGCTTAACTTTGTAATAAACTCCTTACAGAAATGATAAGAGTTAATGGCATATTTTCAGATAAATTTAAAATCATAAACGGAATGCCAATGGGTTCTGCACTTAGAGCCACTCTCTTTTTAATTGCCAATAACAAAATTTCTTCTGTCATATCGAAGCCCATCCAAACATGTATTTTTGCCGACGATTTAACGCTTTTGTGTAAAGGAATCAACATTCAGTCCACTAAGGATTGCATTCAGGAAACACTCAATAAATTAACTAACTGGGCGCAAAACACAAGTTTTAAATTTTTAAAATCAAAATCTGAATATATAATTTTTTCTCGCAACAGAAGAACACATACAAGAAATATAAATTTATCACTTGGTACCAAAGAAATTAGACGATCAAATCAAATCAAAATATTAGGGCTCAAGTTCGACAAGCGACTCGCATGGGGTACAAACACAAGGACCTTAAAAGGTGAATGTGTAAGGAGAATAAACCTTATTAAATCAATCGCATCATGCAACTGGGGTACCAGCACAGACGTAACCATGAACACCTACAAAGCCTTTATAAGGTCAAAAATGGAACTAACCCGATTAACAGCATTCTAGCCAAGTCTCAAGAATATCCGCTTAGAATAAGAAGAATAAAACTCAGTCTGTCATTTACCACATGAGTGGCTTCAAATTCTGATAACCCTGTATGTCTCAACGTTTCTCAAATAGGAACAGCGAAAAATTTGCTAAACTCGCAGCCCTACCCAAACCATATTATGAAACTAATAATATTATATTAATATTATTATAATATGAATATCTACCTCCGCAATTTAAACACTCATTTTCCTTCTGTTTTTACCCAACAACATCCACTAGAGCCTCCATGGTGTCGTAAACCTCTCAAAATTGATAACATAATCTCAGAATCCCCAAAAGCTACTACAAATACGTACATTTTGTCTAAGTTCTACGAACAATTTTGATAAATACGCAGAGTACACTCACATCTTCACAGATGATTCTCGCATAGACGCAAACAATGGACGTGCAGTAATATTGACTGGACATGAATACTTATTCAGGTTGGACGAGGTCTGCTCGTTTTTTTTGCGAAGCATATGCAATTTGTTCAGCACTGAAAATAATGAAAGATTCCATGGGCTCCATGTTTATTATCTTCTAAGATTCTAGAAGTGTTTTAGATAGTTTGGGGAGGAGGACAGCAAAGAACACATTATTCATGATATAAATAACATAACCCTTGATATGTCAACTAGACAGTGGAAGGAAATTATTTTCAGTTGTATACCATCGCACATTGGAATTAAGGGCAACGAGATGGCTGATAAAACTGCAAAAACTGCTACGTCGAGTCAATATCATCATCACAAAATATCCCGCAATGACCTTAAAAATTATCTTCACTTAAAATTTCTGGAACACTGGAATGATGAATGGCTTAAGTCCCCACCACCCAAGCTATTCAGAGTGAGGAAAAATATTTACGAGCCAGACTCCAGAAGAAATCAAGTGGTCATAACCAGACTCCGTATCGGCCACACGCTGCTGACTCACAAGCACACCTTCACCAACGAGCCTCCTGATAGATACAATCACTGTGACACGGTTTTGTCAACCTTCTATCTCGTTTCAGAGGCCCTGCTCTTCATCATCTGCGCACCAAATTTAATATCCCTTCATATGTTAGAAGACGTTTAAATGACAAGACTGCAGCCGCCGGAATACTTCTCCTCATGAAGGTGATTCAGTTGATAGAAAAAATATAGGTACGGACTATTAAATTTATAAGAACATTAAAAAGGGTGTAATTTCTAGGACGTTTAAGTTGATAGATTGATATGTGGTCGAGATTGTTATTCCTGTTTTATTTATTATATACATTTATTATTATGTAACTTGTTGTTACATTTATTTTTTTATATATTGTTTGTCGTTGCATATTTATTACGTGTTATATTTATAATTACATATATGCTTAACATGTTATTATTAATAATTGTATATCTGCATGTTGTGTATTTATAATGTTTGTGTTATGTGGAGCAATATTTATAATTTTATTTGCATTATTGGTGGTATTTAAACAAATATATATTACAACGCCCCCTTTCGTCTAACACAATTATCTAATATTTGTGATGTTAGATAAAAAGTTACTTACCCGTGATATTACTTTACCTGGGCGCCAGAACAAATCCCAGATACAAATGACACGGGTTCAGCTTAGCTCAGCGCATGGAGACACTCTTTCTCAGGATTCGTTCAGTGATTGCGGTTTTCAAGGGGAATCGTTACAAATAACACTTTAAGATTTTCTTGATTATTATATTTAATGTTTAATCAATGATTTTTAAACTTTAAATTGTTAATGGTAGGACTTAATTTTACCCTATCCTTATAATTATTGAGTGAGTGTGGAAAGTAATGATTAAGACGCTCAAACGACCTATAGCTCTTATCTGGTTTGATTAAGAGATTTCTATCTCCCAAACCAGTGCTAAAGAACAGGTCTGCAATAATTTGCACGTCCAATACTACACACCACATTCCATTCAACACTCCTACACTATATTAAAGCTAATCTTATAGTTAAAATACAATGTGTGCTTTTCTTAGTGTCTTTTTAAAATTGTTTATTGTTTTATTAATTTGTTTAGCGCTTATATCATTGATCAATGAATCTATTTCTTACTGTTTGATGCGTTGACCGAAGGTAGGAATCTGTAGAGGTCCTCCTTTCGATGGTGTTGCACAGAAGAATGGATTGATCAATGCTGTTGAAGATGCCCTGGCTATTACAGATGCTGTAGCCTTCTGTAGCTCAGGTCCTTCACGGCTGATGGATTAATTAATTAACTAATTAATTAATTAACGGTTGTTTCACGCAGCTAGTGTTATTGAATGTTGTTAAATCATCTACACTGCGGACTACTTCTCGATTTAGAACTGAATTTGCACTGTTGTGAAATTTAAAAATATCTGTATGTGAATTATACACGTCTAGTGTGTTTAAGTACCGAACGAAGAGTGATGTTACCCCTCGCTTTTAGCTGGCGTCAGTTTTAAATACGGGCTGCTGATTGCTTGTACAAATAAATCATGCGTTTTTTCAGTTTCAACAATCTCTAACAAGTCGCTCAAACACTCCGTGACAGGTTCCAAACGGCAGAGAAATTCTTGTCAAAATCGTACTTCCTGTATTTGCAAATCGATTGATTTCAGGTATTTGCAAATGTGTTTCCGAAGATCTGACCACAGAATATTGTTGCTTAGGTCTTTATCTGTGTGTGTGTGAAAACACCTTTTTCCTACGTAGCATAATTCTCTCGTTATTCCTGTTGGCGTGCGTCATCCGTATAACTTCTTCAATTGTTAATTATATTAACTGAGATTGCGGCTACTTATAAAGCTTTTCTTGCTGAATACAATGCTGTTTTCAGACTTGCCGTATATTTATAACTTTTTAAGTTATCGCAGGTTGATCTGATAATTCGCCTTGAGTAAAATTACCTGTTTGAACTGGATTCTAATGTAGCGGTGACGTGGTTAGAGTGAGATGGCTGCGATTATACGCTCTCTCTCTCTCTCTCTAGCTTACGGCGTTACACTCGTACCGTCTGTAGCTTTCATATAACGCTCTGATAGGACGCTATTATATATATATATATATGTGTGTGTGTGTGTGTGTGTGTAGTTTTTAAATCGTATCAGTTCCTGTGTATTTTGTTGCAATGTTTGTGTTCACTAAGCACCTTCTAGTTTAATATATGTTACTGCATCTGTATGTGAATTTCTGTATGATTTACAAATTAATTTTTATAATTTTTGTGGTCGCTAATGACCGATGCTGTTGCAGCGACCTTATAAATAAATAAATATAAAAAAAAATTCACATGTAAATTTTGAAATATTTAAAAATGAATTTTAGAATATTTTAAACATGAAATTAGTTTTGTTAGACAATAATAAGAAAATTTTCTCATTATCGTTGTGAAAAATATTTTTTAATTTTGGAGCTATTTCTTTTACGTCTATCGGCTGTCCCTGTTTATTTTGCCATAATCTATGTGGTGCGAAAAATTTCTTTAGAAATTATGATATAGGCTGGATAGTAATTTCCCTATTCTGAGTTATTTCAATTTATTTGCCTAGTCAATAATAATTATTACGTTAAAGCAACTAGACAATACAATAAGAATATGAGTAAGTAAACCCGCTTGACAACTGAAAATGTTCACTCTGTCACAAGCGGATAGTACAAAATAGGTCTCTACATTATAAACAGCAGTAAGTTAGGAAACAGAGGGAGAGGGAAGAGTAGATACTAAAATATGTTAGTTCGAAGACGCTGAGGTAAAACTGCGAGAGGTGGAGAAAAGAGGAAGGAGATAATAGACGCAAAAGAAGAACATTGAAAGGTATAAAAATTGAAGTTGGTTACAACGCTTATACAAGAAGAAGAACCAGAAGCTAACGCACAGGACGAACAGACAAAACATAAATAATTTTGCTTGACCAGAAAGGAGGCATAGGATGTTGTACAGTTTTCTATTCAGCTGTACACTGATTATTGCAGTCCACCAATTTAGTACATGAGATACCAACCGCATTGAAAAACCCAAACTGCATAATGTTATTGCGCGTCTAGCAATGCAATTGGTTATTATTAAACCTGACATAGCAATATACGGGAGTTAATACATTACACCAGATAATGAGAACTGTTTGAATCAATATATTCATTATTTACAGACATAGAAACATTTCTTAACTCAGGCAGAAATAGAGAACTGCAACGTTTGAACAGTTCACCATAAAGAAATTGGTAATATAAATATAGTTTTACGTGACCAGCATGACCTTACAGGTGGCCTTGGCCTGTTCAGACAGTGTTGCAACATTTCCTGATATCTAAGCGTGCCTGATATTTTAATTGTTTGAGATCACCCGACAAACTAACCAGTGGCGTGTCTAGAATTGGGACTTAGGGGATCCGGTGGAGTCGGCATTGTACAAAAGAAAAAAAGTTATTACTTGTCGCGATTACTATATTTAAAGTGGTTGAAAAAGGTGTGATAACATCCTGAAATCAATCGCATTTAAATAAACGGTAATAACACAATAGAAATACGAGTTATTGAAACACTGTTTAGAAGATACTTATTGACTGAATTGATTTTCCTATATTTCATATACGTAAACACTGTGTAGTAAATATGTATGTATATTTTAAAAAGCGATACTATTAGCAGAGACAGCTGAAAAAAATTATAAAGTAGCCTAAATTCTAAGAGAATAATAAAATTCGTAAACTTTTTACGACCCTCTGGGCGGGTCCGTCCCCTCCGTAAATACGCCCCTAACACTATCAACAAACCGTTAGACCTACTTCTTATAAAGAATATTGAAGGAAAGAATATAGTGACCGGGACAAAAAGAATCAGGCCTATGACGTTTTGGTGCTGAAGTACAAAGAGATTGATCAAGCGGTAAACAGAGGAACGGTCAAAAAAAAAATTAATTCTCTCAGGACTGTCTACCGAAAAGAGTTGGGAAAATTAAATAAGTCAATTCGTTCAGGCGCTGGAGACGAGGACGTTTATAAGCCGACCTTATGGTATTTCGATTTGTTCGGATTTTTAAGTGATCATGAAACTCCGAGGGAGTCTACAAATACCATGGATGAAGACTCTGAAGAAATAATAGAAGAGGTAAGGCAAATATCATTTATTAATTGTTTCGATTACTTCGGGAAAGTGTTGGGTTAGCCTTAAAAAAATCCATTGTTACAAATTATGAACACAGTGGAACCTGTGTTATCCGCATTTAACATATTATTTTCTGTAAAGAACGGAACACATTTTAGTTAGTTAAAAATTACAAAATTTTGTTCGTACACACTGAATTATAAATTATGCCATTGGAAGGTCATCACAATATTTACCATTTGCGGTTTAAAGGACGCCACAGGTAGTGGCTTCCCCTCTTTCCTTATCTGGGTCGGCCATGTCACTGAACATGTTTATATTTTGCGGGAGGATTTAAAAGACGCATATTTTAACTTTTAACTACAACACAATATTATTTGCAACTACTTTCCAGAATTGTATAGAGGTGGTTTAGTAATTTTGTTGGGGTCTTTTTACTATCTCCACATTTTCAATTTTTTTCTATACACTTATAAGAACTTGTATTGAGGATAGGTTAGGTTGGACCACATCACTTTTTTTAATAATTTTTTTGGGATTGAATTTGTATTAATGTAGGAATAAATATTTTTTTCTACTCATTTCATGGATTATTAATTCGATCAGACACTTTTGGTGAAAAATACACAAAGTTTTTAAAAGAAATTTATTCATATAAGTCAATTTTTTTTTATATTATTACAGTCAATCTTAATTCAGTATTGCCACTCCAGTTGTTAAGTATTTATTTATTAATATTTTTTTAAAATTATAAAACAACTAAAATAAATGTGGTAGTAATTTAGTACAAATATCAAGGCTAAGAAAATCTACAGAACTACTACATACAGCAATAGGAAAGCAAACTATGGAATTTTGTAAGTTTAATAAGATTATAAGGCTACAAACTTGTAAACTTATCCTGCCAAGGTACACACCCCTCATTGTTGAAATACTCTTTGAATTTCTCTCTAACAATCTTAGCACTGCTCAAAATTTGCCCTTTTGTTCCTCGCCGCAGATCATGCATAGATTCTGGGTCACATCTTTCACCAAGTTCAACAGAACATTCGTCAATATTTTCACGATCCACAGTGTCTGTTGGTGTGTAAGTTTGGGGGCAGGTTTTGCGTAAATAATTATGTAAAGGACAACAAGCAAGAACGACAGTATCTACATTGTCTAACTTCAAATTAATAGTTGTGTGGAAAATGCGAAATCTTGATGCTAAAATTCCAAAAGTATTTTCTACAACACGACGAGCTCTTGATAGGCGATAGTTAAAAATTCTTCGATCCTTATTCAACGTTTCTTGACGGTACGGCTTGATAAGGTCTTGGCGCATTGCAAAGGCTTCATCACCAACAAAAAGATATCCAAGAACTGTATTTGAATTGGGAAGGGATAGAGGTCCAGGAATATTCAGGTCATTTCTCACGAGTTTTTCATAAAATTTAGTATTATTTACGACTCCTCTATCAGAGACTCTTCCATTTGTACCTACATTACAATACACAAATTCGCAGTTGGCATTTGCAACAGCTAAAAGAACTACACTGTGTGACTTCTTATAGTTGTAATAGTAAGATTCACTTCCCTTTGGCGGTACAATTCTGACGTGCTTTCCGTCAATAGCTCCTAAGCAGTGAGGAAACTGCCACTTCTTTTCAAAATCAGCGGCAATTTCTAACCACTCCTCTTCAGTTGTAGGAAACTGGAACAAAACAAAAACTTAAAATACCCCGTCGCTTAAGAATATACTTAAGAATATTGAAATATTGTAGCAAAGGGAATGCAATGGATGCATGAGAGGAATTATTTATTTTTAAGGAAAAATGTAAAAAATCCTTAGTCTGTCTAGTTTTTAATTTTTGTGAAAACTACTTCAACAAATAAATAAAATATTTCTTTACTCTTTTTCAGCCTGAAGATGATGCAGATCAGAGTGACATCAACGCTGATGCTGTCGATAATCCATCTGCTACTGCTACACCTGCAACTCCTGCTTCACCCACTTCAACTCGTGGACGGCGATTATCTTCATGCAATACATCTCGTTCGCAGTCTTCATCAAGAAAGAGAAAGCTACTCTCAGATGATCAGAAGACAAATGAAGTTATGGAGTTGGTTGGGAAAAAATTAAATTCATTACAACAAGAAGACTCTTTTGATGTATTTGGAAAACACATTGCCAACAAACTTCGTTCCGTCAACAGACAACAAAATATATTTGCCCAGAAGCTTATCAACGATGTTTTATTTGAAGCAGAAATGGACACTTTAACTAGAAGTTTTAAAGTTGTCGATTTGGGGGAGCCTCAATATAATTTTGGGGCAACAGGAGGCAGTTATGAATGGCAACCTCGATGGCAAGAACACATTCCACCTCAAACTGTACACCAACAACAAAATATTCCATCACATGTTCTTCGCCAACACCAAAATGTTCCACCAGCTATTGTTTACCAACAGGACATTGCACCACAAGTTATACACCAACAAGACATTTCTCAACAAACTGGACAGCAACAGCTGATGTCACGAAGCAAAGTAAATCCGCCTTGTGGAACTGTCAGGTCAGGAGACTCCGACTCACCTATTGTGAACTACTTAACAAATTTTCAGGAAAACTAAGAACAATGTGTGCAAATTTTTGTTGTTAATACTTTTATAGGTTATAAGCCATTCAACTCAATTATAATTTTGTTAATATCTGTAACTAAATAAAATGTAATCATAATAGAATATAGCTGATTGACTTACCTTCAAATAATCCTTTTTCAGAACTTTGTAGATAGATTTACAATTTTCAGGAATGATTTCACTCAGGGCCTGTTTTGACATAATGGTTGTGAACTCCAGGTCCTTGTAGCTTCTGCCAGTTGCTAGGAATCTTAAGGTTGCGACCAGTCTCTCATGTGGTGAAATTGCTTTTCTCATGCACGAGTTTTGTTTTGTGATATGAGGAGTTACTAATTTCAATAAATTATTGTATGTCTCAATGTCCATTCGTAAGTAATTTCGCCAGTCTTCAGGTTCACCACGCAATTCACTAAGTAATCTAACAAGGGAAAATTGTTCTCTTTTTAGTAGCCAACGTCGTCGTTAGATAATCAAAAATCGAGGTGACATGCATAATGCATTTATAAATGATTTTTTTAAAGAGCTCATAAAGACTATATAAAGAGACAATTAATTAAAACAAAAAAATTTATAATTAGGTAAATAATGTAATGGAATCTTATGTAAATGTTTTAGTCGTAAGAATGAGCGATCGCATATAGATAAATATAATAAAAAAAAGGAGTTTAATTTTGAGATAGTATTTTTTATCAAAGGAAAATAATAGAAATGATTTGATATTTGCATTTTGTAGAAAAGAATAATTTAAATTTTCAATACAAAACAAATGCCAGTCTAATAGTAATTAATATAATTTAAATTTATTTTTTAAACATTGGTATAGACTGTGCAAGCTGAGGTCAGATCTGATTTAAATGAATTCAGTTAAAATAAAACTTAATTACATTTAAATTTTATTTCTTTTATTAAATCAATTTGAATAAATGTCTAGATTAAGATTATTAACATGTCTAGATGTAAGAGTGTTTTAAATGTGTGTAACACCGTATAGCTTAAGAGATAAACACTTAATAAGAGTGATATCTTTATCGGAGATGCTTAACAATGTTTTATGATTAATAATGCTTTTTAAACAACAAACATGAAATTTTAAACCATTCATAAATTTACTACTCTTATTACAGTTACACCTGGTATCGTTATACAACCTGCATACATAAAAGGTATCGTTGTAATACACTGTTTCTATGTAAAAGAATTGTACAATGTAACTTGTAAAACTTTCTGTCGTGAAGCAGAGCGTCCGTTAATGCTAAGTAGCAGGTGACAACAGTCGTCGTGAACAGGTTTGCATGACGAGACTGCGTATTGGGCAAAGGAACTTGATTTCTTCCTACCTTTTACAAGGACCAGAGCGACCCGTCTGCACTTGTGGCGGATCACTTACAGTGAAACACATCATGAAGACTGTAGTGCTCTTGCAGAACTGAGGCAGTGACACAGAGTAAAAGGTAACATGAAAAGTTGACCTCAGAAACAAACAGTTAGCTATAGTCTTTCCTAAAGGAAGCATGATTACTGTACATGCTTTAAAAATCTCGCATTGCGTCTTAATGTGTACGAGTTTCCACTGTCGTTGAGTCAAGTAAAATGCAGGTGAGAAGAAACATCCCGTCGAGCAACACTCCTGGTAGACGTCGTTGGGTTAAAGGCTTTAGTTGTCGAGCCTCAAAACTAAAAAAACTTGTACTTAAGTTTAACACAATTGACAACACCAAACAATTACCCTATTTTAGCGGCTAAACTGCGACCATTAAAGCCGAAACAAAACGTATTCAAACAAACAAACAAACAAACAAATAAAGAACAAATAGCTGACGAGTGTATAACAAACGTCTTTTTGCATATGCAAACAGTAACAACAGAGTAACTCCTTGCAGACTGCAAAACCCTACGACGGACACTAAATGATCGATATACTGCCCCTAGCGGCTTGTGAAGCATGTTGATTTTTCTTCCCCTAATGTGACCACAGGGATAATGTTTTGCCACTTTTTTACAGCCTTAACAGCTCAGAGATAAAATACCACTATTATTTCAAGGAGGAAATTTTGTATTTTACATTTTCACGTCGTGTTACGGTAATTTTAAAAATACGCGTTTATTAAGAAAATAACGTTTAAATTTGTCGGATAAATTTTTTCCACTTAAGTAATCTTAAGTGGAAAATTAATATTAATATAAATATTAAAGTTAATATAAAAATTAAATAATAATTTTAGCAGTTAGTTTTTTGTTCATTTCACATAAAATGTCGTTATTATATTATTATTATTAATATTATTATTATTATTATTATTATTATTATTATCATGAATATTATCATCATCACAATATCGGCCTACGGCACCGTTTCCGACCCGTCTCTCTTGGTCGTTGCCGGAGAGATGCCGATTGACCTTCTCGCCAAGGAACGTAAAATCGTCTTTCAGAGGAAGAAGGAGGTAGGTGATGAAGCTGCACACCGAGAGACCCGAAGCCAGATGCTGGAGAGCTGACAGAGAGCTTGGGAGCCAAACCGGAGCGGGGTCGCTGGACAAGAAGGTTCATCAAGCAGGTGCAGCCGCGGAGAGGAGGGGAAGCATGGCGAGAGCGACTGTTACCTCACACAGTTTCTGACTGGGCATGGGTATTTTCGATCTTACGTGAAGAAAGTTGGAAAGGCCGAGTCACCACAGTGCTTGTACTGCCCGGGAGCTGCGTTACCAATATGCGCGTGACACATAACTTACACTACAGTATTTGGGAAATTACATAATCTCTCTTTGAGACGTGCATAAGACAAAACAAAATACACTTGTAAAATAAACAGTTATTATTGTGACACTTTTTTCTATATTAACATTGACAGTAAGCACTGTCACATAAATAGACACTGCCATACAGAGTGGTCCATCTGATGAGTCTGACGATATTAAAAATAAAATAAGTAATATAAAATGTATTTTATTTACTTTTATTTTATTATGTAATTACAGTAAATTTGACTCCATTTACAGGTGTAAGTTCATTCTTTGTCTGCGACAAAAGGGAGCAACATACAAGATTGTTGCAAGATAATATTAGCAGGAGATCTCGCCGGAAAACATCGTTGCAGGAATGCTTAAAGAGGAGGACACCTGAAACTTGTGGCACGCTTTGCAGAAGAAATTATTTAAGCGAAGAAGATAGATCTGGACAATTCAATATAGAAGAATAACAAGTGACATGTGAGCTCTAGGAGGGAGAAGGTATTTATTTTAGTGGTTTGGATATAATACTCAAACCCACAGACTCCTAAATTTGTACACTTCTCGACAATCGTAAAGCACATTTTTCTACCCACCCTCGTAAAAATAATATCACAGTATAATTTGTTGTCTTTTATTTTTTCTTGTCATAGAATCTTTTTACTTGACGCAATAAACCCATTAGATTTATATCTTTTCAAGTGTGATATAGTAAGTTTTCTTACACCGTTCTATCACTCGTTTCCTCCTCTGTTCCTCTACTGGATGACCTTCTGTCCGAATGAGTGAATTGGCAGGGTGTAGGGATGTGTGGGAGCCCTGCGCACTAAAAGCATCATTATTCCTCTTGGTAATAAATATATTCTGCTAACAGGTAGGCCTATATATTATTTTAAAATACTTTTACTCCGCTATTTGTTTTATACTTTAATTTTTGATTCGTCATTAAATTGCAACTTTATAATTGTTTGAGTTATTTTAAAAGCATTTTAATTTTCAAAATTAAATGAAGGTTTTTCAATATGTAATCCAAGGTTTACATTACACACGTATCAGGTAAATAATTTTCTGAATGTTTTGCCTCTTTACTAACTGAATAAATACATTGTTTTGCCATTATTTTAAAATCTTGCAATAATATCTGCCAATTATGGGCCGAATATTGCTCTTACCGATTGTGGTTAAGGAACAAAATTTTTTTTTTTTCTATTGTTCCTTAAAACAAATTTAACTGTGTCAATTATTTACTGAGTCTGATTTCCTGGATGTATCGTAAATCGTTAAATAATTATACTATAAGATTCATTAGACATGTATGCTGTACGGCCATCAATTTGTGATAAGATAATGACTGAGAATGTAAACTTCACGCGTTACTGTTCATTAATACACGTACAATTATTGTAATTAAGGACATTCTATATTCCTTATATGAGCGTGGTTTTACTGTATTAACAATAAATACCTAAATAATATTTTACTTTACAGCCAATATTCTCTAAAAAATACTTAAGGAATAATGTACAACCGACTATACTTATAACTTATTAATATATTTAATATATTACAACAACACATTCATTTTTATTTATTTGGGAGCCCCACGCTTTGGAGCGCCAAATACTTTACAACACTACTAACGAATGTGTGTATAGATAAGTAGGTGTAATCGTAATAACAACGTACAATATAATAGAATGACCTTTGAACTTTTATTGTTTCACAAACTCAACTAATTTGCGATTTAAAAATCTCATTATTATGTACATGTGTATTATACAGAAATATAAAAACTTAAGATTCACTTATAACTATAATAAACACGTAGTTATTATTTTATATTGCTCACGGTTTGCTCAGTATTGTGTGTTAAATTTTTGCTGACCTTGCTAATCTCTTTTTTAAAAATATAATTTCTTATTTTTTTGTTGCATATGAATTACTTCTTTTCATTACTTTAATAAAATTCTTATTCTTTCAAAATCAAATATCAATCTTTTCAGTAAGTTATTAGTAAAAGAATTTAAATATTTCTGTGAATATTACTTTTGATTATTTGAATCTTACCCTAATTAATATACAAGAAAAGTTACATTTAATCTTACTATTTTCACTCTTATTAAATTAGTGTCTTTCTCTTATTATTTTCTACTTGTTTTACAAGATTAAATTGTCTTTTATTCAGTCTTTAGTTTAGATGAAAATATGGCTTTCTTTCACCTTATTAGTAGTGGTTCCTCAGCGTACCCTCCTCTGTTCTGGTCCTCAGTCCTTTACTGGTGAATCCCTCGTAGACGTGTAGTCCCGAGTCCGTTCCTCGTCCTCTGTAATCCTCTCGGAATTCAGATGACTCATCCTCTACGTCTAGAGTTTGTGCCATGAAGTGTGCTGCTTCCTCGTCCTCCGTATTGGTCTTTGGCTGCAACTTTGGTTGAAAACAAGTGATGCTGTTGTCCGCAATCGCTTCCAACCGCCGCTGTAGTCTGACGAAAATATGTTGTCGTCCAGCGGAGCCTCTGGCCGCATCAGTGGTCGAACAAGGAAGAGTTGTCGTCCGGCAGAGCCTCCGGCCGCTACGGTTGTTGAACAAGGAAGAGATTGAGGGTGGTGTGTGTCGGGTATTTATAGTCTACGGAGCAGAATGCCTATTTTGACAGTTCTCTGCACGAATGGTTTTGTCGTGGCGTCACTTTTACAAACACGAATATTCATACACTTTTCGCACTTGTTTTCGCAATATACGAAACATTTTTGCAAATTACCCAATTCGGTAGGTAATTTTTATGTGTATAAGTGTATAAGCGTGTGTTGACGGTTTTTTATTATCTCACTTATTATGGGATTTATTGATATTTAATTTGACTACATTCGCACTTTTTATTATTTTTGCACACTTTTTCGTACAAACGTGCGTCTTTATACAATACACACAGTGGTGTATTTGGTTTTGTAATAGTGTTTATACACTCATCATGATTTAAATAATTCAGCATTTTATTAGCGTTTATTTATGTTGAACGTCTTTTGCATGAATCAACCAGTTTCACACTCACACGCCAGATACACGTGTACACAGACGCAACTGTGTATAGCGTGATCGACTTGTATCGACAGGCAGATTAATTGCTTCCCTAATACAGCTTTTGCATCCAGACTTATTATTATTACTAACAATATCGAATAATTATTTAAATTATAGTAATTACCTTAAACTATTAATTAAACTACATTAATTACCTTACTACTTATGCAATGCACAGTACCCTATACATTTGTACTGTTGCAATATATTTATATTAATATATTGCAACAGAACACAGGATGATAAAATATGCTGTTTATATCAGAGTACATGAATGCCGAGCATTTTCTTATTTAAATTTGTTTTGTGTAATATTTTGTCTTTTAGTCATAAGTTTTGTATTTAAAAATTGATAAGCATATAGCTTACACCAAACTCTTCATAAAAAGGTGTACTATATTGTCATGTATTTTTTGTATGAATTGGTGCGCGTGTGCGGGTGTGATAATCTGCGATCGCTATAGCGGCAGTGGTAGTTAACCGATTTACATGAAAATTTGACAAGGAATTATTTAAGTAAATAGCTTCGATGTGTGTATACTCTGAGGTTTGTAACTATTTTAGAAATATGGTTTTTTAAGTAAAGCAAAACACAAGTGTAACTCTTATCAATGATAGGGTAATAAAAATTGTAGATAATTTCCATGCAGGACTATGCAAAATTATACAAATTTTTCATGAAATTTGTGTATCTGGTCGTTCCATCAATCATGTGACTTGGGCTTGGCCTATCAAATTACACCAAATTCAGTGAGATTCATATGTTGCAGAGCTAGGATGGACACAGTCTGTCTGTCGACGTTGCTAGGTGAAGTTGTGCCCGGGTAAGAGAGTTGTTCTCTTACAAACGTAGAAATATCTTATATAAAATAAACCATAAACCTTAAAATTCTTAACGAAGTTTTGCGGTAATAACCAAGAAGGAATAGAGGAATATCTTATATAAAATAAACTATAAACCTTGAAATTCTTAACGAAGTTTTGCGATAAGAACCGAGAGGGTAAATAATTAGATAAAATTTAAAATATATTACAGTGCTGTTTCGTGTAAGTTAAGATATCCGCTTAGGGAACTTAAAGACACTACAAGATATCGTGGAAGCAGTCAAACATAATTACGAGACTCTGTGAAATATCGCCGCTGGAGCCGCTTGCTGTACAAGTTAACGCCAGGACGAAGAGGACACCAGGAAGGAGTGAAGCTGTAGAAGAGGACGACTAGACGGGACCGACGAGACGAGAGGAGGACGTTGCAGCAAACAAGTAAAATCGATTTATATTAATCGAACAATACAAACAATTTAATATACTATCAATACATGACAATTTAAAATACATTATACATCTTTATAAACAATATTTGTATATAATAAATAATTTTTCATCTCCTCCATAATAGACTTGTATCGATTTTTACACACTCACAATATCCTTATTAGAATAATAAAGTTTGATCTGTTGCATAAGGATATTTGGCGCTTGCCAACGTTGAGCTCGTGTTTTGAATTAATTTTAAAAAAGAAATATTTATTTGAGTGTGTAGAGACTAAATTCATTGAACTATTTATATGTGCTGTTCTATGTTATCAGGGAGTGTAGATAAAAGTTTGAATACTCTCTCTTATCAGATATTTGAACAATAGTAGTAAATTGTCTATGTGGAGATTGAATTATTATTGGTATTTATGTTAGATTAAGTTTGTTTACATTTGATTGAGAGACTGGACTATAATAATAAATAACATAAACGGGCATTATTAGTAATAATGGATATAAAATAATATTGACGTTACTATAAATAAAAACTATAATATTTTATAAATTTAAAAATAAATAAATGAATATGGCCGAATCACAAGAATTACAGAATACATTAGCGGCAATCCTAGCTAATATACAAAAGCTCTCAGAAGAAAATAAGTTTGGTAGACGAAGCGGTGAAGCAAAATAAGTCGCTCCAATCACTTCATGATGAGAATAAAAAATGTATACAGCCTTTCATTACCAGGCTAAACAAAGTAAACAACTTTTAGAGTCAACCGAAAAACGTATAGGCGAAAAGGTAGAAATAATTCGCAGCAATATTGAAACCGCTTTAGAAGCGAACAATTCTCGCATCAGTGAATGTTAAGCTAAAATCACTGGAATAGAGGAAAGAGTAGTTCAACACACATCTACCGTGAGTGAGCTCGCAGCTGAACAAGATCAGCGAATACAGGAGCTGGAACAACAGCTGACCCGACTCCAGAGTACCTCGACAACGGCGAACCAGACCACGTTCATCTATAGAACTTTAGAAGAAAGCAATTCGCAAGTAAAATTCTTCGGAAGGGACTCCGAGAATCCGCTTCTCTTCCTGAATAACTGCCAGCGAGAAATGGGCACAATAGACGACACCCTTAGTGAGATGGATAAAATAAACTATGTAGTCAGGAGATTAAAGGGTACTGCAGCTGAGTGGTTCACGGTAGTACAAGATAAAATAGTTACATATCAAGATCGGGTACAACATTTTAGGGCGAGATACTGGGACAGCGAAATACAGCGAAAAATACGCGTACAGCTGGAGTTTGGTAGGTATTCCAGTTTAAAAGGGTCGAAAGAAAATTATTTAATCGAACTCATATCTCGTGCGAAATATCTTGAACCAGAATTTACAGAGTCAGAGACAGTTAATAAATTAGCTCATTATTTCGGACGAGGTATTCAAATCGCCGTAATTATACAAGGTCTTAAGTCATTGGAGGAACTACTCCTATTGTTAACAAAATGGGATAATGTTGACAGTCAAAGTAATAGTAATAAAAATAGTGAACCGGCTCGTAAACAATTTCAGCCACAACAACAACAACAACAAACAACCACAACAATTTAAAAATAAACCTAATTTCCAAAAGTTCAATCAAAGAAATGTATCGGCAATTACCGAAGCAAGTACCAGCGAAGAGCAAACAAAAAACAAGTAGGGTTGCACGGCATGAGTCCGTGCGATGAATTGAAAAATATAAATAAAATTATGGATAAAATTACAAATAAAACATACCATAACGAACAGCAGTGTCGAAAATCTTTTGTAAACGACAATAGTAGTGAGAAAATATACATTGCTTCAGGCATATATCCTGTAGACGTTAGAGATGAATTAATATATAACAATTGGGTTGATGATGATGTGGAAAATGTTATAAATAAGAAAGATAATGAGGTTGTTGTGAGAGCGAAAATTAATGGATGTGTCGGAAATGTATTATTTGATACTGGTGCGCAAATTTCTCTAATCAGCGAAAAATTCATTAACAAACATAAACACCAATTAAAAAAAACACCGATCTTACCTGTCAACAATACATTTGTCACAGCAGCCACAGGTGATTCACAAACTATTAATAAGCAAGCACTTATCACAATAAATTCACAAGGGATGGAAATGGAAATACCTGTTCTTATAGTCAAAAATCTAGTGTACGACATTATAGTAAGTACGGACACATTAAGAAACATACACGCTACAATTGATTTTACTAATAAAACGCTTGAATGCACAGTTAAAAAGTCAAAACATAAAATTAAGTGCGGTTATTCCCTTAGTCAGGGAAGTGAATGTGACAATGCGGTTGACCTATATAGTCCCGTCGACTTACAGAAGCCAGCTGTTAATCGCTTAGAAAAGATAGCAGCTAAGGGTGGTGCACCTGATAAGGAGATAACGGATGGTAAACGAAAGCATTTAAATAATCTTTTAAATAAGTATGAATCAATTTTCAACACACAGCACACAATTACCAACGTTTATGAACATAAAATACAAGTTAGCGACGAGAATAAATTTATAAGAAAAACATATCCGATCCCATTACATTATCAGCAACAGGTTGAAGGCGAAATAAATAAGATGTTAGAAAATAATATTATTGAACGGGCAGATAGTAATTTTTTAAACCCTATGGTGGTCGTTAAAAATATAACGATATACGCTCTGCTTAGATATGCGAAATCTTAATAATATAACACAAAAATGTTACGATTGTGCTCCAAACGCAGAAAATTTGTTTGTAAAATGTCAAGGAGTAAAATACGTGTCGCGTCTTGACCTAAAAAGTGGGTTTTGGCAGATTCCTTTAGCCAAAGAATGTCGGAAATTCACAGCCTTTTTATATAAAAATAAATATTACCAGTTTAAGGTAGTACCTTTTGGTTTGGTTACCAGCCTTGCTGCTATGGTTAAATGTCTTGAATTGGCATTAGGGCCTGAGGTCGACGATTTTGTGAGTGTGTTTGTAGACGACATACTTATTATATCGAAGTCGTTCGAGGAACATATGCAGCACCTGGATATCGTTTTCCGCAAGTTGTGGGATGCGAACCTTGCGCTCAACTTAAAAAAATGCGAATTTGGAAAGTCACAAATAAAGTTCCTCGGGCATATTATTTCTGCAGATGGTGTTAGTACTGACCCGGAGAAAATTCAGGCCATTACCGAATTTCCAAATCCAACGAAAGCGAAAGATATCAGAGCGTTCCTTGGATTGACTGGATATTTTCGCCGTTTCACACCGGAATATTCAAAAACCATAGAACCGCTGCTGGAATTGTTAAGGAAGAACACCAAATGGAGATGGGAAGAGCGACATGAGGCAGCTATCAATGTTAAAAAGATAGAAGCAAGGAGACGCATTAAAAAGTGTACCGAAGAACGGACGGAGAAATTTAATGCGGATCACAAACTGGTAACGTTCAGTACTGGCGAGAAGGTACTCTTGCGTGCGTTAAATGTTGGCCACAGGGAAGATAATACGGCAGCAAAATTCTTCAGATTATACAACGGTCCATATATTTTATCGGAACAAGTAGGTAAAAATACATACATGTCACTAACCCAAGTACAAACAGGGTGATAGGGAAGTTCCATGCATCATCTTTAAGAAAATATTACATTAAGGATAATTGAAGCTAATATGCCAGGATATAGGAGTATGTGTGTTATGCAATTGTATAAAAATATGTGCAGAGATAATAATTGTGATAATTTTGAAAAAAATGCTTTGAGTGAACTGAATATACATATTAGATAAAAAATGACGTCAGACATGGACATCCTTATCAGTGGTCAGGAATGTTTGGTGATAGCAGCCATGTGCGGTGGTTTGTTTACAATTAGGGCTGTCAAAGTGACAGTTGGGGAAATGTTGTTTGATAGAAGCTACTCAGTTATTTTGACTTTTGAAGTTATTATGTTATTATTTAGATGATTATGATTATTGGGAGAAATTATGTCAATTTAGGATAAAAAAAAAATGTTAGATTCCATATAAAAAAATTTTTTTTACACGTGGAGGGGTTAATCCTGCAACAGAACACAGGATGATAAGATATGCTGTTTATATTAGAGTACATGAATGACGAGCATTTTCTTATTTAAGTTTGTTTTGTGTAATATTTTGTCTTTTAGTCATAAGTTTTGTATTTAAAAATTGATAAGCATATAGGTTACACCAAACTCTTCATAAAAAGATGTACTATATTGTCATGTATTTTTTGTATGATTTGGTGCGCGTGTGCGGGTGTGATAATCTGCGATCGCTATAGCGGCAGTGGTAGTTAACCGATTTACATGAAAATTTGACAAGGAATTATTTAAGTAAATAGCTTCGATTTGTGTATACTCTGAGGTTTGTAACTATTTAAAAATATGGTTTTTTAAGTAAACAAAACTCAAGTGTAACTCTTATCAATGATAGGGTAATAAAAATTGTAGATAATTTCCATGCAGGACTATGCAAAATTATACAAATTTTTCATGAAATTTGTGTATCTGGTCGTTCCATCAATCATGTGACTTGGGCTTGGCCTATCAATTACACCAAATTCAGTGAGATTCATACTTTGCAGAGCTAGGATGGACACAGTCTGTCTGTCGACGTTGCTAGGCGAAGTTGTGCCCGGGTAAGAGAGTTGTTCTCTTACAAACGTAGAAATATCTTATACAAAATAAACTATAAACCTTGAAATTCTTAACGAAGTTTTGCGATAAGAACCGAGAGGGTTCTTAGATAAAATTTAAAATATATTACAGTGCTGTTTCGTGTAAGTTAAGATATCCGCTTAGGGAACTTAAAGACACTACAAGATATCGTGGAAGCAGTCAAACATAACTACGAGACTCTGTGAAATATCGCCGCTGGAGCCGCTTGCTGTACAAGTTAACGACAAGACGAAGAGGACACCAGGAAGGAGTGAAGCTGTAGAAGAGGACGACGAGACGGGACCGACGAGACGAGAGGAGGACGTTGCAGCAAACAAGTAAAATCGATTTATATTAATCGAACAATACAAACAATTTAATATACTATCAATACATGACAATTTAAAATACATTATACATCTTTATAAACAATATTTGTATATAATAAATAATTTTTCATCTCCTCCATAATAGACTTGTATCGATTTTTACACACTCACAATATCCTTATTAGAATAATAAAGTTTGATCTGTTGCAATATATTAATATAAATTAATCCTCCTCCTAAGAAGGAGTGAAATATTGTAATTTGAAATCAAAACCTACATGAAACAAAAGTTGCGTTAGCTCATTTGTTATAAAACGTTACACATTAAATACAGTTAAGTGTCACGGTTATACAACATTAACATTTAATCAAAATGTAAGCTAGAATGACATCTCAGATGTTTATTATTTGATGTCTTTCGACTGATTTAACCATTAGGCTGCTATATCAGTCTCCTTAGTCTTCTTTTTTCCTTCATTTATGAGATTTTCTCATTTGTATCTAATTACATTTCTCAGTACGATCCCCCAGTACATTCTTTTCTCTTGTGGACGACTATCGGGGGCCTGCTAGATTAATCTGTCACCATCTAGTATGTCCACTTAATCATTGAAGACTTGTCGCCTTTCCTGTATCCAGTTGACTGTGTCTGTCACATGGCGGGTTTCTTGATTTTCGATATTTGCTTCTTCCTTCTATCTCCCGGTGTTCTGCCTATCACTCTTCTCAGATAATTCATCTCAGCAACTTGTATTTGTCTTCTAGTTGTTTCTAGTTGTTGGCCAGGAATTTTAATCGATGTTTAGTCTGCTAGATTGATTGCTTTAGCCACAGCTTCAGTGTCTCAAACACCACTAAAAAAAAAGAAAAATGAAAATTGAAAACATCCTAACCCTCAACTACTCTAATAGCTTAGGGTCAGAAAATAACAAGAATTGTTGGCCAAGAAAGACAATGAGAAGACTAATGAAAGGGTCACCCAGGACAAGTTGAAGTAAAGTGAGAATACATCAGGGTACATCGAGTGTGCCAAACTGTATCCACAAGAGGCGGACTCCTGGTGTAGTTACGGTCAGTAATACTGAACATTTTTCAGGGATGCTAAATGTTTTGTAAAAACGTAAATAATTTTTGTAAAGTGTATTTTAGAGTGTATAAACTCTTAGACTTATTAATAAACTCTAAACGTAACTAGTATATCAAATTAATATGGTATACTCTAATCATAATTAATTATGTCAGCTGCAGTATGTAGCTAATTAATTTATAGGGTATCATATTTTACATTAAAGAGGAACATGTTTTTTTTAAATTACAGTGAAGCCATTTGAAAGTTTAACTGTGTTAAATTTTTTTCTGGTTTAATTATATTCATTAAATTATTTCCAAATTGTTATGGAATTGTATTTTAATCATTTTACAAGAGCAATACTGTTAGACGGCAAGAAAACGCCTTAGTGTTTCGGTGTTACATACAACTTGTCGTTTTTAAATCCCTTTCCATCGTGTCACTCTAATGTCAAAGTAATTTAGCTACGCTGGAAACAAAATAAAGTTACTACAACGAATCTAGTCAGTTACGTGCTTTTACTGCAATGCGATGGAAAGCGTAAACCTCTGTGTTCACAGTATTCCCTTACTGAACGTAATAAGAATAGTTCAATGCTAAATACAAGTAAATGTTTTCTAACTTTGGCACCTTTATTGAATCGAGGCAACAATTTGTTTAGAGCACTTGTGTTTTCCTGAAGGAATACGTCTAACTATTAACAATATATACAAACTCATGTTTAGTAGCTTTTACAAAACATTAAGATTGAAAAACAAATTCACTCCCACACAAATAAAATCTTTTTATTCTTCTCTTTCATATTATAGCTCCTGTTGGTTTTTCAGTTTTTAAAAATCGTACACTCAAAACTTGTTTCTAATTATCAAATTTTTATTTCTGTTTGTTTCCTGAGAAAAAAACAAATTTTCCTTACACCGTGTGTGCATGTCCAGAAAACACATCTTGAAGTGAATAAGGGTTTTCATATGGTGGATAGATGGTTTCTGAAATTTAGTGGGCCACGTAGCCGAAATGTTAAGACAATCTTACAGGTAACTCACTTTGCTGAAACTTAAACAAAAATTTAAATATTCTTTCTTAATATTCTTACTTCATGCATCGTTAGCAAAACTAAATCTACATGCAAATTAAATTAAAAATTTTACATTTATTTCTACATATTTGAATTATTTAATAACAATGTTTTCTAATAAGGATTTATTCATGGCCTCAAGAACTCTTTTCCTATATTCTGAGCTATGCGAATCTGCTCTTTTTAAACATCAGCTTCAAATTACTTATTTTCTTCTACATAATATTTGTGCCTTTCTTTATTCACACTTATCTTCGAAGGTCCGTGGTTGATAATTCTGCATACTTATCTAATTTTACAGCTCCACCTCGCAACTTTCATTTAATTGCCTTTATTATGTGTTTTCTCTCTAATACTCAAATAGCTGATCTATATCATAACCATTTAAATTCCTTGAAAATGTACTATATGATAAAATTTGGATAGTTTTTGTGATAGAAATAACCCACTGTGGAACATTTGTCCCAAATCTGTTTCAAACTTTTTCTAATATTTTAGGATTTTTTCATTTATGAAAACTAAGCTCCTAGATTTATACCTTGCTTTTACTCTCCCACTAATTTTAAGTTTTCCATCCTTAATTTTTCAGAGAGTTTTAAATATTGCGTCTAGTCCAGGTTTATTTCGAAACTACGTCTTGCACAATCCTTTTTAAGTTTTTAAAACATGTAAAACAGCACATTTTCTCCTGCAACATTAACGCGACAAACATCCTTAACGTCTTCGTAGAACGCCTTTCTAGTCCCTATAGACGTTAGGCTTAGAAATATAATTTTTTTTTTAAACTTTATTACAAGTAAAAGTGAGCTTGGAAACGTGACTAAACCATATGTAGGTAACGAGATATTATCTTGCAACATTTGGAGCACCTTAATGTGAAACTCCTCAACGTTCAGTAACTTAGTTTAAGTACAGTCATGCTTAGGTTAATCTGTGGTGTATGGTTTCAATTATTTTGAGCTTCAAAGCAGAGAAAGCAGAATTAGACAGTTTAATTAAATTGAACAGAAACGTTCCGTTTGACGAAATCCTGCCATACTGATTACGTAACGGAATTGTAATTAATCTTCTATATTATCCAGGGCAGGTTATGTTGCACTTAAAAAAACTAATGTGAGAGCAACGTGACTGACTAATAAATATTTTGTATTAATTTTTTAATCTTGGATGTTTAACAGTATCGCCTTTAATTTCTATATTGTGTGTGTGTGATGTAGTATTGCTTATTTTAATTTGAAATTCCGTACAGACAAGTATATTTAGTAATAAGTATAAGATTCAAACAAATTGATTTATTCTGTCTAGTATTTCAGTATTTACATATTGACAGTGTGTAAGCTGACTTAACTGTTATAGAATATAAAGTTGCGGCAGCAGAGGCTATGCAAGCAACGTTCGGTCTTTGATTTACCATACATAGAGACACAGAGTTTTCTGTCTGCACGCATACAGAATGTCTGAACGCTGTATGGTTCCAGCAGGATAGAGCAACAGCCCACACTGCCAGAGCATCCATGTTGGTAGTTCGAGGGATATTTCCAAGCCACGTTATTTTTGGAACCAGTGCATTCAAAATAGTGGACGACATTTGAGAGAAGTCTCCTTTAAAAATTGAACTTACACCTGTAAATGCCTTCACATTTACTGTAATTACATAATAAAATAAAAGTAAATAGGCCTAAAATATATTTTATATTACTTATTTTATTTTTATAATCGTTAGATCCCTGTGGATATAATATTATGTATAATATGGCAGTGTCTATTTATGTGACAGTGTTTAGGCTGTCAGTGATAATAGAGAAAAAAGTGCCACAATAATAATTGTTATTTTTTACAAGTGTATTTTGTTTTGTCTTATGCACGTCTCAAAGAGGGATTATGTAATGTCTCACATACTGTAGTGTAAGTTATGTGTCACGTAAATATTGGTAACAGGAGATTCAATCATACTTTCGGCAACTGGTGTGTACGATGTCTACAGTTTTGTAAATAATAAATCTCCAAACTATACACACGTATCTACGTTCACGTGTAACCCATATGATTACTTATTTCTGCTTCATTTTTACTTCTTTTACTGTTTGTTCCAGAGCTAATATAGAACAACTGTCATAATAATAAGTTTTATTTCTACAAGTGTATTTTCTTTTGTCTTATGCACGTCTCAAAGAACCATTACGTATCACCAGAGAAAATCGACACACTTTATACGTAAAATTTATATATTTATGTTACAAAAATTGTGGGCGAAAAACATATAGATATAAGCAGAAGAAATAAATTATTTTGCAACAATTATAATAAATAATTAAAAACTGTTAGTGATTAGACATTTCTTAGTTGAGTAAGTAAGATAAACAGATAATTGTTAGTGAGTGTAAGCTTACTCATAAAGTTGTGCTGATTGTAAACTTACTAGTAACGTTTTCTTTGTTTTAAATTAAGCCACAGTACAATGTTTAACAATTGCTTTGAACAATTATAATAAAATAATATGAATTAGTTTTATGTAGAAATGAAAGAAGTTTATGTTCCGTATAAATTAAAGTGTTCTAACAAAACTGTGTGTAAATGTTATAAATTCAGGTGCATTGTTGACGTGTTCAAGAGAATCTCAGTTATTGTTAACACACATTTATCACCTTCTCACCTTTACAGTAATCAATGAAACTTGTCGTGTGGAATTTTTAGAAAAGGGAAACATTTTACCTCTCAGCGTAGTTAGAAAATATGTAGAAAGAAATATTTCTTCATACAATCTTACGTCTTTACAATGACTGGTCCGTTACCGATAAGTCTGCCGCTCCGGGACTTGCTTTAAAAATATCAGAAAAATTTATATTGGCGTATTTTAAAGTAGGTCTAGTGATAAAATGCCATCTTAAAACCATTCCTGGAATTTTGCAGAGTCGTTGCTTATGTAAAGGTGTTGTCTGTAAGTAGGTGTTCCATCTTGGAATGGCAGCCGTGTGTGTACATGATGACTATGCCGTTTTCTTTGCCAGCTGGAGTATTAAGATATCCTTATCACATCTGAGTGCTTTCAGCCTCTTTATTTCTTTACGGGTGATGTTCTGTTTTGGTAGTGTGGCGTGTCTCAGTACTCTCCATATCTCTTGTAGAATTATTTCGGTCCCGATCATCTCTACTAGTGGCGTGAGAGATACCTCCACTTGGCATATGACATCTTCTTTCGGGATTATTGACGGGGTGCTGCTATTTTGAATCCTTATGAAGAGGATTTTTCTGCGTGTTCGTCTAGTTTTATGTCTGTTAAGTTGTGAATAACTTTCTTGTTTGCTTTTCTGGTGTTCTGTTCTCCTGGTGATTTCTTCTTTAAACGTTTTGTAAATTCCTTTATACGTGCTGTCCTGTGGTGTACACTTGTCGTCTTGCCGATTCCGATGTAAGAGAGTCAATTATTTTTAATTGTTCTGTTCCTAATATGGTGCCAAGATTTAAGTGTGTTTGTAGTAAACGTCTACCTAAGTGATCGAGCTGTTTTCTTGTATCCTGAATGGTTGCTTTGACTAGACCAGTAGACTTCTTGCTCCAATGGTGTCGTTGTGATGTGTAACGCTGATCCGGGTAGTAATGATTTTGTTGTTCCTGCATCGGAGTAGGAAAGGAGTAGTTGGCTGAGTAGTTTTTCTTTCTTGCAACATAGCTTCTCAAGTGTTTTGGTTGCGAAGGCTATTCCCTCCCACAGGTGTTTCTAATGCTCGTGCAAAGACTTGCACGGTGATATATGCCGGAGCAGGTTTTTTCGCAGATTGTTGGGAACGTTTCGTTTTCGAAATCCCGGAACATTTACAAGGCTAAATGCCTTTAATCATGTTTTAGTTACTTAGTGCGTTTTATATCTTACTGCCTCTGGGGTTGTTACCGCAGGAGGGTTCAAGGATGGGGGAGGGAATAAGGTGTTATTTTGAGATCTGTCAGTTAGAAATTTCCAAGCTGTCGCTAATTTAGTATATTAATTTCTGTCTATAACTGCTACCTTCTCTGTCCAGAATTTCTCTCCCCCCCCCTTTACTTGCTTCCATGGAGCCGTGGAAGGCGGTACACCGCGCTTTTATAGTTGAAACTTTTGTTAAAAACATGAATCTGTTGTGCTCACTCAGAAAAGACTTTGTCAACACTTTAACGTTGGCCGTCATTGTTGGGTGACTACTCGGAACACCATATTGTTGTGGGTGGAGAATTTCAGAATGACAGCAATAGCAACAAACAAAACCAACAGATTGTTGCTACTGTTAAACATTTACGCCGTAAATACATTGAAGGACTGAGACAGGCTACTGAGACGAGCCCTCGCTGTCGGTGCTTCTTCATGTTTCCTCTTTCAGCATCTTCTACTAACAAACTGGCTGCATTTTGAATTACACTCCTATCCCTACAAAATGATGGTCATCCATGAATTGACCCCTCGTGTCTGGGAAATACGTCGAATTTTTGCAGAGACGATGTTGGAAGGTAGCACTGAAATGCTAGAACTCACGATATTTGTATGTAACCAATCCAAGACTACCGTCGACTTTACATAAAACGGTTAACAGTGAGGGGGGGTGATTGTCCAATATTTTTTTATGAAGGTACAGTGAACGCAGACTGGTATATTTGGATGCTGCAAAACTTCCTCATCAAAGAACTTTGCATAAGGTGTACGAACCGTGCTAACCTGTGGTTTCAGTAAGACGAGACAACTGCTCACATATCATGGGCTTCCATCAAAGTGTCATGGATGATGTTTCCAGAAAGTCTCATGTCTTTTCGTGGAGATGGCCCGATTCTTTCCCGATCTTTCCCGATCTTTCCCGGTGTGTAATTTTCCCAGTAGATTACCTGAAATACAAAGTTTACATAGACAAACAACGCCTGTTACCAGGACTAAGGGTAGCAATTCAACGCGAGATAACTATCACACACAAAATATGTTCCAGTCAGCGATGAAAATTTCGTAGGCTTTCTCCAGCAGTGTGTTGGCGAAAACGGACAACATTTGCATGATTTCTATTTTCCTTACTTTCTTTTTATTTTAAATTCAATTTTCATTGTGCCAGAAACAGTAACAATTTTATGTGTTTAAGTTGTCAGTATGGTTAAAAATTAACTCTTTGTGCTTACTGTGTTACGAGTTTTTATTTCAAAAACCGTCAACTATTTATGTCGCGCCCTACATTATTTTTATTTACTTTTAAACGTCTTTTGGATTATTGGCAGTTGGTACACGTTGCTATTATTTTATATGCAAGCTTCATGTTCAATATTTTATTTATTTTATAAAGAGCCCAATGTATTTCCACAAAACGGCTCTGCATCTGAAAGGTGTGGTAGGGAAGATTTAATAAAAGCAACGATTATTCTTTCTGTAAGCTGTTTTCCAACGCGCAATAAAAGCATTCTTGAAAGCAGTATAAGTTATAATGCAATCTAGTTGCTGAGACGTACAGCTGTGTGTATATGCAAGGCAGTGGTGGATTAATTGAACGGAAATGGACTGTCCATCATTCACATCCGACACCGCAGGCGTATTAGTCCTGTCAGATCATTCAAACCGAGCCGCGTGGACATCAGACCCTGATAACAAATCAATAGTAATGTAGTTAATAAATGTTGAAATTAAAATGTCGGATATTGGTCCGTGGTCTACTATAGTTATCATTCTGAAAGATGTTGTTTTCCAGACGTTTCGACCTCACCTCTCAAGGCAATTTTCAGTGAAAAATGGTTTTTAACACAACTTTTAACGGATTTTAATATCAGCTTTTTTGCCACATTACTGTGGTTACTAACGAAAGCCGTTAAAAGTTCTGATTCGTTTGGGAGCATAACACTTGATGCTGCTTTCCCGCTTAGATCGTGCAAGTACAAAAGCTTATCAAAGTAGGCGTTCTCAGGAAAAACACATAGTCTCTACCTCATATCTGAGGTGACTTTGCGGACATTGTACCAATGTAGACACTGATGGTGGTCTCCAATGGTGGGGTCGAAACGTCAGTAACAACAACTGTGCACCACACACACACACACACACAGACACACACACACACATGGCTTAACAGCACGGCTGAGAATATTAATTTCAACAATAATAATTTGTTGTATTCGTTGTAGTTGTTGAAAATGAAATAAACCAAACAAAGTTTCTTGTTAATTGCCCAAAAATCGATGAGAAGGGAAAATGTATTTGGTTTTACGTTTATAAGTTGTAAATTTGTGTGTTTCTCCGCAACTCCAAAAAGATTGCACCCATTTGTACAAAACGATTTTTATGAATCGTTTCTTCTAATCTATACAAGTGCTGAAGGACACGTAGTATATGAAAAAGACCATAGCGCACGTCAGATGTTGACAAAAATTAGTTTAAAACTGTCAATACTAATCGAGGAAGACAGCGTTTTATTACCTTAAGGTGGACTTTAGTTGAAAATGCATACCCATAAAGAGTAAATTAATTAAATAAAGTATTTTTCAGTGAAGGTTAGTGAGGATCGGTCAAAAATAACACAATTTTTTACTTATTTGTGTCGACGTTTCGGCAATGTTTATTGCCATCATCAGGACCTGTGTATGAATATAATAGAAATGTCAGACACAACAGAACAATACACGTGTTCGTGTATATGAGTGTGTGTGCGTGTGTGTGCGCACACGCGTGTGCGTGCATATGAATGTAACATTGTATATGTGAAGGAGTTGAGATAATTTGTTTACATCTTCAAATGTTTTCTTTAAGCAAACGAGAAAATTATAATATCACAGAACTTAATTTATAGGCTACACTGTTACAATTTAGATTGCTATATGTAATGATATTTTTAATTAATTATAAAAGCAATAATTAACAATTAGGTATTAGATTGGTACAGAAAACGTTTATATATATATATATATATATATAGCAGTCAACATATAGCATAGTAAAATATATTATAACTAAAAACAGATTGAGGGATTATTAACTATGTAATTATTAAAAGTAATTTTTATCATGTTTCACTCACTACTGGTATTAAAGACAATCATAATCTATAAACATATATAAATTACACAATAACTGTAGAACTTTACGACCTTATATCAGATAGTTGTCATAATGTTACAAACACAAGTTTATGGTAAATTTATCTAACATGTATACTTACATACTAATTTTAATCATATTGTTCTAAATTGTAGTGCAGAATATTATAGAATATTGTAAATTTATGTACACACCCTCTCTCTCTCACTCCCATTCTCCCTCTACCTCTCATTCTCACAACCTCTCACTCTAACTTGAAATCGCTCTCTCACTCTCTATCCCTCCCTCTCACTCACTCTCTCCCACTCTTTCTCTCTTTCACACTCTCTCTCACTCTTCCAACTCTCTCTCTCTCTCTCTCTCTCTCTCTCTCTCTCTCTCTCTCTCTCTCTCTCTCTCTCTCTCTCTCTCTCTCTCTCTCTCTCTCTCTCACACACACACACACACACACACACTTGTCTCTTTCCACAAATGGCACTCTACAATACTGGCCATTTTTATTAACACCAAACAATCAAAAACAAAAATCAAATTCTCTTTCTCCCCCGCCTTCTGAGTTAACTCGTTGGCGGTTGTCCCTTCCATTTTTTTAGGAACCAGTCTATTGCACCAAAACTATGTATATCACCAGGCAGCCATTGGAGTCGACCCAGATGCTGCAATCATGCACCGGGTGCAAAGATGTCCCGCTACTACAATGAACAGGTGATGTAAGTCGGTCCTCAATAAGAAGTAATGACCAAAAGCAAAACGAGTGAACTTTTAATTAAGCAAAGCAAACTGAATACCAACATTTATTATCAATTTAATGTGGAAAATAAAAATTTAAATTCAGAAATAAAGCAGTAATAGTACGGTGAGTCTTACACTGGGGAGTAAAGTAGCGGCACGACTGAACGTCGTAATAATAGGAAGACAAACATGAGACTCTGGACGGGAAGCCTCTGTTAGACATAAGAATATTGGGCAAAATACGACGACGAACGTGAACATCAGAGACACACGCAAACTAGAAAATAACAAAAACAGAAAAACGGCTTATCTGGATCAAATGGATGATGAGAAGAGGAAAAACGTATGAGTTAATTATCACAAGAATAACTAAGCATAAAAACTTGAGTTAGAAAAATAGTTAGCAACTTAGCGCAAATAAATAGCATTATGTATCTTATACTTCTTAGAGAGTTAAATTAGAAAGCACACGTAGTTTTCAGTTACAGTTGCATCCTCTGTGTAGCATTTGCTGTAATCAACGCATCGGAAGTAATTACATTGCCATAGCTATCAAAGTTTACTAACAACAGTATTAGTAAACTAGCAGTTTAATATCATTACACAGTCTGCACTTGCGACAGTGTTGATAGCTAATTTCCTACCGAGTTTTAGCGGTAATTCCATGTTACCCATCTCGGCAAACTCATATTCACTTACCAGTTTCTCCACACCTACGTTCTATTTATCCATTTCTATATAATGAATAGTTCTTCAAATATTAAATACTTTTGCAAGTAAACTGTATTATTGTATTTAACCTGACTTATGTTTTACTGATTATGTCAGCATCATCGAGGTTTATGAATCAATCAACAAATAATCGAATTGATTCGATTTCAGTATAAAAAATAATAAATGTCAATAACGGAATTTAATAAAAAAAGATGATCGCTTTAATTTGATTTAACTTATCTATTGTTTCAATGTTTAAATACTTAATCAGATGTTTTGACGGTTACATTGGAAATATTTTATGTTTATGTTTAATTTACTTTAATAAATTTATAATTTTAAAAATATCATCTTGTTTTTTTTTTATTTGAGTTTGTCTTTAATTAGTAAATTATTGTGATCTCGTTGTGTAAATATTATGATTTCTTAAATATTCATTTGTTTACCATTTTTTATGTTTTTAATTCACTTCATATTTTGAAAGTCGGGATGCTTATTATTTATACACTGCGTGGCTAAATTAGATTTGTAAATATTTGGATTTAAGAATGCATTACGGTGCTGAAGGAGTTTATGGAGTAGTATTTTTCTGCGTCTGCGCTACCTACAATTTATTGTAATCTGGACATTCAATTTGTATACTCCATTTTTATTGTAAATATTGGATTTATTTTTAGATTTTATTTGATTAAACACAATATTATCTGTGTCATACGATATTTTAACTTTGTATCTTTAAATAGTTTACTTAGTTTACGAGTTAAATTTCCACAATAAGTAAATGCTGTATATTTTATTTTATCATTAATAGAAGGCTTTACATATGTAGGTTTATACGGTGTTTGATTAGTGAGTTTATGTTTTATATCATTTTAAAACTTATTGATAGTTTTGACTTTGTATCCATTATCTTTTGACGTTTGTTTGATAATATTTCTTTCTTTGTTTCTTTCTTTTTGATTTAATGAAATTCCATACATACTGTATATTAATGAATTGAATGCTTCCATTTTGTGTTGCGGAGGATGGTTAGGTTTATTTGCAATAATTAAATTAGTATGAGATGGTTTTCTGTATAACGAGTAATCGAAACTATTATTATCCATTTCTCATCATTTGAAAATTAACAGTCTGTAGAACCTATGAAATTGCGTCTCAGCGGTATGTCTGATATTAGTAGCGAATAAATTTTGTTAAAGGTAACTACATCAAAATAACTTTAATTCAGTGTTTACTATAACTACTATTCGACTATAATGACATGTTGTTTAATCTTGCTTTCTAAATAACTAAGTAGCAGCTTAGTAAAAATACTGTGTAACACGTTGCCTATAATGGCATTGGCAAGAAAGGCAAAAATTCGCGATCAGATAGTAGCTAGATTGGCAATAGTAACTACACGTTTTTTCACATGAAAAGTATCTACCGTCACTTGAATGAGATTAGGTTTTGTAACAGAAAATCTTCTTTGGATTTAAACTATTTTCTATTCACGCTACCAAGCCGATTCCATTTCAAACCCAAGCTAAACCGCTTTCCATTTCCGACACCAAGCTGTGCCTGAAGCCAATCTTGAATACTTACAATGCCGTAACGTCCAATGAGATGTATATCAAGGCTTTGTGTAAGAAATATCAATATCAATAAAACACCAGCGTCATCAGGACAAAATGATGTAATTATTCTCGTAATAACATAGCCTTTCCATACACACTACGTTTATCTTTCATGACATTCTCGAAATTATCATGTCGCGTAACTCGGGATAAGTACAATTCATCTTTCACCGGCGCCAGAAATATGGACAAGTAATTTGTTGTGTAAACGTAACTTTCTTTCCCTTCTAGCCCAGCTGTGGTCGACCGAGTCGTCGCCTTGACTCGATCCCAGTATTCTGGCAGCATAATTGTTGCAATTATGAGTCGCCAACGATATCATCCCACCACATATTAGCAATACTACATTTACTTGTTTTACTTTAATATATTATAATAAACAAAGAAACAAGAAAAGAAAAAAACATAAAAACAGAAGGTAATCATTAAAAAATATGACTTGTTTGTTTACTGCTTTTAGTAACCACTGGCAACCAGTTTGAATAACTGACTCGTTGATGAACTTAATAACGATTTTCACTTTATCTGCATGCTCGAAGCGATTATTAAATACAGCCAGTTGTTAAACATAGCAAAAACCATCCTAAACTCACACATTTATTATATGTTCGTATGGTAGAGTGATTTACTATTTCTTGAATATTTAACTTAGTGGGGAAGATATTATTACACGTATAAAACTTTTCTTCAACGTACGTAAATTGTTTTTTGATGGAAGAGCTGGTGTATTATTATTTAAAACCCAGACTGTGTTGTCAGCATATTTGTCTGTGAGCAGTAGCTTATGTTGAGATTAAACATGGCAAGAAACGTTAGGAATGGAACTTGGCTACATAAAATGTAAACGTAGTTTCAGGAGACAAAGTCCCTACCTTAATATATGTGCTTGGATTACCATTCTTTGATTGTCTTCAATCACGAATTTTTTTATTACAGAGCAACAAACATGCTCACGACACGTTTGAGATTTTTGAAAAATTTTTAAAGTCAACTTTGCATCCTAGTTTACAATCATCATTCTTCAGATTTCTCTGTACCATCGTATTCCTTATGCATTTTATCCAAGTCTTCCCCGGCCTCCCTCTTTTTCTTCTTTCAGATGAAATCCATTTCAGTAATTTCTTTGGTCCTCTATTATTGCCCATGCAGCACAGATGGCCGTAATATTTTATCCTTTTTGCATCAATCGTGTCAATTATACTGGTACTGTCAATCATTCTTTTCCTTTTTTCTTCATTTTTAATACAGCAAAATTGCTGGCTAGCTATTATATTGAGAGGGAAAACCAAAGTATAATTTCCCAGCGCATGGTTTATAACTTGAATCGCAAAGTGTATCGAGCCAGCAAATTACTGTCTATAACATGGTCACTACCAAACAAGTCATAACACAAACTGAATCAGTAGTTATGAAATGGTCATGAGTAACATTTTTTCATAAAATAAGTCTTTCATGTAGTGTTTTATACAAATCTAAACACATCATTTTGTATGGCAAAGGCATTAGTCCCATGTCTCTATAGGAAAATATTGGATTTGAAATAATATAATTTAGTTGAAAAGGTCACGAGTTCAAGACTGACGACTTTTTCAGAACAAACATCATAACTCGACAAATGATCTTTTAAAAATAAATAGCCTATTAAAACGTCCAGTATTAATACATTTATTGTAACTTAATAGAAATTTTTAAAGATTATTATATAAGCAACAACATAAATAAATTGCACAATTCACCGATGGCTGCACCGGCCAAAACCGAAATAATAAACAAGATATTTATTGGCACTTGCAGTGTTACAGAAGTTTAGGTTAAGAAAAATCAAGCTTTTATTTTCCGAAACTGTTCTGTCGATTAAATCATTGGTGAACAATTGTAGAAAGATTAGAGGAAGTAATTTTTGTTAGTTTTAAAATATTATATTTTCGAATACGACAAACATAAGCAACGTGTTTTTTGTTTACATACGAACTATTGTTTAAAACTGCAATTTTTTGTTTCGCCATTTGTCTGCATATCATTTTTTATAGTTTTCTAAAAATTTGGTATTATGGGCTGTGACCTTTCCATAATAACCCATTCAATTATAACCTCACGGGGCAAGATTATGTTAGCCGCTGCTCTGACCCAGAGACGCATCCGGTATATAGAACACATTGTCAGTCTTAACTGAAAGTTACGTACATTTGTGGTGCACAGTGGAAACAATCTAAAATACCAAGACGTCTATTGCAAATTAGAACTATACTTGAGGTGCACTTTAACGACTGACACGTAAAATAGTTGTGTGTAATGAAATCATATCAGTGTACCCGCCGTTCTCTCGTAGCCAAGTGTATTTTTACATAAATAGAATCTGAATTACATTTGTGTCGAATTGTTAAATTAGTATTTAAATCACATTACAAAGGTGTAAAATTTTTTAGACTGAGTGATAATGATTTGTTTCAAATATAAATTTTGGATGGTTGAAACCATCGAATTCTGTCTCACTTATACCAGTATAATTTTATTATATAACACTACATACAAATATTTTTATGCTAAAGGTTTTAACTAGGAAACATAAATATTGTTACGACGGTTTCACGGATCATCGTGTTGTTCAGGGGAAACAAAATACAGATACCAATGAAATCACTAAGTAGCAGCTTTAAATAGTCACATATAACAATGTAAAATCAATAAGGTACCCTCCTATTCAAGTTAAATTTGTCCATACGCAGTAATAATGTCGGTTATTAAGAGTTTCACACTAATTATAACACAGTAATCACTTTCCACATTCACTTGATTGGCACTCTACCATCAAGCCAGGTGTAACTAACTTCTAAGCCGGCCACTGTTGCTTCTATAGGTCCCGCAGGTATTTCAGAATAATTTTCCATTCTTTTGACAGCCTCCCGGCATAATTAGTGTAGTTACAAGAACTCGAACAGTCAAGAGCGTACTTTTCTTCGCGACCTTGACACAGACACTGGACTTGCTCGGGTAGCCGAGAAACGTGTAGCACCTTCACGTGACTGCACCTGTCGACCTTTTGAGAGCGTTACGTAATTTCGTAGCAATATTTAAAAAAATTGTGTACACGGAAATCAATATTGTCTGGTCATAATTGTTTGTTGACCGTGCCGTTCGTTAACGAATATTTTGACGATAAAATTCAACAGTAATTTTGAACACATTCATAAAATTTAGTGGAAGTCGTAATAACTAGAATGTGTGATTGTAAAGTGCTTTCTAGTGCACATACGCACAAGAATTATTTGTTTTTCTTAGTTGTTTCAAATATTTAAACTTTTTATATATTTCTAACATTATAAAATTAATTTTACATTTTGATTTGAATGTAGTAACACCTTAACAACGAATCGTTTCGTAGACTAGGCTGAGAACCACTTACAGAATTCATCCCCTGTTCTTAGTAGCAATTTCTGCTGTTGACAAACTGATGGATTTTTAATTCATTGTGTACTGTAAAATTGTTAAGACTGTCTGGCAGCAGTGATTCTGTAACAATCCCCGAAGCCACAGTGTTGTCACGAAACGAAGATTTCATACGCTTGGAATTTTTGTTCCGACGTATAAGAATGTTACTGCTTAAAATAGTACATAACAGCAAGTATTAAATAAGATTTACTACTGATAACATCATTTTGGTATCATCCGATGACGGATGACACACAACTGTGAACAGAGTTTGGTTTGCTGTAAACATTACTTACTGCAGTTATTCTTAACTGTATTTAGACGACGTATCACCAGAAATTTTTCTTAGGCTTTCACGCCCGGCGTCATAATTATTCAAATTAAGTTCCTGACTGTAAGGCTGTGGTCTACTATAACTAACCTGCTGACAGATGTTATTATCAGACGTTTCGGCCTCAACTCTGGAGCCATCTTCAATTAGATGGTTTTGAAACTACTGACAAGGTGTACGTCAGTTAAACCACAATACTGTTCAAAGGCTACGCAGTAGGTTAGTTATAGTAGATCAAGGCCTTCCAGACCGAAACTTAATTTAAATAACCAGAACTATATTTTTAAGTTTGCGCCCTAAACTACAGTTAACGTGAACATATTTTAGTTCTTTTCAATTCTTTTCAATTCAACCTGTGTTATAGTTGTATGAAGGCTTACACGGCCGGTGTCATTTCGATTAAAACTAACTCTCGGCTGTTTGGCCGTGTTCCAAGGTTTCCGACAAAACCAGACGTTTCGGCTGACGTTAGGACAATACTGTTACGAAATGCGGAAAAAGGTTTACACCATGACAAAAAATTCTACGTGTTTCACGGATGTTCCAGTGGAATCTGGCTGTAATGTTGTGTGTGTACATAATCTCAACATGCGTTAGCCAGACTGTTCTAGATTCGCCGGCATCGTGCACTGTGTCAAGGTCGCAAGCAAATACGTTCTGGTGTTTTCTAGTAGCGTTCTTGACGCGTAATATGGAATTTTCTGGTGTCTGAGCGGGGCATAAATACAAGGCTTCAGCGGCGCTTAGTTTGAATTTGAGTTGCGATATATTCCAGTGCGGTTCGAAGTATTGTGGCGAAGTGTTATTTGTTTTATAATTGTGCGGGACAATTGTGATAAAACTGTGTTTTATACTCGTTGACAGTATTATTGCGTGTGAACAAATTTTAGTTGATTTTTTGTAAGAGACTATATTGTTAATTACAAACTGTTTAATTGTGATTATTAAAGCTGGTGATTAGTGACTTAATTGGTGTCTTGTATTTTGTTTCCAATGTACCATACGACGATCAGTTTGAGCGTTGTAACAATACTGTGGTGCTGACGTACTACTTTCACGTTAGCGTTAACTCGTTTCTTCCACTGACGATGGCAGCCAGTGGTACTGCCAAAACGTCTTGTTTTGTCGGAAACCTTGGACCACGGCCAAACAGCCCGGGATTTAGTTTTAATCTAAATAACTTGTGTTCCTTGCTTTTAACTTCAAAAGAAAGATTAATATGAATAATCTAAATAACCTGTGTTCCTTGCTTTTAACTTCAAAAGAAAGATTAATATGAAGTCCCTGATTTCTCTCAACTACCACTACATAACAATTAATTAGCCAATTAAATGAATCCGTGTAACGCTTAATCAATAATTTATGTGATTCTTATTAGCATGATTGTCATAGATCGCCATCATTATGTGACGTTTATTGGAGATCAGCAGCCTCAACTCCACACGCACGATAACTGTAATCATTTGGCGGTTTCTCTCGCACTGCTTTACACATTTACCTTGTCGTATGTCTTTCTATACTGTAAGTGTACACTTCGTCTGCTTTGCCACGTAAAGGTTTAGAAAGCTATTTGTCTATCTGAGCGCTATATAAATGACCGTAAACCGTCGCTCGTAATTCCGTCGCGTCACTGAACTGTCAGAGTAGTTTAGCGACGCGACACTACGTTGGAAACAAAACAAAGTTACTTTTACGTGATTTGACTGCAAATCCATTGAAGAAAATAAACTTCTGTTAACAGAACCATCTTATTGGTTCCAAAAAGAATAACACATTATAAAACAAAAGAGTCTTTTAAAACATGTATGTCGTTATCACGTAAACACAAATATTTCTGCACAGTTTCGGTTCCACGTTTATGTACTGTTACGACGGTCTCACGGATCGTCGCATGGTACTGTGGAACAAAATACAGACACCAAAGAAGCCACTAATTACCCAGCTTTAATTAGTCACAAATAGCAATTTGAAATCAACAAGGTACTCTCATACAATAATTCAAGTTAAATTTGCCCACGCGCAATAATAATGTCAACTGTTATAGTGTCGCAAGTAGGGTAAGAATGAGAGTTCTAACGCGGAAGTGACGTCACAGCCCCCCTTTTGGCGCGAAATTCAAAAATCCATGTGGTGGGGGTAGACTTCCGGCGCAGCGTGTCGTCATGTGCAGAGGTTATGATGGACCGGGGGGGTAGTGGTGTGTCCCACGTGACCTCGATGGGCGTACCGAAGTTGTCGGCCATGTTGTCGGCGTTCGGCCATGTTGTCGTCGTCGTCCATTTTGCGTGGTTACGTGTGCGTTGATTGGCGGAGGCGTGGCCGCCGTTCGGCGACAAAATGGACGACGACCCCACCACGACGGGCGACGATCAAGCCAGGCCGCCGCCCAGCGACGATGACGACGTCAACGACGACGTCAACGGCGAACGGCGAACGGCGAACGGCGAACATAGCCACGCCTCCGCCGTGTGTGGTGGCCATGTTGGGAAAGCTGTGATGTTGTCGGATTGTGCGTGTGTGCTGGTTAAGGTTGGGCCACGTTGCCGGATCGTGGTGTGTTATAGTGTATGGTTTGGGTATATGTTTTGTTTTTCCGGAAGGGCGGCCATGTTGGAAAAGCGTCGACGTTGTCAACTTGTGCCGGCCACGTTGTCGGCTCGTGCATGTGTTATAGTGTACGGGTTTTGTATATGTTTACACTGCCACCATTGTCCGTCGACGTTGTCAACTTGTGCCGTTGTCGGCTCGTGCATGTGTTATAGTGTACAGGTTTTGTATATGTTTACACTGCCACCATTGTTGCCAACTCATGAACTGTAAATTTGAATGTGTGCTTTTGTGGTAAGTATATATTGTAAAAATACAAAAAATGTGCACAGCATCGATGTGAAACTCTTGTTGACTGGCTATTGTGGTGTAATTGTTTTGATTGACACTTCACTTATAAAACATGCATGATAGAAGGAAAAAGGATAGTTGAAAAGAAAAGAAATAACTAAGCAAATTCAAAAAATTTACATATTTATATACAATATATATACAGAAAAAAAATTACAAATACAATATATATATACAGAAAAAAAAACATTATAAATATACATATAAATAATATAATTTAATGAAAAAAAATAAAAAGTTCAGTTTATATTACATTTTATATACAATATATATACAGACAAAAAAACGGTTATAATATATATACAAAAAATAAAACATTATATCAAAAAAACATCACTTTGTATATTACAATAGTAAAAAAAAAAAAAAAAATACGGATACAATATACAGAAAATAAAACATTATATGAAAAAAAACATCATGTTATTCATATTTAATGTGCACGACCATCTGTAACAGAAACAAAAACAATATTAGTGATGTATAATTGATAGGCGTAGGATGGATTAGAATAATGTGTACTGTTACATACCTCAAAAATGCATGCGTGCATAAAATGGGTGTATTGGCCTGCTGAATGCATACACCCGACATTGCGGACATCCTGGCGGCGACCCCTCCAGTGCCACGGTTTGAAACCAATTAATGATGCAAAGATAGTGGTAAGTATGCCCACACATTAAGCCGAGGAGTCTCTGCCCCTCAGTATAATTTTCTTGGCACACACTACAAGATGTGTGCCCTAACATACCCTGAATGGGGCAGAGATCTCCACGGCTCCATCACCACGTTGGAAATCTACTTCTGAGAAGTAGTCTCATCGTGGCGACTTCGCTATGCATCCTTGGTTCCACCGTGTCGATAATATCATAAAACACACATGGCGCGTCTTCTGGAGGGGACTGTAATCGTGGATCGTGCCGCATATGCTGTTGCTGAGGTTGTGGTTGAGGCTGCTGAGGTTGTGGCTGCTGTTGAGGCTGTGGGGATTGCGATTCTGGTTGTCGTGCTGTACTTATCCATTGCGGACGTAGTTGCGGCTGTTCCTGTGGTTGTGGCGGTGGTGGTGGCGATTGTGGTGGTGGTGATTGTGGCGGTGTGATCGTTATTTGTCGTGCTTGTGGACGAATATCACTGGTGAAAAGAAAAAATATAAAAATCATGTAAAAAAAACATGAAAGTATGTAGACATAAGAAGAAGACTTACATATTAAATGTGATGGTAGGTAATTGTTGTTGTTGTTGATGCTCATCAACATTATTTTCATCATCATCATTATTAGTTCTTTCGTCAAGCAGTAACGTATCACTGTCACTATCATCGTCATCATAAACCATCATCTCATCATTGCTGAAAAAAAGTACACTTTTAATACCAGATGTAAACGCAATAGTACAAGTGAACGTTAATGAAAAAAAACGTACCGACTCGTGCCGGCTTCCTGAGATGCAGCAGCAGCAGCAGCAGCAGCAGCAGCAGCAGCAGCAGCAGCAACAACAACAGCAGTAGCAGCAGCTGAACCGGTAGCATCACTGAAAAAAAAAAATACATTTGAATACCGAACGTAAACGCAATAGTACAAGTGATTGTTAATAAAAATGGTCTTACCGACTCGAGTTTTGTTGTGATACTGATGAAGGTCCCAATAAGGCCTGACGTAACCTTTGGGAACTATAAAAAATAAACAGTAAGTCAGTCGAATGTTGTATTCTGTTTGTACTCGTTAAATAAAAAAAATGTTGTAATTTACCTTCGAACTCGTCGCTGCTCCTCACAGACTCTTTTATATAATCTATTATCGCTTCCACTCATTCTGTAAAACGTAACAAGAAAAATGTTGTATAGTAATTTGCTAACGTATAAATGAAAGTAAATAAATAAATTTTATATTTGCAATACAAGTTTATTATTACCATGAGTTACTGCTCTGTGTATCTTAGTCTCTTCATGTTAGGACTGGTATCGTCATTGGTTAACGCACGTTTACACACTCTGTAGTGTCCGTACGCGAGTGTAGTTACACCATCGTCCAGTACGTACCTCTTATCGTCATAAGGAGACAGGGAAAGTTTTGTTACACGTTGCGTGTACAGCTTATGACGATCGCTTCGTATACACTCGGCAGAGGTGAAAACTGTACGACTATCGAAAAGACACTCGCTGTATAACTGATGACGTAACCTTTTTTTTATTGCCGTTCTTGGAACACCTTTCGCCACCTTTTTGTCGGTACAGTCGGACAACAGGAGCGAGTAACATTTAGCTCTGAGTCCGACGAATTCCCTGATGGGTTTCCCATTAGTTTCATCCTTGAACTTCCCCACGACTTTTTTGTTGTCGTCGCAATGACAAGGATGATCTGAGGGATAGTCCGACGTGTCGAAAAGGTGGAGATCCTCTTTCATATCCAAGTACACATCGTCAGTCTGTATGCTGTAAAGTAAACTGTCGGTATCGGTCATTAATAATGTTAATCGTTGTCCGTACTTACTGACAGCGTACCGATAATGAAAATCGTACATTATCAATTTACTGACATCAAGTACTGTGAAACCAACATACACTGGACGGGAAAGGTATATAGTTCTGTTTCGTAAAGCCAATCCGACCAAGTCGTCGGTGTAGCGGATCATACGCTTTAGTCGTGGATTGAAAACAAGTTTCTGCAGCCGCCCTTTGGTAGAGACTAGTTGGAAGTCTATTCGTTTCCTTACGTTCTCCAGCGATTTACCATAGACAGCGTTGACCATCAGTTTGAAAAAATCTTTTTCAAAACTGTTGGTGGCTGCTGCTCTCTTTTGTGTGTTGAAATCGATAAACGGTTTCATCCACGTTTTCTGTTTAAAACTCAACACCCTATGGATCGCTTTCAATTTTAGACCAAGGTTCAGATACAACTTTAAATTTCGAAAATGAAGAACGTATTTTTGCTTATCGTCCAAAGTCGTTAGCAACTTGGGGACGGACGATGAGGGCGTTTCTGATCCGTTATACCCTTTTGTATAGTGTAGTCGTGTGTGAAGTCGTCGAGAGTACGGTGAAAGTATGTCAGGATTGACGCAGGAACGCACAGGTGCTAGTGGATAATCTGAGTGAAGATCATGAAGTTCGGATGGATAGTGTAGGTCGACCTCAAGTATGTAGCCCATGTCACTGTCATCACTCAGAGTACGTACGTCCAGTGAGTCGATCTCGTTACGATCGAGCCATCTAAAGTCACCGTAAGGGAGTGGCTGTGACATGGCTGCACCGTAAAGGTTGTTGCAGTCGGTGTGTACAATATGAAAGAGGTCGGCTTTGAAGCATCATACTGATCAGCGATTAGCGGGTTGTTGGCCTTGGCATAGCGGTTGGGTACCATGCTAACACCACCGCGAACGGCTGATTCAATAAAAAGATGCTGATCCATATCCGTCAACAGTTCCAGTCGCACACCGGTCATCTTTAACATCGCGTGCCAAGCAACGCCGGGAAGCGAGTAAAGATGAGCCGGATCAATCTGGTAGTACCGTATGGCCATCTCACGAAACGCCTCGAAGACGTCAGCCAGCAGCAGTACATCTGTTTTAAGATAAAGATCGTGATAATCACCCAGCGTGCGGATTCTGAAAGTCTGCCACACATTCTGTGCATGTGCGTAATCTTCGTCCAACACGGGTGATTCACTCAGCCTATTGAAAAAGTGTTCGCGTGCGGGCAGACATGTTTCGTCGAACTTCTCGCTACCTGTCATGTAATCGTAAGGGTACACCCCCTTACGTAAGAGTAGCTCGAAGTGTTCTTCGAAACATTGCTTTGTTAAAGCGAAATCCGCACCGCTCGCGCGCAAGTTTCCAACAAGTGTATCCAAGGACGTGTTCAAAAATTGTAACGTGTCTACGAAACGTAGGGCACCCAACGTGACTGATACGAAGCGTTCTCTAGTGGTAGCGATACAAGTGAGAGTTTCATCATTGTATTTACCCAACCCTTGTATCAAGTGATGTGCGTCGTAACCTCGTAAGTTATGGAAAAAGACAGGAATATGTTGGGCGGACTTGGAGTTGAGGTTACATACGTTGTGAGCTGCGCCAAGGTATCGTCCAGTCAGATGACAATGGTTGCGCACCTTGTCGTCATCAGTCAGCGGTTTTTCGCAGAGATGGCATACGACAGCATTCGTGAAAGATAATACGTCACGATCACTCATAGTCATAGGGACATTGGTACGCATGATCCTGTACAGTTCATGCTCTTCATCGATTAGTCTATCTAAAAAGGTTTCTATCACGTTCACACCACGATAAACGACCTGTGGTTTGAAAATGTTACCCTCGTGGTCGACTATGAGGTAGGAAAAACCTGAAGGAAGATGTAACGACTCTGTTGTGGTGGACGATGTGTGTGGAGGAGCATCGCAACGATGGCAAGGTACAATGAACGATTCAAAGTCTGCATATATAGCGAAAGGGACTTTATGACAGTACGTGTAATTTTTGAAGTACATAACCTTCTCCTTCTCTTTCGTTGGTAAACGAATTCTTTGTTCACCATACGGTGAACAACGAGGGACATGTTCACTAAGGAGTCGTTCTTCACAGAATCTATGCAGACAGTAGTTGCAATAGAAAGAACGTCCGTTGTGTTTGGTTAGTGAAGATAGTAAGCGGCTAATATTTTTTATTAAACAGTAATGTTTTCGGTCAGTGGTGGTGAGAAGTAATAGATTAAAATGGTGTTGTCTGTCACTGAAAGGAGTTATTCTTAGCGGGTAAATTTCATTTTCTTCGTAACCAAAAACATTTATAGAAATGTCAGAATTGTCTCGTTCGAACTTCACAATATCGCATAGGCGGGTGGGATAAGTTATACCAGAAGTGGTGATACTGTGAATATGTGATTTGTATTTGGATACACGCTCGCTGTCTCTGTGTTGTGGAAACAGTGCGGCCAACACTGACCATATAAAACACATTTGATCGCCTGTATTGTTTACATTGATGATGGATTTAGTACAAGACAATTCAGGAGGTGTACGGATGAAACTGGAGGCGGCCAGCGGTTGGTATCGTGAGAGAACGAGTTCTAACGAGATTATATGATCCAACGCCCAACCGCTACCCTCACGAGTGAATTTATAAATCGATTTGATGATTTTTTCGTACGAAGCTTCTAAACGTTCAGGCAATACGTTCTGATCAGCGATCAATGTCGTATGACGTCGTCCATGAAAATAGCCTTCACTCGTCACTTCTTCGTCCTCGTTCGTGTCGGCATTTACAATGTACTTGACAAATCTCGATTTTAGCGCTATATGCCACTTTATAGTAAGCAAACGTGTCAGTTCGTTTAGAATGTCCGTACGTAACATATCGTGAATTTCATCGAAAAAGGTAATGACATCGTTGACACATTCTTCTTCTTCCTCTACAAGAGGTGTGTAAACGTACGACACCAACGAGCCACGCAACGAATGTTTACGATCAACAGAAAACGTCTGCATTGTTAGAATAACGATAAAAGCAAAATCAATTACTGCTCACTTGAAGAACATTAGAATACTGATACAAAGTTAGAAAATAAGTAACATTTTATAAGCAGTGCGTGAAAGTTAGCCTGCACGAGACTCGAAGGTGAACGCAGGCAGCGATCACCGCTCCACTTATACTATCTATGATGAGTGCGTGCGCAGCTATTTGTTCCCACTACTGTGCTTTATTTCATATCGACCAATTGACGACAGCAATCCCCACTACGATTGCGCGCGCAGCTACCACTGAGGAAGTGAAATGCAGCGCAACAAACCAACATTCTTGCTTCAGATATGGACGTGCACACATATTCTTTTGCAAGCCGATTAAAAAGCTTTTATAACATCCATCGTCGAGGTAACATTAAATTTTACTTACGTAAATTTCCGAATACGAACGTGAGATTTTTTGACCTAGCCAAAGCCGGGTTTATTTATGAAGGCGATGATGATGTTGTAAGATGCTGCAATTGTAAAATACGAATTATGGATTGGATGGCGGGTGATGATCCTGTCCAAGTCCATAAGGCGTCAATGCCTACATGTAGTTTCGTTCGTGAACACTTGTAGAAGTCGACGCACGCAAAAACGGCTCTTTTCAGAGCCAACATAAACTCATGTACAAACATACCCGTTTGGGTAGTACTAGTAGTACTCTGTGTTAGTACTATACTAGTACTAATAGTACTATATATATTACTATTACTAGTACTACTACTAAATGTGTGTACACAATTCAATGTCTGACTGATGGCGCCAATGATAAAAAATAAAACAAAAGATTTCATAAAAATTATACCTATTAAATATCATGACAATTTCGAAGCTGTATCACTTGCATCACAGATCGATGACACAATGGATGTTTATCGATACGATGATGGGAAACATTTCACACTAACAAAACCGTTACGAAGCACGATACGTTCCAACTTGTGTTCTATGTATTTTGTGAAGAAAAAACGGTTTTGTGGTAACTACTGTACACGTTATAAGTTTGGTGTTGACAAATATCACGGACGTTGTTGGCGTCACATAAAGAAACGTAGCGGTTATCTGCCGCCGATCGTGCTGTTGATGATAATCTCTGATCGTATACACAACAAATCACGATGGCTTCATTTTATCGAAGAGTGTGATCGAAACAATGTACCGATTGAACTCGTGGTTTATGAAAAGAATATGTTCAAATGTACAGTACGTCACGCGTGGAATTTTATTTCACGTTTCCGACCGATTCCTGAACTGTATCATGCCGTTCAACGTGTTCACGGCTTACATGATTCACACGGACAAATGAACTATGCGACTGTGTACACAGACATGCTCGCCTACGGAAGTTCAATCCCACACGCTTTGTGTTGCATTGTCATTACAGAGCGCACTATTCCGATACGTACAGCGATTGAAATATACAGAAGCGCGATTATGATAGCACCAAAGTGCGCAGTGGATCCTAGCTACAACGTAAGTTTTGACGTGCGCTGCCCGCCATCTTCGTTACCGACACTTGCGAGAGGGAAACAGTTCACATTGGTGAACAACAAGGCGCAGGGATTGTTTTCAGTAGCCTTTCTGAAGGAATCATTGCCTACACTCCGCAAGTATTGTGAATACTTCGGTCTGCAGTATTCACATGAAAAAGGGTACACAGTGAAAGATCGACGTTTATACGAACAGTGGCAACGATGTACAGGTGCTATGGCAGACGAGTTTTGGTTGTTGAACTCGTATCTTATACACCTGCATATGGAGTCGAGAAGTCATCGTCCGATCATAGAACTCAAAGCTAAACACATGTGCGAGCATCTACCCGTAAACGATAACGTCATAGTCGCGGAAATGCACGAGTATCGTGCCAACGTTATACGCAGCGTCATGTTCAAAGACATGAATTCCGTCAAGACCGTAAGAGCGTTGGACATGAAACAACACACGCTCATGAGATATTACATCGGTATGAGTCTTGTGCGTAATGGACGTATGAAAATCAGTTTAGCGCATGTTTTAACGTACTTACGCAATCACAAGAAGAACGCGTTGTTTTTCCGTTCGGTCGAGATGATATAACTGGACGTGGAGTGGAAATCTTACTACAGTCACGCGATGGAAAGCAGACGTACCAGAACGGTACCGAGGAGAGTTACATTCAGCACTGAGTTAACGCTTTACCACGTTCCGACGTATTGTGAATCACGGTTCGTACGATATGAGAATGAAACGACAGGTGAAGAACATACAGCAGAGCGTTCGCAAGACTATCGCGAAGGAGTTGCACAGACCGGTAAGAAGAAATTTTCCGAGACGTGCGGTGGAGTTAAAGGGACTTCACGACTTGTACCAAGCGGACCTGGTAGAGATGATACCGCACGCGAAGGTGAACAAGGGATTCAAGTACCTTATGACAATCATTAACGCGTTTAGCAAGTACGCGTACGCTGTTCCGTTGAAAACAAAAACGGGCGTAGAGGTCGCACGAGCTCTGGAACCGATTATTCGTGCTAATAAAATGAAATATCTGCAGACAGACAACGGGAAAGAGTACTATAACAGTAGCGTACAAAAATTGCTGAGCAGATACGGTATCACGCTCTATTCCACGTATAGTGAAAAAAAGGCCTCCATTGTGGAACGTTTTAACCGTACGTTGAAAACGCACATGTATCGTGCGTTCAGTGAACAATGTCATTATCGTTGGTTGGATATGTTGCCGGAACTAGTCAACACGTACAACAACAGCGTGCACAGAACGATTGGAATGAAACCGTGTCAGGTGAAAGAATCCAACGAACGTACAGTGCTACAAAGGACTCGTGTGAACACAGCGAGGAGCATCGTTTATAAACGACCGAAATTCAAAGTAGGCGATCGTGTGCGTATAAGCAAACACAAAATGACATTCGCCAAAGGATACACACCAAATTGGAAAAACGAGATATTTCTCGTTCATTCGGTGCGTACCGGCAGCGTACCCATTACCTATTCGCTAAAGGATCATACAGGAGAAGTGTTGAAAGGTGGTTTTTATGAACATGAAATCAGTAAATCGAACGTTGGTGACGTGTACTTGGTAGAAAAGATTGTACAACGTAAAGGCGATCGTGTAAAAGTCAGATGGTTAGGATTCGATGGTAAACACGATTCGTGGATACACAAGAAGAACTTGCTATAACAACTATTCGACTCATGGAAATAGAACCAGTATGCATCGATGCGTTATGATGACAACATGCACGCTGTGTACAGTGTAAAAGACATTGTGTCACATCCTGGTTACGATGAGTACATCGTGAACACGACTGCAAACGACGTTGAACGCATGCGTAGGATCTTGACAGTGCACGAGTACTGGCAACGGGTTATCAATCGTGTGAAGAGATTCCGTCTTAACGAAATAGTACCAAGTGGTACCGGATTCGATCACTACAAAGAATGTGTTTGGTCGGATCCGAACTGTGAAACGGGTCCGGACACTTGTGTATGCAGTTACATATCTACCGACTGCTGCAATATAGTGCGACTATTAAATAGACTGTGCACGGAACGTCAACATGAAAATATTGCAACAAGCGCACAGATTAAAAATAAAGGACGTGGACTATTCGAAATTGTGCGGCGATGGTGGTGGGGGTGGTTGTGGCAGAAAAAAACGTAAACACGGACGTCTTCTGCCTGATACCGTTCGTTCGATCATCTGCGGACCTTCTGCGTGCGGGAAGACAAACGTCATGTTCAACCTGTTGTTCGATGTAAACGGATTAAGATTCGCGAACTTATACGTGTTTTCTAAATCACTATTTCAACCCAAATATCAGATGCTGGAGACCTTGATGACACAACTTTCCAACGAAGGAATGGGTTATCACGCCTACAACGATAACGAAGAGGTACCGCCTTCCGACGAGGTCGATCCTGATTCTATTATGGTGTTCGATGACGTGTCTTGTGAAAGACAACACAATATACGCAAGTATTTATCTATGGGACGTCACAGCGGTGTGGACGCGTTTTACCTTTGTCAGACGTACAGTCAAGTGCCAAAACAGTTGGTTCGTGATAATGCCAATCTAATAGTATTGTTCAAACAGGACGATCGCAACTTGAAGCATGTATATAACGATCATGTCAACACGGACATGAAATATGACACGTTTAAGAACATGTGCGCTGAAGCGTGGAAAGATCGTTATGGCTTTCTCGTTGTGGACAAGGATTCTTCTATCGACACCGGTAGGTACAGAGTCGGTTTCGATCGTTTCATAGTAGTCGCACCTAACGATTAAACAAAAAAAATTGTCAAAAGTTTAGCTAAATACACGTGTCCTGCTGTCAACGACTTTAGTTGTCGTACTACCGTTTATCGAGATGGATGACAAGAAAAAACGATTAGCACGTGATATCGACACGATCAGTGATGACATACGGAAGAAATACCGTGCGTTAAAACATGGTATTCGTGAAGAAGAAGCAACGTTATCCAAAAGTTACAAACCGATTCTGGAACCGTTACAAAATATTTCGCAAGCATTGCTTGAAAAGAAACGTAAAACAACAAATGAAAAGCCGATAAGAGTGAAAAAATGAAACAAGAAGAAGAAAAGGAAGAAGAAGAAGAAGAGGATCCATTAGATGCAATTAGTAAGAGCGATGTAGGAACACCACTTCGTTCCCGAACGAAACCGTCTTTCCTGAAAACACCCGTGATAGCCGAAACATCAGGTGATGACTATGAGGACGATCCTAGTCAAAACATTGAAAAAATGTTAGACACACCGGAAGGAAGACGTGAAGCGCGTAGATATTTTCAGGACAAATACGACAGTGAATCGTTAGCGAACAAGTACATGCGTATGATCGTTTCGTCCGAACGCGATCGTCTGATGGACTATACGTACGGTGTAAGACATGAAAACGGAAAATGGATGATTGGTGATTCACAGTTCGAAATCGATAAGGACGATACGATTCTTATCAAAGGTAAACGATACAAAGGTACACCTGGACTCTACGAACTTGTATTCATGAAGCATCCTAATGAAAATATTTACAAGGAATCAGATCTGAAAGCGTACAAAGATATACTGCGTAACACCAACGCGCATAAGCAGTATTACTTAGCGAACGCACAGGTGAACGCGAACAGAGGTGTAAAGTATAAACGAATAATATCGCAACTGTTTCCACCGAAACGTACAGGACAGGGGCATAATAATATTGATACATCGTATATGACGCTAACGAGAAAAAAAGACAAAATCGATTACGTGCACTGGGACGATCCGAACGAACTGGTGGACAGATTGCGACTGTTAATGGCATCACAACGTGTTGGAAACAGTGGGCACACGAACGAAATCGTCTCCATAGTGGAAGAACTACGTGAAGCAGACATAATCGTATAACAAGAGCGGTATATATCATCATCTGACATTAGCAGCAGCAGCAGCATGGAATCGATCTTAAGGGACTCGTTAATGCCATGTGCTCCCTATTCGATTCTGAAAGCCGATAAAGTATAAATAATACTGTCGTACACGCACCGGGGGACATTCCACGTTTGGTTGTGACAACATGGATATCGTGCTACTGTTTATTATTGCGTGCACAAGTGCTGTCGTCGCATCGTCCGTTAACGCTAACGATGTAGATTTCGCTATAGATTATTTGGTGCGATACGGATACGTGCCCGACGATAGTTTACGACTCACGGACAACACTACCATCGATATGGACGCCTACCTTCGCACGTTTCAAGTGAATTACAATTTAACCGTAAATGGAGAATTGAACAATGAAACGATGAATCTGATGCGTGCGCGGAGATGTGGTAACGAAGATTTCGTGTCGTACACCTTACGAACGCCGTGGGCCAAGAAACGTCTGTCGTGGCGATTCTTTCACGGTAGCGTCAGCGCTATAGAAGCGTCGCGACAAGCGTTCGCTGTGTGGCAGAAACATTCGAATCTGGAATTCGAATATCGACCCAACGACATAAACGCAGACATGGTTATCGCTATGAAATATTTTAAACACAGGTGTCTGACTTCCAGGTGCACGATCTGCGGGTACGATTTGGACGGACGAGGAGGTATACTCGCTCACGCTTACTACCCGCCCGATTTACCGTATAACACTACTGAAATACATATGGACTACTACGAGTCGTTGAATTATACAAACGCAACCGAAATACCGGACGATCAGACCAGTTTTCTTCAGGTGCTAACGCACGAAATCGGACACGCGTTAGGACTGTCACATTCCCTCGAGAGGGATTCGATCATGTACCCGTTCTACGTACCACGCTCAGACGGACCGTTCGACCTGAGAGACGACGATATAAAAGGCATTCAACGCTTGTACGGGAAGCCGCCGCCGCCGCCCGCTACGACGACGACGACAACGTCAACGTCGACGACGACGTCAACGACGACGAGGACACCGACAACGAACGAGACCGTGCGGACGACAACGGATTTATGTCGACTAAAGGACGTTAACCAATTTTTAATAATCAACAGACATCTGTATATCGTGCACGATAACTTTTTGTGGACATTGGATATCGAGTCGAAGCAAACGGGCGAGAGTCCGCTTCTGTTGACGGATTGGTTGACTTTCTTACCGCCGACGTTCACCAACGTTTCGGCGATGTACCAGAGACCGCGGACCGAAGAAGTGGTGCTTTTCATAGACAACTATGTATACATGTTTGATATACACAGTCTGCAGCCGGTGAACGGGTATCCGCGTTCAATCACAACGCTCGGTGTTCGCACGATGACGAAAATAAACGCTGCAATACACACGTACACGGGTCGAACTCTTCTGTTGTACAACGATATGTATTACAGTGAGATAGACGAGTGCACGTTCACGATCAAGAAACATGGTTATGTTAAAGATCGTTTTGTCGGCTTACCAGAAGCCGTTGATAGTGCGTTCCGATATATCGACGGAAAAATTTATTTCTTCAAAGACACACACGTATACGTGTACGATGAATTTCTAGATACGATTGTAAAAGGAAAACATAACGACGCACTCTCCGTTGTCGGAATAAAATGCATAGACAGTACGATCGTATCAAAACTAATCGATTTATTACGTGAATACGTATAAATGCCGTCCACAACGAACGAGGCGCATCATTCACGAGATGAGTGTCGACAAGTTTGGCAGACACCAGAGCGCTGTCAGAGCGCGAAGAGAGACGCGACGCAGTCTGCGAGAGGATATTGGTATCACAATGACCGAGGACGGACACTTTGATGTAGCGGGAAAAAAAATACATAATTTGGGCGAACCGCGCGATGATAGCGATGCCGTTTCACTGCGCTTTGTGCGTGACAATTGTCTGTTAGCTGGCGATCCGTCGACGGCGGCGCAAGGAATAGATGCGAAAGGTCGTAAGCTCGTCAACGTCGGCGCTCCTGTCGATCTCGCGGACGCTGTCAACAAGCAGTACGTAGACTACTCGTGCTTACGTTTCACACAATTGGTACCGAACAAGAAGAACGGGGCTGTCGTCGACGCAAGAGACCATCGCATACAGTCTCTGAGGGAACCGATTCGTGCGAGAGACGCCGCGACCAAAATATATGTGGACTCGAAAATCATACCGAAGGATACGAACTCTAACCTAATGGTCGGCAATGTGCGGATAACACAGTTAGCTCCACCCATGAACAACAAGGACGCAGTGAATTTGGAATTTTTGAACCGACACACGATCACCGCGGTAAACGATGCTTATTTCAACGCACAAGGGAAAACCATTCTAAACGTTGGCGATGGTGGCGCACGGGCCACAGATGCAGTGAACGCGCGTCAATTGGAGGACGTGAAGCGGTACGCGAAGAGCGAAACGTACAAACTCGCAAAAGTGTTCCAACATCGTTGGGAGAAAGTGGTATCGTATATCTATAAATTGCATACACGCGCAGCGCGTACTTCACTTGGTGCCGAAGAGGCAGACTTACTACTTATGAACAAGACGGAGACGAGCGTGTTGATTAGTGATCTGGACAAATCCAACAACGAGCAAGATTGGAGATCTCTTTATCGAGAGCAAACGAAACAGTAGTCATGTATGAACTACGTAGCCGTGTTGATAAAAAAAAGGGGGGCGTGGTCTTATCGGAAAAATAGTTAAAAGCGCGGTACCATTCGTCACGAAGTCAGTACCTACACTGATCAATCGAGCGGTGGACGTATTACCGGTAGAACTACATCTGCCTGGCTCCAGGTTCTGCGGACCAGGAACGAAACTAAAGGAGAGATTGAGTCGTGGTGATCGAGGAATCAACGAGTTGGACGAAGCCTGTCGCGAACACGATATCGCTTACAGCAAGTACAAGGACAACGAACGACGAGGTATAGCGGATCGTGTGCTAGCCGGTAAAGCGTGGGAACGAGTTAAAGCTTTGAATTCAGGCATCAGTGAAAGAGCGTACGCAGCAGCCGTAGCAGCAGCAATGAAGGCGAAATCTGCGTTAGGCAGCGGGCTATGCTGTAGTGGTGGTGGTGGTGTGCGTAAACGTCAACGTCGCACCAGACGACGCAAGCCGGTTCGACGCACGATAATCAGGAAGAGGAGGAGGACGACGACAACAGGGACAGGAAAACGACGAAGAAGGAGTGGCGGTAAAAAGGCTTCAGGACTCTATCTTCGACCGTACCGAAAAAACTAATCAAAATACCCGTGCGTCCATTGTCCGATCATGATCTTTATGAGTACACGAAACGATTGCGTATACCCTATTTCAGAGGTGTGTACATGCGCGACGCACTTCCTAGTACATCACCGTGGGTGAACGAAAGTGCGATCGTAAATCTGGACGATGCTAGCGGACCGGGCACGCACTGGGTATGCTACAAGAAGCGAGGCGACAGAGTCTGGTACTTTGATGGATTCGGCAATCTACGTCCACCTGTCGAGCTAATGCGGTACTTTGGATCGAACGTGACCGACGTCCATTACAATTACATGCGAAAACAGCCGTCAGATACGGTCATCTGCGGACATTTATGTTTAGAGTTTTTGACATCGAACGATCAGTAAACTACAAGATGTCTTCGCTTACGGTCACCGTCACAGGAACGGATCCGAGCGCACTGGTTTGTGACTTTTTTCCACCGCTTGAATTGACGGACGGTGAATGGTACGCAGGACTGCTGGACTTTACCACGTACAACTCTATACCGAACGTGGAGAGTGGAAAAAACAATGTCTTTCCTGTACTAAAGGGAGCACGTAAAACGTTAGACCCTGTCAATATACCGACCGGTGTGTATGAAATCAGTGATATTGAAGCGTACCTGAAAAAAGAACTAGTAGACCCGAAATTTTCTCTACGACCCAACAACAACACATTGAAATGTGAAATTTATTGTTCATACGATATCGATTTCGGATGTACGGAACACACGATCGGTACCATGTTGGGTTTTTCCAAGAGCCGCAAGTTAGAAGCGTATATATTACACACGTCGGATGCGCCTGTAAACATTAACAAAGTGAACGTTTTGGAGATAAGGTGTAACGCTGTTCAAGGTTCATACAAGGCGGGTCGAAACGAGCATATATTGCACTCGTTCTATCCAACAGTTGAGCCAGGATTCAAGATAGTCGAAACGCCTAGAAACGTCATTTATTTTCCGCTTAACGTACTACACTTGCGTAACGTTACAGTGTCCGTACACGATCAGGACGGTGATATTGTGAATTTTCAAGGGGAAGTCATCACTGCACGTATACATTTGAAACGTGTGTAGTAATCATGGGAATTTATTTCACCGAAACCTCCATGATGATGAAGAGCGGAGGTAGCGACGGCTTGCACTGCAAGATAAAAGAGGACAACACTTTTGGAAAAGGTATCAGTAGGCGTTCGTCGTTGACACGATTAACAGCAACTAACCGACGCTACCTGATTTCACTAGGATTCAAACTCAAGAGAAACAAGTAACATGACGGACAGCGGTATAGTCTTATCGGTTGAACGTCGACCGTTCTTTGAAGACAACATCACACATTATGAATATCATCCTCATGCACCGTACGCGTCGGCGTCACGATATGGAAATAATGATGAGATACGCATACCTATCCTGCAACAGGAAGTCTTCACTTTACCGATGGAAAGTTTCCTGTACGTTGAAGGCAAGTTGAGCAAAAAAACCACTGCCACTGGTAATGTGAACGTGAAAATGATAAACAATGCGATTGCGTTTCTCTTCGAAGAAATCCGTTACGAATTGGCCGGCGTGGAAGTAGATCGTACCAAGAGTGTTGGCATCACGTCCACTATTAAAACCATACTATCTGCCAGCAAGCAGGACATTGTTTCGATGCAAAATGCCGGTTCGGTTGCTCCTACAGCTGACGAGCTAACACCATCTGGTAAAAATAATGAATTCAACTTTTGCATACCGTTGAGGATGCTGATGGGATTTGCTGAAGATTTCACACATGTTATTTTAAACATGAAACAAGAACTGATACTATTACGCACTTCCACTGACGTTAACGCTCTGTTCTCGTCTACGGATGCGCCCGCTAACGCTGATATAGAACTAACAAAAATCTCTTGGATGATTCCGTTCGTGTACGTGAACAATGAAGTACGGATACGATTATTGGATATCATACGCAAAGACCTACCACTATTCTTACCGTTTCGTAGTTGGGAACTGCACGAGTACCCGGTTTTACCAACGACTGACAGACAGACTTGGACAGTGAAAACAACTACACAACTGGAGAAACCGCGGTACGTGATACTCACCTTCCAGACCAGCAGAAAGAATAATCTGAAAAAACATGCCGGCGAATTCGATCACTGCAATGTGACAAATGCGAGACTCTTTCTGAACGACAAATACTACCCGTACGATAACCTGAACCTAGATATCGATAACGGACGTTATGCATTGCTGTACGACATGTATACACGATTTCAAAAGTCATACTACCACAGAAGTCAACCCAACGTACTTCTAACGCCTACTGAGTTCATAGCAAAATAACCGTTATGCGTCTTCGATTGTAGCAGACAGGATGAGTCGCTCAAGTCTTCACCAGTCGACGTCAGATTGGAATTCGAGTCATCGAGCAATTTCCCCGCTCAGACCGCGGCCTACTGCTTGATACTGCATGATTCGCTCAACGTGTACACTCCGTTATCCAACACAGTGCGCAGACATAATTAAACGTTTACTATAAATTATTGTTTTTTTTTGCTGTAAATATAATGTTGCTTTTTAGAATGTAATGTATGTGTTACATGTATGCGATTTTTATTTAAAAAAAAAATGTAATCAATTTTTATGTATTTGCTGTAAATAGAATGTAATGTATGACTTACATGTATGTAATTTTTTTTATTAAAAAAAATGTAATCATTTTTCATGTATTTTATTTTGTGGAGGGGGAAACGATTATCCACTTCTTCCTATTTTTTTTTTGCTCAGTGTTTCATCAACACGACTCGCGAGAGGACGCACAAGATGCTTTCACACGATTTCGATGATGATGATATCAAACCCAAGAACGACCGCTATTTCAAACAATGCGGTGAAGCGACAGCAACAACAATCAAGTCCTTATCACCAGACGATAAAGAAGTGCAAGTCATCTTAATTCAAAAAATCACATCTCCGTACCCGCGTTACAGAAGCTTGGAAAATCGTTTAAAGAGTTTTAAAGAATGGCCTGTATCGTTAACGATAACACCTAAAGAATTATCAGAAGCGGGTTTCTTTTACACTGGATGCAACGATAGAGTGATTTGTTTTTGCTGTGGAGGCGGATTAAACAAATGGGAACGCGGAGAATATGCTTGGATGGAACACGCACGTCATTTCCCTGCGTGCTCTTACGTAATGTTAATGAAAGATAAAAATTTTATCATCAAGGCACTGGGTATCGTTACCGAAGCGCAAGCACCAACAGCAATAGCGACAGCAGAGAACGAACAACGCGTCGACACGATCAAGGAGAATATAAAAAACATAGAAGGAAGCTCTAATCGTGATACAATGTGCAAAGTCTGTTACGCACAAAACGTGGAAGTTGTACTTATTCCCTGTCGACATTTTATCACATGTGTGAATTGCGCCATAACCCTACATACTTGTCCTTTATGTAGAACCACATGCACCGCTTACATGAGAGCGTATTTCTAGTTCATTTTCACGCCTTAATTTAATCGATTAGTGAACACAAGGTTTGAAAATATATGCTGCAGTGGCAAAAGTGTTTAATCCGAGTCCACTAATATCGCATACCTCAGTGTTTGAACAGCACGCGTTGAAGACGGACGCATGGAGCTGTTATCTCCGTACCAGTACATACGCTGTAGTGAATTAAAGCACACAATACTATACCCTATAGAAATTTTTGTATACAACATTTTGACCTGTAAATTTGTTGCACTGATCCGTGACGAAAATATAAGGTACAAAATAAACGTTCCGAAAAAATTCTTTACGAGCGTTTCACAACATACAACGTGTCTGTTCCGTAAGACGGACGGATCTGCAGCGTTCTTAGTAACACCAAACACATTATTTATAACGAAAAAAGGATGTGCGAGGATAATCTAGCAGTCATCCTTGACTTTCACTGTTTCATCGACAACGATGGAAACGAACTCGTTAAGGAACTAGCCATTATGGATGTCACTGCATTTGCCAGCAGACATTGGATATTTTCACCTCCAGCAAACATGATTGTTTCGAATCATAAACATGCGAGGACAAACAGATGGTTAACAGAGCATTATCATGCACTAGCGTGGACGGACGGGGACACATCGTATGAACATCTTGTACCGATATTAGAAAAATATACATTTCCTTTTAAATTTGTGTTCGTAAAAGGATTGCAAAAAAAAAAATTTCTACAGAAGCGTATCGTACATTTTAATATTATAAATTTAGAAGATTTCGGTTGTCCTAAACTCGATCAATTACAATCAATACATGGAACAGCCTGTCTCGCGCACCACTTACTTACAGAAATATGTACAAATACTAGAGTACACGCTTTACGCGAGTGGGTTGTATCAGATTTTAGAGTAATCAATATGTTTCTGATAAATTACTAATTGAAAACATTATTGTTTAGCGCTTACGTAAAACAAATCAACCTTTCTGACGATTACATCACTCTGTATAGTCATATAAAAAAAATTAGATTCACCGACATGTTCTAACACGCATGAGTGCTGTTAATTAAATCATTCTGTCTATTCATAAAAAAAATAACCGAGTCGTCTCCTCTTCCCCGCCTACCCATCGAGTCGTGAGAAGTCAAGTCGTATCCTGTTCACACGGATAAAAATAAACGCTTACTGTACGATAAAAAAATTAGCTTCAGCAACATGTTCTAACACGCATGAGTGCTGTTAATTACATCATTCTGTCTATTCATAAAAAAAATAACCGACTCGTCTCCTCTTCCCCGCCTACCCATCGAGTCGTGAGAAGACAAGTCGTATCCTGTTCACACGGTTAAAAATAAACGCTTACTGTACGTTATGTAGTTCCCCCTCTCTGGTTCCACCTCCACAACTACCTCCCTATTTATTCCGCTGTGCGCGAGCGTTATTCGTTCAGTCCTTGAGAGACGCGCGAGACAAATATAAAATTCTTTATTTTAAAATGGCATCATTCACTGAAAAATTTGCAACTATTAGCGCAATTGAATATAAAAAAATAAAAGAATTAATAATCGGTGTAAAATATCCGATAGAAGAAATGCAGAATATAGACGCGAAGTACGGGAAAGCCGTACTCGTCACTCTTCAAGATTATAAAGACCCTAAACTAAAATATCGCGTATATCTACCTAAAAGATACGCGAGCGTTTTCGAAGATGATGAATTAAAAGATTTAGTACCGTGTTCGCTGCATCTAATTTTTCGTGGAGAAAAGGATAGAGCGTACATAGTAGAAATTGTACAGTAAGACCGAATGGACATACTCACTTACCATGTATAATTTTCATTGTAAATACACATAATTGTCATTAGCTGCACGTACAATTATATATTAACATGTACTTAGTTGTATTTTAATTTATAATATATTGTGCTTACACATATATTTCATTTAATTTAATTATATTTAATTATCAATGTATTTACTGTATATCTAGATAATAAAACAAGGCTTACATGGTGTACATTTTAGAGTAAGCCTGGATAGACATCTTCAAAATTAACAAATATATTTGTTCAAAATTGTCATTGCACACGTACACAAATAGTAAATATAATGTGCTTACACTTATTTATTTTAATGTAATTCAAAACAATTATTAAAACAATTACAAATAATAAATTATTATGCGTAATGAATTTATAAATTAAAATCTAATTTGCTTACACATAATATAAATGTATACAAATGTATTTATTAGTTTTACTTATTTGTAATTCATACACAATTGTCACACATGTTTACATATTAATTTTTGTCATTACTGTGTACGTCATCATATTTTAATTTGTAATTACTTTATTTAGATGAATATTGTACACAAATGTCATATTGTATATGTTTACATATTATGTATTTTGTACTTGTCACCACTGTTTACTATTACATAATATTTATTTTAAATTGTAATATATTTTGATTACTTGTATTTTAATTAAATAATATTGCTTTAACATTTTTATTCTATATTTATTTCACAAATCCTTGAAAGATTAACACTAATCATCACTCAATATACAAGCTAAAAGAAATGTTGCGCAATGTGCATTCATGTGTTATTACATATAACTAATTTAAAAAATCAATATTATTAAACAATAATTGCTTGATTAGAAATTACAAAAATTATTTTAAAATAAAACTTACCTTGTACGAGCTCTAGTTGAGAATTGCTTGATTATATTATATTTTAGAAATTAAAAAATTATTTAAAAATGAAACTTACCTTGTACGAGTTCTAGTTGAGTTACTGAATGTGAATCTCGTCGAACGAAAATTAAAAAAATTATTTAAAAAATGAAAATTATTTTAAAAAAAAATGAAACTCACTCTGTACGACTGAATGTGAATCTTAACGAACGAAAATTAAAAAAATTATTAAAAAAATGAAAACTTATTTAAAAATGAAAAACTCACACTGTACGAGTTCTAGTCTCGTTGAACAATGTGATGATGTGAGCAATTCGTACAGCGTATATATACGCTATCTCAAGGATGAACGCGAAAGCAGCTGGTATCAACCAGAGCTGCTACACGTGCAGTCAAGGACAACCATTTAGCTTGTCTTTTCTGTTTCGACGACAAAAAAAACCTAGAGCTACTACACGTGCAGTCAAGGACAATCACTTAGCTTGGCTTGGCTTTCTGTTTCACACAATAATTTATGTACGGTCATCACTTCGTTCACACACACACACACACACACACACACACACACACACACACACACACACACACACACACACACACACACACACACACACACACACACACACACACACACACACACACACACACACACACACACACACACACACACATTAACAAATGCACAGACAGCTGGAGCCCAATTAAAATATTACATCACCAACGACTTGTGTTCTTCAAATTATGTACGGCTATTAAAGCCTCAGCTCTCACGCTTTGGTAATAGATGGCTAGACAATTACATCATCACCAGCATGTGTACATATGCTCAGATAGCCAATTATTATTCATTAGTTAGTCAACGGCTAGGGTTCTGTTATTAAACAAATGGATGTACGCACACACAAGCGCGCACAGACAGCTGGAGCGCAATTAATAATATTACATCACCAACGACTCGCGTTCTTCAAATTATGTACGACTTATAAAGCTTTCGTTCACACGCTTTGGTAACAGATGGGCACACAGATGGATTGATTACATCATCACCAGCATGTGTACATATTATGCTCAGATAGCCGAAGCCAATTCATTACAACTAGACATTCAATTATGCAATGCATATCATGTGTATTTTCTTACATGTACACAACACTACTCATTTTTTTTACGTTCGTGCAATATAGATTACTATAGTAATAATTATTTATGCATAAATATATATTTCATGAGTTGGCAACAATGGTGGCAGTGTAAACATATACAAAACCTCTACACTATAACACCGAGCCGACAACGGCACAAGTTGACAACGTCGACGGACAATGGTGGCAGTGTAAACATATACAAAACCCGCATGAGTTGGCAACAATGGTGGCAGTGTAAACATATACAAAACCTGTACACTATAACACATGCACGAGCCGACAACGGCACAAGTTGACAACGTCGACGGACAATGGTGGCAGTGTAAACATATACAAAACCCGTACACTATAACACATGCACGAGCCGACAACGTGGCCGGCACAAGTTGACAACGTCGACGCTTTTCCAACATGGCCGCCCTTCCGGAAAAACAAAACATATACCCAAACCATACACTATAACACACCACGATCCGGCAACGTGGCCCAACCTTAACCAGCACACACGCACAATCCGACAACATCACAGCTTTCCCAACATGGCCACCACGGAGGCGTGGCTATGTTCGCCGTTCGCCGTTCGCCGTTCGCCGTTCGCCGTTCGCCGTTCGCCGTTGACGTCGTCGTTGACGTCGTCATCGTCGCTGGGCGGCGGCCTGGCTTCATCGTCGCCCGTCGTGGTGGGGTCGTCGTCCATTTTGTCGCCGAACGGCGGCCACGCCTCCGCCAATCAACGCACACGTAACCACGCAAAATGGACGACGACGACAACATGGCCGAACGCCGACAACATGGCCGACAACTTCGGTACGCCCATCGAGGTCACGTGGGACACACCACTACCCCCCCGGTCCATCATAACCTCTGCACATGACGACACGCTGCGCCGGAAGTCTACCCCCACCACATGGATTTTTGAATTTCGCGCCAAAAGGGGGGCTGTGACGTCACTTCCGCGTTAGAACTCTCATTCTTACCCTACTGTCGCACTATTCTAACAATCACTATTCTAATTATAATTCTAACAATTACATTTCTAGCAATCCGCATTATTAGAGTAATCACTTTCTACTAATCCGCAACAATCACTTGATGCGCACTCTACAATATCACCAGGTATAACTGACAGACTAAGCCGGCCGCTGTAGCTTACACAGATCCCGTAGAGGTTCTAGAATAATTTTCCATATCCCTGGTAGCGTGCCAACATAATTTGAATAGTTACAAGTTCTCGAACAGTCTGGAGCCTACGTGAGTGCCTGGCCTTAACCGAAAACGCTCTACCTGCTCGGCTAGCAGAGAAACGGGTATATTGTCACTCTAAACTTTTCGAGAGCGTTACATAAATATCGTATTAATACCTTTAAAACACTACCTTTAATTGCGGCAAAACTCTTTTACACAGAAGTTAATTTTAGCTACGTAAACAAAGACAAATTTAACTATCGTCTTTCTGTCAACTTAACATTGATAAAATTTATGGAAAAATGTACTAAGCAACTGGTGCAAACTATCATTGTTATCAATAACTATTAAATATTAAACATTTAGTATGGTTTAGTAAATAACATGGCCTTCAGTTATACGTATTATAAAGTAAGCAACATAAGTAACTAACTTGAAATATTCGGGTTGTGATATTACTCATCGGTTTGAGAGGTATATTGGAAATAAGACGTCGATATTATGTGTGGCACGATAAAGAGCGTAAATTTTAAAAAATACTATGAAGAAAATCGTTGTAAAAACAGACTTACGTGAAATTTTATAAAATTATAGCGGTACCACAGCGTTATTATACTGATGGAGATTTGTCAGACTGACGAAACAAGGAATGATGTTCGGAAGAAGCTTGGAGATTTTCATGTTAGTCGACGGAATTTACGTTTATCGTAAGCGAAGACGCGATTTTGTTTTAAGAATGGCAGACAACAGACTGCCAAAGCTTGCTTTCCAGTGTACACAGTTAGGAAGACGTAGTGTCGGCGTCCTGGGAAGAAGTGGGTTGTGGAATCGGAATGTGTCGCAAGGACTAATTCTTGAAGTTAACGACGACAGAGAGATACTGTGGTTTTTTGTGTAGTTGCAAGTTGTAAAAATCTGTGAGTGTCGCAAATAATTATTTCTTCCTGGATTTAGTTGTCCATGATGTGTACTTTGTTACTAACGGACTATATACAACACTGCCGACTCGGATCACAAATTATTATTGATAAAAATGTTAAATGTTTACTTGATAGCCTCACACAAACATAAAGAGCAGCATCGAAACCCTAGACGTACACACAAAAGGCCGAAAACTAAACAATTGCTTGAACAACTAGAAGTATACAAACACACAAGAACACATGGAAACAACATTATAAACGAACAGACACAATTTAAGTCACACATATTATCTATATTACACCACGCGCGCGCACACACACGCACACACACACAAACGGACACACACACACACACACACACACACACACACAATAAAAACAACGATCTTTTGAAAGACGGTGCCGTTACCAAAAGCAGGACAGACAGCGCTCCTAGCGGCAGCTTCTGGCAGATAAACGGAGCAAAAATTAGTTTAGGCTATCAGGTAAAGATTTAACATTTTTATCAATAATAATTTGTGATCCGAGACGGTATACAGAAAGACCTAAAGTTACAGTCGGTTCTGGATAGCATAAAGGAGTACAGGCAGAATTGGTAGCCCTATGTGCAACGCAGGGTAGAAAAGCCTGCGTTCGACTATAGGCCTGTGCGAACGAGAGATCTTGAAAGACCCTGGATAAAATGGATAGAGACTCTGTGAAACGAAACGGGGTATAGCCCAAGCCATGTAGTGAAGAAGAAGAAGAAGAAGAAGAAATTATACATTAAAACACTTAGTAAAATATTTACATTACTATGAATGTTTGATTAACAACTACTTTGTGTTAAATTCGAACTTAATTTTATTAACATTACACTGTATTTAACAATAGGCCTACTTAATGTTTCCTTTCGTACAGTACGTCACAGATGGTACTAAAACGTTTCAGACATTTGTACATAAATATGCGTAGAAAAAATAGAACTATGAAAATTTATTGAAAATACCCAGAAAAACGTGTAAAAATGTATTGTTGGTAGGCAAGGGTCAGAGAAGGGTAGTAGCAAGCCTCGTTTACACTTTCTGAAAAATATCAAATTAAGCCCAATTCTTCAAATCTTCCGAGAATATTTTTAGGGATTTTAAGAATACAATACATATTTGTTATACATATTTGAATGTGGAAAGATTAGGTATGATATTGATTTGGTTACTTTTTGATTAAAATTAAAATTAAATAATATTTTTTAATAATTTTTAATATGTTTTGCGGCTTGGTAACTAAGTCCTTCAGCCCAACGTCAACTTTCAGGAGTGTTGCTCGACGGGATGTTGTCTTCTCACGTACATTTTAGTTGACTCAATGACAGTGGAAACTCATACACAAAACGCAAAACAACATTTTCAAAGCCTATACGGTAATCTTGCTGCTTTTAGGAAGGACAGAGTTCTGTCTGTCGCTAACTGTTTGTTTCCGAGGTCCTCTTTCAGGTTACATTTTACTCTGTGTCTCTGCCTCAGTTCCGCAAGAGCACTACAGTTTTCGATGATGTGTTTCATTGTAAGTGCTCCGTCACAAGTGGAGACGCATCGATCTTGTCCGTGTAGGGCAGGTTTGTGTGCCCAATTCACAGTCTGGTGATGGGCAACTTGTTCACGACGACTGCGATAACCTGCTACTTGCCATTTACGGACGCTCTGCTTCACGATACACAGTTTGCTCTGCCGTCTGTTCCACATCTGCTGCCACACATTAATGATGGTGCTTGTGGCAGCTAGTTTCGCGTCGTCAGGTCTTATGACAATTCCATCGACTCGTGGGGGCTGCCCGCAGCGTTTCTCCCTGCAGCGTTAGCTTCTTCGTTACCTTTAGTACCTACATGACCCGGACAGCAAACAAAAGTGAAAGATGAACCAAGGTCTTCTAACGCATGGCATAACGCCATTTTCTGCTGTAATAACGGATCCACTGTGTTCGGATTGTCCAAGGCAGTTAGAAAACTCCAGTGAATCCGCACAGATAACAAATTTCCTGTCACCTCGGTGTTTACAGAGACGAAGACTCTACCACACCGCGTACAGTTTGGTGGTTTATACGCTTGGCGCTTTGGGCAGTGTGCAGGAGTGGGAGGCGCCCACGATGACAAACACACTACCCACTCCGCTCCCCATCTTCCACCCATCGGTGTAAACAGTGGTGTGTTCCTCGACGCATTCTTCAAGAACTGATCTAGACATGAATTTCAGTTCAGTTGGGTAGCACGATTTCTTGCTTCTGCTGGCGACATCCAGCCTCCAATTTGCTTGCGAAGCACCCAGGGTGGCACTTCACATGTTTTCTTACATTATCTGTATAGTAGTGTCAGTGTATTGGTTGGTGAAGTGTTTACCTGAATATAGCACATGTAATCTTAAGCCGTGCACACTGTCACGTGTGTTCAATTCTACTTGGACTTTTACATAATCCGGACATACCTTTGGTTACCGACCTCTTACTCTTCTCCCGACCCATATGTTTTTCTACTATAAACTTATATAGTTCAAAATAACTTGAGACGTTAGTACTTAGTCATTGATACGAGTGCTCTTAAGTATTATACTTGTCAGTCTTTACAGTCTGAGAAGGTCAGCAATCCTTATAAACGCATATCTGCTTAGTCCGTCCTAACTCCTGCAGTCAAAACTCCCGCTTAACCGGAGTAACAAAGGAGACGCTTGACAATCATAATACATTTTAGGTTAGTTGTCTCCAAGTCGCTTATATTAATATAAAAGTGCACTTTTACCGTAATGATTTTAGTGTTTTTAATTTTTTAACGATCTCATATGAGTGATTAAGATTTCTGAAGATGGCAATTCGTTGCCGAAACGCGTCAAAATAAGACGAGAAAAACGAAGTCGCACGACGGATATATGGTAAATATCTATTATATTGACAATCATGTACGGTACTGATTGAAAGAACAATAAAGGCAAGGTTGGTAGCGTCTCACAATAACACAATAACCGTTACATGTGTATGTAAAAATTACGTTTATTTCGCTGGTCGCGTTTGCGATACAAACATTACAGTCTTAGGCCAGCCGCACAGCCACATTTTGTTTCGTGACAGAATCGTTTTGATGGAGAGAAGCGCGTGACATTGGCTCACGACAAAACAGATTTCCGTCGTTTGTTTAATATTAATATTAATACTAATAATAAATACACAATATGCTAGAATCAGAACGAAAGGCTATTGTCGCACTTTCCACGTAGGACTGAGTAAGTGGAATATACACCCGCGCCTTGTGTGGTTAGAATCCAGCGTGTGCGGACGTTGTTTTGTTGGGAGGAATAAATTGAAGGAGCCTCGTTTTTGGTCGCGACATCTCTAGACAATGTCGCAGCCAATGTGAGGCGCTTTATAGATCCTAATGGCAGTAGAGTCATCTGTAACGCTTTGGGACACGATGCGTCAAAACGGTTCTTTCGAGAAACAAAATGTCGCTCCAGCGTAGGACCAGCCTTACGTACCTCCTCGTTGTCAATGTTTAACTACGTAATTTCTCGTAATTTCCCATACCGTATATGTTCTAAACTTGATCGTATAAGGAATGAGGCCGTAAGAGAAGAGTTAAAAGTTTTTAACTTGGATGAAACTTAGAAGATTGCAGACAACGATAGAAACAACACTTAGATAGAATGTCAGATTCCAGACTGGTCAAACAAGTCTGGAAATAGAAACCTATAGGACACTGGATAGACTCTGGAAGAGAGGGCTGGAGGATCTTTGAAGGCGGAACAGGCAGCACCTTGCCTATAACGTGTTGTGAAGACGATGATGATGACCTTATTCCGCTTAAACAGTAATTAGTTATTTAACCATAAACACACATACACGGAGACAGGAAACGAAGCATTTTTTGGGAAGTGTTTATTGTACGTTTTCCTTCAGTGCAATGAGTAGGACTGTTCCCCGAAGTTTGACACCACTTTGGGAACAGTTTTTATATCTGTATGGGTTGGGTAAAGAATAAGTAAAATCAAGAACCAAACAAATCATTTGGTTAGTAAATAATTCTACCTTCTCTGTATTTAATAAAGTATTTTATGAATCATCTATATTACGCGCCTAGTAACTTCTAAACAACTAAATTGTATTCTACTAACTGTGCAATAACATATTTTGTGCTATACTTCATGTGTTTTATGGTACACGCGATACTGTTCTTAAAATCGAGAGATTTTTCATTTCCTAGGTATTTGGTATTTACATTAATGAACCTTGAAATACGTGATTACATTTTCTTCAAACAGAAACCACTAAATCATCGAATACTCAGTAAACACGAAAATCATTAAAGGAATGGAATTCTTTAATTAGTAAGAGTGGCTAGTGGTTTTTCAGCTCCGATATAAAAGGTTCATTTCACCGCCGTTCACGGAAGAAGTGTACGCCGCCGACTGTCCGTTACGGTCACTGACCAATTTGATGTACTGAAAGCGAAAAGAGACTTACATACCTTTAAACAGAAATTCTTTACCCATAAGTTTGTTTTCAGTGACAACCCACAGAGTTTGGATATACGCTAATTCAAGCGTAACCGTTGCAAAGTAATTATTGGCATAGAATAATGAAAGTCAATTTCTTTGTCTTTTTCTTTTTTAACAATACTCCGTAAATTCCATGTCGCCAATTTTAATCTTTCATTTATTCCAAATTGCTTGTCCTTTTTGGGTTGCAGTCGTTTACCATTATCTCCGTCCGGCTGTGTTCCTTGAAACTTGTGAGTAAATTAAATTAATTTCCCCATTATGGGTACCAGCCTATAGATGGGTAAGTCAGGTGGAGGGGCTGCCCCCTTACGGGCCATGATTCTTGGTGATTTTTATTCAGGCTTGATTTTCTCTAGCCATAAAACAAAACAGTAAAATACAGGCCTCAGAAATGGCTTTCTTAAGAGTAGTTCAAAGGTGTTCTAAACTCGACCATATAAAGAATGAAGCCAAAAGGGAAGAGTTAAAAGTTTATAACTTGAGGGAAAAATTAGAAAATTACAAACAACGGTGGAAAGAGCACTTAGAAAGGATGTCCGATTCCAGACTTGCCAAACAAGTCTGGAAATAGGGCCTACAAACCTATAGGACTCAGGTGTGTGGATAGACCTAGGAAGAGTTGGCTGGAGGATCTTTGAAGGCGGAAGAGGCAGCACCTATACCGAGTTGTGAAGATGATGATGGTGATAAAATAATGAAATTATGTTAACCACTCTAAACGATGTAGTATTGCAATTACCACAAAAGCGTATACTATTTTTACGACGGTCTCCATGATCGTCGTAAGGTACAGTGGAAAACAAAATACAAGACACCAATGAAGTCACTAATCACCAGCTTCAATAAATCACATATACAGTTTATAATCAACTTGTCAATTATCCGAGCAAAGTTTGTCCACAAACAACAGTTATGTCAACTACGAGTTATAACTATGTCAACTCGTAATATATCCCGCACAATTATAACACAATGACACTTCGTCACAATACTTCTAACCTCACTTGAATAAATCACCACTGAAACGCACTGAGTAATCGCCGACGTAAAGCCGTCTGACCGTCGCTGGATGTTTATGTTTATACCCGCTGAGATCAGTGTCAGAATATGCCAGAATAATCGGCCACTTTCTGGATTCCACTAGAAACCGTGCAAACTGTCTGGCCTTGAACACAGTGCCCCGACCGGCATAATTGTCTTTCATCTCAAAGTAGCAGCAAAATGTACGCACACACACATTACACCTGGGCCCTGCTGGCATATCCGACATACTTGTAGAACATTCCATATTACGCATGTTACGTAACACTATTATGTTGTCGTTAAGAAGAAAGAATAATGTACACCGTGTTCTTTAATTTAAATCATATATATAGTACAATAATAAAATATTGCCAAAGTCTAATTGCCTCTAAAGAGCTATTAGTGTGAAAAGTAAAAACATTTAAGAGTACACAGATCACAGTCACTTCCTCAAAATTATAAACTTGCAAACTCACAAAAGTAAATACTTACCGGCCGCCCCACATAATGATATCTTGCCACATAAGACGTCATGAAACATAGCTCTAACAAGTTGATCGTACATAATAACATCAGACAGGCCGTGTCTGAACGTTGTCAACAAAGGCAGTTGAGAACTGACGAAGCGAAAATGAGACTTACAAGGCTGTTGGCGATAAGAAATTATATGACCATAAATGGAGTACTGAAATCCGAGAAAAACTGAAGGTATACATAACAAAGTAGTATTTTTTAAGAATGACGGAGGATCAAATTGCTAATTAGTTAAATATTATAAATGAGAATGGAGGAGAGTGTTGGCCTTCGTAGGAGGATATGGCTAGATTAGATTCAATCAGCTTGAAATTAGATCAGACTTAAGCGGGTCAGTAGACCCTGTGCTGGTTATATTAAATTACTTTTCCCTGAAACCTGATGACATAGAAGCTTAAAATTTTGGTAGCTGTTTTATTTATATTGCAATAGGTGAGATTAGCATATAAAATAATAAATTTCACTCTTAACATATGATACCATGTTTCAATAAGAACTGGTCAAAGTAAAAATTGCGGGTTGGAACATTGTATTATAGACAGTAAGAATCATGTCAAAATTGTAAGATTAAGTTAATTTTTAATTTTTGACTGTGTAAAAAATATGAGTGTTGTGAAATAGTGCGAACGTATGCATAGGCATAGGACGAGTGCTGGTGTGCGCGTGTAAATAACTGTGTTACGAATTAACAATAAAAAACGAATTAAATTAAATAACGTTTATGTAAATGAAATGTCTTACATAAGACTTATACAAGATTGTGCATAAAAATAAGACCAATCTGGTAGTAATATTATAACGTGTCGGCTACGTTATAATCCAGGGAACCCGTGATAATTGACTCTGGCCAATTATACAGGCTGCCTACGTTGTAACAAACTGAAAAATCAAACACATCACTAACAATAATTATAACTACTCTAATTAAAGGAAACAAGGGGAGGGGATTTAGCTGATTTATGCACTCACTTTAGTATGTAACAAAGATGACATCCCTTTATTTACATATGATAGGTAACACATTACAAATAAAAATTTTACTTACTCAGAAATTGTAAAGGGGATTTCTGTCTTAAAAATGATCATACAGATAATGTAATTACCTCGGATCCGAGTCTCTTTAAACTAGTTAAGAAGTTTCAAATTTACTCTACTTGTTTAGACGATTACATTATTACTTGAATACCATTTGAAGAATGGTTTTATTTAGTTGAGCGATGTTTCAAAGTTACATCACAAGAGTTATGTTACAACGTATGATTTCAGAAATTACTGGTTACACCATTATAAAGCTTAATGCTTAGAGATTGTCTTTTAAAAGTCTTTTTCATTTATAATTACTTATATTTTAAATATACATAATTCACGGAAGACGAGCTTCCGCGTCACCTCTTAGTTAAATGTTATCTGTCCATGTCCTGCCGCGAGATTCTTCTGTACTCTCTTAGTCGTGGGTTGTCATCGGGGTAGTCTTTCCAGTGGATGTCCTCGGAGTCAATTAATGATGAAATGGATGTTATGGGGTCATCTAGCGTGAAGTCGTCCTGATCCTCGGCGGTAGTGTAAGTGCAGTTTAGGTCTTAGTCGTCACTATTCACAGTTATTCACATCACATATTTAATGGCACCGTAGTATTGGAGTTTACATATTCGTTTCACATTATGTTGGAATTACCCTTAACTTGAACCATATTTGATCGTTTATTTTAATTAACAGGAGATGTCACCTTATACGCTTATTTTTTTTCACATTTTTGTTTTTAAAAAATACTCACTACATCTAAGTTACTTATATCTAGATCTCCACACTTTTAGTGGAAGCTAACAATCAAATAAAATGAAAAAAATAAACTTTTTGTGCAGAGCCCCGCTTGGAGCTGTTTACAGTGTGAAAGCCGCATCATAAGTCCTACATTGTTACAACAGGAAAGTTGCAACGACGCGGAGTGAATACTCCACCATAATATAGTTCCAACTTTTAATTAGTAATACAGTCTTACAGTTCGACAAAATAAACAATCGAGACTTTGCTTGTCTACAGAATTTATTACAACTACTACTAGTGACTTTAAATTATTAATTATTTACATTATAGTTTACAGGTATTCCTTATTTAATGCCGGGTCGGTATGCAAGTTGGATCCGGAATACACAGGTCATAGCATGATAAATTTAATGAAGGGTTAACAGTTTTAATTAATTATTTTAGTTAAATTTTCTTTTTTTAATTCTCATTACTATTATGAGTTAGTTCAGGGGTATTTGGTTTAATAGTGCGATTTAATGGTTTTCACTAACTTCCCATTTTATATTTTTATTATTAAATTTTTTTCTGTTTTACAATTTAAATCGTCACAATATTTGTTAATAATATAAAGAACAAAATATATGAGTGTTTTCATAAAAAAGTTTTATCACCCACAAGTAAAGCAATAAAATTATATCGGTTATATTCGCACGTTTTACATTGCCCATATGCAATTTCTTACAAGTAGAATGTTATCTGGGCTGTAGCGTAAGGGTGAGGGAACGGTTTTGACCAATGAGATTGGCTAATATATCAGTTGATTTGATCCGTGACGAGATGCAAATCAGTCTACCGTAGAACACAGAAGAAGCAGACTCGCGACTCTAACGTGTAATCGTTAACTCTGATTCAGTGCAGTAGGTCTGTCATGAGTTACGAACACTAATAGTAAAGTGCGCGACTGAATAATCGAGTGCTAATTCGGTAACAGTTTCAAGATTGCCCGATTAGGTTTTTATGAACACATCAAGTTGCCGGAGCTATATAATTAAATAATAATTAATAAGTCATCATTGTCATAGAAGTACCCAACACGTACAACGACCCTGAGAGCTGAATCACAGAAGAAGAACCTGAAGAAGAACCACAGGAGGAGCGGCGTTATCGTGACGACTACCTGGAAGGAGCATCTGTAGACATTCATCAGGGAACGAGGAGAAACACCGCATCATTCATCTTATTCAGGAAAGTGAACCCATTTATATTAAACCTAAATAAACCAATAAAACAATTATAAACTAAAAAGACAGAGAAACTTACAGAAATTAAGATATATGTTATTAGAGTGTAGGAATTATTTGAAGTATAAACTTGGAAGATCAACAGAAATTGTTTATTAATTTTTATTTACAAAAGAAGTAGTAATTTATTTATTTAAACTGATCGATTACTTTATTTTATTTGTATTAAAAACTGTCTATTAATTTTGTTGTGCTAATATAAACTGTAGTAAATTCTGTGCAGCCTAAATTTAAGAAAATCTTTAATTAAAGTCAAACATTTACATATCTTGATATCGACTTATTTATTCTATGCGACCTTGTACATCGCAAATGTTTTATGTCTTGAGGCGGAATTGTTTAAATTTTATGTCTTCAACAAGAATTATTATTATTTTAATTTTATAACTATTTTTAAACATTTATATTGACAGAACACAAAGTTCTACAACACAAAGACAATACACCCCCCAGTTCTACAATTCTGCGTCAGTAGGTAGGCAGTGGTAACTTATATCAACTCTGAAAATATCAATAACATAAAAAGCATAGTTCGTGCTTGTGTTGAATAGTATGGGTTTTCATATAAAAGTGTTTAAATAGAAGAAGCTATTTAAGTAGGAGTGTTTAAGTAGAAGCTAACAAAAACTCAAATTCATTACCAAAACTATATTCACGCACAAAAATAAAACATACATTTAGCCATATTGTTGCCTTCAGAGCTGCCAAAATGTAAAACGAAATGCTCCCTTTTACAGAGTGAAAACCCCATCATTTTATGTTAAGCGTTTAGGAACATGTCCAATTGAAAGACATTCTGTACAGCGTTGTAATGATTTTACTAAGTGCAGACATACATTAGGTTGTTCATAAAATGTGTTTCTGAGTTTATAGGTACTGGTAACTGTAGGTTTATACCATTTTATTCAAAAAAGTCAACATATAATTAAAATGGTGAAAAAGTGAAAACTTATTATCTTTTACCTTCATACTTCCCTATCCATGTCATTTATATTTGGATGTAAATTAAAAACATAATTTCTACACTCTCACGAATTTAGGCACAAATTTCAAATTGAGTTTACTAAAATTTAGTGAATTTACTAGAATATTTTACACCAGTTTCTTTCTAGAATATATGTTTAAATATATATTTAAACATATATTCTAGAAAGAATATGTACGTTGTGTATTTTGTGTACAATCTATACATTCTATGAAGTTCACACGCGACCGTATACAATAAGATATTTGCGTGAGTAAAGACACGCGCGCGCGCACACACACACACAAATAATTGGCAATGATTGCCAATGCACACATTGGTTGTGCATTTATTTGCTTATTAGTATATTTACTTTTTCAACCTTGCAGGAAATTTTGGACCGTATTTTCATGAAACTAAGCAGTTGTAACCGACAAAATTTAGTGGTTTCTACACTCAAAGGGAGCACTTTCTACATCTACAGCACTAACGATTGATTCTGAATACACATATTTTATTACATTCTGTTTCCGCAGATGCAGCAGAACACTTCCGCAGATGTTACACGTTGTAATCATATGCCATACAACCCGAGGTCAAAATATTTTTTTTTAAATTTATTGTACAGCAACTCTGTGATACAAAAGCTCTAATAAAAAAGTAAATGTTTTAGAGGAGAAAAATGATTTACATTATTACTCACTTTAAATGAAGTGTAACAAAAAATATAATTTTTACAGACAAATGAGCATAATAAAAAAAAGTTGCGACCCAATCGTATAATACCCGGTCGGTTACGACCGAGGTGGAAATTGATTGAAACTGGTCGGTCACGACACCAATTCAGATCGAAAATATCGTTCTATGAGCTTCAGACATAGACTGCATATGTCAAGGGCGTGTGAAGACATGAAGACTCACGCCTGGACATAATGCGCTACGACAGTCTCCAGTGTCTATACACCGTTAACGAACAATCAACTTTCTCTTTCGTACAGTGAACTTTACGCTGTCGTAAGACGATGCGAATCGGTACTAACATTTTCATGTTATTATTATAATAATACAGAAATTACCGTTATAATTCTATTCACTCCTAGACTAACCTAACATAACCTAACCTAACCAAACCTAACTTCACATAAAGTAACAAAAATGTTGAAAGAAAGAGGTTACCCGCAGAAATGAAAAAGTTCCAGAACTGAAATCTCTGTTTCAGTAAGTAGTTATAAGTAGGTTTATAAGTAGGTTATGTAGTAGGTTATAAATAGTAGGTTATATAAATAGTAGGTTATAAGTAGTAGTAGTAGTAGTAGTAGTAGTAGTAGTAGTGGTAGTAGTATTAATATTAGTAGTAACTTTTTCCCGACAAGAGGGGAAATGCTACCTCCCATCAGGAAGCGTCGTGATTCCCGGTGTGTGGGCTTACACCTACTGAATTGTTACCTACTGTGTCCTAGCAAGAATCACCGTGGTATTAAGTTTCAGAGTGATTCACAGTGTTGTATTCCCTTGCATATTTAGGCCTTGTATTTATCGAGTATCGTAACTATTGAAGTGTCGTGACGGTCTCAATGTTTCTTCTTTCATAGGAGCTTCTCAATGTAAAGTGTTACTTCACTCCGGTTTTCCTGCTTGGTTAGCGTATTTTTAACGGTATTATGTAAGTTAATCTCGTGTTCAAGTTGATGGTCGGTCCATTTGTTGAATACAGAAAGAAGTATGCCATAGGTCTCCTTTTTCAATTTACATTATTGGGAATGTGGTGTAGCAGACCTACCCACATTATGAAGACAAGACTAATATTGTCCAATGTTCTGTAAGAAAGAATGTTAATGTTCAATTTTCCCATGTTTTCTATTTATAAGGAGTCCAATCTCTTGAATATTTTCATTGTCCATCTGCCTTTGGTTCCCTGTGACCATCGTTCGTGCTATTTCTACATTGCTATTATTGTTCCTATTCTTTATTCTGCAATCTGTCTATGACTAGTAATATAAGATAAGAAATGTTTCGTATCATAAATTAAGTATCTACGTTTACAATTCCTTTAGTAGCAAATTAATTCTACTAAAGGAAAAATTAAAACTACTTCGTTAGTGCAAGTTAATAATCTAGTTTGTATACAAACCTGTTCCTGGGAGGACCATATAATTTCAGAGTAACATGATTAAAACTTTTGAGTTATTAAACGATACTTTACTGGTAATATCAATGAATGTCTATGAAGAAATATATATATATATATATATATATATATACATATATAACTCGATAAGTCTCTTGTAGTATTGCATACTATTACATATACTATAACGGTACCACGTATTTAAACAGTTATAACGATACCAGGTGTAAACAGTTATAAAGATACCAGGTGTTTAAACAGTTATATAACGATACCAGGTGTAAACATAATAAGAATATTAAATTTATGAGTAGTTAAAATTTCATGTTTATTGTTTAACTCACATTATAAATAATAAAATATTGTTAATAATCTCCGATCAAGATATCACTCATTATTAAGTGTTTATCTCTTATGCTATACGATGTTACACACATTTAAAACACTCTTACATCTAGACATGTTAATAATCTTAATCTAGACATTTATTCAAATTGATTTAATAAAAGAAAAAATGTAAATATAATTAATTTTTATTTTTATTGAATTCATTTAAATCAGATCTGACCTCAGCTTGCACAGTCTATACCAATGTTTTTTAAAAATACATTTAAATTATATTAATTACTTTAGACTGGCATTTGTTTCGTATTCAACATTTAAATTATTCTTTTCTACAAAATGCAAATATCAAATCATTTCTATTATTTTTCTTTGATAAAAAAAATAAGTACTATCTCAAAATTAAACTCTTTTTTTTCTTCTATATTTATCTATTCTATATGCGATCGCTCATTCCTACGACTAAAACATTTACATAAGATTCTATTACATTATTTACCTAATTATAAACTTTTTTGTTTTAATTCATTGTCTCTTTATATAGTCTTTATGAGCTCTTTAAAAAAATCATTTATAAATGCATTATGCATGTCACCTAAAGTTTTGATGATCTTACGACTTATTGACGGGGTCCAGCGTTGTCCAGCGTTGGGTTACCGTTACTCCTGGCTGGGCGTGGTCCTGGATATGTCCAGAGTCCAGCGTCGTTCTCCAGCAGTGTGTGGTCCGTCCCAGAGAATTAATATAGGCTGCGAGGTGGATCTCGTACGGCTGTTAGGCGTCCAATAAGCATCTCCTAACGTCCAGCATCTCGCGTCGCTCTTGTAGCTTCTCTGTAGATACTCTTGCTGACTTAAACGGTCCCGGTACTCTACGTTTCCCATACTAGTGTAAACATAATTACTGAAAACGTTTTTATTCGTTCGTAGATGAGACTTTTAACACAATAAATCTGTTCTGCCGACGGACTGCGTGTCCGACTGCAACTGTGTCTTGAAATAAAGAGAAGGGCTTTCAGTCGAACCCTTAATTTATACCCTCTCGAGATTCCGCATTTGTTGGTTCCGAAATTGTCCTGTCGAGACCTGCAGATCACATGATAGCCCCCACTCCCGAACCTTTTCATATATTTGCAATTTCCTGCAAATTGCAATATTTTGTATGGAATTGAGATAGCACAAATCATAGATAATTTGATTAAGCACTCACTGTATTAATTTGAGCGTCTTAGTGTAATTTGCGTATTTTTGGCACACTTATTGCGTTATTGTGTGAACTGACTTCGCGTAGTGTGTACTACTAACGTTATTCTCTTACTGTGGATAACTATAAAATTTACACACACTTTGGTGCCATTTGTTTGTTTATACTCTAATTAGTTTTCACACAGTGAATTAAAATAATTATTTTAGTAATTAATTGGGGAGGGTAGCTAGGATTTCTGTCTGTACATGCATCACTAACACACACAAGATACACGCGTAACACACATACAATCGAGCAGGTGTTCCTTGCCTGTTGGAACAGGTTAATTTCTCCCCTAGTGTAACAATGAAACATTTTTATAATCCCAGACATGTCCATTTACCCCAAACTTATAATAATTTTTCAAATTTTACATTTATTTAAATCAATGCTCAGTACAGCATATGGCTGTATCGTTACAATACAGTATTAGGAAATATTATTTCTTCAGCAAGTAGTTGAAGAAATTATATTTGATAACATAACTAGCATTAAAGAGATATATTTGGACAAATGAAGGCTAAGGTAGTTTTAATCTATTCGTCATCATTAAAATTTAGATATTAAATAAATAGACACAAAGATACTGTAAAAGCCTAAATAGTCTAGTTAGTTCATCTTAAGGGTCATTTGAACAGTAGTGATTAGGTTGGGGAAACGAATTAAGTGTGGAATAATATCCCATATTAGAGGAAAAACTCAGTTCGCCGCCCAAACCACCAGGCGCTGTACATTTACCAATTAAGTCTACTTATCTGCTTGATTGGTTATAACACCCCGTGTTACACATTATATTGAGTATCGTTTTATTTCTTGATTTTGTAAATACAATATCTGTCTTGAAAGTCTCATAAAATTATACATCTATTTGGCATTATGTTTTCGGGAAGCTAATTTCTATTATGCCTGTACTTTCGCTATTAGATGTGCAACAAAGCAGTGGATAATAAGAAAAATCTGCATCTTTCTATATAATTTAATTGCTACATAAGCGTACTGACATTACGCAGCTGCTTGAGTCTATACGTGATTGAAAGTCGCATAGGTAAGAATATAATTTAGGTCCGCCTCTAAGCAGACTGAGAGACTTTAAGTTACATATATTCACAAGACGGTACTTTTTGTTTTGTTACACACTGCTTGCTGGAATCAATTCAACAAGCACGGTTTAAAAAAATAAGTTAAAATTAAGTTTTACGTAAGGTTTTGATAATTTCTTCCTGTTTTAAACTACAAAATGGGTCTATACTAACAGAAATTATTTCCCTGTCCGATAAATCGGACATGAGTAATTGAGTAAACAAGTTTTCAAAAAAGTCAAGTTTTATTTCAGTTTTAGACTGAATCAAGTGAATCAAGTTTAGTTAATGTTTTAGACTGAAATTTTGGCATACAAAATCCCCTCAATTTAAGTACGAGTTACAACGCAGAAACGGACATTAAAATGAATTCTATGATCCAATTTATTCTAAATAACTTTGTTTTCTTGTTTTCAACCTCATTTCCTTAGACTTCCTACTTTTCACGGTGGTAGGTGTCACAGAGCCAAATCCTGAGAGGCTAAAAGAGGTATACTCCTTATTCAACTCTGTAGAAGAACTGAGAAATTGTTACCGTTAATGCTTATGTCGCTTTTGTAACATGACATCTAAATACACGTGCCCGCGCGGACGCACAAATGAACACACGCGCTTGCGCTCAGAGTCTTTTATTGAAGCTATTGTTTTTGCTCCTATCTAAAATGTTGTTTACTAACTACCGTTAGTAAAACAGCCAACGCTACATGTGGCAAAACTATATGTCCAGTATAACCCGTCACAGGAATCAAATATATATCAGCTTTATTTAATAAAATATATATCTTTAAACTTTCCATTTATAAAACGATTATGGTAAACAATTTAACTAAAAAAAAAGGAAATTCATTTGACGTTTTGGAGGTGTATTAAAAAAATAAAAAAATTTGGATAACATCTCTTTATTTGAATTTCGCTTACAAAATTGTAGAAATGAAAGACTAAATGAGGGAAAATAATAATGTAATTATGAGGCAGTGTAAGGGCCATGAGGTCTATAACATCGTACAGTAACAATTGTAATTTCTACGAAGCAGACGTGTCCAGGGGAATGGACGGCTATTGTCGCGCGCGTGTGCGTGTGTGTGTAGTTACTGATGTCGCCGCGGGGAGAGAACGTTAGCATTGCCGAAATGTAGAGCGTGGGCAACGATCCGTAACTGTTGCTTTGCGTAAAGCTGAACTTTGTCGTTGCTACACGTACATGTTTGCGTACTTTGTTCCGTACGCAGTCTTGTATCTACGTCTCTGTCAATCTTGCATCGTGTGTTTGTGGATAGTTTTCCCTATAATTACACCTGTCAACACGAATAATCTTCCCGACTTTAAAATAGTCAATAATGATTATTTTTTTATCTAATAACTAACTGATGTTTAATACTAACGGTTTTAGTATACAATATTTTAAATAACTGTTAGCTTAATTAGTTTTTAAAACAAGGAAAGAGAATTAACTAAAATTTTATAAGGTGATGGCTGTGCGATTGTTGTTGTGTAGTTTTGAAACTTGGGTTCCGGCAAAAAAACTGCCTTAGTAGGATACAGGCATTGGAGATAAGATTTTTGCGATCTGTCAAAGTCTGCAAATGAAGAGATAGGCTCTAATTCGTAAACAGTTGAACGTTTTTAATGTACAAGATCGTAATGTAGAGAACAAAGAGAGATGGATAGTAAATCTGAACAGGATGCCAGATGTCAGGTTGCCTAAGGAAGTTTGCCAATACACGCCTGTTGGGCAACAAAGTATAGGAAGACCGAGGAAGCGTCGGTGAAGTGGATATATTCCTTTGGGACCGGAACAGGTAATTCGCCTTATCTCAGATAGGATAAGAATAAGATTATTAGTTTTGATGTAAGAAAAACGATTCTGACATTTAAATCTCGTACATAGCTCATATTTTTATGAAAAACAGGAATATCCTTTAGTAAAATATTAATAACATACTCTGATTTTGGTGAAGACATTTGAGTTGAGAAATTAGGTAGGCAACACTGAGCAAACAAACAATGTATTTTATCCTCGCAACAATCTGCCTGAAGACAGATTTGTAACACTTCGGTCTTGTTTGTTTTGTCTTGTAATATTGTTTGTTTTGTAACATTTATTTTCTGGCCCCATAGTAACGCCAAAGTGATGTTGAGGTCTTTTGACTCCAGTATAATTGACATAAACTCATTAATGTAGCGGGACGCTGACTTGGCAGCTTCAAAGTCGAGGGTGTGAACAAGAGCTTCTGAGGATTTTCGGTGTCTCGCCATTCGTAACAATTGCTGAAGTTTATAATCTCTGACGCCATCAGTAAATGTCTGCACCGCAAACATCATTCGAAAATCCTCTGGTGCTTCAAGATAGGCCAGTCTAATTAGTCTGTCGATGTTTTCTTCAAACTCCTGAAGACTCTCTCAGGAATGCTGTTGCCTTGCTCTCAACTGAGCATAGAATATACCGCGCAACTGTTTATCACCAAACCGTAATAAAGCTTAGAGCTTTTGACAATTTGTGTAGTTGTTCTAGCTACTAGGAAGCACTTTGTATATTAGCTCTGGAGCAGGATTTTTTAAAGCGAGAACAGCGGAAATTACTTTCCCTTTCTCCATCCATTTGCTTGCACATGCAGCGGCTTTAAGTTGCCGAATATACGTCGCTCAGTGAGTGCTTCCATCAAATGCTGAGTGGGACCTTGGCACGAACTTCCGAAATTCCAGGCAAAGTGATTTGCTCTAATGACTTGTTTTTTGTGTTTTTTATGTCATTACCATTTACCATTATGTCACGCATTTTTTCGCCACTCGAAACAAATTGTCTGACTAAGCCGGTCGCTGCTACTTATATAAATACCACAGAGGTTTTACAATAATTTTCCATACTCCTAGCGGCATGCCGACACAATATGCGTAGTTACAAGAGCTCGAACAGTCTGGAAGTTACGTGTATGCACTATCTTGATACAGACACTGTACGCGCTGAGCTAGTCGAGGAGTATATTGACGCTAGTCGTATATACATACTATATATACTAATACATAGCTAGTCGTATATTGACGCTCTCGAATTGTTTAGAGCGTCACGTAATTCTCGTAACAGTATGAACTCATACTACACATCATTTGCTTATGAACAATACTAGCACGTTTTACGTACGAAGACTAACAACACAAACCTGTGGTCTTGTATCACTTTGTCAGTTTGCATTTATCAGTCTTACAGCTACTACGGGAAGGAGGTTTTCCTTCCTCCAATAGACCCGTTAAGGTATCGCCTATAGTTAGCAATCTGTTCCTTAATCAAACATATCTCAAATAGAATGTTGTTATGTTATTATTACAGAATAAAATTATTTTCTGTTTTGAGATTTGTTATTCTATTATACGTTGTTAACAACATATTAAAACCCGTCATAACCAGTTTTAATTACAAAAAATTAATTTCTAAAATTTATCTGCTGCATTACTTATTAATCATGCTTTTTGATAAACAGGGTTTATTATTTGTAAACGTTTATAATTAGGAAAACTGAATACCTAATTGATGATACAATTTATGAAACTGTTATTACAATTCCTAATGCAATGTATACTGGAGTTAATTATTCTGTAGAAAATTATACACTCGTCTCGTGTACAGCTTCACGCTTGTGGATTCATGTATGCGGAACCACAAAACATTAAACGTATACTACGCTTGTATCTCCAAATGACACACATTTGCATGGTCAACAGCGTGGAAAATGTTACGGTCCAAAACGTCCGACGGTTACATACTTGAAAAAAGCGGAGTGCGCTTTAGTCACTCCAGCATACAATAATACAATACAATACAATAATACTAGCCACTATATTCAATCCCTCCTCAAATTATTTGTAACTCTGGGTTTTATACTGTATAACTTACGTGTAGTCTGTAGAGTGTGTTATAGGATTTTGACAATCCAGGAAGTCAAGGCCGCGACGCCGATGGTGTAAAACACAAAACGCACCACAGCGCTTTCTGTATACATAGAGTTATGTATTGCAACAGTACGTCTGCGTACGTTACTGTGCATTGTCGCAGTTAGTTAAAAGAAACTGTTAAATTAGAATAAATAATTAATATTGTAAATATTTTTAAAAAATGCGTATTGAAAGCTGTAAGGGGAACACCGAGTGTGCAGGACGGTACATGCAGATCACAGCACACTCAAGCTGAGACTGTGTACACTGTAATGTAAGTGTGAGTGTGTAAGCCAGTTGAATCCGGCATAGCGTCACCCCTGAATAAATGTGAATTGAATAAGTAATTTATTTAAATTTTGGTAAGTGCGCGTAAGATATGACAAAAACCATTACGCCATGTTATTAATAATATAAAGACGCGCACATGTCCAAAATCTAGTGCGAAACAAATAATAGGCCTACATATTAATGCAGTGTAAGTAAAAGTGAATAGAACCAAGAACAATTAAAGTATAGAAAAACTGTTAACAAACAATTATACATAAAAAAATTACCGATCATATGACATCGAGTAATAAACAAAAGACTTCGCATGTTGCGAATAAAATTAAAATAAGTACGAAAAATAAACGAATCTGTAAAGGGACGCTCGACAAACTATGACAATATAAATCATGCACACAATGGTTGAAACATGATTTTTGCGCCCGACAGTATAAATAAGAGGAGCACCCCTCATTCACTGGAACGCATCTGCAGCCGAAGACTATGCCCGACTGTGGAGCATCCAAGGTCGATATTCCAGCAGTACCGTACGAGTCATCTGAATGCTGAGTGGACCAGGAGGACTGGACGACAGACTCCAGGAGGATCAGACGACAACGGAGGATCGACACAGGACAGAGAACTCAGGATCATGACGAGGAATCACTGAGTATCACCGCACAGAAATAGGGTGACAAAAACCATTTTTACTCGTCAACCAACGAGTCATAAAAACATTAAAAAGAAAAGCGTAAAGAGACAACGATAAACTTTAATAGTGTAAATAATAATTGTAAAATCTAATTGGTTAAATTGTGGTAATTTATAATGATATTTAACATTGACGAAATTATTTTTGAAATTATAACGTAGCATAAATGTTTAAGTAATTCTAAAATTGATTGATATTTCATGAATACGATACTCATATGTAGGCAGACAAAGCAAAGTAGTAATAATATAAAACAAATATATAATTTAAAACGAAATACAATCTGAGCAAGTCGAGAGCACATTATATGTTATAAACATTTCTATTTATACATGTCAATTTATATCTTGTGTATTATATTTATGAATATGTGTGTAATGTTATTTCTGTAGTGACAATAATTGTTTGTATGATGAGCACACATAAAAGAAAAATATTATGCGAATAATGATGAAATTTTATTCGTAATTTTTAAAAATTTTATTTAATAAAATTTTGAATGATAAACTAAATACAGTAAAACATGAACAGGACAGTAAAATATGTGATGTATATGATCAAATTAACGCGAACACAAACAAAAAGTGTGAACTAGAAATACGACTTAATATACGGGTAATAGAGACTAAAATTGAAGAAACGTTGAAAACTTCTAAAGACTATTCTAGTGAAATAATTAATATTAAAGAAGATTATGAAATAATATCCAAACTATCTTACCATTTTCACAAAAATATCCAACTCGCTGTCTACACACAAAGTATTAAAACGATTGAAGAATTTTTAATACTTGTAACACAATCTGAAAACATCACTCGCGGTGAGAGTAAACAACAGAATTATCAACCACACAGTGATTATAATCACAACAGTAGCAATTATAAACCACAAGCCCAACACACGCAAAATAAATCATCCGTTAACATAGGTCACAAACCAGCGACTCAGAGCGTAGAATGCGTTCGTCAAGAGAAAGAGGGGGAAAGCAGTAATAGAGAAAAAGAACGTGGAAAAAGGAAGAGAGGTTATGCATGGCCTTCGTCTACAAAGAAATTCCCAAAACCATATGATCACCCGCTCAATGCGATGCAAACAAACAATAGCACAAAAAGAGGGTGTGAAACGGAAGCAAGTGAACTGGCAAGTTTTCAACAACAATGACTAAAAACACATAGACGGCAGTACACAATTACTAACATATTTCCTGCTGATATACGGGAAGAATTACTTTGCACGGACGAAGGTGTGAACCAAACAATTAAACAAGCACAATGTCCTACTGTTAATGTGTGTATAAATAACTGTAAGATTAAAATGTTAGTGGATACAGGTAGTCAACTATCGGTTTGAAACGCTACATGGATCCAACGAAACAAATATTATTTTAAAAATACACCAACATTACCTGTCATTAATATGAATATTACAACCGCTACAAATAAGCGAGAAAAAGTTAGACAGCAAACATAGGTAACAATCACACATGAGAATTTAGAATTAGAATGTCCAATAATTATTGTGAATAAACTAATATATGATGGTATTATAGAAATTGATTTATTGAATGTGCTAGATGCTAAAATCGATATCGTTAATAATACGATTAAATGTAATTATCAGGGTATTCAACAGAACATTAATATGAATGAAGCAGAGGACCATTATAAGGTAAGCGAGACACCTATTCTCTTATCTAAACCGAAAGTCCAATATGTACTAACTCAATACACAAGTCAAACTACCGACAAAATTTCTAAACAGGAAGAAAAACAGGTTAACGAACTAATTAATGAATATGAAGATATTTTCAGTGAAACACCGACGCAGACGACAGTCTACGAACATATTATAACTGTGACAGACCCAACAAAATTTGTCATGGGGACATACCCTATTCCAATGCGCTACGAGGAAGAAGCAGAAACGTAGATACGTCGCATGCTGAATAATAACGTGATTGAATGGTCTAACAGCAACTTCTTAAATCCTCTTGTAATAGTAAAGAAGAAAAACGGGGATATTCGTCTATGCCTGGACATGAGGAAGCTAAACAGTATTATAATGAAAGAGTATGACTGTGCGCCAACTGCGGACGAGTTGTTTACGAAGTGTGAAGGAGCACGCTACTTGACTAAGCTAGATCTACGTTCAGGTTTCTGGCAGATCCCAATCAGAGAGGAGGATAGAACGTTTACTGCGTTCCTGTATAAGAACAAGTGCTACTACCATAAAGTAGTTCCATTTGGATTGCGTATGAATTTGGCAGCTATTGTGAAATGTTTAGAAAGAACATTAGGCCTAGAGGTGGAACCTTATACGATGATCTTCGTGGATGATATTTTAGTGATCTCTAAGACATTCAAAGAGCATATCCAGAACCTGCGAACAGTATTCCATAAGTTTAGGCAAGCAAACATGTCCCTAAACCTAAACAAATGTGAATTCATTAAAACTTCCATCCAATTCCTAGGACACATCATCTCATCCTCAGGTATACAACCAGATCCCAGCAAGATAACCAGTATAACCAAATTTCCCATACCCAGAAATCTAAAAGGCCTACGTGCATTCTTAGGTCTAACTGGATATTACAGAAGATTTACGCCGTTATATGCAGAAAGGACTCAACCATTATTAGAGTTGACGGAGACACGAAGGAAATGGAGATGGGAGGAGAAGCAAGAAGAAGCCTTCGATAAATTGAAAATAATATTTTTAGAAAACATCATTCTACACCATCCTCAACGGAAAGGAAAATTTGTAATTTATTCTGATGCTAGTGATTACGCCGTGGGAAGTGTACTTTACCAGAAGAACTCCGAAGGAAAGCTAAGGGTCATCGCCTATGCGACCAGAGTTTTCAAAGGAGCAGAGCGGCACTACTTAACATGAGAGAAGGAAATACTCGCAATTGTCTACGCACTCAAACAATTTCGCTACTACATTTATGGTACTCATTTTGAAATACATACTGACCATCAAGTGTTGTCATTCCTACTAAAATGTAAAGTAACCAATTCTCGTTTAGAGTTTACGGCGAGCAGCCGCGGGGAGTGGTTGCGTATACCGGTTTATAAGTGAATTGTGTTGTGCTGTGAGATAACGTTTATTACTATCCACGTGAGTATAAACAGAGTACGCTGTACATAGTAGCCACGTGTGCAACATGATTATAAGGGCATAAAACTGGTAGAGTCTTGTGGAGTACACGCACGCGTGTCTCCAACGTTGACAATGCCTAATTCTATTCCAAGTAATCAATCACAGACCACTGAACAACAGAAACGTAGTTATGCCAATGCTACACAAAAACAAGTTTCCCCAACCAAGGATCAAGCCATAGTAATAGAGTCAATCGAAGGTATACCAATCAACGACTACATAATAGCGTTAGGAAAAATTATAGACCCAACCCATATTAGATATGCCTCCAAGATCTCAATGAACAGAGTCTGTATATATCTTTCAAGCAAAGAAATAGTTCAGAAAGTTACCGATCAAAAGACATCTATAACCTTAGGCAAAAACATACTTACAATTAAGCCTCTTCTAACCAAATAAAAGAGACTGATTTTAACAAATGTGTGTCCTGCTATTCCCCACAACGTCCTCGAGGACGAACTTAAGAAACACGATATACGGTTGGGATCGGCAACTTCATTTCTGGTAGCAGGTGTCTCTGAACCGGGCTTCTCCCACGTCATGAGCTTTCGAAGGCAAATTTACATTCACCCTGAAGACGTTTCTAAAGTACCTCCATCAATAAGAATTAATTATGAAGACACAGTTTACTGCATTTATCCCTCAACAGATATGATATCATGTTTTCTCTGCAAGCAATTAGGACATTTGGCAAAAAATTGTGACAAAAATGTACACAAGACAAACGAATTAGAAGCGGGACAGCATACTATTATAGCGATCGAAAAATTCAAAAATTTTTAATTTTCCTTCTCGACCAGTCTGTTCACACGCAGCTGTGGCAACGACTCCAAGAAAAGGCAATAAACAAAGTTAATTGGGAAGGGCGACAACCAACGCCAATATCAGACAATGGAAGTGTGTTCAGCACGATGTAACTAAAGGAACGACGACTCAAGTTGACAGGAGAGGATCCACTGAGAATTATGACACCAAAACAAACCGAACAATGTACTTGGGCTCATTCACACGTTTACACAGAATCGAAGCGAGGATTCATTTAAGGGTTTAGTTAAGAAACGAGATCACGACAAAAACGAGGAAAGGTCACAACGGATTGAAGAAGCGAATCACTCTATAGAAACGATGCGAGCAACAAATTGTGAATAGGAGCAACGAGGTTGCACAGCGGGATGTAAAGCTTAAGTAACATGCTGAGATTTTCGACGAGAAAGCGTGGTGGCTGCAGCAGCTGACACTTGACGAAAAATGGTTAATTGCCAGAACGCGGGGTTACAAACATGAGCAATACTCCCGGATGTTAGGGCAACCCTTGCTTAAAACTCTAGACAATAAGTTGACTGACAGGCGCGCAATGTCTTGCATTTCTCCGAACGAGAGTAACGCCTGAACAGTCGATTCAAAAGACATATCCAACCACCTATCAGAATAGAGTATTTTACGAAGAGAGCGAAGGAGAAGCCAGTTTCCATAGTAACCAAAAGAAGAACAAATCAGAGGGTAGAAGACTAGAAGACTTCGAAATAGTCGGAAAAGATTTCGAGGGAGGGTAGTTGTTCAGCCTATCATGGTGATCTTAGGCGTGGACAAGCTGGAGACCAAATTCTACTAGGGAGAGATTGATAAAAACTAATTGTCCGCCACAGAACGAGGCAGTCTTATAATAAATTTTGGGGCAGTCATATAGAAAATTTCGTCTCAGTCTTATAATATTTTCGATCAGTCTTATACAAAGTTTAGAGAGACACATAACTCTCGCGATCAGCCTTACAATGTTGCGGACAGTTTCATAATTTTATTAAGTGCAATAACAGTATCGAGAACAGTCACGTGAATTTTCGAACAGTGAATCAGTAAAGTGATCAGTCGCGAAATCTTGAAGTACGCGGAATGGAGAACGATAACGTAGACAGTATGCTTAGAAGTGAACTTTGTTGAACTTAGAATTTTAGAATCGTTTCGCGACCTAGTGAAACAATATAACGAACAACTATTTACGATGTGCATGAATGACACAGTAATGTTCATAATCTTCAATAATCGAGGCACATTTATCTAAAAGAACTATTCTATAACCACATGTTATTACCTAGTGTGCACATACAAAGAACCACGTTGAACACTTGAGTAAGCATTAACAACACAAACACAAAGTCCACACAACTGATTAATGATGGTTGTACGCGGGAACGAGTCGAATTGTACAGACAAGCCGTGAATAAACATAACACACCTATACTATTCTGTTGACGACGCGTGTGCATAAGTGAATAGCCAGTGAAAGTGATCTCATCATCATCATCCAATGAAGCACCGTCTTAAAAAAATCGTCACCACCTGGAATCTAGCACCGATGGAGTATAATGGATAAACACTTGTCAAGTAATACTTTATGATTTTAGTACCATAATTAAACTACTGTCCTGTCTCTTTCAAAGAATCTATGCCTGAGTAATTATAGTAAAAGTTATTAAAGGAAGGTTGCATTTAAGATATAATATAATCATGGTCAATTAAAGCTAATCCATTTGGGTGAATGAACGCATTAAATAAAGTAAATATTATTTGATTCTATTGTACGTATATTTCATATATGTTATATGTTTTTTCAGATAGAGATTAAGAAGGAACTTATATTTTGATATGTATATGTTTGATGTTCTGATGTATTTACAGGTACCAGGAATATATCTATTTGTGTTATTGAATACAAGTGTTTAAACGTATAATAAATTAGTACATAAGCAGATCAAATAATGCGTTCATCATTATCAGAAACCCTAATGCATAATCTACAAATCAATTAACTATTATAATTGCATAAATTATTGTGCATTGAGTGAACACACTTGAGAATTCTTGACTCTCATATTAGCACAGTTACATTGTAGTTAATGACGTTCCAATCATGGGACACAGATAATTAAAGTAAAAGACAAATTACAGTTATACGCTTTTTCTTTAGTAAACAACAAAAGATTACTTTATTATCACAGTGGTAAATTGGAACCAACGTAAAGCAAATGATAATTACAATATCAGTAATTAACAGTATAGTTAATGGCACTTCCATGTGGAGCCTAAGAAGGATATAATTCACAAATTAGATAATTACACATAATTATCATTGTATTAAAATGGCGACCACGCGTGGCACGAATCTCAATTAATTAATTGACCAGTAAACACTATTGATTATATTAAATTTAAAGTAATTTAATTTATGCAATTAATAAGATTTGCAAAAGATTACACTGTAGTAAATTGTCCCCAAAGAACGTGGGGCCCCACAACATAAATTACATTAAAATCACTAAATATGTACATGGTGCTACCAACACCATTGTACTATACTTAATAAAAGCATTCCGAATTACAATACCATACCGGAACAAAGTTGTCCCGCATTGAAAAATCCTGTAGAAACTGTTAACCCGTCATTAGAAACAAGTAAAAAAACTAAACACGAAGAGAAATTCCCTAGAAATACAACAAAACGTACGCTTTCATTAACAACATCAAGTGCTGAAGAAAATCCCGCCGAAAGTTGACCAGGTTGCCCAGAAAATAACATAATAACTAAAACTCGTAACAGGAAACAAAAACAAATAGTACCAACATCTTCTGATTGTGCAAGTCTTGATCCTCTAGACAATCAGCTTCAACCGCTAAAAAGCTTACTTACGAGTGAAAATAATCCATATATTCTAAACTACAATCAGCTCAAGACATTTCTCGAAAGAGCTAAGGAAAAATCTGACTTGCATGAATTAACACTTGAATTCACTGAGAACATCCCAGCATTAATTTCCTTACTCAAAGCCACTTACCAGCGTCTTACGGAAAGGAAAATCAAAAGCAATTGTACGAGAATTATAAACAAACTTTCAATAGGCATCAATAAGGAATCTGAAAGTGACGCATCGTTTTCAAGTGGTGATGAAACTACTCCCCCCACTTCAATTCTACAAAAAATCAACACTACTTCCCACACCTCATGAAACGGGTACTATCCACAAAAAGAAAACTTGGAACTGATTATCAAAACAATTTCTCCTGACGTTATCTGCCTACATGAAACCAATTTTAATGAGAGTTAACATGCAAAAATAAAAAATTACTAAGCTACTTTCAAAAACAGAACCAACTCTCAACACGCTAGTGGTGGAGTCACCACATATGTTAGCAGCAAACTCAGCAAAACAAACGTTGCAATAAATACTGATATTGAGGCGGTAGCTGTGTCTTTATTACTCCCTATCGGTTTGTAGACGATTTGTAATGTTTATTTACCAAACTGGTACAATTTCTCTGATAATGACATAATGGGTATCGTAAATCAACTAGCGAAACCTTTTCTGATAGTAGGGGATTTTAATAGTCATAGCTTTATCTGGTGTTCTTACAAAATAGATAAGCGCGGAAGGGTCATCGAGGAAATAATACAAAACACAAACCTTGTAATATTGAACAAGAAGCATTATATTCACTTAAATATGTCGTACAACAAATTTAGTTCGATTGACCTCGCACTTTGCAGCCCTACCATAGCCCATCTACTCAGCTGGACAGTCTCTTGTGATCTCTGTGGCAGTGATCACTTTCCTATTTTCTTGGAAATGCATCATAGAGGCCCTAGCCTAATTCGACAGCGTAAATGAAAATTCAGTAAAGTTAATTGGGAAAAATACCGAAACACAATCACGGAGCGCTTAAGCGCTCTTTGTGCACACGAACCAGAACATTTAACAGTTATCAACAAAGTTGAGATAATTACTAACTTACTACTGACTGCTGCTAATCAGAGTATTCCAAAAACAGACAATAAGGGTACCAAGTCTCGAGTTCCGTGGTGGAATGAAGAATGTAAGGTGGTCCATCGTTTAATGCGTAAATCTTATAATAGAAGGCATCCAACTTATGATAACCAGATAAAATACAAGCGATATAGAGCGAAGGCTCGTAGAACCTTCAAACAATGCAAGAGGGCGGCATGGATTTCATATGTTTCATCGATCACCAATCAGACACCGACCACCGGTGTGTGGAAGGAATTTAAGAATATAAAAGCCCTCACAGTATCGAACGGGACTATAAAGTACTAATTGCAGAAGACGGAAGACGGTAATTTCACAACCGGAAGACATTGCTAATATACATTAGCTGCAAATTTGTTAAAAACTCTTGCGACACTAACTACGACCCAGTTTTTCAAGAAATTAAAAAAACATCTATCATTTTGATAAATAAAATCACGCAAACAAGCGCAGTTACGGATCTCAAAATTAATCACTTTATTTCTCTAAAGGAGCTAAAAAATGTTCTGTCGAAATGTAGAAATTCTAGTCCAGGGCCAGACGGTATCCATAACATCTTTCTTAAAAATCTTCCTGAAACAGCACTGACATTCCTTATACGTTTGTTCAATGTTATATGGTGTTCCGAAACATTCCCTGATAAATGGAGGAAAGCTATAGTTATCCCACTCCTTAAGCTAAATAAAGATCATTGTAAACCTGAAAACTATCGTCCAATTGCTCTTACCTGTACTTTATGTAATTAATGGAAAAAATTATTAACAAAAGATTACAATGGTACTTGGAGAGTATTAAGTTCTTATCAGCGCATCAGAGCGGTTTTCGAAAAGCTCGATCTAGTTTAGATCACTTAATAAATATTGAAACAAATGTCTGCGAGGCCTTTATGAATAACGAACATCTTGTTGCCGTCTGCTTAGATCTGGAAAAAGCTTATGAACTGGTGTGGAAGGACCGAATTGTATACATTATGAAAAATGTTGGAGTTACGGGATATTTACTTAACTTTGTAATAAACTTCTTACAGCACAGAGAGATCCGGGTAAGAGTGAATGGCATATTATCAGATAAATATAAAATCTCAAACGGAGTGCCACAGGGTTTTGCACTTAGAGCCACTCTCTTTTTAATTGCCATTAACGAAATTTCTTCTGTCATATCAAAACCCATTCAAACATGTCCTTTTGCCGACGATTTAAGGCTTTTGTGCAAAGGAATCAACATCCAGTCCAGTAAGGACTGCATTCAGGAAACACTGAATAAATTAACTAACAGGGCGCAAAACACAGGTTTCAAATTTTCAGAATCTAAATCTGAATATATAATTTTTTCTCGCATCAGAAGAACGCATACAAAAAATAGAAAGTTATCACTTGGAACCAAAGAAATTAGACGATCAAATCAAATCAAAATAATATACCATCGCATATCGGAATTAAGGGTAACGAATGTCTGCTAAAGCTGCAAAAACTGATACGTCGAGTCAATATTGAACACAAACTATCCCACAATGACTTTAAAAAATATCTGCACTTAAAACTTCTGGAGCACTGGAATGATGAATGGCTTACGTCACCACCCGCCAAGCTCTTCTGAGTGAGGAAAAATATTTACGAGCAACCCTCACTTGTTACAGACTCCAGAAGAAACCAAGTAGTCATAACAAGACTCCGTATCGGCCACACTCTGCTAGCTCACAAGCACATCTTTACAAGTGAGCCTCCTGCTAGATGTAATCACTGTGGCACGGTTTTGTCAGGTTTCCATCTCGTTTCAGAGTGCCCTGCTCTTCAACATCTACGAAGCAAATTTAATATCCCTGCAGATGTGCGAGAAAGTTTAAATGACAAGACTGCAGCCGCCAACATACTTCTCTTCTTAAAGGAGATTAAGTTGTTAACAGCAACATAGGTACGAACTTAGAAAATTATAAGAACATTAAAAATGGTGTAATTAAGTTAATGGACTGATATGTTATTATGACTTATTGTTATATAGTTGTTACATTTTGTTACTTGGTGTTATATTTATTATATGTATACTTAGTTATATTTATTTATGTGTATGATGTGTACTTATTTTGCTTGTGTTGTGGGGGGTTAATATTTCTCATTTTGTTTTGCATCAGTTAAACTAATATTGTTATTTGTTAAATATTTTTATCTATCTCATTTGTTTACACTATTTGGTATTTAAACAAATATTTACTATATGTTAATATATCTGTTTAAAAATCTGTACAAATTCATTTTTGTGGTCGCTAATGACCGTTGCTGTTGCAGCGACCTTATAAATAAATATAAAAAAAAATATAATTCTCGTTTACTGAGATGGATTTTAGCCATTGGAAAGTACTCATTCACTACTAAGTACTGCAAAAGAAAAGATAATAGCGTTGCAGATATATTCAGCCGATATGTTACAGAAGAACGCGAGGAAATCTACGATAAAGATGATATAAGAAGTGTTATTATTATTTTAAAAACACACCATACACCTTTTCTCGTTATAATATATAACTCTGTATATGCAGGTTATTACAGTAACAAAATTATAAGATACTGTGTAATCTTAAACTATTTGGAGAGTGCAAAACTTAAATGTAATTCGTAATTTATAGTTTTTTAATTTACTAACCACTATATAAGCGTTGTAATCCGAATAGTTAATTTACAATTAAGCCATCATCGGGCTGAAACTTACTACGTAAAGTTCAAGACAAAAAGATTTAATTGTAAAGTCACTAACACTTCATTACAAATAAATATAAAATGTCATGAGATTTTATTTTATTTTAATGTCATGTCACTAGTAAAATATATTATTTTCATTAAGTTGAAAAACATTTTACGGGTTGTTAGACCGTGGTCCATCGTCTGTGTTCACAGACGATTCGGCCTGACTATCGGCAGCCATCTTCAGTATTGGAAGCCAATATCACGGTGTCCACCATTCATCCCAGAGGTAGAGAACTGTGGTTTTGCCTAAGAAGGTGCACCTACATAGATTTTCCTGGCAGTACGATCTGAGCTGGAGAGCAGCATCAACCTATCGGCTTCAAGTGTTGTCTGATTGGGTTGGGAGCACAGCATGCCAAATTCTATTCAGTAGGAGGCTTTCGCCCCTTCGATCTGCGCTTTGCTTCCTCTTCGACGGAACCATATTTGAAGGTCTCTACGGACTCCTTGTGCAGCCGAGGGTAGTAGGCACGCTATATAGTTAGAAATTCTATATTATTTTGTGTAAATGTAGGCTGTATTAGGCCACTGAACAAAAATGTAACAACCTTAAACAGATATTAATTAATTTATCTTTTCGTTTTGGATAGATTAATTCCTGTTTGAAGCACTAACGTTTCAAGGGTCGCATGAACAGATGAACTACGTTGTTTGTAGAGATTTGTTATTCAGCCTTGTGTAGAACGATTTCCCGCCAGAGAGGGTGATGACGATTGTACCGTTGCACAAAAAGCCGAATGGCTCATCAAGTAATAAGATGGTGAGCCCTGATGCAGCGCAGCCGTCAAAGTGATGCACGTGATGAAGTCAACGTTCCCCTCTCCAATATTTACATTTTGTAGCTCTTTTGTTAATACATATTTCTTATGTCCTGAAACTTTTTCGTTTAATATTAAGTTTGTTTCTAGTGTATAAATTTCTTACGTAGGTATTCACTTTCTGGTGTCTGAAGTTAACAGCCTCATGAACGTTGTTATATATTAGTTTATTGTTTTCCGTTTTAAAATCGATCGTGTTTAAACCAATTATGTTCCTTTGTCGGTTTGTTATATAACACACTGTTAGGATACTGTAGGCACTACAAAGCGAAAAAATAGGCCTATAATAACCGGTAACTCTCCGAACAAACTTAAAAGTACAATAGGCAAAATAGGGTAGAGTATTGTGTCCAGTAAAATTCACTACTAGTTTATAAAATAAAAACGAGTAAGTGGGATTTTACATAAAATAAAAGTATGGATATTGAATGCTTTCTTCTCCCCTCAAGCATTAGGAGTAGAGGGAAAGTGAGTGTTAGAAAACAATGGCGATGACGTCACAGAGAGGCACTGGTAGCTGGCTTCCGCGGTGTGAAAACAATTGGTTGGGGAACCCCCAGTTGAAAACACTACCGGGTTCCAGTTCATGACGTCATAGAGGCACTGGCAGCTGGTGTCCGAGCTGTCCATGTGACGTCACTGTTTTGTGTGTGTGTGTGTGTATGTGTGTGTATGTGTGACTGAAACACTTCCGTGTTCCAGTTCATAACGTCATACAGAGGCTCAAGTCGCTGGCGTCCGCATGGCTAAAACCTGTTTCAAGACGTCACGGAGGCCGTGGTTTCTGCATGTCCAAAATTTGGTAGCCGAAAACAATGTGTAGCGGATGGGGGTACCCGGAATTCGGCGGTTGCCCGGACGCGCAGAGGCTATGTCATCGGGTACCGTTACTCGAAATTTTGGGGGCATCGGGTACCGTTATCCGAAATGTTTAAATCAACGGATGGGGGTACCCGAAATTTGTGGGTACGCCCACATGACGCATGTATAAAACACTGGTTATGACGAAACAGGAGGCTGGGTGGATATGCAAGCTGGTTCGACGATTACGTGATGTCTGAAATTTGACACCCGAAATGTTTAGAACAACGGATGGGGGTACCCCGAAATTTTTGATGTCCAATATTTGACAACCGAAATGTTTAAAACAACGGATGGGGGGGTACCTGAAATCTCTTGGTGTCCGAAAGTTAACACCCGAAATGTTTAAATCAACGGATGGGGGTACCCGACATGACGCATGTGCTCGACTGCGAGGCGAGACAGTTGGTTTCCGCAAAAAATAAATTATGGCCCCTCCGGGATTTGAACCCGGGACCTCCGGTACTCCAAACCGGCATGCATCCACTACACCAAGGGGCCGTTGTCGTTTAACTGTAATTATTTTTGTACTTATACTTCTCGTCTCTTACTTGCAACTATGAGGTGGACGAGTGATATCTACTGTTGTCCTATGTGTAAAACCATAAAAGCACAATATAAGTTTATTTATTATTAAAAATAAATAATCATTTTTTATACTTTTATTTTTTACCTCTCATCCTCTTCCTAGCGGCCAGAGGCGAATGAGAGACCGCTACGCTTTTTTTAACGTGGTTTCCCCAACTTTACAGATTCGTAAAGCAGGCCTACTCCACGTTATCTATCGCTGTACTATTAACTAATACAGTGGTAGATAATGATAAGATACACTATGCAATGCTAAGTCAATGTATAAAAGCAGTACATATATTTTTTATTTATTTACTTTATTTTAATTTTTTTATTTTTTTATCGGGTGTATATGTTGTTCATACATGATGCGTATTCACATTTGCTGTACCGTAATGAGTAATTTTCACACCCATACTGGTCCTTGACGAGTTTACAGGTATATCTACCGTGCCAGTGACCCGTCTCGAACTACCAGGACTACGTTTATGAGTATTTCTACCGCGACAGTGACGTAGTCAAGGTTAACACTCACGCACACACTACGGTACCTAATTCTACGTTTATGGACATTTCTGTCACGTAGCATTCACACTAACACCATGATGAAAACATGTTCACAACCGACTATATTTTATTTCGTTGCCGCAACCATTCTGCATAAAACAAAGCTTTGCGCAATGCGCAGTGTAAGGGGGAGTGGTAACGGGTTGACGATGAGGAACAGGACATTGTATGATGGGTACAAAGGATCTAGGAACTACAGGTGCTTGAATATCGTTTAAGTCAATCACCTCACCATGGTGATACAACTGTCGTAAGAAATTTGCCTTCTCAAACCCTTTTGTATAGACAACAGAACTGTCTGAAAAAAAGTCTGCAACGATGCGTACCATATTCTTGTACGGCACATTACCATCGTTCCACCGAATTCTGTGATAATGTGTTTCCAACCAGTCATTGATTTTTTGAAATTTCAGGTGCAGTCGTGCACGTTCGTATGGTGGAGCGAACAACACGATAACAAAACGTCCGGTTGTTATATCAACTGCAACGAACTCTTTGATTACATATTCATTTTTGTCACCACGAAACGCTTCAAACTCGGCAATAACCGTCCTATTCAAGTTCATTTTTCCGAGTGACACTTGTTCGCATCGAATACGTTAATTTTTTCAAATTCCCCCTCTACTTTTCCTTCCAATACCAGTTCATCGTAAAGACGATCAAATGTTAGCTGTTGGTCATGACGACTGCTTTCCAATCGAAAAAACGAGGGGAAAAAGAAGGATGGTGGTACATAACACCCCTTGGCTACTACCTGATTAATGTACGACTTGAAGTGATCTTGATCATAAAACAAGCGAACAAGATATTTCTTTAGTACTGTTAATAAACAACCAAAACGGATCCTCTCGGGTTCTGTGAAAACAAATTTTTCGGTCTTACTACCTTTAATCCGAACAAACGTTTTCCCAAAGTTACGACTGATCATCACACTCTTCTTCTTTTCACGGTTTTCACCTTCTTCGTACAATAACATACTGGATAGTAGCTGTTCACGAAAGATCAACAAGTAATTCCACTCAGAAAAGTCAAGTAATATACGTTTCTTTTTTCCGTTTGTAAACAAAACACCCGGTTCATAGTTGAGTTCGTTAAACAGTCCGACGGTAACGAACTTAGTGTAAGAGTTAATAGGATATGCAAGAGATAAGTAAACGTTATACTCACAATGCCTGCCGCTGCTGCTGGCGCCGCTACCACAGTCACCTTCCATCGTTGAGACGGACTTATCTTGTTACAAGCTAGAGATCGCTAATACCTATCTTTATAAACTGGTAGAGGGGAGAACAAGTTTTTTATGACAAACGATGAACAGTATTCGACAACGCTGTGTACTGTACTATCCTATCGTGAATAATCAAAGCGTAAGCGGTGGTTTTATCTGGAAAATTGTTACTGGATTCAAATTCTAAACGCACATCAACGGCAGACGACTTGATTGGTTCTTCTTGTCTGGAACAATCGATGACAAACAACGGTGCTTTCGTTATAAATTCATTAGGTGTCAAAAGAGGCGTTCTGTTGCGACGGTCGTAGTATGATGTTTGAAAACGTGTATACATGTCGTAGAACAGTGCGTAACGTTTTTTTTCGATATCCTGGTTCAGGTTATCGTACGGATAGTATTTATCGTTCAGAAATAGCTTGACATTCGTTAAATTGCAGTGATCAAATTCCGACGCGTTTTTCGCTATATTGTTCTTTCTGTCCGTCTGAAATATCAGTATCACATACCGTGGTTTTTCCAACTGTGATGATGTCTTCAAGGTCCACGAATGTCGATTTGTCGTCGGTAGAACGGGATACTCGTGCAATTCCCAACTGCGGAACGGCATCACCAGTTCATGATCCTCCTCGATATGCTCCAATAGCGGTATTCGGTACTTGTTTGACACGCGCACATAGGGCATCTTCCAGTGTACTTTGTTTATTACGAGATTACCGTTTGCAGTTGCACCTGATTCTTTTAGCACCATTGCGTTCTGATCGGTAGAGGTACGCAACAGAATCAATTCTTGCTTAACGTTCAGCATGATGCGTGTATAGTCTTCGTTGAAACCGAGTAGCATTTTTAACGGAAGACAAAACGTAAAATCACCGGTACTCTCGTGTACTGTCAACGACTCGTCGGTTGTCGTCACCCATCCTGCATTGATTAGATGCTTTCTTTCATGCTCATTGCTCGATAGTAACAATTTCACAGTGCTCGTAATTCCAACGTTTTTCGTACGATCTACTTCCACACCGCACACTTCGTAACGGATCTCCTCAAACAAGAAAGCCATTGCATTGTTGATTAATTTCACGTTCAACGCTGTTTCGGTAGCGTTAACCTTGGTCAATGTTCCTTCGATGTACAGAAAACTCTCCGCCGGTAAAGTGAAAACATCCTGTTGTTGGATGGGTATACGTATTTCATCGTTGTTACCGTATCGGGTGGAAGCATACGGTGCGTGCGTACGATATTCGAACTCAACGATTCTGTTATCGAAAGCCGCTCCTCGTTCGATAGCTAGAATTTCACCCGACATTATTTTAATCGTATAATTTGAATCCAAGTGAAAGTAAGAAACGCTTGTTCCTTGATGTCAATCGCTTCAACGTTGAACACCGACTACCATGTTTCTTTCGTACACACTCCCTTTTTACAGGTGACGTTTGTCCGAAATACAATCCCATATTTTCAGATGCAGTCGTATCGTGATAACTTCACCGCGAAAATCGACTAAATCCCCGTCCTGATCAACGAGAGACAAAATTATGTTGTCAACGCGTTGTACGTTTACCGGTAAGTATATTACGTTTGTCGGTGTTTCAACTATTTTGAAACCTGGTGCCACGGTCGGATAAAACGAATGCAACGTGTGCTGGTCCTGGCCGTCCTTGTACGCACCCTGTACGATATTACTCCGTACGTGAACGGTGTTAACTTTGATTATGTCGACGGGTACGTTCGACTCGTGTGTTATATACGCTTCCAGCTGCTGATTCTCCTTAAATCCCAACATACTTGCAATGGTATTCGGTGTATGCGAAAAGTCAATGACATGCTTACAGTAAATTTCACACTTTAATGTGTTGTTGTTTGGACGTAAACTGATTGTTCTCTCGCCTAACTGTTTCTGCAGATACGTTTCGATATCACTGATTTCGTAGGTGCCGGTAGGCAACTTGATGACGGACCACTGATCCTTGGAAATTTTTACTGGAAATGCATTATTTTTTCCTTCAGTAACGTTTGGTATTGAATTATACGATGTAATATCCAATAGTCCAACGTACCATTCACCGTATAACTCGAGAGGTGGGAAAAAGTTACACACGAGATTCGCAGCGTCGGTACCCGTCACGGTAAACGTTAACGACGACATGCTGAAGTTTACTGATCAGAAGACGATAAAAAGTCTAAACATAAATGACCGCAGATGACCGTGTTAGGAGGTTGCTTCCGTTCATAGTTGTAACGAACGTCGGTTGTATCACCAAAATATTGCATCAGCTCGAGAGGTGGACGTAAATTACCGAACCCGTCAAAATAGTGTACTCGATTTCCACGCTTCTTGTAACATACCCAGTGGGTTCCCGGTCCGCTCTCGTCGTCCAAATTTACGATGACGCTTTCGTTCTTCCACGGCGCTGTATCCGGTAATGCGTTACGCATGTAAACACCTCTAAAATACGGTATGTTTAGCTTTTTTGCGTATACACGTAATTCATCTTCGGACAACGGGCGGAGCGGTATGTGAATTAGTTTTTTCGGTACGGACGTAGATACAATCCGGACGCAGTTCTCTTCTTTTTCCTAGCGGTTCGGACAGTTCTCTTCCTCCTCTTCTTCATCCCACCACCAGCACCACGACCACGACTACTCACATTCTTTTTATTTTTACGACGTCGACCGCTTCCTATTGCTGATTTTCCTTTCATAGTCGCTGCAACTGCTGTCGCATAAGCTCGTTCGCTAATACCCGAATCCAACGCCTTTACCCATCCCCACGCTTTTTCCGCGAGTTTACGATCTGCAATACGTCTACTTTCGTTGTCTTTGTATTGAGCGTAAGCGATGTCGTGTGCGCGACAGGCTTCGTCTAATTGGTTGGTTCCGCGATCACCACGCGCTAATCTTTCTTCAAGTTTCGTGCCCGGTCCACAGAATCTGTAACCCGGCAGATGTAATTCGACAGGTAGTGCGTCCACCGCTCGATTGATAACTGACGAAACAACGGACGGTACAACGTTTTTAAGCACGTTTCCGACGCCCCACCCCTTTTTCCTCTTAACGTTGTTGTTCATCGTAAACCGATCTCCAGCCTTTCTCTTCTGTGTTTTTATCGTATTCATCTATTAACCTTTTTATTTCCTTCGTCTCGAGTGTCCACTCGTCTTCTGAACTACGTGGCTTAGACAATTTCAATAAGTAGTAATCCAGTTGATACTGAAATGTTTTAACGACCTTATACATCTCGCTCTTTACGTATCGTCTCACGTCATTTAATTGTTGTAAGTTAACAGCATCGCTCTCTGCAAAACCATCCGCTACGTCTGATATTCTCTTTTCCGCTGCTTTGAAAACACCATCTTCGCCCAAGCTAACGGTGTTCTGCAACATGTATTTTACGTTAACCGCGTCATCTGCAAAAATCGGTGAACTCACTCCTGACAACCAGCTCTGCCCAAACAAATAGCTGTTCGATACTTTTTTAATGACGTTCGAGTCTACGTAGTTTTTGTTGACCGCATCGGTCGCTAGTTCCGGACTTCGAACGTTGATTACCCATCGATCTCGTGCATCGATGACCTCACCTCTCTCTTGACTCGAGTGTTGTATACAGTTGTCATCAACGTAATATTTGTTGACTACGTCTTTAACGTCTACAGGAGTATCAACATTTTTCAATCTACACCCTTTAACGTCCACGCTTTTACGTTCATCATCGAGTAGCAGACAATGTGTTTGCATATAAGTCAGGGATACAGCATCCTTTCCTGCATCCGGTTCGTTCAGATTGCGGATCTTTTTGTTTTCAACATCTATATGCCCATCATTCGTAATCTTAAATCCTACAGTATCGCGTAATTGTCTTTTTGTTTCACGTCGCACGCTCACGGCGCTTTGATGTCTCCCGAACTTGTCCACAACCATTGTACGACTGCACGCTACAAATGATGTGCTAACCGTTTTAAGTAACGACACTGTGGTGACCATCGCGTGTGTAACACAATCGGATCGTCACCCTCTTTCCAACGAAAGATTTCTATACCGCAAAATGAACATCGAACCCTGTCAATTTCATTTGTGTAATGAAAGCCTGCGGCAACCATAGCTGTCGGACTGATGAAATACACAGGCCATGATGTAAAGGTTTTCAGTCTCTCGTTTTCGACTTCAAAGTCAGGTGTCAAATCTAATCCGCACATGTCGACAGTGTTGACAACAATGAGTTGTTACACCGACGTTCATAAAATGTATACGATAATGTTGGCTTCACGTAATTCCTCTACTACTGAGATGATTTCGTTGTCGTGTCCGGTGTGACCGGTGCGTTTTAAACTTACCAGCAGTCTCAACCGTTCAACCAGTTCGTTGGGATCGTCCAGTGTACGTAATCGATACCACGTCCGCTGCGTGGTGGGAACAATCGAGCGATTATCTCTCTGTACTTTAAACCTTTGTTTGTATTTACTTTAGCACCGGGTAAATAATAACGTTTATAAGCGTTAGTGTCCGACAGTATAGACTTGTACGCTGCTAAATCGTTTTCATCGTAGACGCTCTTGTCGGGTTCTTTCATAAACATAAGTTCGTAGAGGCCCGGTGTGCCTCTGTATCGTTTTCCAGCTATGTAGAAGCTATCGTCTTGATTGATCTCTAACACCGAATTGCCTACCATCCATTTGTCTTCAACGTTACGAATACCGTACGTATGATCCATCTTCTTATCTCGATCATCAGACAACGCGAGCAGTAAGTATTTCCTCGCGAGCGGACCTTCGACAGGCTGTTCAACGTATTCTTGTGCTTCGTGTCGACCTTCGGGTGTTGTTAAAAACTCTTCAAGAGTTACGTTCGGTGTTTCGACATCAGGCGTTTGTGCCAACACTTCCGTTCTGAGGAAACGAGGTTGTGATGGTGTTTTCGTCTCAACAGCTGCCTTCGTATCTTCATCTTCAACTTTTATTTTATTTTTTTTATTTTATCACTGGAGTCATTCAACTTTTCCGAAATCTGGGTTAACGGTTCCAAAAGAGGTTTGTACTTTCTCGTTAACGCTTCATCGCTCTCTCTGATGTCATGTTTCAACGCGCGATACTTTTGTCTTATGTTATCGCTAATTGCATCGATTTCATGTGTCAATTGCTTGTCATCCATCTTGACACTGATGACTTTCTCGCACAGACTATTCTATTTATGTATAAAACGATCGAAATCCACTCTGTATCTACCCGCGTTTATCGGTGAGTCCTTGTTGATGACTATGAATCCGTAACGATCCTTCCACGCTTCGGCGCACATCGCTTTGAACTCTTCGTATTTCATATCTGTGTTAACGTGATCGTTGTAAACGTGACGTAAATTGAGATCATCTTGTCTGAACAAAACCAAGAAATTGGCGTTATCACGCACCAGTTGCTTTGGCACCAGACTGTACGTCTGACAAAGGTACAAAGTGTCCACACCGCTATGCCGTCCCATAGCGAAATATTTTCGTATGTTATTCTGCCGTTCACATACCACATCATCGAACAACATGATTGAATTAGATACAATTTCGTGCGGAGGTGGTACTTCATCGTTTTCACTGTATGTGAAGTACATCATTCCTTCGTCAGCGAGAGCATTAAAAACGTCTTCCAACATACGATATTTTGGTTGAAATAACGATTTGGAGAACACGTACAGGTTCTGAAATCGCAGTCCGTTTGAATCGAATAACATGTTAAAGGCAACGTTTGACTTCCCGCTACATGACCCGCCGCACACGATACATCGAACTGTGTTCGGAAACAGTGGACTGTGTTTATTATATGCAACTTCACCGTTGTACTTAGCAGAGTCTACGTTCTTAACATTTAACTTTAACGATTGTTGTTCAATCTTCATCTTAACTCGTTTACGTTCGGTTAAATACTGTGGTAATGTTATTATATCAGATCTTTTTTATGTATCCACGAATCGTGTTTACCGTCAAAGCCGAGCCAGCGCACTCGCACGCGATCACCTTTACGTTGTAATATTTTCTCAACGAGATACACATCACCAACGCTGGTTTTACTCAATTCTTGTTCATAAAACCCACCTTCCACAACGTCACCCGTGTGATCTTTCAACAAGTACGTAACCGGTACGGTTGGCTGAACTCTGTGCACTATATATATCTCGTTCGTCCAGTTTGGTGTATAACCTTTAGCGAATGTGATTTTGTATTTACTGATACGCACTCGATCGCCTATTTTAAACTTATGTTTCTTGCTCACTTTCCGCGGTACGGTATTTTTTCTTATTCGTTCCAACACAATTTGCTCGTTGCTCTTGTCGACTTGTCGCGGCTTCATCTCTATAGTTCTATGCACTCTGTCGTTGTATTCCATCACCAGTTTAGGCAAAAGCGACAACCACCGATAATGGCCTTGCTCGCTGAACGCGCGGTACATGTTCGTTTTCAACGTACGATTAAATCGCACTACGATGGACGCTTTCTTCTCGCTATACGTTGAATAGTGTTTGACGTTGAATCTCTTTAGTAAAGCTTGTATGGTAGTGTTAAAGTACTCTTTCCCCTTATCCGTTTGCAGGTATTTCATTTTATTTTTTACAATTATTGGCTCGAGAGCATGTGCTACTTCAACACCCGATTTAGTTTTTAAGGGACTCGCATATGCATACTTGCTAAATGCGTTTATTACCGTCATTAGATATTTGTACCCCTTGTTCAACTTGGCATGCGGTATCATTTCCACCAAATCCGCTTGGTAGAGATCGTGTAACCCCTTCACCTCCACCGCACGTCTGGGAAAGTTCCTTCTCACCGGTCTGTGCAATTCTTTTGCAATAGTTTTGCGTACATTTTCCATATCGCCACCCGAAACGCGAATCGCAAAATTTTGGTACGAGATATACCGTTACGTTTTCACTAAACCTCACCGACTTCATCGTCGTTACTGACAGTGTGTTGCTCCTGCAAGCGAGTCTTATATCAACGTATATCAAACGCATAATTTATAACGGATTTTCTCGCTTGCTGAATTATCTCGCGTCTGGGTTGACAGAGTTTATAATGACCGTACGCCAGTGTTGTTTCACCGTCATCCAAGACATATCGTTTGTCATCGTACGGTGACAGCGATAATTTTGTAAGCTTTCTTGTGTATATGTTATGTTTTTCGCTTTGGATAGTCTGCGCCGTAGTATAAGTTTGAGAAGTGGTCTTTACACATTGTTTATAAAGTTGATGTTTCAACTGTGTAGCTATCGCGGAACGTGGCACACCTTTCGCTACCTTTTTCTCTTTATCGTTTGCCGTAACGAATGAATAACATTTTGCGCGCAACCCGACAAATTCAAGTATCGGTATTCCATTTGTTTCGTCTTTAAAAGTACCCAACTTTTTCTTGTTTGTTTCACTATAGCACGGATGTGCCTTAGGGTACTCCGACGTGTCAAAGAGTTCGAGATGCTCCTCCATGTCTTTGTACATATCGTCGGTGCGAACGTCGTACAACAGAGAGTCAGTGTCCGTCATACATAGACGTGCACGTGACCCGTACGTATTCATCGTGAATCCGTAATGGAACCGATACATAATCAGCTTACTAATATCCAATACACTGAACCCAACGTACAAAGGTCGGTTCAGTGTAATGGATATTTTTTTCATCGTGAGACCTACCAGGTCCTCGTTATAGATGAAAAAGTGTTGTAGCCTGGGGTTAGCGGTTAGTTTGTGAAGTTTCTTCTCGTTTGGAACTAACTTGAAATCGATTCGCTTCCGTACGTTTTCCAACGATTTTCCGTACGGTGCGTTATTCATTAACTTAAAAAAGTCTTTTTCAAAGGTGTTTCTGGCTTCCTTTCGTCGCTCCGTATTAAAATCGATGAAAGGTTTCAACCATAGGCACTGTGTGAATGCTAACACACGGTGAATCGCTTTCAACTCCATTCCTAGTTCGAGGTAGAGTTTCAATGTTCTGTAATGAACAATGTATTTTGTCTTGTCCTCGAGGGACGTTATCAGTTTCTCTACCTTACCGTTACTACACACAAAGTCTTTTAACAGCTTCATGCGATAGCAGTACGGTGAAAGCATACTGTCCGTAATAGTACGCTTTTCAGGTGCTAAAGGGTAGTCACTGTGTAAGTCGTGTAGGTAATGTGGATACCCCAGATCGACTTCCGGGATATAACCGGTGTCACCATCGTCGCGTAACGTGTGCACGTTCAACGTATCGATCACTGTACATTCCAACCATCGAAAACCGGACAGTGGTAAAGGCTGTGTCATAGCCGTTCCGTACAGGTTGGTACAATCGAGGTAAAGTAAATAGTTATGCGGCTTGCTTGCGTCATAATCGGGAATGTACGGGTTGTTGGCCTTGGCGTACCTATTAGAAATTGCTGCTAAGCCGCCACGGATACCTCTTTCGATGTACAGGTGTACGTCTATATCGCGGAGTAACTCTAACCTAACTCCTGTCATTTTCAGCATCGCGTTCCACGCTAAACCGGCGGTGGTAAAAACGTTACACGGATCGAGTTCGTAGTACTGTAGGCTCATCTTTCGAAAGTTTTCAAATACATCAGCAAGCAGTAGTACATCCGTTTTTAAATAAAGGTCATGATAATCACCGAACGTTTGCATGTCGAAAGCCGACCAAACCGCTCGAGCGTGCGCGTAATCTTCTTCGTCTATATCCGACTCTGTCAACCCGTTGTAAAAATGTACGCGGTCCGGTAACTACCTCTCGTCAAATTTTGAATCGTCCGTAACGTATTCGTAAGGGTACACACCTTTACGCAACAGTAAATCAACATTACGCGTGTTAAATTGATTAAGGATTTTAAATTTATCCGCGGATAAGTTGGAGACGAGTTTTTCAAGTGACGCGTTCATGAACCGCAGAGAGTCGAGAAACCGGAGCTGTCCGAGTGTAACGGAGATGTAACGTTCGCTTGTAGTAGCGATACACGTTATTTCATCTTCCTTATACTTTCCGAAACCTTGCATCAAATGATGCGAGTCATAGCCACTTAAATTATGGAAAAAAACCGGAACGTGTGTTGGTATTTTGTAATTTATATTACACGCATTGTGAGCAGCGCCTAAATAGTTACCCGTTATGTGGCAATGATTTCGAACCGTGTCGTCCGTTAACGGCTGCTTGCACAGATGACAGTGAGTGGCGTTTCGGAATGACCGTTCATCGGCCGCTGTCATTTGGATCGGTTTATTAAACTTTCTATCGAGTCGTTGAGCGTCGGCTAAAAGCACACGAAGGAACGTGTCCACCACGTCTTTACCGCGGTATATTACAGGTTCCTTGACGGCGTTTCCCATCCAGTCAACTATCACATAGCAGAAACTGGCTGGTATATGATGTGCCACGTTTTTACCGGTGGTCGGAACAATAAACGATTCGAAGTCAGCGTATACCGTATAAGGTACGCGGTGACAAAGTAAAAAGTTTTTAAAATACATCCACTTTTCGTCCTCGTCAGGAAGTTTTACTTTCTGTACTCCGTGCTGAGAACAGTTGCGTTCGTGTTCTTCAACTCGTTTTCGCGCCGCGTTAGTATCTTTATTGTCCGCAAATCTGTGTAGACAGTAGTTGCAATAAAACGAAGTGCCCTTTCGTTTTGTCAACGACGAAAGCATACGCGAAAGGTTCCGTATGAGGCAGTAGTGAGTAGTGTTCGCGTCGGACAGTAGCAGTAGGTTTACGTGGTACTTTCGACCGCGGTGTTCAGTGATACGTAAAGGATATACCTCGCCTTCATAGCCAAAAACGTTAACGGATATGTTTTCGTTTTATTTTCAAAACGTTTTATCTTATTGACTGCGACGGGATAAGGTATGTCCTTCATGTTTATTTCTTCTTCGTACGGAAGGTAATGGCTAACGCGATGCGGGTTACACGCGATCGGGTGTATACCGGCGAGCACAGACCAGAAGAAACACTTTTCATCTTCTAAATTTTTCACATTAATAATTCCTTTCTTACTGTGTGACAATTTCGATGGTGTAGGTAGAAAGCTCGACCCCACAAGAGGATTGTATTTTGTAATATTTATTTCCACCGACTCGACACCATTTTCGACCCACCCGCTTCCGTCACGCGTGAATTTGTCAACGGATTCCATTATTTTCTCGCTAGCTATCGAATACTGTTCATCGATATCGTCATACTGTGACTTAAGTTCTGTACGTGATCTAAATACCGCATTACAATAAATATTTTCGGTGTTTATTAATTTTTTAAAAGATACACGAACTGCTAAATACCACTTTATATAATTATTTAATGCAACGGCTTCGCTACAAATCTTATCAATAACCGTTTGTAATCTAATAATACTGTTTGTGTGTTTAGTGTATTGTCAAGTATCATAAATTTTATAGTAATTACATTACCATTGATAGCACGGTGTTCGCTGTTGCTGCCGCTGCTACTGCTGCTGTCGGTCATTGTGAAAGGAGTGAGGCCGGCTTCGCGTCGTCGGTTCCCTATATAGACAGTCCGGTGACCGGTAACGCTGTCGCCGCGCTCCGCTCGCGAGGAGCAGCTGCGCGGGGTGGGGTGCGGGGTTGTCGTGACCGATGCGGTGTGTGCTGGTGGTGCGGGGTGGGGGTGCGGGCTAGGATGTCATCGTCCGGTCGTGACCGATGACGCGCGTTGCGGAGGGCTGGGTGGGGTGGGGATTGCGGTGTAGGAAGCCGTCGTCCGTGACCGATGCGGTGCGGGGTCAAGGTGTGGGATGGTGGTGCGGGGTAGGGAGCTAGGTTGCAGCCGGTGTCCGTGACCGAGAGGTAGGCGAGGTGCGGGGTACAGGATGCCGGCGACCTTGACCGAAGCGCGCTCGTTGAGTCGCCTCCCGCGGGATGTTGGGTGCGGGTACGGGGGGGCTGGGTTGAACGACCGGTCGTGACCGAAAGCAGATGGTGGCCCGAGACGACGCGAGGTGGGGTGCGGGTGACCGTGACCGACGGACTCGGGGGGGTGCGGGGTGGGGGGTAAACCCGGTCGTTGCGGAGCGACAGACAAAGTAATTGAACAAAATATGTAGGCGAGGTGCGGGGTGGTGGTGAGGCTCTGGGTGCGGTGTGGGGGTGCGGGGTAGGATGTCATCGTCCGGTCGTGACCGAAAGCAGATGGTGGCCCGTGACGACGCGGGGTGGGGTAGGAAGCAAAATTATAGCCGTTACCGTTGCGGCGGAGGTGCGGGGTAGGGTGTCGTGACCGAAGGAGATGACGCTTTAGAAGGAAGGAACGTGGTCGGGGGAAACAGAATAAATACGCCAGTGTTTCCCTGTGCAGTCATCAGTACTCGCCATGGAAGGAATCGTTGCGAACGCGAAGAGAGTTGAAAATTTTTTACCAAAAAGAGACTTGTCAAGTCTTTCTTTAGGAGTAAAGTATCATATAATTCACATGAAATTTGTGAAAACGAAATTCGGGGAGTCAGTTGTGGTAGATTTGGAAGATACCGGAGCCTGTCCTCAGCCGGAGGATAAACTTTTCTATGTATACCTACCTAAAAGATGGTGTGACGTATTTACAGAGGAGCAATTGAAAGCTGTGAAGCCTTGTGTCCTATCACTATGCGTAACCTCACACACTCCGCTGGCGAACGAGAAAGTGAGCGTGCAGTTGGATATTGATTATGTGAGTATGATATTTCAGTACCACTAATAATTACTTATACAGAAGTGGTTATGTATTAATTTTTTCTCTTTTTTTCCAGACCAAATAAACGAGAACAGGATTGATTTATTATAATAATAATAGTAATAATAACATTAATAGTAAAATGTTTTTAAATGATGAAGTAGACTTCTCTATTTTTTTTTGTCGTTTTTTAATGTTAACTGTTCATTTTCAGAGAAAGAACAAGGTGTTGCTTGGATCTAATTTTGTAGAAAAACTTTTAAACAGAGAAATAAATGGTAATAATAGATTATATTGTCAATGCAACATGATTAAATTCGATTATAATTTTAGAAATAATCGTAAGACACTGAGTAGATGGATATCAATACGAAACGAAAAGAATATTTACAAAATGAAAGTATTTATTCGTAATGAGTTTTTCAAACTCTTCAAAACATCATTTAGTTATTGTAACAACCATAATATTGAATATCTTCAAATAAAAGATTTGCTAATTGCTAAAACAAAGCTGGTTAATCAGATATACTATATGATGTATAATTTTACTGGTACAGCGTATACCTCGCTAGTAAAAAAATATGAGTGGTCAAGGCATGACTCTAGCGGATGTCCGCTTCGTAACCGTTGTCGCGTCTGTTGTTATCTAAGATATCAAAATGACTTTAATTCAGAATACATGTTTTTTTTAATACCACACTAACTATCATTTGATGTGTCTACATTCTTTTGTATTTGATCAAGTATTATTAATTGTAGGAAATTATATTCTGTTTTTAATTATTAAAAAACGTATGTGGTTTATAACATAAAAAGTTGAGATAAACAATCATTAAAGTGTTAATTAAATTTTTATGTGTAATTAAATTTTTTAAAAGATTTCTCTCATAGTTACAGAAACCTTGTTTCGATGTTATGTGTTTGTGCGAATGCGAGGGAGATGTATGTCGTTCACCACCATATGGTGACCACTGTAACATTCTGAGTGCTTGTGAGTGGAGAGAATTTACACTCTGAAGAACAATTGTTTTAAAAAATTATTTTGACGAAAAAATGTAATTGGTTAAGGCATAATTCCACTGGATGTGCGCTTTATAAGCGTTGTTACCACTGTTATTATCTAAAATACTAAAAAGAGTTGAATTCAAGGTTTTGGTGTACCATTTTACACATGTAGTTAACACCATATTAATTATCATTTGATGTGTGTCTACATTCAGTATGTTATTATTAATATATTACACATCAACATTGTAATATTGTATGTTATTAATTATTATTATTATTGTTAGACATATAAGGCTTGTTTTGGTTGTAGTAAATGTAATTATTATTTTGTTAATTATATGTGTGTGTGTGTATGTGTGTATATATACATATATATATATATATATATATAGAGAGAGAGAGAGAGAGAGGGAGAGCGAGAGGGAGAGAGAGAACCTTCAAGGCTGCAAAAGAGAGAGAAAGCGAGAGAGAAAAAAGATTATTTTGTATAATTATGTAAATATATATATATATATAGATAAAGTGTCTATTTTGTTTAGTTATGTATATAGAGAGAGGGCGTATGTTTTTGCTCAATTATAATTGTCTTGTGAATATAGAACATGTGTGTGTAGAGAGAGAAAAAACTTATAGCTTATGATTTGATTGTAAAAGCTTTTGATATTATTAAAAATTATATATACATATAAACCATAACCTATGTTATTTTTATTATTATACCCTTTATACAAAACAATTATTCCTATCATACTTGAATAATCGCAAAAGCAGTAGAGATGTATGTCTCTCACATGGAATGTAACAGCAAAGAAACCGGTTTTTATAGTAGAGAAAGAGCGCTGCAAGTTACAACAGCTTGCCTGAGCCAGCTCTACGTCAACCTCACACACACACACACACACACACACACACACACACACACACACACACAGCTTTATAAAACACGGACGCCAGCTATCAGTTCCTCTTTGAATACATTAACGGAACGTGGTAGTGTTTCACACACACACCGCTTGTACCAGCTTAGATGCTGTTTGACTGGTTTACAGGCGAATCGTCACAGTAGTAAATATATTTATTCAGTTAACAATTTTAGTAACGCATAATAAGAATATATGTTTTCTAAACAGTATTCAAATCGATGCATCTGTTTTATATTAACACAATGTAAACATTATAATAATACAATATCCGGTTTTGAGTACCGGAGGAACCGCGTCGGGATGTCATTAATCACCAAATTTCGGAACCCGTCAGGTACCTATTGTCCCAAATTTTAACCGATCAATTTCGCGTAACGGTTTCTCCTCCCCGTCCAGAGTTTAGACATACAGAACTTGTTTTAGGGTGTACCCCCCATCCGTTGATTTAAACATTTCGGGTGTCAAAATTCGGACATCAAAAATTTCGGGTAACCCCATCCGTTGATTTAAACATTTCGGGTACTAAATTTCAGACACTGAAAATTTCGGGTACCCCCATCCGTTGATTTAAACATTTCAGACATCACGCCCTCTACGTCGTCGTCATGTGGGCGTACCCACAAATTTCGGGTACCCCCATCCGTTGTTTTAATCATTTAGGGTACCAAAATTCTGACATTAAAAATTTCGAGAGAGAACGATTATCTTGTTACATCAAAATAAACCAGAACGCGGAAGTGTTTTAACATTCGGACACCAGCTGCCAGGGCCTCTGTCATGAACTGGAACCCGGTTAGGGCGTACCCACAAATTTCGGGTACCCCCATCCGTTGATTTAAACATTTCGGATAACGGTACCCGATGCCCCCAAAATTTCGAGTAACGGTACCCGATGACATAGCCTCTGCGCGTCCGGGCAACCGCCGAATTCCGGGTACCCCATCCGCTACACATTGTTTTCGGCTACCAAATTTTGGACATGCAGAAACCACGGCCTCCGTGACGTCTTGAAACAGGTTTTAGCCATGCGGACGCCAGCGACTTGAGCCTCTGTATGACGTCATGAACTAGAACACGGAAGTGTTTCACACACACACACACACACACACACACACACACACACACACACACACACACACACACACACACACACACACACACACACACACACACACACACACACACACAAAACAGTGACGTCACATGGACAGCTCGGACACCAGCTGCCAGTGCCTCTATGACGTCATGAACTGGAACCCGGTAGTGTTTTCAACTGGGGGTTCCCCAACCAATTGTTTTCACACCGCGGAAGCCAGCTACCAGTGCCTCTCTGTGACGTCATCGCCATTGTTTTCTAACACTCACTTTCCCTCTACTATTAGGCCCGTGGCCTGTTGCGCCTTTCCACGTTCCACAATTGGCACAGTGTAGAATATTTGAAAGTATATTGATGTTCTAATGTTTATTCTGAACTGTCCCAGTATCCTTCCCCCGCTACATTTTCGATGTTTTCAATATGCGATTGTATCGATATTCTATGATATGAACAAGAAGAAGAGTAGGCTACTAATTGTAATAAATTGTTCTATTTCTGAATGTAAAGCGAAAATACGTGTTATTTTTATTTGTGAGGTTAGGTAATAATGGTTAATGGTTTTTTGCTTACTGTTTAAAGAAATAAATGTTCTTTGTTGTTGGCAAAAATATATCATTTAATGTGTCCACACAATGCTTGAAAGAGGCAAACATTAAGAACAAAGACGTAACAAAAACAACAACAGAAAAAGAGTAAAAATACAATTATTTATTAATAGAAAGATAAAAAAAAAGTATTAACAAATGAAAATAAGATTTGATATTCGTTAAGTGATCAATATTCTTTTATGGTATTCAGTAAAATCTCGAAAACTTTACTGGAAGCAAATTTTGTGCGAAACACAAAAAAAGTGGAGACATAGACAGCATCCCGCCTTTTCACGTGGATTTTACAAAAAGTATTTTAAAGGCATATTGATTTCCATGAGTAATTTAAATTTGCATGTTAACCTAACAACGGCTACTTTTGGCGTCACAGGCACACATAAGAGTTATATTATTTCTAGAAACATTTTTCGTAAAATATATTTCAATGAAACACGATTGCAATCGTCAAAAATCAATTTTATATCACACAAAAATAAATTTTTACAATTTCTGTTATCCAACTAAAATTATACGCGACATTCATTACGTATCGATGCCTATAATCGCATAATCGAAATATCGACATGACTGCGGGTACGGTTATTGGGACAATGTCGTTTATTCTTTAGATACATATCAAATTTTGGCTAAATTATTACTGCTAATTTGTTTTTATTTTTTGTATTCCTAAATTATTGATGTAAACGGCTAGGTAATTAGCCTCTAGAGTTATGTTACAAAGCTGAACTTTAATTTGACTAATTTTACTACTTATGTTAAGTAAACACTGTGAGACAATATTAGCGCAATGTAGATGATTCTTAATGATTATCAAGCATTGATTCAATGAACTTCACCGTTATTTATAGAAATAGGAAACACATGAAAGGAAAGCCCTTAATTATCGAGAGTGGTTAACGTTTTCGATTCGAATATGAAAGCTTACTTTGCCACTATGTAGAGGTGAGTTCTTGTTACGGTCACTGAACAGTCTGGTGTACTGGAAAATAAGCAAGACGTCAGTACAAACAGAAATATACTCTCTGAGAATTACTGCTTCGTAGCCTATACATTCGCTACCAAACCTACCACTACATATTACCTGTTAGGAATGTTTATTTAAATTACCAAAGTAAACGAAATTAAACTGGATTTTGAGGGTTTAATTTCAAATAAATCTTACAATAATGACACGTATATTAATTTTTTATTACAATTAAAATTTCAATTTATATTAAATAAATTATAATAATTTACTTAAATATATAACATATTGAACTCAAATATTATGTCGTGAATTATTGCTTACTGGACTGTTTTCTGTTCTCTCGACCATTTTTTACTATATATGTATAGTTACAATTCAAACAAGCAAGTTTCGAGTGTATAATATTGTTACGACAATTAGGGAACACTCTCGAAAAGTTCCGGTCGACACGATTCTCGGCTAGCCGAGCAGCGTCTCTGTCAAAGCCGTACAGTCAAGTTCCACTCCGGAGTGTCCTAGTAGATGTAACTACGCAAATTAAACAAAAGAATGGAAAATTATTCTGGAACATCTGCAGGCTATATATAAGCAATACCGACCAGTTTAGAAGTGTTAGAGCTGGTCAGATTGTAGATTGCGACTCAAGTGATTGTGAAAAGTGATTACTGTGTTATAGTTAGTGTGCTATAATAGTTAACTTTATTATTGTGTGTGGAGAAATTTAACTTGAATTATTGTATGAGAGTACCTTGTTGATTTCACATTGTTATTTGTGACTAATTAAACCTGGTAATTAGTGATTTCATTGGTGTCTGTATTTTGTTTCCACTGTACCATACGATGATCCGCGAGACAATCGTAACAATATTCTGATGTGTGTGATGACTTACCCCATTTTATGCGGTTACTCCCTGTAGATGTATTACATACAGTTTATGTCTCGATGCTAGAGACGTGGATGCAGAGTATTGCACTGTTACATCAGTTATTAGTAAGTCGTCACTCTTCTCCTAGTCTAGTTAGCTGAGCAACCGCTAATAAAATATTGTGTAGTCGTGAACTGGATATTCTGAATGCTTTCAACTCAGCTAAATGAACTACATTTGGAAAAGAGTACTTGATTGTTTAAAGTAATTAATTATACGTGGAAGTTATAGTCCTACATTCGTTGTCTTGGAATGATGATTTCCTTTAGGTTAACTTGCAGGAGGTATATTGAGTAAAGTAGTGGTCATTAGATTATCACGGGTAATGCCTGATACTGGAGGACTAAACCATGCTGGACAGCCACCGTGATCTTGTTAGACACACTGTTGGTTGACACGTGCAGAACAGTCACCTACTGTGCATCAGAATAGTGCCTCTGTAACGTTTTGTAGATTGCCTGAGCACACTGTGTACGTTACTGCAGCCCGTGAATATCATGGGAGAGAGCAGTAAGAACAAACTACTTCGTAATCAAAGAGTTTCTGCATGTTTGGCAAACGATAAGTATTTCTCACCGTCTGTAGATACAGACATTGTTACCAATAGGAAATCATATATATTTTCTTTGCTTCTTGAGTGATTCGTACTGAACATCTTTCATTTCCCATGCAATAATTGACTATTTACTTCTTGCAGAAAAGAACTCTTTGGAGTAGAGCAGCTTTCTGCAGTATCATCTTTCGTTTGTATATACTGCAATTCAAGTCTTCATCTTTTAAGTAGGATATGACTTTCCCACTGAACAATTTTGTTCACTTACTCACTTTTTAAAATGGTATTAACAGAAGATTTCTTAAAATAGGCTGTAGATAATATTTTTAAAAAATCCAAAGCAAAAATTATCTCCAACACTCCACTATAAACGTACGACAACCAAACTAGGTGTTTCTTAGGTAGATTATTGTTCTAACTATTCCTGAATAATAAAAAATCTTGCCAATAAAATTCTGTACACTAGCATTCGTTAAACCCTAGTATCAATAAATAAGAAATAGTTTCCTTCCTGTGTTAATAATGAGAGTCTCCCTCTTCTCTCTCTGTCTTTCTATCTCTATTTTGATGGATCACAACTTGGTATAACTTACCAAAAGTCCTACTTCTCTGTCATTGATCCTATTGCGAGTACTGTGCTTCTCCTCCGATTACTTTCATCTAACACATCTTTCACCTTCTTCGACAACTTCTTCTGCTTTGAGATGTCTTGTTCAGTAGCCCAATACAGCCTACGTTTACACACAATAATGAAAACAATATATTGCACTAGTGACATGCCATTAAAATAACATAAAGTACTATTAACATTAAAATAACGTTACATTTTATATTTATATATAATGAGGTGTCAGTGACTCAACAATTAAAACTGTTTAGTCTTGTACATTACATAGATGGTTTCAGCCTGATGATGGCTCAAGTATCAAAAGAACTATTTGGATTACAACTCTTATATAATGGTTAGTAAATTATAAAACTATAAATTACGAATTTCATTTACGTTTTGCACTCTCCAAATAGTTTAAGATTATACGATATCTGATAATTTTGTCTCTGCACTAACCTGCATGTACTGTGTTATAGGTTAAAATATGACAAACTGTTGTCGAGCTCTGTACGTGTTTTGTGTTTTGCACCGTCGCGGCCTTGACTTCCTGGATTGCTAAAACCCTGTAACACACTTTACAGACTGCACTTAAGTTATACAGTATAAAACCCAGAGTTACAAATAATTTGAGAACAGATTGTATATAGTGGCTAGTATCTAAACTGGATATACATCATTGGGGCGTTTTGTAAACCTCTTTTCTATTGCAGCTAGAGATCAGAATAATTAAACTTGAAGCTAGTGTCAGACTCATTGTTTGTATTGTACGAACTACTATAACGTAATTCGCTCTGCCACATTGGCAGAACTGGCATTATTACATAGAACAATTATTGTGTACTGGACTGACTAAAGTGCTCTCTGTGCTACTTTGTTCAAGTTTGTAACGGACGTTTTGGACTGTAACATTTTCCACGCTGTTAACCATGCAAATGTATGTCATTTGGAGTTACACGCGATGTATTCGTTTAATGTTTTGTGGTTCCGCATACATGAATCCACAAGCGTGAAGCTGTACACTAGACGAGTGTATAATTGTCTACTGATTATGAACTCCAGAATAAATTGCTTACGAATTATACTAATAGTCTCATAAATTTTATCATCAGACATTCAGTTTTCCTGACATTTACGTTTACACATAATAATCCATGTAGATTAAAAGCATAAAGGCATAAAAACATGATTTACATTTATGTCACTGTTAAATTTTAAAAATTAATTCTTTGACTTGAAGCTGATTACTACAGGCTTTTATATGTTGTTAACAAGTTATACTAGAATAACAAATATCAAAAGAGACAATTGTTCCATTTGGTTATAATAACATAACAAAATTTCCTTTATGATATGTTATGTTAGGGAATAGGTTGATAAATGTAAGTGATGTTTCAACGGCCCCGTTGGAAGCCCAATGACCTATCATACGTCATATTTCACTGTCACAAATCCTACGGGAGTATTGTGTCTCTCCTTCGTTTACTCTCATCTACCTCATCTTCCGCCTTCTTCTGCTTTAAAGTGTCCATGTCACAACTTGTTTACGTAACCTGTCCTCTGACATCTTCTGTACTGAAATGGCCGCACCAGATATATTTGGTTTTAGTATAATGTGGACCGCATAACTCAGCTAAAAATAACACTTTAACAATACACGCTTGAATTGTGATAAGAAAGACTTATCTTAATTTGGCGATTGCAACATTGCATGGAATTTACATTGCGTTGCTGTGACATAGACAATGTGATCGGTTACTATTACTGTCTTTGTCTCGTACTGCAAAATCAAACAATGCTGCTATAGTTACTTTAACAATATCATTAGAGCAAAATTGAAAATTATATCATCTATGACATTCTTTACACATTCACTACATTTGATAATATAACGCTCTATATAGTATGCACACTCAGACATACGTGTACGCCTGCCTACATATACTCGTTAGTTAGTTTGTGTACGAGTCTGTGTACCGTGTGTGGCTTTTCTCGCGTGTTTGAAATGCAATGTTGGATTCAATTTAGCTTTGCATGTGAATAGCAGAAATTCCCTACATTTAATTAAGTATCCCAGTCGCAATGTCAGAATGTGCGCGCAATATCGGCTTCAAATTCCGAGGTGGAGAGAGGCTGTCTGTGGTTGCTGGTGATATTTAAATCAAACACGTAAAAACGTATTTTGTAAACGTCTACGGAATTAGTAATCTTGGTTTTTTTTAACAGGACTTGTCTATTTAATAGTAAATTTCTGTAAATTTCAACTTTTTTTGTAATACAAATAATAATAATAAGCAAAATTTCTAACTCTTGTTAAAAGAACATGGACTTATGTGTTTCTTACTTTGATATTGCTGCTGGTTTGATAGCCTTGTTTTTCTCCTATCAATACCAGTACTGGTAGCTCAAAACTAATGGCATGTTGGAGCATGTTAAAGGCACTCGTAGTAACCGACTATGCTTACGATATTAAATTCGTCAATCATCACAGAACCTGTAAAATATGGAAATCTCAAATGTTAGCATGCAGAAAAGCACATTATACACTAAAACGCTACTACCATTATAAAGATATCTCAATTTTTGATTTTTTATAATTTTGATGTTTTTTCCTAAAAATTTGGAAACAAACAGCATACTTCATATTTGTTTACGTTTTTACTTTTCAGTGAAACTCTATAGTTCTAGTGTTGTAGATATCTCCATTAACCCAACAGCTACAAAATAATTCAGCTTGATAGTTCACTTAATTTTTGTAATAATGAGTCATTTATCTAAAATAAATAGGTTTACAGAAAAACGCATTTAAAGTTTTTAAAACCGATTTTTATCGTTTCACCTCATTTAAAATATTCCAGCACTATACTCAGGGTCTTCAGTTATGTCCATTTGTTCCTCTAGTGTTTTCTTCACACTTTTAGTTGACTGTCTAATATTTTTCATCAATTCATCTATTGCTGTGTCTGCCTCAAGGATCCGTTGCAAGTCAATTAACCTCCTCAAGGCGCGAGACAATTGACTCTTTGTCCTTGCGTATACCGTAACTACAAAATTACCATGACATAATTCACGAAAAGCTAAATAATAAAACTTTTCTGAATAAACATGGTTCCTTCGTGGAAGAATGTACAGAGAGACTTTATATTCAGTAACAAAGAACTTCTTGATTACGTTATTAAACACACATACATAATTAGACTTATTACAGATGTCTTAATTTATTTTTATAGAACTGACTTTTTTGTTTACCATTTGGATGCGGATTACTGTTTTGTTGATGCCTGTGTACCTCACACTTTGTAATACAGCCGACAGGCGTATCAAACCTTTTTTAAGGTACTGTTACGACATTCTCAGGGATCGTCGTACTGTACAGTGGAAACAAAATATAGACCCAAATGAAGTCAACAATGAACAGCTTGAATTATTCACAAATAGCATATTGGAATTAACAAGGTACTTTCATACAATAATTCAAGTTAAATTTGTCCACACGAAATAATAATGTCAACTAATAGAGTTCCGCACTATTAAAAACAATAATTACTTTCCATTAATCCGTCACAATCACTTGATCCGCACCAAAGAAATAGCCTGCTCTAACTAACTTCTAAACCGGCCGCTGTTGCTTATATAGGTCTCGCAGGTGTTTCGGAATAATTTTCCATTCGTTTGGCGGCGTGCCAGCATAAATTGCGTAGTTACAAGTGCTGTCGTGCTACTTGAGTGGACGGCCTTGACACAAACGCCACACGCTGGGCTAGTCGAGAAGCGAGTAGAACGACACTCTCGTCTTTTCGAGAAGGTTCCGTAACTGTCGTAACAATAGTATAACCATAAGAAAGAATAATTGTGTATAAAAATAAATAAATATCGACATTTGAAAATAACATGTAGATAACGCTTTCTGAATTTTTGTCTTGTTTGTTTACAATATTGGACGTTTCATTATAAGAAGCTGTGCACATGAGACGATAATATAAAGAATTTAGAGAATAATTTATCAGAGTACAGTGTCAGTTGTAAATTCAACGCCGCAGACGGGTCCAGTGGAATGGACGCTATTGTTGTGCGCGTGGAGATATTGCTGTCGGCGGGAAGAGAGTATAAACATTGTCGAAATTAAGCGCACGGGCTACGACCCGTAACCGTTACATCGAATAAAGCTAAAACTTGTCCCCACTTACATACAGAATTTATATATTATATTTCCGTACACTTTCTCTTCTTCCATGCGTAATATATTATCGTATCTAATGGGTATTTTACTTATATAATTTGTGTTAATAATATCCCGCTTAGTAAGTACTCTCTTGCTCTTAATAGCAAATATGACTTGTCAAATGCAGATTTACCCTGGTGAAGTTGAGGTTTGTAAGAACAACCGAGAACATTCTGTACTAACGCGATATGCATTTTGTTTGCCATTAAATGTCTCTACTTAAAACCATTCAAGAAATGAAAACTTTATCTAATGTTATAGAATACAGCAGCAGGGCCTAGGCAGAAAATATCTTTAACATAACGTGATTTTGGAAACGTTGTGGACAGAAGGTAGATTCATAATTATTCAAAACCAATAGAAGTATTCAGTATCATTAGGAAAACAGATTGTGTTGAATTATTCTAGAGTTATGTAAGTAGAGGTAGGAATGGCTAGTTTGGGAAAAATAGAAACAAAATTTAAGAGAAGTAAATGATAATGAATTTGGATTGTTGAGAAAGCCTATGCTATTATGTAATGCACAAGAATAATAAAAGTTAGAGTGGACAAAAATGTGTTGCTGCGAGTGTTTATTCAAATATATATTGCAAGTAAGATTATAACGAAAGTTATTATAAATGGGTGTGAGTTCTGTATCACATTCTCTGACGATCATAGACAAGTTTTAAATAGATTTATTAATTTTTTGTTAATTAGATGTAAGTTCTAAATTAAGATATGGGTAAAAAAGTTAGTTATGTCAAAATAACCATAATTTTATTCTCTATCATTTCCAATGCAATGTTAGTGCACGAGTGCGCGGGTGAGCGTGTTATCCACGTTTTATTGAATAACTTCGTTAATAATTAACATTTCTTCCTGAAACATGGACAGAGTATGCATCGTATTGAGCGCTACGTTTTTCAAATGTTCAGTGCTGCACAACTACAATTTTAATATGACTTTTTAAAATAAAATTATCTGTTGTTTTAACACATTATCGGCAAAAGGGTAATAAAATTTGTAGATAAAATCTAGACAAGTCTTCGCAGACTTGGACATAGTTTATTTGGAGGTAGTCTATCTTGAAGTCAGTCTATCATCATGAAAATCTATGACGTATCTAAGATTTCAAACAATCAGAAGTTCTTAAATTTATTCGGGTCGGTCTTCCGACGTGATCACATCAGACAGTTTACTCCGAGATCCCGTACTACCTATCGCGTGTTTTTCGTATCAGGACACGTATATTCCATAAGTGACGTGGGACTTAGACACACGGTACGAGTTTCCCGTATACGATATCTAGGGTAGCAGAACTCAAGCTACACAAATATTTTAAAATAAATCGGTATAAGTGCTTTTCGCGCGAGTTCAAGATTTCCGCGTAGGACAGCAGGATACTACAGATTGAAACGTGAGAACACTTGAAGATTCCGGATTGTATACTCAAAATACACAGATCTATTAAATACCCATGTACGAAACCCTGAAATAAATAATTAAACAATTACTAATAGATAACAGTGGGCGTGTGTGTGAAACGTGAGTGACAGCTACACCAAGGTCAATGCGCAAAGGTAGACGCTAACACCTGCACGACAGTGTGGAATTCTAAAAATAAGTAAACCCACTGTTGTAAAAAGAAACGATAAATAAACTCTTAATTTAAAGACTCAGTATTAAAATAAATAATATTATGTTTTGAAAACTAAATCAGACAAAAGTATAATTTGTATTAGTTAATAAATTTCCTACCTCTAGATATAGACTTTGTTTTATATTATTATTATTACCTATCTATGCAATATTTGTCTTGATACGCTGCAACACACACACACACACACACACACACATATTCAAACATTTTTTGCTACAGTCTATTTCTTCATGCTTGTGTAATATATTACACTACAGATTACATAATTTTAATTTAAACTAGGTATAATGCAATATATGTGGCCCCACGCTTTTTGGAGACAATTTACAACAATACAAATTGATGTATTTCTTTATATATTGTGTATTGAATTCATAGGTAGGTGTAATCGTAATAAGAAGATGATATGTTATTTACGTTTAAAATTGTTCCATTATTTATTTATTTAAACAACATCTATCATATCGGATATTAAACAATAACTCATTATTCAATCGTTTGTACGAAGTTTTCATACATAACTTATTGCTAACAAATTACATACATACGTTATATACAACTCTTATTACCTAATTGTAATTAATTTAAAATGTTTATTTTGCTCTCGGCTTACACATGGTGTGTTCATATTTTTGCAATTGCTGATTCATTAGCTTCAAAAAATGAATTTACTTCTATTCAAACTTCTTTTATATTACTTTGTTTTATTTTCTACTGCATATGCATTTTGGTTTCTTTATCATCAAAGACTTTACTAATTACGTTAATTCAAAAATTACTTATTTCTCTTATCATTTACATTACTAATTTCTAAATTTGATACAAGAGATACTATTCTAATTTTTACTGCTTTTAAATTGTATGTATCATTTATTATTTTTAATATTGGTTGAATGTCTTTTATTCAAACTTTAATTAATGTCTTTAAAATGTTTTTTTATCACCTCGTTTGACGTGGTTATTCATCTGTACGTCCTCCGTATCCTTCTGGTCGTGTCCTCCGGTCGTGTCCTCTGCATGTGCTTCAGGTCCTCCGGTCGTGTCCTCTGTGTGTGTTGATTAACAGTCGTCTCGTCTCACGTCATATACTGCCGGTGTGTCCATAGACCTCATCGTATGTGTTTTGCAGCTCTGGTTGTATAGCTAGGTGATCCTGTGACTCTTACGATAATTATGAATTTGTGTCGTCGACTGACATAGCCTCCTGCGGCAATGGTTGAATCGAGAAGAAGAAACTTTATTAGCGCGGCCTGGTATTTATAGTGAGGTCGTGCAAAATTTCCTGTCTGAACACTTTTAAACTTGTCAGATTCTGTCGAGGCGTCACTCAACCCACTCTGGTTCAATTCACTATTTTCGCCTATTTTCGCGAATTTACGAAGTTTGTTTCACCTCATTCGATGTTCACTCGATCACTAATTTATATGTGATTACTATACGTAAATTTCACTTCTTTATGATACTCACAAAAAGAGTTATTAACTTTTTACGTATAGTAATTGCACTTTTCGTCACCTCTGTATGGTTTTTAACATTTCATTTATCCATAAATTCTACACACTTTGGTGTCTTTTGTTTTACCCTATCGTACATAGTTTTCTTATAATTAACAATAAACATAACTATTCTACTTGAAAAGGGTTGGTTACATTTCAGGAACGGACAGGTTTCACACACACTAACAACATACGCGCGTACAACACGCTAGCGACAGGTGCGTCGAAACTGCATGTCCATGCATGAATCCTGTACTCCCTATTATTACTACGATTCAGTTTATGCAATCTGAATCATTTTCATTAATTTATATTTAATCATTTTTATTATTTATTTTATTTATTTGGGCAATGCACAGTATCATTACTGGTTGTACTGTTGCAATATTTAAAATTTATAATTACTTTACCTTAAGGGTTTTTTCCCTTATTTGGGACATGTTTCGGGAAACATATTATTCTTATCTTCAGCCTTCTTAATTTTTGAAGGCTGAGGATGGGAACAATATGTTTCCCGAAACATCTCTCAAATAAGGGAAAAAACATCTTGAGGTAAAGTAATTATACATTATATATATATATATTATAAATATATATATTTATTTATTTATTCAAAATTAATGACTGCCACTGAATACGTTAATAGGTTACTCTTCTTTTATTAGAGACAAGGCAACTGTTCACGGGTATTTCAGTAGTCAAATAAAAAATTATCTAATTTTTTCCCGTGTTTAGAAATTAAATTATATGAGAAAACTATACAGTAGGTCTAAGAAAAGACGTAATACATTCTAAAAATATGTGTGTGTTTATAGTTAACAGTTTTTAAAGCTAAAAACAATTACTGAGACATTTGTGATCGATATTGTTGTTACAACGGCTCTTAATAAGAAATAATAAGAAAACAAAATTTTCTTATTCTTATTATTACCAGAGTGTCAATTAGCTGTTGATGTGGATAAAAAATGAAATATGGTGATTAATGATATGAATAATAAAGTACAAAACATATACAATAATGTAGATGCTTAATTAAAGAAAAACAATATATTAGGTAGTGATATTAGTAATAATGGAAAACTGATTAAAGAAAATTATGATGTATTAAATATCCAAATAAATAATAACACAAAACTGATTGATGATAGTGTTAATGATGTGTTTGTTAATGTGTGTTTATAGTTAACATTTTTTAAAGCTAAAAACAATTACTGAGACATTTGTGATCGATATTGTTGTTACAACACCGTCTTAATAAACTTTAGTAAGGAAATAGAAATTCTTATTCTTATTATTACCAGCGTGTTAATAATAAAATAATATAATTTTGAACCATCCATTTTCCTTGATTTATCTTTAAATGCAACTTTAATTTAACATATTTAAAATATCGTAGGTGTACTCATATATAAGGACTGTCAAATTATTCTTCGATATTTATTTCTATTTTGCAATTCATTTCCGAATCAAACGTAAACGACCTGTCCAATCTTTACTTTCAGCGGTTGAATTATTGTGTTGAAGCGTGATAATCTGTGTTAAACTGTGTACTAACAAAATATTTACTCAACACGTAGAACAATAGAACATTCGTAGACCGGTACGTAAGCTGGAGCACGTAACAGGAGAACGCCTAGATACGGATAACGTTAAGTTTCACATCGATTGAGAAGTTACAGGATGTATTGCTTTTATGGAATATGTAATGCGTTTAAAAAAAAATTATTTGATACACGTAACGTGATTCTGCGTGACAAAGTTATTGTCGCAATCCAGTTTTAAAAGCTTTAGAAGCATTATAAAAACTCATGTATCATTCGTATACAAAGTAACGTATTGTTAAGACGATCTCACGGATCGTAGTATTGTACAGTGGAAACAAAATACATACACCAATAAAGTCACTAATTACCAGCTTTAATTATTCACAAAGAACAATTTAATAAACGAGGTAGTCTCATACAATAATTCAAGGTAAATTTGTCCACACACAATTATAGTGTCAACTAATAGAGTTTCCCACTAATTATAACACAATAATTACTTTCCAACAATCACTTGGTCTGCACTCTACAAGATCGCCAGGTGTAATTCACTTCTAAGCCCGTCCCTTTTGTTTATGTATGTCCCGTAGATGTCCCAGAATAATTTTCCATACTGCTGGCGGCATGACAACATAATTTGCGTAGTTAAGAGTGCTTAAACAGTCTAGAAGCTACTTCTTGAGTGGTCGGCCTTGACACAAATGCCGCACACTGGGCTAGTCTAGAAAAGTGTAGACCTTTTACATAACTGCACCTACAATCGTGTTACTTTACGGTGGCCGCTTCATAGCTGCGCGAAAAGTGAGAGTAGTGGGGAGACAGTTGTAACACTACATTTCAAAAACGCCCGGCTTACTGTTGCTACAGCCGGCTTTATGGGTGCCTTTAACTATTTAATTTTTACAAGTCAGGTTTTACACATTGTTGACATTTCCGGATTTCATTCAACTAACTACTGTTTTTAGTACCACATTATTCTCTTGAGATATTCAATTCTTTTTGCCCTTATCTCTTGACGTTCATTTAATACACTTCTATTATTTCTAATCTTCTTCCATTTAAACCTTAAGTTTATAATAAAACTTCTAAAACATGATAAACTACCTTGAAATTTACACTAGACTTAAAAAGTTGATGAAGTTTTTGTAGCGTAGGATATGTTTTTTTGTTTGTTGAAAATAATAATTAAATGAAATACAGGCCTATATGGTAAATGCTTCACGGTAATGTTTTTGAAAACGCATCAAAACTTACGCACTCAGTGAGATATGCCGACACTGACACTGACAACAAACAGGGTTCTGCGCATATCACTTTCACCAAAGTTGGCGGCCACCATAAAATACACAAGTAGTACCGACTTTTCGAGAGCGTTACGTAATTAGCGTAGCACTATCATTTGTACATATCTAGTATCTACTATCACAGTATAGTATTTGTGCATAACATTTTTACACAATAGTAGGAACCTTCATGTATGAATTACTAACAAGACTGAACGCAACTATAGGGAATTATATCAGTCCGCCACAATAAAAATTCGATATACTGCCTCCAGCGACTTATGAGAGAAGTTTTCCCTTCTTTAATGAGCCCGTTGGGGATACTGCCAACGGCTCGCTGTCTGTACCCTAACTTAACACACAACAAAATAAAAAAAAAGAAAGGAAAAGGAAACTATTTATCGATTTGCAATGTGTTATTCCAAGTGAATTATGTTCAAAATATTACAAACCCCTTATATTAACATCAAAGCAGTTCATCGTCATCTTCAAATCACGCCATAGCCAAGGTGCTGTCTGCTTCGCCTTCATAGATTCTCCAGCCATCTCTTTCTGGTTCTACCCACACACCTGTGTTCTATAGATTTGTATGGTTCGACTTGTTTGGTCAGTCTGGAATCTGACATTCTTTCTAAGTGTTCTTTCCACCGTTGTTTATAATCTTTTCATTTTTTATTTAAGTTAAAAGCTTGTAACTTTTCTCTTATGGCCTCATTTCTTATACGGTCAAGTTTAGAACACCTTTTAACTCCTCTTAAAAATGCCATTTTCAAGGCCTGTATTTTACCGTCCTGTTTGTTGGTTATTGTCCATAATTCACGCCCAGTACAGGGACTGCCATTACTTTGTACAATGTTAATATTGTATCTCGACGTACTTTGTTTCTGAAAATACGGTTGATTGTTCCACAGTTCGTCTGAAGGTAGTTTTAAATCCATTACTCCTATAACAACACTTTCCTGAAACAGTCACTATACATTATTAAGTGTAACTAGGGAAACTGACTTATAATTTATGAGTTTGTTAATGTACACTTGTAATATGATAAATATTGCGGTTAAAATTATACATTAGTCTACTGTACAGCTGCATGGCTGTGGATTAATGTATATGGCATCATAGACGCACGTGGAACACGAAGCGTGTAACACCGAGTAACGTACATTTGCGTTTGCATGGTTAACAGTGTGGAAAATGCAGTCCAGAACGTCCGTTACAGATTTGAACAAAGGAAAACAGAGAGCGCTTTAATCGTTACAGTATAATGCAGTTCTGTGTAATAACATCACACCAGTGCTGCCAATGTGACAGCGTGTTACAATAGGAGCAGTGTGTCTAAAATTATCCTTACGGTGTATTTAATGTTTAGCCTTTAATCGTAACAGAAAACTTCTTTACATTACGCCTGTTCAAACTTTGAACTGTTAGCACGCAACAACGCCTGAATGATTTATCTTCGGTTTAAATGAACAGCTAGTACAATTAAAAGGTTGCCAGAGCTTCTGCAAGTCGGTGTTGGTTTTTAGACGATTATAGACAGTAATCGTGACGTAAGATTGTAACAAATTAAGAGTTACAGGCGGTAGAAAAACAAAAATTTATATAAATTTGGGTAATATTTTGCCGTCCGTAAACCGATGCCACTATTCAAGTAGTCTTTAAGAAAAACGCACAGTACGCCTATAAGTCAGCTTGTAATCTTAACACAGACTCGAGAAATATATTTTTCGTATAATAGGCTTTAACTACTGGCGTCAATTGTGTTAGACAGAAACTGACTTATCTCCGGGCTGTTAGGCCGTGACCCACTCCTGTTGTTACGAACAAACGTTGCGGCTTCTCCTCTGGAGGCCATCTTTAGTGCGCAAACGATTCGCTAACTGACATGTCTTCCCCAGTGCTGTTAATTACTGTGGTTAAAGATTGCCTCGGTATTGTGGTTAACTGCCGAAGACGTATCAGTTAGCGAGTCGTTTGCACGCTAAAGATGGCCTCCAGAGGAGACGCCGAAACGTTTGTTCGTAACAGCAGGAGTGGGTCACGGTTTAACACCCCGGAGATAAGTCAATTTGTTTTAGACACAATTTTTCGTATTTTAAACTACTTATAGAATACAGCCAATCATAAAAGACATATAGAAATTTGTCTCTTCTTTCTTTAATAACATTATTTTATACAATTAATAAGTAAAAATTATTTTTAAAATTCCCAGTTTCCGGATTTATGACATTATTTTTATGATTTACAATTTTTATTACTTAATTCACAAAACAAATATCTGTTGTTTTAATTCGTTTGAATAACATTAGGACGTAGGCTTGTATGTTTACTGAGCGAGAAGTGTAACAGCTGGAAGATAAAAACTGTATCTTCATTATTTTCTTCTTGTTGTTATACATTGCCTAATACCGTCAAGTACGGCTGGACAGTAAAAGTGTAAGCGTCACCAACACGATTAACTATAGGCTTACTTTCTACGCTTTTTGTTAAAATGTTTCTTCTTCCCTGCGATGTTTTGGCTTAATTTATAAAATATTTCCAGTTTTTCATTACTCGCATTTTTATTTTTGGAATGTGAAGCTATATTCTCAGAAACATAGGTTAACACTGTTTTGCAGGTAACTTTTTAAATACACTTAAAAACTTTAAGTTATGTTTTATAAAAAACTATCAGGGCAGATATAATTGAACATGCAAAATTTTTATATAATACGATTATTTAATACGAAAATAATATTTAATACAATTATACTGTGTGTTACGACGGTCTCACAGATCGTCGTATGGTACAGTGGAAATAAAATACAAACACCATTGAAATCACTAATTACCAGCTTTAATGAGTCACAAATAACAATTTGAATTCAAGATACTCTCGTACAGTAATTCAAGTTAAATTTGTCCATACGTAATACAGTGTCAACTTAAAGAGTTCTGCACTAAATATAATACAGTAATCCCTTACAGCAACCACTGATCCGCACTGTATAAATCGATAAATGTAAGTGTCTAAGCCGGCCGCTGTTGTTTATATAGTCTGCAGATGTTCCACAATAATGTTTCTTTTTTTGGCGGCGTGGTAGCATAATTTGCGTAGTTAACAAGCACTCGAATAGTATAGACAGGGACGGCCTTGACAGAGACACCGACGTGCTCGAGTAGCCGAGAAACGTGTAGAACACCACTCTCGACTGTTCGAGAGCGTTCCGTAATTGTCGTAACATATGACTAAGACGAAACGAGGTTAAGCATGTGTTTATGGGAGCAGCATTACTGTAGTCTGTTGTGCGGCATGTAAACGTCTCTTAAAACCAAACTAGGAATGTAGAACGTTCAAAAAAAGTTTATCATTCCGACATTTATGTATATACAGGTTTACTGATTACTGCAAATTTACTTTCTATTAGATTTGTACAATACTGAATTATAGTTACCTACTCGTATAATTTTAAACTACTAAGGAATAATCCACTCAAGTTATGTTAGAAATCTACAACTTCATCTTAGTTTGGTGTATACTGAAAAATTGCAAGACATCTCTATAGGCAGAAATGCACCATCTGGTATTAACACTACGTCAGCACCTCTATACGTGAATTTTGTTTTATACAGAATTTAATTCTGTCACTAAATATAGTTTTTTGGCAGTAATTATTGAAATTACTCAGTTAAAAAGCAGTAATAATAGTAGTAGTCGTAGGAGTAGTAGTTGTAGTAGTAGCATCAGTATTATTAGTAGTAGTAGTAGTAACAGTAGTAGTAGTAGTAGTAGTAGTAGTAGTAGTAGTAGTAGTAGTAGTAGTAGTAGTAGTAGTAGTAGTAGTGGTAGTAGTAGTAGTAGTAGAACTTAAAATGGATTTAGTGGAAATAAATTTTTTTACAATCTTTTCGGTAAACCTAGAGTTATGTTGGGAATAAGTGCATGCGGCGCTGACTTCCCTTTTCTAGGCGATACTCTCTAGAATTTTAACGCAGCGTTATGCACAAAAATGTTAAAATTTTTGTGTATTTTGAGACTATTTTTTTGAATAACGGTGTAATTCTTGTAACTGTTTTAATACACGAGAAGTGTTTCGTCATTGTTTTGTTATGTGCGCATGCTCCGTACTTTGAACTTGGTGCTAACAATGTTTACCGTAGATTATGTGGTAACCAGAGTAACTCCTAGCAAGTAGTGTACACACGGAGAGTTTTTCATTGTTACAGTTAGTTAATATGTTTTTCTCATATCTTTTCTCACGTTTCTATAAACTGTACTTAATACTTCTTACAATTCTGTCACTGAATTAAAAAAAAAAAAAAACGGGTTACACTTTTCCTTTTTAAGTTTTGAATTCAAATACTTTCGGTCTTTTTTTGAAACATCGCTGCAAAGTGGACGCCTGGTATACACTAAATCTTGTATGTAAGTGTTGAAGTGCTGTTACTTCAAACCATCAGTGGTTACCTTTTATCAGTATAACCACCTTACCTCGCAATAAATCGGAGTACGTTTAAAATGGACACTACACTTTGGACGCGTTGTGGATGATGTAGAGTCCAAATTGCCAGTTCATCGTTAAGTAATGGCAGCTGAATGACGTCATTTTGTTAGCGGGTTTCCAATTAAAATAATTACTCGAAGATTCTGTTTACTGTATGGATGACTCTATGACGTTATGGAATAGAATCTTGTTATATAAGTTCTGAAAGTTCTAGAATACTGCGTCCATCCCCTACTACGTATTTTCTGTTACTCATCTGTATGCTTATCTGTGTGTGTATGTGTGTGTGTGTGTGCGCGCGCGCGCGTGTATGTATCTACACTACGTACACCATTTTTTTATATTTTTTCTACTCAGGAAATAGTTTTATGTGGAATAATTGATTCAAAGTTATGTACCTTCTTTAAATGTTTTATTTGGAGTGTTTTTTATGACAGTGAAACATAGACAATCAAAAAGACAATAGAAAGGTACCTGAAGTGCTTTAAAATGTGATTGTGTTAATAAATGATTAAGGCGAAACGGACTGACAATGTGAGAAGCGATGAATCACTGACGAAAATAAAACAGGAAAGAAAACTGCTGAAACTAATAAGTAAGAGAAAAACATCTTCTTTGAGGCATGTATTGCATAGAAACTGTCTGCAGTTAAGGATCACAGAGGAAAAGAGAGGACGGGGAAGAAGAAAGGTTGGAATATTTGATGGCAAGAAACACGGAGAAGCTATAGTCAGATGAAGGCAAAATGCGCAGGACCAAGAAAATGGAAAGCATCCAGTTGAAACCTGTCAGAGAAACTGTTAATAAAGGAAAATAATTTAATTTGATGGTTACTTTTAGAAACTAAAAGTCTAATTAATACGTTAGAAATATTTTATTAGTAACATTTTCTGAAAAATTAAATGAAACGCAATTAACAAAAAATTTATATTTAGTAAGCTCTTATGAATCTGTTTAGTTTAATAAAAATAATATAATCGTTACCAGTTTTGTACCTTCATTGGCCAGTTACCGTGTGACTGAGATCTTACAGTTACATAATTACTGAAGAGAATTTAGCCTATAAAGCCGGGTTTTACAAGTCTCCAATTGTTTTTGTTTTGTTTGTGTTTTGTTTTGCTTGTTTCCACGTGGAAACTGTATTATCGGGGAACTTGAGAGTTTTGCCATACTCGTTGTATTAAAGTTGGACGTGGGTATAAATGTACAAAATACTCTAACAGTATCGTGAATTTGTCTACCTCTTGATACTAAAATATATATTCTGTTTGTCCACATATCATTTTATTATCGCTAACCACCAACATATATCGCTCTGTATAAGTTTGTGACAGGTCCTATTAGTTTACATAGTATTGTCGGAACGGCTTTATGGTTTACAGTTAATTTTATTTACATTTATGGAATTTACAAGAAAAGAAATAATTCAAAGTTTACCATGCGCCTAAAAAAACTGAATAAAAACTGTTATATATTGGCAAGACTCAATTATAAAATTTAATAACACGTCATATTTTAGATTAATAAATATTTATTCATTTTTTAAACATGAGTAATGAAACATTTTTACTAGATTATATTACAATTAACTATTAATCAACTTCAACAAACTATGTACAACATTTTCTACGTATTGTACTACTCGTGATGCTATTATTCACATTCCGATAGTATTCTTCACTTTTAACTGTATGTACTACTTACGTCAATGAATCTTGAAAAATGTCATTAATTGAACCTCGGTAAAGAAAATCCACTAAATTCCCGTATACTCAGAAAATAGAAATACGGAGAAATTGAATCCTTCAATTATCAAGATAGGGTAATGGTTTTCAGCTCCGACATGAAAGCTTCATTTCACGGATGTTTACAGACGACGTGTACGCTGAATGCTCATTACGGTCACTGACCAAACTGATGTACTGAAATAGAAAAGAGACTGACGTTTAAACAGAAATTCTCTTCCTAGTATTTCTTTTCTGTGAGAACATACTCGAATTTACACGTATTCAGGAGGGCTACTGCGAAGTCTTTATTGCCGTAAATTAACAATATTATCTTAATAAACGGCAAAAAAATAGTATTGCTGCAAAAATCGTGCCCTGTTATAAAGTTGTACAAATAAAGGAATAACACGAATTAGGCTTACAATATTTTAACTTATAATAAGTCGTCGTCATCATCCTTTACGGCTTAGGATAGTAGCCTGTTCCAGTCTCACTGTAATTCATCCAACCATCGTTTACGAGTTCTTCCCACTATTTTCTTCCTCCTTGGATGATAGACAAGGGCTCGTCTTGAAAATCCAGTTGGGTCAACTCTCTCTACGTGTAACCGACACTCCGTTTTATACTGGGAGATTCTCTCATTTAAGCTTTCAGCTATGCCTAGCTCCATTCTAATTCGTTCATTTCTGAAAAGTTCTCTCCTGTTGCAACCCTTTACAGCCCTCAAGAACCTCATTCCCGTTCCTTGTATTCTAGATATATCTTTGGTCTTTCTAATACAAGCTTCACTACCATACAGTAGTTGAGGTATGGCCATTACATATAATATTTCAATTGCGTCCCTTTCCTCGTTGTTTTCTTTAAGTGCTTTATGATACATCCACAAAGCGATTGGAAGAGACTAATTTTGCTTTCAATCTATTTATTTATTTTAATAAGTAAATAGCGTAACTAGAGTTAGCGCCAAAGTTAATAAACGTTTTAAAAATTACCACCATCAAAAGCAAAAACATTAAAATATATATATAGGTTACAATTACTTCCGAAAAAGCTACCCAAGTTCTATAGTACAGTAGCAAATACCTACCAGTCTCTATTGTATTAGACTAATATTGTTATCATTAAAAACATAACGTCACTAAACCTAATTGTACTGAGTGAAAAATTGTAAGTAGTCTACTATCAAAAAACGTTCTAAAGATTAATAACAAGGCTGACAAAAAGAACTGAGACAGTGGGAAAAGATTTTTAAGGTTTGGTTGGGTACAAATCATGAGATCTGGAATCCAATATTGAAATCATAGAAAAACTATAAGTTAGTAGTGCTGCAGAGAACTGGAAGAATACAGAACTGGGGGCATGTATATATTTTGAGGATGTGGTAGTAGGCCAACAGTAGAGTTTCTCTGTGGTAGTCGGTCTACATTACGACCAATCTACTTTCTCTGTGCTATAGTTATGTGAAATTTATGCTGTCTTAAGGTGTTGCTGATCGTCACCAATATTTTCATGTCATTGTTATAGTACAGAAATTATAATTACAATCCCATTCATTCCTAATCAAACCAGACCTAACATAACGTAACCTAATCTAACCGAAACTAACCTAGATTAATCTATCTGCAATATTAAAAGAAAGAGGTTACTCGAACAAATAAAAAAATTACAGAGTTGAAACGTCATCAAAGGCTGAAACAGAAAAGTGTTTACTAGTCGCTACGGATTCGGTCAGTTGCGACAAGTGAAAGTGCAGAGCGCAATCGGCCGGGTAAGAACAGTGGAAACGTTTCGTCGCAAATGACTGAGTGCGTATTTTATTTTACAAGCCAGAAGAAAGAAGAGGTGTTGACCGTCCTTGTAAGAGGTGGATAGGAATTACTTGAAATTAGAACAGACACAATTGTTTAGAACAAAGTTGGATATAATGTTAGATTTTAAATTGCAGGACCATTTCACATTTATTTTCTCCTTACATTTTCTTCAATCTGAGCATTAGGCTCTGTTCGACCTATTCCAGTACCCATCTTTTATCTCGGTCTACCAACATCCCTTTTTCCATTAGGTGCATATTTCAGAGCTGACACTGGTAATCAGTTATTTGATATGCGGTCAAAGTGTTGGCACCATCAACACTTATTGTCTTTAATCTTTTGTGTAAAAATTCGATATTTAGTTCTTGCCAAATACATTTCTTCTTCTTTTTATCTAGGAGCGAATATCCCTGTTTGCTTCTTAAAACTTCATTTCAGCCGCTTGAATTTTCTTTTCTTCCTTTTTAACAAGGGTCCGTGTTTCACTGGTACACAGGAACTTTGGAATAGCTATTGTTTCATAAAATATCTTAAGAGCGTCTTTCCTTGTTTTATTCTTTAATCGTTCTACAGACGCCGCTGAATTCTGATAAATTGTTATCCCAATCAAGATCATTTCTGTATGAGATGTCACATCCCTGGTAATTAAAATGATCACTTCAATATAAAATTAGGTTGTCTAAAACTGTGTTGTCTTAATAGACGCTTACCTTTGTCTGTAATAGACATAAACTTTACATGCCATAGTTTGTGATTTTGCAGCAAAGGTCTTCAGCCCATAATCTCGTAGGATGTTATTAATTATAAATCTAGCCTTTTGTATCTCATCTTGTGTGTTCTGTATTATTACACAATCGTCTCTGTGCAGCAAGGAATCACGTGTGTTTCTTTAAAGTGACACCCCTAGGTCGACGTTTATATCCCATAAACGAAATATGTCATCTATGTAGATGTTAAAAATTGATGGTGAAATGAAACACCCTTGTCTAACAGCTTTATTTTTTGAATATTTAGGAAGTGTAAGGACAAGTCTCCGGCGCCCTAAAACCAGGGCCCTCGGCTAAGGGATGGAACTGTCACAGAAATATTTCTGGTCTTCCAGGTTGTTGGTTTTAAAGTAAACCAGTAACGTACTTAACTAAAACGAGATAAATACTTACAGAACTCATACAAGCTTTGGGAACTGGACGAAAATTTTGGGAAAACGCGCAGGCCAATATAGAAGGACTCTAAATTTTATGAATTTAATTCATAGGAACGTTTCTTGGTAGTATCACATATGTAAGCACAAATATTAGATTGAAATTACTGATTTCCTCTGAATTTATTAAAATAAATTTATAAAATACTTTAGACTTACCAGTGGAGTAGGTATAAACACATTACAACGACAAAACGTCTCGAACAATGGAGAGTGTCGTACGTGTTTACCGGCCAGCCGAGCAGCTGTGTGTTCCTGCCAAGGCCGCGCTTAAGTATCCTCTAGAATTTTCGAGTGCTTGTTAAAGACGCATATTATGGAACTCTACAGGGTATGTAATAGCCAACAGCTGCCTTTTGGAAGGCAGTTTATGTTGGCGATTTGTCAAGTGATATCAAGTGGTTGTGTGTTATAATAAGTGCGGTATTCTTTATAGTAGACATTATTTATGCGTGTGGACAAGTTTAATTTAAATTACTGTACAAGTTGATTACGAATGGTTATTTGTGATTAACTAAAACTGGTTATTAGTGACTTAATTGGTGTCTTTATTGTGTTGTCCACTGTGCCATAGTGAGACCGTAGTAACAATATATTCATAGAATCTAGGAATTTATGGCTACGTACTGTCGCCTGTGTGTGTCGCATACGTCACTATTACCCTATATAGTTGATCATTTTATTAGCCTGTTGATATGTAATAGCCGTATTGGCATTATGCAAGTATGCCATAGTACATTCGCTTGCATAAAAGCAGAAATTCACACACGTAAATACATGGCAGCTGTACACGTAGTATTTAGGCCTACTTGCTTGCTAGTAGGTTAGTAATATAATCTTAATTCGATTGCCAGATACACGGATATTTTCAAATATTAAAAATTTTATAACCACTTCCAACTGAAATTTTAATATGTTTAGATTTAGTCAAGCCGATACTTGTAATTAGAAAACAAATAAGCAGATATTGTCCTTGAACCTTGCTGTAAACATTTGTCCGTGTTCTTATGAAATTAAACTGTTTGAATATCACAAAATTTAGTGGCTTTTCAGGTACAAAAGGAGCTCTCTCTGCCTGCATTTTCTGAATATATATATTTTGTACATTCTATTTCTGCTGATTCAGCAGAAGCCAGCCACTGATGGTACACGTTGTAAACATATGTGATCCTATGCGGGGTCAATATATTTTGATTTTATTGTTCAATAACACTGTAGTACAGAAGGCTACTATAAAATACACATTACTATTTTTATCTTTAGGCCTACATAGTTACGTAGGATTTCAATACTATTATTTTTCACTGACACGTAATACACACATAATTATAATTACACATAACAAGAAACAACTACACATTACACATAATTACAAATAATTATAATTTTCAAAAAACAACTGTGGAGAGATGCCGCCCCCCTCAAAGACCATGGTATGATTTGCGCCCAAGTATTCCAAAATCCCCCAAAATTTGATTTATTGGGTAGAGAGGGATACAATATATGGAATAACCCCCCAGTTAACGGTGTATCTTGGGGTTTATCCAAATATATTTTAAAAACTAAAATACTTGGATAAGCAATTAAATAAAATTTAATTGGATTGCTAAGGTGCCATTTAAGCATTTGTTAGAATAAAAAGCTGATGTTATTCTTTTATCAATACCAAAAGATTTTCTAGTATGCCTAATCAATAAATAAATTATTAGAAATGTAAAACCCTGGTCAAATTTGGCCTAACACAATTAGTAGTACATAAACACTTATCAAGATAATCTAACTTGATTTTGTAATTCCATTTTTTCTTCACTGATTTGTTTGATTTACGACGTCTGTAAGGGGGTAATTTAAATGTAAAAGAAAAAGTTTGAGCACCGCGGAAAAATCTCTTTCTCCCCAAAAAGTTAAAAAATTGCCTTCGAAAACCCCACCAAAATTCCAGTGGTGCGACTGGTACCAATGCACCACGCTGTGTGCAATAAAAATAAGAAAAGGTAAATAAGTATAGCAAGTAGAAATATAAACTATGAGCAGCACGAACTCCAGGATACATTAACAAAGAAAACTTTCTTCCTCGTGAAACACTAACGAACGGATTGATCATTGTATAGTTTAACCACTGTCTAATTTATTGCATATTCAATCTTCCATAACGTCTCAATATCAACAGCAAATTTTACTGACATCGTCATTAAAAAAAGCCAAATTCAGATGTCTTTACTACAATTAATTCATATGTTAACTTGAAGTACATAATTATTTTATTTTTATTGAAGTCCCTATTTTGGTTGTGACATCACGTACAACGTGGGTTATAATGCTGATCGCAAGTTAGCTATGTTTCAGTCAATATGTGGCAAAATTCATCGAGTGTTATCGATGAAAACAAGGAAATCGGCTAGATTAAAATTACTTGATAATGTCACGGCTGTGCCATCGTTATTGTACGGTTGTGACATTTAGTTCCGGCGAGAAAACATCTGAGTAGGATACAGGCGCCGAAGATGAGATCCGTGCGATATATTAAAGATTACACACGAAGGGATAGACTCTACAATGAAGACATTCGCAAAGAGTTGCACGTTTTTAATATCCAAGATCATATTGTAGACAACAAAGAGAGATGGATTCCAGATGGCAGGTCGCCTAAGGAAGTTTGGTAATACAAGCCTGTTAGACAACAAAGCTTAGAAAATCTTAAGAAGCGTTGATAAAGTAGATATATTCCCTTGGGTCCGGAACAGGTGATTTGCCTAGTCCTTGATAGAAGAAGAAGTAGAAGAGGACGAAGAAGGAGAAGGAGAAGAAGAAGAAGAAGAAGAAGAAGAAGAAGAAGAAGAAGAAGAAGAAGAAGAAGAAAAGAAGGAAAAGAAGAAGAAGAAGAAGAAGAAGAAGAAGAAGAAGAAGAAGAAGAAGAAGAAGAAGAAGAAGAAGAAGAAGAAGAAGAAGAAGAAGAAGAAGAAGAAGAAGAAGAAGAAGAAGAAGATTAAAGTACTCCTTATAGGCCTATTTCAATAAACCTGTAAGTTCATTTGTAGTTTACCTGTGGTTTGCAAACACTATGTACATGCCGTTGGGTTATCTGTGTTAAACGTCAGACACACACGAGCGAGCTCGCACGGGCATGTATGAATTCACTACGGCATGCATACATACTGCAACGTTACAAGTATTTTAAAGTGTATACATTTATGACCATGTACCCAACACAACTATATAGTGTTAAACACCGGCTAGGTCGTAGGATTTTTGTGTTCGTTGCGTTAAGTATATATGTGGTTGTACAATAAACGTATTTTTTTTTACAAAGAGGAGTGAGACGTTGATGACATGAAATAATTAATTAAAACATATTAAAATATCGGTATGGAGAACCATACATGACTTCCATATTCTAAGATTTATATTTAAAATCATTTTCGAAATGAAATATTACCATAGAAACTACTTCTTTCTACTTACTGCTTCATTCTTAACCACAGTACTGTGGTCACTAACATATACCACCTCACGTTATCGCACTCGATTTTCACTGATGATGGAAGTCGATGGCATTGCCGAAACGTCTGGTTTTGTAGAAAACATTGGACTACGGCCAAATATCCCGGGAAGGAATTTTAACAAAAACTACTTCTTTGTTGCCGATAACGTTGTACACATATATATATAAAATATGCATAAAATTAATGGCTTGTATAAGTTAATGATTGATCTCCATTAAGTAGTGCTCAAGTTTCCAAAGTTTTAATATTATGATGTCCGTAATTAAAACATCAGAGCAGGTTTAGTGTGTGTGAGGGTACACCGTGGACAAATATTTTCAACATTTCCTATTGAGCGTTGCTTAGAGTAAAGCTGCGAATCTACAGTGTATGTTTCACAGAACAAACACGCGGAAAAGAAGGAGCGCTCTGAAGTCACTCATGGACCCTCATCATCTTGCAGAGGGTTCTTTCCCTAAAGACGAAAAGTCTGTTTATGAATCGTTCCTCTGTAAACAATGCAGTTACACTTCCCAGCGATCCACAGGAAGCAAATCGCTATCCACGCTGGACAATTTTTCGGCTTGCACGCGTTATGTTGGTGTGGGTTTCGGCACTTTCCATCAGAGTTGGGCCTACGTGTCACTCGGCTGAATTTGGTGGAAAGCCCTGTCACTGGCGTCAAAGTATCAGCCTTGACAGGGTCCTCTTTTTTTGCAAAATGGGAGAGGCTTGAGATGGAGTGAGTGACATGGTCCCCACCTCAATGAAGAACCCATTGTTTAATAAAAATATATTTAAATTTTGAAAACTGAAATTTTTTTCTTGTTGCCAAATATATTATATATTATAATCAAAATGACTTTATCAAAAAAACAAACATTATATAATAAATACTTATATATGTTTACTTAATATGATTAGTTTTTCTTCAATGTTGATGATCATTTCCAAACATTCTGACAAAATTCTATCTACAGAACAGTTAACATTCCCCAGGTTTCCATTTCTGCAATTTCTCATTACACCTTCCATTGACATATTATTAACCATTTCATAATCTATCATATAATCTTTTCAGATTTTGTAGTACACTATAAAATACTGTAACTAACATTCATGCAACAAAACCAACATATAAATAATAAATACAATAATTACAATAAATAGGCTTACTTCATTGTTGCCGTTGTTCGTTTCCTAAAATTGTGGCAATATTCGATTTACAGAACACAATGTAATCCAGTTTTCTGCCTCTAATAATTCTCATTGCATCTTCCGGTGTACTGTCTAAAATGCTGTAACTAACATTCATGCAAGAAAAACGAATATATAATAAAATAAAATTATTATAAAATAATTATAATAAATAAGCTTACTCTTTTGTTGCCATTGTTCATTTCCCAATATTGTGACAATATTCTATCTACAGAACACTTGACGTTCTTCATTTTTCTTTCTCTGTTAATTTTCATTACATCTGCCACTGACGTATTATTAACTGTTTCATAATCTATCGTATAATCTTTTCAGATTTTGTTGTTCTGTCTAAAATTCTGTAACTAACATTCATGTAACAAAACCAGCAATATAATAATGAATAAATAATTATAATAAAAAGGCTTACTTCTTTGTTGCCGTTGTTCATTTCCCAACATTTTGACAATATTCTAACTACAGAACACTTGCCGTTCTTCATTTTTTGTCTCTGCTAATTCTCATTACATCTTCCACTGACGTATTATTAACCGTTTCATAAACTTTCATATAATCTTGCCAGATTTTGCTATTCTGTCTCAAATGCTGTAACTAACATTCATCCAACAAAACCAACATATAAATAATAAATACAATAATTACAATAAATAGGCTTACTTCTTTGTTGCCGTTGTTCGTTTCCTAAAATTGTGGCAATATTCGATTTACAAAACACAATGTAATACAGTGTTCTGCCTCTGATAATTCTCATTGCATCTTCCGCTGTACTGTCTAAAATGCTGTAACTAACATTCATGCAAGAAAAACGAATATATAAAAAATAAATAAAATAATTATAATAAATAAGCTTACTCTTTTGTTGCCGTTGTTCGTTTAACAATATTGTGGCAATATTCTATCTACAGAACACTTGACGTTCTTCATTTTTCTTTCTCTGTTTATTTTCATTAAATCTGCCACTGACGTATTATTAACCGTTTCATAAACTTTCATATGACCTTGCCAGATTTTGTTGTTCTGTCTACAATTCTGTAACTAAAATTCATGCAACAAAACCAACAATATAATAATGAATAAAATAATTATAATAAATAGGCTTACTTCTTTGTTGCCGTTCTTCATTTCCCAACATTTTGACAATATTCTACCTACAGAACACTTGCCGTTCTTCATTTTTTGTCTCTGCTAATTCTCATTACATCTGCCACTGATGTATTATTAATCGTTTTATAAACGTTCATATAATCTTGCCAGATTTGGCTATTCTGTCTAAAATGCTGCAACTAACATTCATGTAAGAAAAACCAATATATAAATAAAATAAATATAATATGTAAGATTACTTCTTGTTCGGTGCTGTTGTTTGTTTCCTAACAATGTAATTACATTCTATCAACAGAACTATTGATACTCTACAATTTCTGTCTCTGTTGATACTAATTACATCTTCCACTCACATGTTATTAATTGATTCATAAATGTTAATATAATCTTCCCATATTTTGCTGTCCTGTCTAATTTGCTGTAAATAACATTCGTGCAAGAATAACCAATATATAAATAATAAATAAAATAATTATAATAAATAAGCTTACCTTTAGTTGCCATTGTTCTTTAACTAACATTCTATCAATATTCATTTACAGAACACTTGATGTAATCCAGTTTTCTGTCTCGGCTAATTCTCATTACATCTTCTACTGACATATTATTGATTTTGTTACATAAACTTTAATAAAATATTGCCTGATCTTGCTGTACTATCTAGAATTCTGTAACTAACATTCATGCAACAAAACGAAAATAAGCAAGTTTATTTCAGAGTCAATCAACTTTTAGATAAAGGCTGTATGTTTAATTTATTCTTCTTCTGTCTTGACAATTGCATTACTGTTTCATTAATAATTCGAGGAAAGAATGTATGTATTGGTTTAACTTTCTTCTTGTAATCTTTTTTCTTATATTTTATTAAATCGTTGAGTTTTTGTACATAACTTCCATAAACTTTTAGATAACGGCTGAAAGTTTAATTTATTCTTCTTCTGTCTTTGATAATTTCATTTGTTTCATTAATAATTCGAGGATAGAATGTATGAAATGGTTAAATTTCTTCTTGTAATCTTCTTTCTTATTGTTTTTTAAATCGTTCAGTTTGTTGTACATAACTTTCATAAAGTTTTAGAGAAAGGCAGTAAGTTTAATTTAATATTCTTCTCTCTGTGACAATTTCGTTGTGATTTCATTAACAATTCGAGGATAGAATGTAGGAATTGGTTTAAATTTCTTCTTGTAATCTTCTTGCTTATTGTTTTTATTCTTCTGTCTGCGACAATTTCGTTGCGATTTCATTAATAACTCGAGGATAGAATGTATGAATTGGTTTAAAAATTCTTCTTGTATAGTATTATCAAATAGCGAGTGCGGCTGGGCGAGGGTCAGGCTCATTCACAAACACGCAGTCCGCGCACACACAATGTCGCTGTCTTTATGATTCGCGCCTATGAATCATCTTACAGTCAATAATTTTGTACCAAACGTAGCTGATATTTTGGGCTCCTGTATAATATGCTGTAAATAACATTCATGCAAGAATAACCAATATATAAATAACAAATAAAATAATTATAATAAATAAGCTTACCTTTAGTTGCCGTTGTTCGTAAACTAACATTCTGTCAATATTGTATTACAGAACACTTGATGTAATCCAGTTTTCTGTCTCGGCTAATTCTCATTACATCTTCTACTGACATATTATTGATTTTGTTACATAAACTTTAATAAAATATTGCCTGATCTTGCTGTACTATCTAAAATTCTGTTAACTAACATTCATGCAACAAAACGAAAATAAGCAAGTTTATTTCAGAGTCAATCAACTTTTAGATAAAGGCTGTAAGTTTTATTTATTCTTCTTCTGTCTTGACAATTGCATTACTGTTTCATTAATAATTCGAGGAAAGAATGTATGTATTGGTTTAACTTTCTTCTTGTAATCTTTTTTCTTATATTTTATTAAATCGTTGAGTTTTTGTACATAACTTCCATAAACTTTTAGATAACGGCTGAAAGTTTAATTTATTCTTCTTCTGTCTTTGATAATTTCATTTGTTTCATTAATAATTCGAGGATAGAATGTATGAATTGGTTAAATTTCTTCTTGTACTCTTCTTTCTTATTGTTTTTTAAATCGTTCAGTTTGTTGTACATAACTTTCATAAAGTTTTAGAGAAAGGCAGTAAGTTTAATTTAATATTCTTCTCTCTGTAACAATTTTGTTGTGATTTCATTAACAATTCGAGGATAGAATGTAGGAATTGGTTTAAATTTCTTCTTGTAATCTTCTTGCTTATTGTTTTTATTCTTCTGTCTGCGACAATTTCGTTGCGATTTCATTAATAACTCGAGGATAGAATGTATGAATTGGTTTAAAAAATCTTCTTGTATAGTATTATCAAATAGCGAGTGCGGCTGGGCGAGGGTCAGGCTCATTCACAAACACGCAGTCCGCGCACACACAATGTCGCTGTCTTTATGATTCGCGCCTATGAATCATCTTACAGTCAATAATTTTGTACCAAACGTAGCTGATATTTTGGGCTCCTGTATAATATGCTGTAAATAACATTCATGCAAGAATAACCAATATATAAATAACAAATAAAATAATTATAATAAATAAGCTTACCTTTAGTTGCCGTTGTTCGTAAACTAACATTCTGTCAATATTGTATTACAGAACACTTGATGTAATCCAGTTTTCTGTCTCGGCTAATTCTCATTACATCTTCTACTGACATATTATTGATTTTGTTACATAAACTTTAATAAAATATTGCCTGATCTTGCTGTACTATCTAAAATTCTGTTAACTAACATTCATGCAACAAAACGAAAATAAGCAAGTTTATTTCAGAGTCAATCAACTTTTAGATAAAGGCTGTAAGTTTAATTTATTCTTCTTCTGTCTTGACAATTGCATTACTGTTTCATTAATAATTCGAGGAAAGAATGTATGTATTGGTTTAACTTTCTTCTTGTAATCTTTTTTCTTATATTTTATTAAATCGTTGAGTTTTTGTACATAACTTCCATAAACTTTTAGATAACGGCTGAAAGTTTAATTTATTCTTCTTCTGTCTTTGATAATTTCATTTGTTTCATTAATAATTCGAGGATAGAATGTATGAATTGGTTAAATTTCTTCTTGTAATCTTCTTTCTTATTGTTTTTTAAATCGTTCAGTTTGTTGTACATAACTTTCATAAAGTTTTAGAGAAAGGCAGTAAGTTTAATTTAATATTCTTCTCTCTGTGACAATTTCGTTGTGATTTCATTAACAATTCGAGGATAGAATGTAGGAATTGGTTTAAATTTCTTCTTGTAATCTTCTTGCTTATTGTTTTTATTCTTCTGTCTGCGACAATTTCGTTGCGATTTCATTAATAACTCGAGGATAGAATGTATGAATTGGTTTAAAAATTCTTCTTGTATAGTATTATCAAATAGCGAGTGCGGCTGGGCGAGGGTCAGGCTCATTCACAAACACGCAGTCCGCGCACACACAATGTCGCTGTCTTTATGATTCGCGCCTATGAATCATCTTACAGTCAATAATTTTGTACCAAACGTAGCTGATATTTTGGGCTCCTGTATAATATGCTGTAAATAACATTCATGCAAGAATAACCAATATATAAATAACAAATAAAATAATTATAATAAATAAGCTTACCTTTAGTTGCCGTTGTTCGTAAACTAACATTCTGTCAATATTGTATTACAGAACACTTGATGTAATCCAGTTTTCTGTCTCGGCTAATTCTCATTACATCTTCTACTGACATATTATTGATTTTGTTACATAAACTTTAATAAAATATTGCCTGATCTTGCTGTACTATCTAAAATTCTGTTAACTAACATTCATGCAACAAAACGAAAATAAGCAAGTTTATTTCAGAGTCAATCAACTTTTAGATAAAGGCTGTAAGTTTAATTTATTCTTCTTCTGTCTTGACAATTGCATTACTGTTTCATTAATAATTCGAGGAAAGAATGTATGTATTGGTTTAACTTTCTTCTTGTAATCTTTTTTCTTATATTTTATTAAATCATAACTTCCATAAACTTTTAGATAACGGCTGAAAGTTTAATTTATTCTTCTTCTGTCTTTGATAATTTCATTTGTTTCATTAATAATTCGAGGATAGAATGTATGAATTGGTTAAATTTCTTCTTGTAATCTTCTTTCTTATTGTTTTTTAAATCGTTCAGTTTGTTGTACATAACTTTCATAAAGTTTTAGAGAAAGGCAGTAAGTTTAATTTAATATTCTTCTCTCTGTGACAATTTCGTTGTGATTTCATTAATAATTCGAGGATAGAATGTAGGAATTGGTTTAAATTTCTTCTTGTAATCTTCTTGCTTATTGTTTTTTAATTCGCTCAGTTTGTTGTACATAACTTTCATAAAGTTTTAGATAAAGACTGTAAGTTTAATTTATTATTCTTCTGTCTGTGACAATTTCGTTGTGATTTCATTAATAATTCGAGGATAGAATGTATGAATTGGTTTAAATTTCTTCTTGAAATCTTCTTGCTTATTGTTTATTAAATCGCTCAGTTTTACGTACATAGCTTTCATAACCCTTTAGATAAAGGCTGTAAGTTAATTTATTATTCTTCTGTCTGTGACAATTTCGTTGTGATTTCATTAATAGCTCGAGGATAGAATGTATGAATTGGTTTAAAAATTCTTCTTGTATAGTATTATCAAATAGTGAGTGCAGCTAGGCAAAGGTCAGGCCCACTCACTAACATGCAGCCCGCACACACACAAGCGCAGGTAATTAGGACCAGCCGGATTCTCGCCCCATTAGTCACCTAGTGGACTTCAGTTGATCAAACTTCTGTTGTTATTGTTTATTAAATCGTTCAGTTTTTTGTACATAACATTTATAAAATTTATTATTCTTCTGTCTTTGACAATATCATTGCTGTTTCATTAATAATTCGAGGATAGAATGTATGAATTGGTTTAACTTTCTTCTTGTAATCTTTTTTCTTATTGTTTATTAAATAATTTTGTTTTTTGTACATAACCTTCGTAACTTATATATAAAGGCAGTAAGTTTAATTTATTAATCTTCTCTCTTTGACACTTTCATTCATGTTTCATGAATAATTTGAGGATAGAATGTATGAATTGGTTTAACTTTCTTCTTGTAATCTTTCTTATTGTTTATTAAATTCTTCAGTTTTTTGTACATAACTTTCATAAACATTTAGATAAGGGCAGTAAATGTAATTTATTCTTCTTCTGTCTTTGACAATTTCATAGCTGTTTCATTAATAATTTGAGGATAGAATGTATGAATTGTTTTAACTTTCTTCTTGTAATATTCTTTCTTTTGGTTTATTAAATCGTTCAGTTATTAAATTTATTTATTTACTTATTACATTCAGTTTATTATATTACTTCTCTGTAACGGAGTAGGTTTTAACAGAAAGATGTAATTTTCTTGAAAATTTCCAGTCTGAAGTTATCAGGTTCAAACAGTTTGTCATTTAAGTTACCATCAGCAGCGAACTGTTTTGCAAACCAGCAAACGAATACTCCACAGTTATAACTATCTCTTTGTCTTATTGCTTCTTTTGATACATATAGCATTTCTTGAGATGGCTGGTCTAATTTTTGTAAAATTTTATCCGTGAAATACTTGACTCTGCTCAATAATGTACTTGATATATGGCTCTGTTGCGGGTCTAATATGTAATATATATTCAAATCTAAGCGAATGCAAACGACTATCCAATGAGAGTTATTGACATTTATTGGGATGGCATAATGGGATTTGTTCATCACTCTTAAATTCTGCGTTATGTACTGTTCTCTTGTTTCCTCATCAAAATTACTCATTATATATTGTGATAATATAGAATCTCCGTATGAAAATTGTTCATATTCCTGGGATAAACTGAAAAAAAATGCATCGATAATGTTGTCCGTTAGCCAGCCATCGACGGCGCCTATGCATTGTCTCTTTAAAGTGTCAATGTCAGCTGCAGATAATTTTGGCTTGAGAGATAGCAAATCATGTTTGTAAATGGTAATAGCTCTACCTAGCTGATAATACACAACACCATGATCTGGAAAAAGTTTCTCTATTTCTTGCGCCATATCTTCAATTGATGTAATTTCTGATGTACACTTAAATTTATTCACTTGTAATTCCGGTAATGATAGTTGTTCTTCCACATCTATGATTTTACTTCTGTTTTGTATTCTTTCAGATTCCTTATTTATAACTGGCAAAGTTCCAACACAATCCTCTACTTCTATAAAAACGGGTTTATGATCTGAGAAATAACTCTCATACACTCCTGCTAAATACTTGTTGGTATCTGTACATATTATATCAATTTGTGTCTTCATGTCTGTGGTGTATATTTCATTTATCAGTGCAGTTTTCAAATGCCTATGTTCAAGTTTACCTTTGAAATTTGCTGAATCTTCCAAATTAGCTATGTTAATGTTGAAGTCTCCCATTAAAATTTTTGTGTAGTTTCCAGTTAAGTTAGCAATCATACCATCTACAACGTCAAAAAATGTACTAATGCTTGCACCCGGTGATTTGTATCCCGTTATTAAGTAAATATTTTTCAACTGAACAGTTATCATTTCAACGTGTCCTTTGTACCTACCGTCAACTGTTATCTTCTTTTCGGTTACAATTTTTCTCTCCAATAATTTAAAATCAATGTTCTCTTTTGCTAGGCACATGAGACCTCTCTGTCCTGTTATTGGATTTTCATCTGATGAGTACTTAATCTGATAAGCTGGAATCACAATCGGCTCTGAGCCCTTCGTTCTAGTTTCTGAAAGAATTAAGACATGTGCTCTTGAGTACCAGTCGTCTGTCTTGATATCTTCAAGGTATAGTGTCAAAGATCTCACATTATGGTACACGATGACTGCTCCAACTGTGTCCTTTAAATCGTTATAGCAAAGAGTTGCAACATTTTCTTTTCTTAGTCGCTGTATTTCTTCACAGTCACTTACACTTCCATTGTGGAAATACTTCATGTTCATTTCTCCTAAGATATATAAGTTTTTCAAAGAAGTTACCCTGCTCATGGCAACATATAACAGTTGCCTTGTCACTCTCTTTATCCTTCGAAAATCTAAACAAACTGCTTCATAAGTTTGTCCCTGACTCTTATGAATTGTAAGAGCTTCTGCAGGCACAACAGGAAATTGTTTCCTCATTATTTGATGACAATTTTTATGCATTGTTATAATTGCTGTACTCTTTGCAATTGGTATTAGTTCTTCATTTATTCCACTTGCAGCTGCATAGTCTTTAAATTTCTGTCTTGCTTTTAGACCTACATTTCTTCCCTCTGGAAACTCCAACCATATCAAAATAATATTTTCTTCTCCCATTGTCAGGTATCGTAAAATTCCACACGCGCCGTTCACCAGTCCATCTCCAACATCCACATTAAATGTCATCATGTACTTGATACCTACCTTAAAAGTAATTTCATTCGATAGGCCCTGCATTTCTGTTACCTTTTTATTTCTAATTGATTTTAACAAACTATCTTTTGTCTGTAAAGGTATGTTTCCTAAAACTGTATCTTGCGCGATGGAATTAAAAGGTTTCTCTTTAGATTTTCTAATTTTTTCTTGGTTATATTTCTGCACCATTTCATTTTCGGGATACAGTCTAATCGCATTTTCAGGAACCTCTTCGGGTTGAACTATTCTCGTTTTCAATAAATTAAAGTCTTTTTCATTCATAACATTAGCTGCTATGTTATTTAGTGTTACTATAAATTCTGTGTCTCCTTTCTGCCTCATGATTTCATTTAATTCATAAAATGAAAACTCTGACCAAAGTGGATTTTTATCATTAAAAATGCTCAATTCATTTACCTTCGGTGCTTTCCAAATGGGAGAATCCATTACAGGTGATAATTGATGTAAATCACCTACAATAAGAAGAGAAACACCGCCAAAGGTCTCATTTTTCCCCATTATTTGTCGTAAACGCGTATCAATTCTTGAAAGTGTTCGTGATCCCACCATAGAACCCTCATCAATAATCAGTAACTTTAAATCTATCAGATTCACTCTAAGTGTACTTGCTGTGTCAGAACTTAATTCAGACATGAGGCCACCAAACTGTGTTACTGGCAAGCTAAATGCTGAATGAATGGTTACGCCGTTGATGAGAAAAGCTGCTTTACCTGTCGGAGCTGTTAGAAGAACTTTAATTGAATTTGTTTTTACACCTTTTTGTTCATCAAAATATTTAGTAATTAATTGGTATAGCACGTTAATAACCATGCTTTTACCAACACCAGCAGCTCCAGAGAGAAACAGTCTTACAGGTTTGAAGTTTCCACTTTTCATATTTTTAAAAACGTGCATTACAATTTCTTTCTGGCCTCTATTGAGTCTTCTCATATTGAAAAACAAATTTTCTATTTTTTCTCTGGAAGGAACAATAATTTTAAATTTACCATTATCACTACTATTTCCTGCTTTGCTCCCATCTTGGACTCCAACATTTATTTTAAATTCCTCTGGAAGTTCATTATCTAACAAGTTTTTATAATCTCTTTCTTCCTGTTTAAGTCGATGATTGTGTGCAATTTCAAGTGCAAGCTCCATTTCATCTTCATTAATCATATTATATTTCCCTCTGTTTTTATTGATAATGTCTACGTGTTGTTCATATATAAATTTACTGTCAATATTTTGAACTTCCTCCTTCTCATTTCTCCACGGTAAAAAGAGGAGTACTTGCTCTCGATAAAAATTGTATTCGTCTTGATCTAGCCTGTATCTTCTGTAACGTAGAATTTTTCTCTTGTAACAGTCTATGTATTCTTCTGATTCAAAGTCCTCATTATTTTTTTCTTTGTTTTTTGCACGTCTGTTTGATTTATATTCTGTTGAAAAATCAGCAAGACAAATAGTCTCTAAATTATTACACCTATTTGCATATCTTGAGAATATGTTTGGTAAAGATATGTCGGTTGATTCCGGATCCATATTTTGTAACTCTTGTTTCGATTTTAACATGTTTAGCCTTTCTTCACTCGGGCTAGTGTTAAGAAATATACAGGCTCGACTACTTTTTGAAAGAGGTAATTCCAGAACATGATAAGCAGCTTCCTGAGCAGACATTAGGTTACTATTTAGAAACACATTTGCAACTTTACTTAACCTTTCTCTTGTATTCATTTTTTCATTTTTTACATCAGAAGCCGCTTCCCTTAACAACCTAGATAAACCTGCTTCTACTTTGCTTATATAATTAATAATATATGATGCACAACTGTAAGGATCCAACACAAATTGCAAATCCATATTTGAAGAAAACAGCGACAAAATTGTTGAATTGTGACAATTAATAGCTACCGACAATGAATTTCTCTCCAAAAAAATTGTATCCCTATCAATTCCATATCTAACTGCATTAATATAATCATCTTCAGACATATTTAATTTCAAAAGAATATTGCCAAATGACACATCATTATCTTTCATAAAAAAACTATACATAAGCTTATTTACCTTTACAGAATTTTTTTTAACCTGCTCTGTCTTCTCTTCTTCTTCTAACGGCTTTAAAATAATAGTTTTCGGCATCACAGGTAAAGGATATCCAAACCTACATACTTTTAAATTTTTCTTTCCCTTATAGCAAGTATCTGTATGTTTGTGACGTTGTAAACTCATGAGTGGGTTGTTTTCATCATATTTACAAGTAATATATTTGTTAATAAATTCAATGCAGATCTTTTCACTATTTTCATCGTCTCTGTTATATTTTGGTGCATCCTTACACCAAAGAAAAATGTGTTCATGCGGAGATCCCCTCTGCTGGAATTCGACACGTTGATAAGAATCAGTCACCCAATTGCCATCAAAAGGTCCAGACTGAGATTTGAGCAGAGTCATTAGTTTTGCGACCTTGTGGTTAAAATAGCGAGCGCAGGTGACAGGATCATTTCTAATTAATGATGTCTTTTCATAGTCATTTAAATTTAAAATTTCTAAATCTGATACGTTTTTTCCAGCCGATAACTTTAATAACATTTTCAGTAGCTCAGGCCAGCTATGTTCAGCTGCTGATACTGTAATAAAAAATGTTGGTTTTCCTAATTGCCTAATCATTGCCAGTAGCTGTTTCTTCTTAGATTCCCAGTAAGCTGGGGAGGAGCGTATTTGAGACAAAACCTTGTAGCATTCATCATTCTTCATTGCTTCGTTGATGAATTTACCATCTAAAACATCCTTGACTTTGATGTTAACGTCCTTTTTTTTTAATTTTCTTAAGCACATGTTTATGTTTGATGAACAACTTCTCTCCATTTTACATTTCGCCATAAATAACAATCGTTCTGGCACACAACTACGTCTATCCACTCGTCTTGCCTCGGACTTAGTTCTTTCTGAATAGCTTAATTTCGGATGAGTTCTAATCGTTTGCCCTACAAAAATTGATGGAAAGCAGAGCTCATCTAAATCAGGAAATTTATGCCAAGGAATGGGATGTAATCCTTGTCCTGGAGCTATAATCTTAGTACAGCTCTCTTCTCCAACTAGTTCTTGATTTCTGTCGACAATTAAAACCTGCTCATTCTCATTGTCAGACTCATCTGAATCATACTGAAAATCAACATCACTATCTTTGTTATTTTCTGCTGGTTCATTGTCTACGCCATCATTCTTTTCAGTAATGAAATCAACCTCTTCTTCAAAATCACCTTCATACCTTGACAAATATTCTTCAGAAATTTGTACTTTGTGTTTTACATAAAGTGGTGTTTTTATTAAATATTTGAGAGCTTCACATACGACTGCTGGTCTTATTCTCTCAAACATGTAATCAGTCTTATGGACAATATGCCGTTTTAATTTTACTTGTATTGTTGCCATCTTGTCAAAACACCTAGGTAAAACTTGAAGCATCTCATCAAGCTCAATCATTATATTAATAACGCTTCCTTTCATTCCCAGTTGAGGGTTTAAAGCAAATCTCTTCAGAGGTCGTATCTGCATAAAACTTAATATTGGTGCCACCATACGTTCTTCTAAGCTGCTTAGACACTTTATGCAGTCAGGTACTACGGGAAATTTCATTCCCCAAGACGTAGCCATTTTAGGTATTTCACCTTTTATTAATGTGTTGTTACAAGTTTTACATACTGATTCTGCAGGTTCTACGTTCACAATTTTTCTCAGAAACAGTTCAGAATCTTTTACTTTATCTTCTATTTTATTTTTAATTTTTTCCACATCAAAACGTACAATAGAATGTAAAAAAAATAATCCTTCACAACAACAACAAACATGAGTCGGTCCATCCTTAATGGCATTCAGAAATTCTATTTGTTCAATTGACTGCTGACTATTACATGTATGTAGTTGCTTCACAACATTTTCTCTATACCTGTAAATATCATTCTGTCTTTTGATTTTCTTGTTAACCTTATCAGAAACCGCTTCTCGTTTCCTATAATCGTAATTTTCTCTCAACTCTCTCATTCTTTTTTTATTGAGTTCTTTTCCTTTTTCGTAATACTCTTCATCTAATCTGACTTCTTTTTTTCTTCCCCGTTCTCTTTGTTTTTCTTTTTCGTAATACTCTTCATCTAATCTGACTTCTTTTTTTCTTCCCCGTTCTCTTTGTTTTTCTTTTTCGTAATACTCTTCATCTAATTTGACTTCTTTTTTTCTTCCCCGTTCTCTTTGTTTTTCTTTTTCGTAATACTCTTCATCTAATCTGACTTCTTTTTTTCTTCCCCGTTCTCTTTGTTTTTCTTTTTCGTAATACTCTTCATCTAATCTGACTTCTTTTTTTCTTCCCCGTTCTCTTTGTTTTTCTTTTTCGTAATACTCTTCATCTAATCTGACTTCTTTTTTTCTTCCCCGTTCTCTTTGTTTTTCTTTTTCGTAATACTCTTCATCTAAACTGACTTCTTTTTTTCTTCCCCGTTCTCTTTGTTTTTCTTTTTCGTAATACTCTTCATCTAATCTGACTTCTTTCATTCTCTCCCTTTCTCTTCCTCTTTCATTTTCGTAATACTCTTCGTCTAATCTGACTTCTTTTTTTCTTCCCCGTTCTCTTTGTTTTTCTTTTTCGTAATACTCTTCATCTAATCTGACTTCTTTCATTCTCTCCCTTTCTCTTCCTCTTTCATTTTCGTAATACTCTTCGTCTAATCTGACTTCTTTTTTTCTTCCCCGTTCTCTTTGTTTTTCTTTTTCGTAATACTCTTCATCTAATCTGACTTCTTTCATTCTCTCCCTTTCTCTTCCTCTTTCATTTTCGTAATACTCTTCGTCTAATCTGACTTCTTTTTTTCTTCCCCGTTCTCTTTGTTTTTCTTTTTCGTAATACTCTTCATCTAATCTGACTTCTTTCATTCTCTCCCTTTCTCTTCCTCTTTCATTTTCGTAATACTCTTCGTCTAATCTGACTTCTTTTTTTCTTCCCCGTTCTCTTTGTTTTTCTTTTTCGTAATACTCTTCATCTAATCTGACCTCTTTCTTTCTTGCCCTTTCTCTTTCTCGTTCATCTTCTCTAAAAAAAGGATCTAATCTTTTGGTTTTTATATATTTAACTTTCTGCTCTCTTATTCTGTTTATAGTTGAAACGGAAGGTTTAATCACATTTTTATTTATGCGTTTCTTTTCGATTCGGCCATTTTTGACTTTTCTCTCTTTATCATCTTCTTGATAATTTCGACGTTGCACTTTACGTGTTTTGTTAAGAGAATCTTTAGAACGTCGCTTGCTTCTAGGCATTGTAAATGCCAACTATTTAAATGTGTTGAATAATTTGCGTAACCTCTGTATATGGGCCTATAAATAAAAAACAAATTATTGTTAACTATAACTCATCTACCAAATATTATGCTTTACCTGCTTTATAATGTTATTTCTTCTAATTAATAGTTCTTCCACACGGTGTCGTCACACGTCTACAACAGTTGAGCCTCCCCTGCGTGAATTCCACAGAAATTAAATTTGGTCCTATAAAAAACCAAATTATTATTAACTATAACTGATCCACCAATTATGCTTTACCTGCTTATTAATTTCTGCCATAACTACATTTAAGAGTATAGAATTTAGGGAATTCCCCTTGTCTGATCCCTTTTGTTACAGGTACATTATCTGATAATTCGTCCTTGGCTTTTACACTCACTGAAGTGTTCGTGTAGATTTGTTTTATTAGCTTTGTTGTCTTTAATTAAGTGCTGATGTCAATTATAATTTAAAATTTATCTGACATGGAGTTCATATCAATATGGCCTTGTATGTGTATATATTGCAGGTACTCGTTAAGGGAAATATGTCAGAAAATTAATAAAAAGCATTCTAGAATAAAAGTCGAAAAGTTTAGTAATCCTTTATATAAAATTTAATCAAAAATAAATTATAATTAAATGTAGAATAGATTATCAAGTATAAATTTTGAAAACATAATAAAGAATTATTTTATGATTATGAACATCTATTGCAAATAGAGAGAATAATGTATAATTTGTATAAGAAAGATAAAAGAATAATAATAAACTTGGTTCTAAACTATATAATATATATATATTGTAACGTTACATAACCCAGTCCCAAAAATGATAACATAATCACCCCACTATAAAGGTCACAAATGGGTATAATATACCTAGCTCTAGATTATCTTGTATCACAAAACATTATAAACTATAAAAGTGATATAAAGAGTACAAAGTGAGTTATAGTGTACCCAGTGAGAAAATAAGTGATTTTAAAAGGAGCATCTCACAGACTTATGCTGTAGATGTAGAAACAATTGATTATAATAGTAGACTATATGCTACTGACCAATTATGTGTTTTGTTTGAATATTGTATAATTTGTGTTAAGTAGGCCACAAAGATTTTGTACCTAGGTCTAATTTTATATTTAATAGAATAATTATGTTTGAATATAAGATAACCCAGGGTTAAATATAAAATTAAAATAAAATAACAGTGTATGAGTAAAATGGCAGAAGAAAATAGTTCAGTGTAAGGATACTATAAGAAATTAATAAATAATATATAAATACAATTAAATTAACCAATAAAAAATGATATAAAATTATTGGTTACTAACAGTAACACCTAACAAAATATGAATTAATTGTTAAAACGATTGAAAAACGTTCGTTTGAAAAAGTGGAATGCCATCAAAAATTTAATAAAGCCTTATGAAAACTTTGGGAAACAGTGCTAAATTTAATAGAAATTAACTAGTAGTATCCACCTTATGTTAGAACTCCTTCAAATATCAACTTTAACGTCCTGTATTCGATGAAAATTTGAAATAACCAGCTACCAGATCAGACCTAGTTGGACGGCACATCGAGATTTTGGTGATGTTGTATCTTATGAAAATTTAACTAAATTACAAAACAACTATAACTCCAACACTAGAAACAGCACCATCCAAGTAAACAATTCGAGAAGAGAGGTAAAATAAACTTTATTAATAATTGTTAACCAAGAAATCCTCATATCGAATCTTTGTGCAGTTCCAATAATTAGTAACTGATTTCATGTTTATAATAAAGACATATACTGTACTCTAGCGGATAAACCCGGAACTACATACTACGAAAAACCAAAAATTAGACATTTATGTTTTCTTTTGTAAAGCGTAGTATATAATTATTCATTTCTGACCGTCTCATAACACAAAGAACTTACCCTTAACCCTGGGGAAATTAATAAATGAATTCTTTATTGTTTAATGTTTAATTAAGGATAAGAAAATAATTTGTTATAATACCAATGTTTACCTAATTAGATCGATCCAATGTGTTGTTGACAGAAAAATCGATTATCATATTTTTGTACTGGGAGAAGAGAAAATGAGTGTATTACATAAATAAATACTCTGAATATTTTGTTATAAATAATAAAACGTGTATTATTTCTTGTAGAGGGTAGTTGTTACAGAGTTTCAGGAAGCCAAGAAGAGGACGAACCGCCGGGAAGTATCATCGACAATTGGTGTTGGTTTAACCTAAAATTTTGAGAAAGACGTCAAAATCAGCTGGTCTTATGAGCGGCGAATATAAAGTAAGTAATTGTATACTCCGGGGTTAATATCCTTGGTCCTACTCTCTCTCCTAACTACGATTAAACAACTCCATTAATCTCTCCCAAATCACACACGCTCGATTTCAGTATTTTTGGTAAACATAAATTTTAACCGCTTTGAACATTAGCAAATATAATTCATAAGTGATCGCAAAAGGTACTCTGACTGCTCCGAGACTTTCACGATAAAAACCCGCGACACGTTACAGAATGATGTACTAACGTGGGGTTTAATTGGGAAAGCTTAATTAAATAAACGAGACTTTCACGAGAGATACACGCGGACGTTACAAAGTGACGCATACAACGTGGGGCATATAATATAACCCTACACCTTTGAAAGAATCATTATGTTACAATATATATATATATATATATATATATATACACATATATATACAGTATATTCTTTTATTTTTTATTTTTATGTACTGCAGCCCTGAGATATAAGAATTAGCAACTCATGCTATAAAAAAAAACAAAGTGAATTTAATATTATAAGTCATTGATTCATGCTTTACAATAAAAAAACAAAGTAAACTTTATACTAACGGACTCTGACCCATAAAAAGGACAGTACAATATATATTTACATTTGTTGAGTAGTAGTATCATTATATCTAATTGCTAAGGTATCTCATCCTTCAAAATGAAATACTTCATTTGGCATCAGAAAGGTAAGTTTCAAAAAATTACCTCCTACCTCTTCAACTACCCTTCTCATCTGTAGATATTTTATCTGATTTTTTAAAGTGGATTAATACGACTTTATATGTAGGGCAAATTATTTATCAAAATTAAGAACTTTACTCTTCACTAAAAAACATAAAATGTTACAAGCAAAATAACGCCTCCCCATCAACTGATTCACTCAATTTTTGATATTAACTTTTTTTTTTTTTAGTAATAGTTTCATTATATGTAGTTGCTAATGAACTATACTATGAGTGTATAACATTGGTAAGATTTGATTTGACTTGAAGTTAGCCTTAGGGAAAAGTAATAACCTCACCAGCATTAAGCATTTTATCAAAGTTATGGCTGGATAATTATGGTGATAGTTCAATTAATTAGGTTATTATTCTTAACTATTATTACTCACTGCGCATGTAGCTTGTTCATCGGTGTTTTCCTGTTTTGTTTTAGAGATTGTCATTACTAATAAATAAAATATGGGAAGAGTCCCCGGTTGTCGGTACGCGTGCGCTTGCGCGCGCACACACACACACACACACAAGCGAGTTAAAACTGACAACTCGCTTCGCTAGTTAAATTACAGACTATACTTTATTCAGTCCATACCATCCAGTAATGCAAAGTCTACTCATTCTACACAAAATTCAGTTAATTTGGACCATAATTAAATATCTATTCTCCCTATGCAATTAAAGTCAAACGCTTACTGTGTAGTTCTTCCACACGGTGTCGTCACGCGTCAACAACAGCTGAACCTCCCCTGCGTGAATTCCACAGAAATTAAATTTGGGCCTATAAAAAAACAAATTATTATTAACTATAACTGATCCACCAATTATGCTTTAACTGCTTAATAAACAAAACAAATCCACCAATTATGCTTTAACTGCTTAATAAACAAAACGAAATACTTTTTATTTCGAAGTATTCAAATGAAAACATAGAAACGAAACCATCAATAGTGTAATAGTACATATCTTCACAATAAAGTTAACAACAAAAGATAAAGAATGAAACACTCATAAAATCACACCAAAACACCTAAGAAAGGAATGATAACTAAGTATCTGTGTACAATGTAGGCTATTATATAAGGTTCCAGAACTCAATAAAACAATTAATGTCATTAACTCAGTAAACGAAAGATAACAAATAGTGATAAAGAAGAAAGTATAGAAGACAACGTAATAATGTGAATAAACAAATGACCCAATACAAAACAGTAAGTAAGAGAACAAAACTCAAGTATAATGACATTCAACATTAACAAGAGACTGAAGACTATAAATAAACACAAGCAAGGTAACAAACACAGAATAATTAACAAATATGCCAAATAATGTGCCTAGTATATGTATTAGAAGAAAATGAAACTAATAAAACCAGGAATCTACAGAATTAAGAAACAGCAAAGGGACACAGACATAGACAGACATTACCAAAGACAAACCATGACAAAAACTCTTTATTCCAATAAAAGAATAGCATTAATTAAATAAATCAAAACCAGTGTACCAGGCATTCTTTTAATAGCCTACTGGCAATTTCAAATAAAATAACAAAATAAAAAAACCTAGTTATCACCTGTACACAGGTAGAAATAATAAAGAGATAGTAAATAACAATTAACAAGTGTAAAAGTGTCAAATAATAACCTGTAAAACATGGAAACCAGATAGCCAAAACATAGAGGGTACCAGGTAACCTCAACTATAATTAGCATAAAATAAGACCAAAACGATGTAAAGTAGTGTTAGTTACAAAATAATGATAGAAGACATTGTAAAGACGAACCTAGTGATACAATTTTTTATTAATTAAAAGTGGTATGTGTGGTGTTTAATGCATATACACAGACTGACATTGGACAGAACGTGTAGACATTAAACACGCTCAGAATTTCTACAATAATATAAACCAGTGAAGGACAATGTCATAAATGTGCAATATGATATGTATTACCACTATTATAGTACACAATGATTATTATGAGAAAGTAATTTCACCAGAATTAAGGAAAACTGAGGTCACTGCCTGACCACACTAGCTGCAATAAGTATTGGTGAATTATTATCAATATCACATGTAATTATAAAACAACAACCACTGCAACACAAGCTTTACACTGTAAAGACAATTTAGAATTAAAAGAACCACATAAAGATGGGTATATCATTAATTCAGAATTACATGACAAAAAAAACCATGGCATACTAAACTATCAACAATACATTGTACATTAAAAACATGCAAATAATTGTATTCTAATAAAAACTAAGCTGTTTAGAACTTCTAATTGACATCTTAGAATAGCTATGTCAATAAATAAAGAGAATTTTTTATTAAATAAAAGTGGTATGTGTGGTGTTTAATGCAAATACACAGACTGACATTGGACAGAAAGTGTAGACATTAAACACGCTCAGAATTTCTACAATAATATAAACCAGTGAAGGACAATGTCATAAATGTGCAATATGATATGTATTACCACTATTATAGTACACAATGATTATTATGAGAAAGTAATTTCACCAGAATTAAGGAAAACTGAGGTCACTGCCTGACCACACTAGCTGCAATAAGTATTGGTGAATTATTATCAATATCACATGTAATTATAAAACAACAACCACTGCAACACAAGCTTTACACTGTAAAGACAATTTAGAATTAAAAGAACCACATAAAGATGGGTATATCATTAATTCAGAATTACATGACAAAAAAAACCATGGCATACTAAACTATCAACAATACATTGTACATTAAAAACATGCAAATAATTGTATTCTAATAAAAACTAAGCTGTTTAGAACTTCTAATTGACATCTAAGAATACCTATATCACTGCAAAAGTGTGAACAGGACAACTTATGTCAATAAATAAAGAGAATCTAACTGACTATGCTCCAAGCCTTAGAACGCATGGTTCAAATTTATTAATCTTAGACAATCATTGTACTTGGAAATTAAGAATTAAAATAGGTTAATTACAATTATATATTCTCAGATTAGGAGAGTAGTTATATCTATTAACCATATGTTCTTAATCTAAAACAATAAATCTCGTCTGAAAATGTTCGACGTTTTGAGGTTACCATTGTATGAAAAGTAATCATCTTTAAGCTATGCTTATATTTAATTTACAATTTAACAATAATAGTGATAATTTGAATAATGTCTTGATGATAGTGTAATTATTGACAAATTTTTAATTAGTTCAAAGTGCCTTCCCAGATATTACGCTACCATAGTAAGTAATTAATATTGCAGTAGAGCGTAATACTTGCCTTAAATTCACTGAATTGCAAATTATTATACACCTTCCAATTGTATGAGCACTGGAATAAACTTTATAAGCTTTTAAAAAAGCTAGTATTTCGAACGGCAGATAAAAATCAACCTTTTAGCTTCAGAACTTTATGAAAGTCGGTTAACGGTTAACGGAAAAGATTTTCGGCAAACAGCGCATTGCAGTCTGGGTAACATTATTCAAAACAAATAGACGTCTGCTTTCCTTAAATATGATCCTTAAATATGATAGATTTCACAAAGCATTTTCTATGGAATAACATTTACAATAAATACTATTACAAACATGATTCCCTTATGCATCTTGAAATTGCAAATCATGGCATAAATTCGTCCATTAATATCAAAATTCACTTTTTTAAACTAATAGTCGATCGATTAGTCGAAACAATATTTTGATAAACGTATGCCTTAAAACTAATTACTGATTGAAAGATTGTTACTTAAAATAACTAGGATACGTATACAGTTCTTTTATAACAATTCTTAACATAATAAACATCTTAAATTGACAAAAATACAATGTTTAGTTCTAGGCTTAAGTTGGCCTAAAACATCATAAGTTAGTTTTATCGGAACTTATCATAAAACGTTGCAGGTAAACTACCCCTTTCACTTACCCGATCTTCACCAAAATCAACAGGTCTTGAGAACTCTATAATTCAGGGCTGTATGCAAAACATTATTTGATTCTGTTTACATTTGCGGCTTTTATCGTTTGCCATAGAAAATACCCTTGTTAAAATATAAAATGTTGCAGGTAAACTACCCTTTTATCTTAACCGATCTTCACCAAAACCAACAGGTCTTGGGAACTCTATAATTCAGGGCCGTATGCAAAAGAGTAGTTGATTCTGTTTGAATTTGCGGCTGTTATCGTTTGCCATTAAAAATAAAAAAAAATTACCCTTGATTTAAAACAACAGTTGCAGGTAAACTACCCCTTTCCCTTAACCGATCTTCATAAAAATCAATAGGTCTTGAGTACTCTACAAATCAGGGGTGTGTGCAAAGTATTATTTGATTTTGTTTCAATTTGCGACTCTTATCTTTTGCCATAAAAAATACCCTTTTAAAACATAAAACGTTGCAGGTAAACTACCCCTTCCCCTTAACCGATCTTCACCAAAAACAATAGGTCTTGGGTACTCTACAAATCAGGGCTGTATGCAAAACATTATTTGTTTCTGTTTGAATTTGCGTCTCTTATCGTTTGCCATAGAAAATACCCTTTTAAAACATAAAACGTTGCAGGTAAACTACCCCTTTCCCTTACCCGATCTTCACCAAAAACAATAAGTCTTGGGTACTCTACAAATCAGTGCTGTATGCAAAACATTGTTTGATTCCGTTTACATTTGCGGCTTTTAACGTTTGCCATAGGAAATACCCTTGTTAAAACATAAAACGTTGCAGGTAAACTACCCCTTTCCCTTAACCGATCTGTACCAAAATCGACAGATCTTGAGAACTCTACCATTTAGGGCTGTATGCGAAACATTATTTGATTCTGTTTGAATTGGCGGCTGTTATCGTTTGCCAAACAAACAAAGTTACCCTTGATTAAAAAAAACCGTTGCTGGTACACTACCCCTTCCCCTTAACCGATCTTCACCAAAATCGAAAGCAATTGAGACCTCTACAATTCAGGGACGTATGCAAACAATTATTTGATTCTGTTTGAATTTGCGGCTGTTATCGTTTGCCATAGAAAATACCCTTGTTAAAAAAACGTTGTAGGTAAACTACCCCTTTCCCTTAACCGATCTTCACCAAAAACAAAAGGTATTGAGAACTCTACAATTTAGGGCTGTATGCAAATACTCTTTTCATTCTGTTTGAATTTGCGGCTGTTATCGTTTGCCATAGGAAATACCCTTGTTAAAACATAAAACGTTACAGGTAAACTACCCCTTTCCCTTAACCGATCTTCACCAAAAACAATAGGTCTTGAGAACTCTACAATTCAGGGCTGTATGCGAAACATTATTTGATTCTGTTTGAATTTGCGGCTGTTATCGTTTGCCAAACAAACAAAATTACCCTTGCTAAAAAAAAAACCGTTGCAGGTAAACTACCCCTTTCCCTCAACCGATCTTCACCAAAAACAATAGGTCGCGAGAACTCTGCAAAACCGGGCTGTATGCAAAAAATTATTTGATTCTGTTTGAATTTGCGGCAGTTATCGTTTGCCATAGAAAAAAATCTACAGACAGACACACAGACACACAGACACACAGACACACAGACAGACAGACAGACAGACAGACAGACAGACACACAGACACTTTTCGGAAAACGACTTTTTTTCATGTTTTGAGTGTAGTAGAATCAGAATCTGCAATAATCTCGAACACGATTTTTTTTGCCATCACCATACTTCCATTCCTTAAGGAATATGGAAGTAAAAATCAATCAACGGTTTATTAAATACTGCAAAGAAATTACTTGATTATTAAAATTTGAAATTATACAATTCAAAAAAAATATCTTTTATAAGTTTGCACTGTAAAACATAACAGACCATTGCTATTCAGCACACATTAATAACATATAATCTTAAATATCTAAACATCTATGATGAACAAATTATACAATTACTTTATATTGCACGGATGTCTAACTTTGACTCATTTTTAAAATAGCAACTCATTTATAAAATAATATTAGCTTTACTAAAATAAAGCTCAAGTGTTGCTATTAATATTTTAATAAAAAGTAACATTTACTTTAAGAATATTTATGATTTCTAATGACACACCCAATTTGTAGAAATTGAACAAACGAAGATTATTATTTTTAACCACAATTTACAATTACGGTACTTCTTTTACTCTGAATATGCACATTATTTAAATTTAAGTCTTCAATAACTTATATTATGTTCTTTGTGAGTTCTGTGCACAAAATATAATTGTTTACTTGTCACCTGCGTATTGTCTAAGTTATCATTGCGTGTGTACGTGTGTGTGTGTGTGTGTGTGTGTGTGTGTGCGTCCTGAATGATGACAATGACGATTATGATGATGCTGATGTATTCTCGGTACTCTATAGCTTGTTGTGATCCGGTGTTCCTCCATCAATCGTGGTGTATTGCAGGTGATGCTGAAGATGTTCAAATCGATCAGCAGACGGGCAGAGTGACGTCGTGTGAAGATATCTTGAGTCTGACTCTGCACAAAATTGCCGGAGGTATTTATAGTAGACGGCAAACTGACATGTCAGATATTGTTTTTGACATGTTAAATTGTCTCAATTCGAGTGTAGCGTCCTTTTTTTACTTATCAATTTGTAGTCCGTTTTCGCAATCACGAAAATTTAATCTTTAAGCGAGTGCTTGCATTGTCTTAGTAATTCTTCACTCGTCACTTACATATAACTCTTTCGTTAATTACTAGTTAATTATGGCAGTAATTAACATTAATTTATATAACGTTTTATTATTGCAATACGTTTGCATCACCATATGCGTTTAAATGACCTTAATCTAATGGTGTTTTTAGAATTCTGATATGTCTTTGGTAACAGGTAAAAACATATTTATTAACTTATTTTAATCATTTGAACACCTGACTTCACAATAAAAACCAACATACGTTTCCCCTCTCGTAGTATACTGCAGGTCCGTGCTAGTACACGCGCGCGCGCGCGCACACACACACACACACATATACTAACGCTGTATTTACACTGCGGGCAGGTGTACACTTTCAACAGGCAACGGCATGTACACGCACAAAATATTTAAAACTGTTCGTCATATTATTTTTACACTAATTATTTACACAAATACTGCCCTAGGTAAATATGCAAATATATCTATTGTTGCAATATATTTGCTTTTGCGTTCAACTGTAAGTTTCTTTTACGGATTGATAGAATCTAAAACTACATTGCAGATGTGTATAAATGCCACTTGCAGAAGTTAAGCTACAGTCATTCAATATTCTGGACTCAGTAGCAGTTGATGTATGACCTCTTCACATTCTTAAATTATATATTTGTGTAATCTTAAAACATTACAATCTTACAGTTTTAAACTCGTAGTTATAAGGATGATACAATGAAGAACAGTATTTATAGTCCTTATAATTTACATATATTAAAACAGCCACAAATATACCACAAAAGCAGCACTAACCAGTTTTGATAGTTTATGCTGAGGGTCGTTTGCACAGTAGTTATAAAGGTAGGGAAGCGCATTCCTCCGTAATATCCCAGCGGACACATTAGAGAAAGAAAACACGGTTCGCCGCCCAAACCACCACTGGCAGTATATTTTTACTAATATTATGTGTGGTCGTTGGGTTATAAAGCCAACGTATTACACTGTGGTTGTCTTTCCTCTGTGATTTCTTTAATATGATAAAAATTGCTGATAATAATTACTATGCTGCCGGTAACAGGAAGATGCCATGACACGAGAAAAAATATAATTGTTGTTTTTCCTCTGAGCGTTGTTCCATTAACAGTTGACAAAAATGTCTTACGTTTTAACGCTAAATCATGTAAGTACCGTAAGCACATACACCAAGGCAAATAACAAATTTTAGGAAGGGATTTATGTAAGCCAAATATCTTTAATCACAAGCTAATTGGGAACTGGAGAGAAAAACCAAAATGTCAAGGAAAGGAGTTGGTAAGTATGACAGGTACACAATTTAGGGTAGAGGTCCTGAAGACAGTTAAATATGACAAAGAATAAAGTGCGTGAAAGTTTGTAACGGAGACAGCGTCAGTGATATGTAAGACAAATTGTGTTCAACGTTATTAATAGATAAAAAGTTCTATCATTTAGAACATATAATTTACATACTATAACATATAATAAACAATGATACTTTATACTTTTTGATACAAGAATATATTTTTAATTAATTGTTATATTTAATGTTTTAAGTTATAAAAAACTTTACATCCTTGTAAACATTTTCGTTCGTATCATAAAACATGCTGGTCTATTATGTCAAATCAGAATTGTACTATATTACATCAGTGCTGTCCTCAATATAAGAAAAATCTTTGACGATTCGTGTTTCTGAAGTTACAATACAATATGACTTAGCATGGAAATACAATAATAAACTACAGCGCATTTTATTGTGTAGTAAATCGTCCCATGCAACCCTCTTGTTTGACAGAAAGTGAATCTACTTGGTAACATCTGTGGTACTAGCAGTAAAAGGAAATATTTATTTCTTTATCATTTTGTTGACTCTTACAAATGGGAAATCCAATAAATAAAAGATTGACGGCAATGTGTATTATATGCTACAGACAAAATAAATGTGTATTTCTGAAAATCAGTAAGGAAATATGCACGAAAACTTCATATTGTAATATTTTAGTTAACTTTAATTATTCCCTCTGTTCTTATGATTCGTTCTTTGTCCTTTGCCAGAAAAGCTTATTGTAACAATTTTTGAGTTCAGATATATGTAACTGCATAACTGCAACATTCATCGTTTCTGTATATTTCGTTGAAACAAACAAATCTTCTACCAGAAACCAATGGGTAGTAGAGCAAGGGGAAGACTCCGAAGTAGATTCAAAGATCAGACAGAGGAACATAAGATACTGGAAATCAGACAAGAACAGGGAAGAACAGAATCGACTCTTGGAGCAGGCCAAGACCAAGCAAGTGTTGTAGAGTCACGGCTGATAATATTATGTTCAAACACTCGTAGAATAAAAAAATACTAAAGAAGTTGCATTTTTGACGGACTTAAATAGTCCAAGCGTATTGGATCACTAGAAAATACTTGCGAACTTTTTCAGTCCATGAATACTCGTATTCAATACAAAGAATGCCCTTAAGGGACATAGGGATACAGGTGGCGTTTCGCAAGATTGACGTTTCGTTTGTTGTTGCGAAATATAATGTAGAAGGAACTTTTAAGTTTAGGCCGAATAATACCGCAATGGGATTTTATCTAGTGCAGACGTAGCGAGGAAGAACGCCTCTCTACCAGTAAATGTTTATCGGTCGTTGACAAGTTGCCAAATCGACGGGCTTATGTCACTACACGTCTAACAGAGACACAGCATGATATTGCAATGCTGTTCTGCCGTTAAACCCCTACCCCCAACCTATTCTAGTTTGACAAGTTGCCAAATCGACGGGCTTATGTCACTACACGTCTAACAGAGACACAGCATGATATTGCAATGCTGTTCTGCCGTTAAACCACTACCCCCAACCTATTCTAGTTTTATTCAAAGCATACCACTTTATGGGCAGATAATTCTAATTTACTAACCGAATCAAATATGCTATTTGACGTAGCTGAAGGAATCGTCGCAAAAGGTGTCGAATACCCTGTTAATGAAAGGGATACATATCCTGCAGCATTAGATGGGATCAGTTAGCCCATAGGGTCTTCCAAACCGGATGGCACCTAAGGGATTAGAAGACCCTTACTCTCGCACGCGCACTCACAACTGGCCCGGCCAGGGAGGCTCGACCCGGGCAGTTTAGATATAAGTATACGGTCCAATTCAAAACTATAACATTTTTAATTTAGCTTATAATCTAAATTAAACTATAATTTTTTTAATTTTCGTGAAATTGTGAGAAAATTGAGTCCAAACAACACATAATTGCTATAAATAATGAGTATTTTAGGGATTTATAAAGCAAATGCATAATTAGAGTACTTAACAAAGATTTCATTATAAAGTAATAAGTATGTTAGTGATATCATCATAGTTATAAATAAAAATATATTTATAATTTACACTGCAAAATTCAGTCGGTAATATAAACATTTTTATTTTTTCTAGAATAAAAAATGTTGTCTTGTATATTAAAGAAATTATTTTATTTAAAAATGTATCTCGATGAAAAAGAAAAACAATTATTGATTGATATGATAACATACAGTTAACTATTTAGGCTACATACTATATTTACAATATAAATATATATTGAATTTTAAGCACAATACTGCAAAATACTAATTTCTAAAGTCAAAATGAATATTAAATTTGACTTAGTTATACATCTTAAATATATCACAACCACGTCGTGTTTGGTGTCATTTTCTTTCAAATTTTATGGAGATTACAAATATGCTAAGCTCGTTTGTTACAAAATTTATATTATAAAAGTTGCAATTACGTAGTGAAAGCCTCAGTGAACTCTACATACCCCAGGCGTGCGGGTCTCCTAATCCCTCAGGTGCCATGCGATTTGGAACGCAGTATATCTGTTCTTCTTCTTCTGCACCTCACGGAGTAGGGCACGTTGCCTGTTTCGTCTTTACAGAGTAACTTTCCATCTCATTCTTGGTCTTCCTATATCTCTTGTACCAAAGGGTCTATGTCGATACGCAACCTTAGGTAGTCGTTCATCCTCCATTCTGTCCAGATGCTGTAACCATTCCCTGCGATATATCTGGATTTTATCGTTTATAGAGAATACCTGTAGTTCTTCTCTAATATCCTCATTGGGCAAACTATCCTGTCTTGTTCAACTCTTTGTTCTTCTCATAAACTTAATTTCCAACGTTTGAATCTGATTTTTAATCTTCTTTGCAGGAACCCATGTTACACATCCATATAATGAAACAGGTACTGCCATTTATTTATAAAATTTAAGCGTTGTCTCTTTCCGTGTCTTTTTCCTTAATGTATGACGCCACACATCTGAAACCTCAACGTTTTTGTAGTGATACAAAAACGGCCTGTGTCATTCCCAGTACTGATAGTGTACCCCACGTAATTGATGATGTATAATATCTGTTACCTAATATCTGTATAACATACTTTTCGTATTGAAAATTAAAAACACAGAAGGAGTAAGGAACCATTCAAAGTTGATGTTTAAGACGCCTCTCCCACATAATCAATCGAACTAATTAGTATACGCTTTTTTATACTTTTCATAGCTATGATACTTTAAATAATTTAATCTATTGGCATTTGAAGAGAACGCAATTATAATGGATGTTAAACAGGCCTATGCACTTCATAATCCATTGTTATAACAATAGGAGTAACGGCCGTCTTTTAGACATCGTTTTTAGCTCTGTTCTGATTACAATATGCACACTCATTTCTACAATAATTATATGACTTTTCTTGTTTACATACTTTTAACCCATAATGTCATTTATAATTGTAGGAGGACTGCATTTTACTCTTTCCATTGTGAACACGTGACTACACAGGTAACAGTACACAATGCACACGTTTCTAACGAAAAACCATCCAATCTGTTCTTGTGCATAATATAAAAAAGTGAAGTGTGTATATCTAAGAAATTTAACGTGGTTTTGTATGAAATATAAATCTATTCCAGTATGCGGCGTCAGTGATTGATTCTGAATAAATATATTTTACTGGGGCATATTACGTAGGAGTCGTTCCCGCAGATGCAGCACAGACGTTATAGGACTTCAGTCACATGTGTTCCCAACTGAGGGCAATATATTTTTGCCTTTATTGTCAATAACCGTATACTAAAGCCCTTTTACATAAAACACTAGTTTCTTTACTTAAGAGAAAACATGTTTATACAACAACATTTTTGTTAATATGTAATATGTGGCGTTACGTAATTAATGATTGTGAGGTGCTCTCTGATTCAGTTATCGATTGAATTTCGTTGGATCCCTTTAATTCATTTATCCATCCAGTCACTTGCAATGCGTATTGTATGTGAATGTATTGTATTAGCAATATACAAATATAAGTCACATGAACGTAAGAAATTATATTTATTGTTTATCAAAGTACTATATAAAATAAGGATTCTTTTCATAATAGGCAACTAGATATAGCATTTTATTCAAATGTTTTATGTATTTAAAATAAATTTTAAGTTTAGTAAGTTTGTGAGAAAAATTCTTTATTATTTTAATGGTTTTGTTAGCGTCTGTAAACGTTTAATTTCTATAGGTATTTTGTCGTACAGGAAGGACTAACTTCCAGGCGAAAGCGAAATATCCTGCTTCATATCTGATTAGGAAACGCCTATGTGCCAGATTCTTGTTATCTGCATACTGTAAACTCTACAGAACAACCTACCTCTGTAATTATCAATTTAATGTCACAAATGTCTGTGATACCGATATACCTAAAAGTCAGCATTAGTTAAAAAAGTAACAATGCCTTTTATCGTGTGTGTCGCCATCGAGAGTCAGGTCCAGGCCGCTGCGCTGTAATTTACACTGATATCGACAACGTACAAGTGTCTTATAGAGTGAATTGTATAGATAGATAAAATACACGAGAGTATGCCTTTTATAAGAATACAGGCGGAAAAATGGATTTTGTACTTAAACATTTTTTTCTTAACAGGGTATGGAAACAACGAACTGGTCCAGGAATCTGCGTACTTCCCAATAATTTCTCAATTAACACTCTGCTGTTTGCAGATGATCAAGTTATCCTACAAGAAAACGAAAATGGATTACAAACAGCAACGTATCAACTTAGTAAAATTTACCATGAATATAATTTAAAAATTTCTACGACAAACACTAAAATATTACGTTCAAAGGAAAATTACCAGTACGCTCCAAAATAGTAATAGACAATAAAATTATTGGACAAATATCCCACTACAGCTATCTAGGGTGTAACGTAAGCTATGGACATGAAGACGATATCGATAATAAAATAAACAGATACCAGAGGATGTGTGGCATAATTCATAAGACTGTGGAAAAAAGTACGAAAAATACAGAATTAAAATTTTATAATGTAATGGCGGCACCAGTATTGGTGTCCAGGAATGAATCGTGAACACTCACCCGAAATCAGAGAAAACGAATTAAAGCTGCTGAAATGAAATTCTTAAGGCGAGTTAAAGAATGCACCCTAAGAGATCACATGAGAAATGCAGACATAAGGCAGGAGCTGAATATATACTCTATAAACGATAAAATTAAACAAAATAAAAAACTGGACTCAACACATAAATAGAATGAGTGACTCAAGAATACCAAAAAAGATAATCCAGTATACTGGATAAGCCTCTTGGAGAACGAGATAGAGGCAGACCAAAGAAACGGTGGCTGTGACGACGATACAGGCTGCAAGCCTAAGGCGAGAAACAGACCGGATGCGATGCCATGCGTCGCGATAACGGATGGAAGTATGCGATTGCGCGCGATCCCCTGACGTACGTCATCGCAACGGAAGGGGTCTCACACAGTCTACGACTAAGTGGGGTTCCGTCACGATTGGTTAGTATAGTGTCTGTTTTATGTAAGTAATGTTATCTAGGAAGCAGAAAAAGGCATTAGCTGGCTATTTACTTTTAAAAAGAGTGGAAAAGTTAAGAAGTCGTAGATGGTGGGTTCATCCTATAAATCGAAGGCGTGAGGTGTACGGAGAATATCATAAATTGTGCGAGGAACTGAAAAGTTTCCCTGAACGATACGTGAAGTATTTTCGCATGTCAGAAAATCAGTTCGAAATTCTTCATGCTCTTATTGAGAACAAAATCCAGAAAGAAAATACGAATTACAGGAGAAGTATTTCAACGAGAGAACGCTTAGCTGTGACACTGAGGTAAGAACAGTTATTCATTTCATTAATTATACGATATCCTAAATATTTATCCTATGAACGTCTTACACTAAATATAGTAATTATTTTCAGAATAAAATTTCTTTTGTTACCTCTGTCCTGATTGAAATACTGTAAATACAAAGCTTGAAGTTTTAACAAAACTGTTCGACTTTTCTTTGAATCACAAAATGTTTACAGGGCAAAATCATTCTATTAATGTATCGCAAATCAAATTAATAGGTTTTATAATTTTTACTTTGTAGCTTATACAAATATGTATGTTGTATTTAACATTTTATGTTTTAATTTTTTTTTTAATTGTGTATGTAATAAAATGTCATTGGAATGAAAATAATCAAAACTTCTAATGAATACTTCAATATTTTATTTAGAAATGTATAGTAAAATCTGGTAATTAACAGAAAAGTACACTTACAGTTACAAAAACGTAGAATACTTAAAAGAATAATGTAAGCAAATACAAAGAAATTACTTATAATAAAAAAAATAAAATAATAAAAACGCCATAATAATGCTTTAGATGTTATGATCCATTTTACCGCTGTATTGGTGCGTGTATGATTTATCACTAATGGATGATGCAACAGAATCCGGTGAAAACATTATTTGGTACGGTGCTGGGGGATCATCACAGACGGATGAAACTGAAGGTGGTGCAGACATGGAGAAATTAGTTGAAAATGAATAATTTGAGCAGGATTGCGTTTCTCGATTGGAAAATTCTATTTCATATAAAGTTTGCTGCAGTTTGATTCTGGCTTCTGCATTTTTCTTTGGATTTAGTCTTTTTAAAGAAGGCAACAAACTCAGTAGAAAATGTTCATCGGGATCATATTTCTCACTGAGAACCTGTAAAATTTTTGCCTCTGTAGATTCACTGTTCATTGGTTTTGATCTTTTTCTCTTGCGCGTGGCACGTGCTTCCGTAATATCCCTGTCCTGTTGGTTGCGGCTGCTTCCTGGTTGGACTGGCACGTCTTCTGGCACCTCTGCTGCTAGCTCTAGCTGCTCTTGTAACTGTTCAATCTGGGGTTCTACTACTTCCTGGCTCTGAACAGGGCTCTGACATGCATAGTTGCCCGTTGTTTCCTTAAACTCTATATAAGGAATCAGAAATTCCATGTTGCTATAATATGTCCAAGGCTTCTTTTTATCTCCCGCTGATCCACTAGCCTGAGATTTCATTTGCTTATACTGTTTAGTGAAAACATCTCTAAGCGACCTCCATCTTCGTTTGCATAAATTGACATCTGGAAAAACTCAAACAATCTTATGAAGCATTATGCCGGTACTCTTGGTTATATTGTTTCATCAAGTTGTTTCATGACTTGGTGTAAGTAGCGTTATGTAAATTACACGTCTTGTATCAACTGTTTTAAAATTAACTATACATGTAAGTAGGATTTCATCGATTAAGTGGTTGAATTTGTAATACAAACCTTAAAAGTAGTAGTAGTAATAATAGTAGCATATTCACCACACTCTCTCTCTCTCTCTCTCTCTCTCTCTCTCTCTCTCTCTCTCTCTCTCTCTCTCTCTCTCTCTCTCTCTCTCTCTCTCTCTCTCACACACACACACACACGCGCGCGCGCACGCACCAAAAGTCCCTTGAAACTAAATTTAGAAGTATTAAATTAATCTTAGTTGACTGTATCTCTTCAGGAACTGGCACTTGCGCCTGCATCCTTCACCTTATTTCCTCGTTGGTAACTCCTTCCAAACTTGATAATCTGTAACTCCTTCTCAGCTGTATTTTTAATTAGCTCTTTCCTTTTTTAATTTTAGGTTATTGGCGACCGGTAATTCTTTCAGATCTATAGCTTTCAATTTCCGGTTAGGAGAGTCATCAGTGGCCAGTATTGTTAAGGAAACGTGTACTGCCATACAGGAAATTGTGATGCCGAAATATCTTCCCAAAATTACGAGAGAACTGTGGGAAACAACAGCTCATGAATTTTTTTAAAAGTGGCAAATGCCTAATTGTGTTGGGGCTCTTGATGGTAAGCATGTTAATATTTTTGCTCCAAACAATACTGGACCCTTATATTATAATTACAAAAAACAATTTTCTTTAGTCTTAATGGCTTTAGTTGATGCCAATTACAAATACTTAATGATCGACGTTGGTAGTTATGGAAGTAACAGTGACGGAGGAATATTTGCTAACTGCCCATTCGGAAAACCGTGGGTAGAAAGAAATAATAGTCTTTCAGTACCGGAGGATCGACCACTTCCAGGAACAGAAACTAATTTGAGACTTCCGCTAGTGATTGTAGCCGATGAGGCATTTCCGCTTAAGCATAACATCCTACGTCCTTTTCCGGGAAAAAATTTAACACAACGACAACGAACATTTAATTACCGGCTATCTCGAGCTAGGAGGGTTGTGGAATGTACTTTTGGTATCACTTCTCATGTATGGAGAATCATACTGAAAAGAATGGAAGTATCTGTTGACTTTGCAACGTTAATAACTGTTGCATGTTGTACATTGCACAACTTTCTGATAAGTACAAATTCAGATGCTGTCATTGAGCATTATGTGCAAAGTCAGCAAGATGAAATAACTGAAGAGAGCAGGTCACTTGGCAACAATATTACGGGAAGATTTTCAAGGCCTACCGCTCAAGCGATGGAAATTCGCAATCTGTTTGCAGATTGGTTTATTTCACCAGCTGGTTCACTTCCTTTTCAAAATTAAACTTAAGGTTTTAAGTGTCAAAATGTTTTACTATTTTGATTACGCTGATTTCTGTTTGTAGAGATTTGTAATAAAATAAATTGTATGTTTGTGTGCAAATGTTTTGTTACTTACCACATTCCATGGCAACGGCAACATCTTTCCATGAATCTTCCCTTTTATTATTCTTTTTATAATCATTTAGTCCTTTGTCATAAAGTATAGGCCTTAATTGAACCTAAAAAACGAAATTTAAGCACTTTACACAGTTATCTAACATTTATCAAAATATGTATAGTATTTAAATGTATATACCATGTTGTGCAATATTAATCAAAATATATTTTGATATTATTCAATACAGTTTCTTCTGAAAGTAGTTTATTGCGTTTTTCTCAATACCTTACGCACGTTTCACTGAAAAATATCAGATCATCAGAGGTTTGTATGTAAAAAAAACATCAAAATATGTATCATATTTTATGTTTAACAAAAATCATAGATTTAATAATAATGTACCGGTAAATTGTTAATTAAATAAGACACTAATATTTAAAAGGAAAAATATACTCCTAAACTTACCTCAATTATTAATTTTTCTTCGTTTAAATCCATGATGATTCTTGAACGATGCTCGCCAACTGATGCGATGACGGACGCCAACTGAGACTCGAGCTATTCGTCCGTCATCGCATCGCACGCCGACGCGCGTTACTCATCGCAACGTATGGTGGGGTGGTGGGGGGGCTCTCATAACGTAACGTGGCCATCAGTTTTCATGCGATGACGTGCGTCGTCGCATCGCATGGCATCGTATCCGGTCTGTTTCACCACTAATCCAAGAAGAAGAAGAAGAAGAAGAAGAAGAAGAAGAAGAAGAAGAAGAAGAAGAAGAAGAAGAAGAAGATAACAGTGTAAGGCAAAGATGGAAAACTTAAGATTCTATAATTGAAGTCTAATGGCCTTCGAGCACTTAATCACCCGCCGTAATTAAAAATTTCATTGGCATGATTATACAAAAATGAATTATAATGTTCATATACTCACATTATTCTTCTTCTAGCAATATGTAGTAAATAATAATTTTTATAGTTTAAAACAATAATATATTTTACTGTTTTTGTTTACAATGTTTTGATAGTCATTTAATTCACTGTCATCATTAGAAGTAAAGTTTTATACCAAAAAAATTTAAAAACAATTATTTGGAAAAATACATTCAATATTTTGTCAAACAAGGAACAACTTGTACTTAATATATTTTAATTTATCTGATTTTATGAAAGCATAATGTTGTAAAGAGACAAAAAAATGTACTATATGTTACGTATCTGTACGCTAATAACAAGAGTACACCGTCCGTTTGGGGGCACAGGAAAGGTTGTAATTTCTGTACTGAAAATGTGTCCAGTATAATACACGCAATATCAGAGTGGATATGTTATGTTTGTTGTGCAAGAAAGCTGCCAATATCAAATGTAGTTTGAATGGTTAATAAGATTTCCTTTGTGTAATATTTTAATTCTTCCCCACTTAATAACTGTTAACCTTACACTGTCTTAGGATAAGACATATTATAAGATAATATACTGTCTATTTTAATTGCTATGCAATTCACTGCAATAAAGTGCTGTAAAAGTGTCTTGAATAAAGAAATTTTTAAATTTACATTGCGCAACTAATCATGTAAGTAATTAATAGTCTACAGAATATAAAGAAATTACATTCGTACCATACGTATACTACATAATATAGAATAATTAATTGTAGCATTCTATTTAAATTAATGTTTAGTTAAGTAGTAACGTTAAAATAGACGTATACAGTACGTTTATACGTTTATTGTAATGTTGATTATGCTGCAACGAGATGTGATTAAGTCTAAACAACTCCAAGGACTGGGAATTTTTTGCATGTAATAGGATACAAACTGTGAGTTCATAATAAGCTATATAAAACCAAAATGGCCATGTTCTCGTACATAGGAATGACGTAGTTCATCAGACAGATACAGAACATTATTGTATCTTTGTCTAAGCAAAAGTCTATTCTTTATTTTCTTTTAAAAACCATTATAATTTTTATTTTCAGTTATTACGTTTCATTACTTTAATAGTATTATTAGCACTATAATAATTTTAATAGTGGATGAAGCGTAGGTATTTACTATAAAATAAAGAAATCCCAAATAAAATATGATGGTTATTTATTTCATAAGCATTTATTACAAAGTAGACACTCACCGGTTTGATTTACATGTCACTGGCGACCACAAACAGCCGCTCCATGGCTGTCTGAACTTCATATTGCACACTCCGAGTGTACTGAATTTGATGTAGTGAATTCCAGCTATTCAGATTCAAATGTAAATCCAATCCAATACCGTGTTTCAAACACACAGTATATACGTTCACATACAAACAGGAATTCACTAATTCTATCGTCTATAGGCTTACGAGTGTATATACTGTAGTATTTGCTTGTTGTGTCGTCTATGTGAAGGCGTTATGTTGAACATTTAGTGGCCAAATACTGCCACCTAATCGTGTAATTGCCAACGGCTTCCATCGTCTTTCCATCAGTTACTAAAACTGCCTTCGTTCTGCTGGCAGTGGATAATGTATTTTGCTTTAACGTAACTTCGATTCGGAAGACGGTGCTGCCGCATTGTTCTGCAATGCCATGTATCCCACTGCACAGCAGTCTAATGCCAGATTCTTGTTTACAACTCAGGTGTTAAACATTTAACAAACTTGAAATAATAGTTCAAACATTTGTTCTCTTTAAACTGGTCCCACCGAATTATCAAAGCCAAAATCGGGGAACTGTTTAGAGAATTAATCGTTTTTTCACAAACGTCATTTATGTTAGAACTATTATATTACACGCATTCATCACTTTTTAAGAAATATTAAACAGAATGTTGATGTTTTGATGTTGTTACTACTACTACTTATACTAGTACTACTACTATTGATACTATTATTATTATTATTATTATTATTATTATTATTAATATTTTATATTTTAATGTCGTGATTATTTTTAAATTTTATTTTGGGGCTTTTTCGAGGGAAACTGTGGAAAAATAATGTTCGCCGCAGGAGGATCCGCACTCCTACGGTGTGTGGGACTTGCACCCACCAAAACCACAAACACTTTTGTCCGTGGGTTATATCCATCCCTTGACTCAACTTTCGCAATACTTCAAGGTGGTGGCATTTGTTCTTTGATCATGAGGACGTTCATCTCTTTTAAACCTTCAACGGGTCAACGGTACCTGCTTTCTGTTAGTGCGTCACCAATCCTAGCAAGATCGCTTTCTGCTGTCTTTTGCCTTAGACCCTTCTCATGAGGGCTGCTACATGATCCCAGTTGTGTCGCTCTTCAGCGACAGTCCGATGATATTGTCCGCCATGGTCTGTCTTACAGTATTCCCCAGAGTTTGCCTCTCTTCTTTTCACCTATCACAGCGGAAAACATCTAGTTCCTGTTTACGGAAAATAGGTCTGGATTGTCAACATCTAAGACCGGTACAAGCAGTGACCAGTTATAGAGTTTGTTATATAATTATTATTAATCTTTCCATGTTTGGGATCAGTCCACTTAGCTAACTGGATATGAGCCTAGCCGTCCAAGTTCCCTTCTTTGCACATGCCCAGTTGACTCTGGCCTACTGCTACTACAACTACTACTACTAGTAAAATTGTGTTGTAATGAAATGTCTATGAAATATCGGAGAAAGATAGAGGGATTGATACATCTAACACACAGACAGGAATCTAAGATTGCCGAGATAACAAATCAAAACCTAGATATGGATAACTTTTACTCCAGCGTCAGATGTAGGCCTACAGTCATGGAACGAATTGATTTTATGGAATGTGTAACGATTTCCTAAGTAAGTAGAAAAAGAAGATATTTGTTAACAAAAAACTTAATGCCACAATTAATTCACAAAACTTTACACCAGAGCACGGACTTGTAAACAATATTAACAAAATTTCAGGTAAGAAGGCCAGTAACATAACTCTACGTTTTTTTGAAGCTCTGACAGTGTGCAATTGTTTGATATATTGTCTCCAGCAGCTTATGAGGGACGTTTTCCTTTCTCTAATAAATTCTCGGCACACCGTCTATTGATAGCAATCGATTCTTTAATCTAACAGCCGTAAATATAAACGTTCTTATTTTAGTACAAACAGAAAACATTTCTCTATTTGTGTTGTCTCATTCAAGTATGACTTGTTACAAACATAGTGATTGAAAACGCGATAATAGATTCCAGTGTAAAAATCTAAGTGTATTTGCGACGGAATCGCTTTTTAATCATGATCTTTTTAGATTCATATGTGTAAGTAAGTATAATGAGGGAATTAAATTTCTATTATTGATGAAGTTGTTACTGTATGTGCGTAATATAATAAATATTATTTACTTATGTATGTAGATAATATAATTTTATACTTACTGAATCCTTTACACACTTATAAAGCTTTACATATGCGGATTCTTGTACATGACAGCAACACTTATTTTACGTTCACACACACACACACACACACACACACACACACACACACAATATTAAATGGACATGGAATACGCCGCGTGTAACTCCAAATGGCATACATTTGCATGGTTGACAGCGAGGAAAATGTTAGTCCTAAACGTTCGTTGCAAATTTGAACAAAGGAGGACGGAGCACGCTTTAGTCACTCCAGCGTAAAGCAGTTCTGTGTATCATAACGTCACACCAGTGCTGCCAACGTGACAGAGCAAACTACAATAAAAGCAGTGTCTCCGAAATTAACTTCAAGTTTAATTACTGTGATCTCAAACTACCACAGAACAGTGCCTTACAACACGCCCCAATGATCTGCCTCCAGTTTTAAATGGATTAAAACTTTATTCAACTTTATTCAAATTGTTCCTCTAACTCCGTTTTTCTTATTACATTCGTGTAGACTGTCAGTGGTGAGACTTTAACAAGTTAAGGTAACGAAAAAAACAAAACAAAATTACACCTAACATTTGGGTAATGTTTTGTTATAACTCATCGATAACACTTTCCCTTACAGCTCACTGAAACAAAGGTACAGAACCAAAAAGTATAAGTCAGCTCTAATCTTAAATTTTTTTTGAAAAGATACTCATGTTTGTACTAAATACTAATTGTAATTGTACTGTGAATTAAAACAAACGTATAGAAATTTATTTGTAGGCGTATTGGTGTTCATCCAGTGACAAAAATACAAGTATTCTTTTCTTTGTATAGTATAAACATATATATCTTACAAGTTATTAGAAACAGCGGCTAAGAAATGAGAAGGAACGTCCAGAGATATTTCAACCTGAATGACAGGCTCAAGAGTACAAACTATGTGCAAAGGTTGCATCATTACAAAACCGACTGGCGTTTTAACTTCTCAGCGGAAACTGGACCATCGGAAGGCTTAGGAAAAGGTGGTCACATCAATGAATACACAGCAGACCGTAAGGTCCAAGGCCTGAGGAGAAGAAAAGAAGAATATTAAAAATTTAAGTAATAAGATAATTATAGCCTAAATGGAAAAATTTCCCAGTTTCTTTGTCTTATAACTCACTTCGTTTTAAAGAGTTCCTAAGATTTTCACACCCAGCGTTCACATAGTTGGAAGCATTATTGGTCGGGCTGCTAGGCCGTGGCGTTCTGACAGACGTTTCGACCTAACCATCGAAGGCCATTATGACGGTACTGATGATAACCATGAATACCGACATTGATGATGACCTCCGATAGTGAGGCTGAGCGTCTGTCAGCATAGACTCTAGACCACGACCTAACAGCCCGACCAATAATGCTTCCAACTATACTTCGTTTTGTATTTTTACAGTTCTTCGGGGTATAAAAACTCTACGCTCTGTATACGTAAAGCGAAAGTCATCCGTATTATACAAATCACTGCGGTACGTGTAGCAGATTCACAAGTGTCCTTGAACCTGCTCTTGAACGGCAATTAAACGCTGCCTAGAAATACCTTCGGATACAAGTTAGGACTTCCTTGTTCAGTTGTTACGTTAAAAATTTGTCCGTTTATTTGAATATTGTTGACGAATGTTTTGTTTTTTATATGGTGAAAATGAGTATCTTTAAACAGTGAACACTTTTCTTTTGGGTAAAGAATTTGACTGCAGACAAAGTGTTCTCCAATTCGTCAGAAACTCATTTGAATACACACATGAATACACCTATGTATGTATAAATGTAATGTAAGACACTTTTACGATGTGTACATAAAAAGAAACCAAAGCACTTTAACACGTTAGGAACAAACGTTAAGGAAAAATACAAAGGAGTTTAACATCTAAATGTAAATAAACAGATATACATAAAAGATATATTCCATTGCCCTCTATTAATTTTTTAGATCTATATTCAGTCGCTAAATATAAATATTACTAAAACAGAATATCTAAAAATAGGAGGCATGCAAGAAGAAGACCCAGATCTGCAAATTTGTAAGTGTAGCGAATTTAAATATTTGGGAAGCATTATTTCAGAAGATGGAACAACAAAGAATGCCATCAAAAAGATGATACAACAGGGAAAAAAGGCTGTTCGTTTGCTAAACTCATTACTTTGGTCGAACAAAATGAAACTTCAAACTAAACTGACAATCTACACAACTATTGTAGAACCCATTGTAACTTATGGCTGTGAATGCTGGCAACTTTCAGGTTAAGAGACAAAGATGATAGAAACTGTGGAAATGGTCTTCTTAAGAAGAGCGGTAATATTTCTAGAATGCAACATGGTAGAAACGAAGATATAAGAAGGAAAACAGGGCGCACATTTACAACAGCAGAAAGAGTAGAATCCAGACAGTTGCTATTGTATGGTCACGTATTGAGGATGGAAGAGGAGCAATGGCCAAAGAAAGCATTGACTTACACACCACAAAACAGGAGAAGAAAAGGAAGAGTGACAACACAATGGAGAACAGGAATTAGGAAAAGCTTGAGTGATCGAGCTATTGAAGACGATGGACTGGAAAGACAGGGAGAAATGGCGATAGAAATGCGGGATGCGGGATATTAGGAGCCCCGCTGATAATAATAATAATTCAGTCGCTGCTTGGTTCTGACTGATTAACTCGCTCTAGAGAATGTTAAGTTAGGTACGTTTATACACCTACTAGGTTCCGAAGCGCAGCAGTGCACAGTCATTTTATTAGTTTTTGTGAACTTCGTCGTCATCAACTTGACAACACGGCATATGCTATGGTGCTGGCTGTTCCGCCTTCAAAGGTACTCCAGCCATCTCTAGCTGGGTCTACCCACACACCTGTATACTATAGGTTCGTATTTCCAGACTTTTTTGGCCATTCTGGAATCTGACTTTCTTCTAAGTGTTTTCCACGTTGTTTTGTAATCTTCTTTTAATTTTTCATTCAAATTAAAAACTTGTAACCCATCTCTTATAGCCTCATTCTTTACGCGGTCGAGTTTAGAACACCCTATAACTCCTCTTAATAATCACATTTCCGAGGCCTGTATTTTACTGTTTTGTTTCTTGGCTGTTGCCCATAATTGACACCCATAGGACAGTACAGACACTGCCATAATGTAGAACTTTAATTTTGTATTTCGACGTACGTTGTTTCTAAATATATCGTTGATTGTTCCACAGACCGTCTGGAACTTATCTAACTTAACATCAATATCATAATTCCTGTCATAACCAATATCGTTCCCAAACAATTAAAGTGGCTCACTTGTTCTACACTTCGATCACTAATCATCAGTCATTAGTTTTGTTCTTATAGACTCCTTACCTCAAAATACCATTACCTTTGTCTTTATAGTGGAAATTTTCATATTGTATTGTTTGCAAATTCGATAAAGCTAAACTCATTACACTTATTAAACTAAATAACCTAAGCTAAATACATAGCCTAACATATTATTAAAACACACAGAACATTTATTTGTTTATCCTGACATCAACAAATGTTCTAACGTAACCTTACCTATATTAAATATTTAAATGTATACAGGGTTAATATAAAAAAACTGAGAAATTTTGATGTTGACCTATGAATTTCAATAATTTTTAGTCCAAAAATTATCACAGTTCTATAGGAGAATCGTCAGCAAATCAAATACTGGAAAATTAACGTGTCAAAGAGAATGATCACGTCAAAGGTTAGGCAAAGTGTAACCTTCATCGCCTCAATGTCGACTGGTTTTTACTTTCCAAGGTCTTTTCTTCTGTTCTGCAATATAAATGTAGAAACTTAGTTTTGGTTTACGAATTAATTTCAATTTTTAATTTTGGGGTTTGTAGTTATATTCTCAGAGGTACTTCGTCACAATACGTTTCATGTTTTGGTTTCAGCAATTGATTATTATTAAAAAGAAGTTTTATGAAGAAAGTTGTGTTAGTGGTTGAAATCACAAGCAGAATGATCACTGTTGCACACAACTATATAAAAATTATCCCGATGTAATTTTGTATATAGTGGTGTGCAACAGTGATCATTCTGCTTATTATTAAAAAGTTTACTTATTTGTTACCCTGTTTAATAACATACAGGACAGTGTTGGCTTTTAGTACAAAATAAAATACAAATTAGTTTGTATAGTTTAGTTTTGGGTCAAAACTTATAACAGCAAGGGCTATATTGTATTTACAACAACCAGTTGTCTACTAAGTGATCACAAAATTTCAACGAAAAATAAAATTAGTGATGTACACTGTTTAAAAATATTCATATTGCAAGGAAATTGCGTAACTCGATCGAAAAGTAGTCAGGACCAGTTACGTAAAAATCCACATTTGTCTCGGCTAGACGAGCAAGTGTATAGTGTATAGTGTAGACGAGTCTCAGTCAAGGACGTATAGAAGTACCTTCCAGGTTGTTCGAGTACTCTTTGCTAAGCAAATTATGCTGACACGCCTCGAAAAGAATGGAAAATTATTCCCGGACACCTGAGGGACCTATATAAACAACAGCGGTCAGCTTAGAAGTTAGTTACACATGGCAAGATTGTAAAGATATCAAATAATTGTTGCGGATTAGTGGAAAGTGGTTGTTGTGTTATAATTAGTGCGGAACTCTATTATTTGACATTGTTATTGCGTGTGGACAAATTTAATCTGAATTGTTGGACGAGAGTACTTTGTTGATTACAAATTGTTGTTTGTGACTAATTAAAGCTGGTAATTAGTGACTCCATTGGTGGCTGTATTTTGTTTTCACTGTACAATACGACGATCCATGAGACATCCGTAACAATGTATTAATATTTAATCTTTCCGTACATATTTAATTATACTTGGTTATTATTTGCAATTTATGCACTAATCGTTGTATGCGAGGCTATCTGCTCTTAGGTGAATAAAGTTGAATAATGATTGCAGTAATGGCTAGGGAGTAAGCCATTTGAATTACAGTTGAGTAATGATTGCAGAAATGGCTAGGGAGTAAGCCATTTGAATTACGTTTAAAAGCGTACAATAATTATTTTAATACTTATTATCAGTCGGCAATGTTAGACGTCGTTAACGCAATTTACTGCATCCCGTGGTTATACAGTATACTTCAGCGAACTTTACCATTATTCAGAGAAAAACGGAAAGAAGTGAAAGAAAAATCTTTAATTCCCGAGAGTGGTTAACGGTTTTATTCCAATACAAAAGCTTACTTCACCACTACTTACAGGTAAAGCGAAACACTGAGAGCTTATTACGGTCACTGAACAAGCTGTTGTACTGAAAAATAAGCAAAACCTCTTTACAAACAGAAATGCACTCTCTGGAATTACTGCTCGTTGAGGGCCTGTATATATTCTCTTTCATTCGGTATTCCAAAGTATACGATGCACGGTACATATCATTGTCTAAAAACAGTTATTGAAATTCTCAAAGTAAAAGAGCTTACACTGGATTCGACCGAACTACAGTGGCGAGACTTCAATCGGAACAAACTGGGACCTGATACGCTTCCGGTCATCGATTTGTCCAGACTACACATCAGTTCGACTACGCTACATGGAAACAACAATTTATATATTTTTCTGTTTTCTTATTCCATGTAGGTAGGCACTGTTTATTATCATCGTTTTAAATAATTTTACAGCTTAAATAAACACTAAAATTGTATTACTTTCTCTATTTGTTCTTGTTCATTATAACTGAATTTACACTTTGAAATTTACGATACTGTAAATTTAATACAGTATAGTAAATTTGTACGATACTGTACATTAAATACACCAAGTGTTACGTTACAATTAACATTTTGTTCTTATACTAGTCTATTTGATGGTAAATAACCAATTTTATAAGGTTACTCATTTTAACTACAGAATTGTTAGTTGAAATAAATACTTGATATCTGAGATGAACATTATTGGGGAATTCTTTTTTTCTGTTTCAATAAAAGGCAAAAATACTTCATAGAGAAATCTGATAACAGGCGTTCCAATCTCTAAACCTTAAAAGTAGACCGTAGTTTAAATCTCTACTGTGTGTTTGAATTTACCAAGGGTGGGGGCCCGGGATTTTGTAAGTCTTTTGTAAGTCGATGGTTTTGCTCCGTCTCCATCGCCTCCCAGAGCACTGCGGCGCGGAAGCAGTGAAACTAGAACTCTGGTCAGACTGGAGCAGCTGTACGTATGCCAAGCAAAAACTGTTTGCAAACGGGTACCAAGGCTATCTTCCTTAGCGTGTAGCTGCAGGAAGTACGGTAAATTTTAGTAGCGAATGTATAAGGAGCCAGACGTGAGACCCCTCTGTGATTAGTAGTTGCACGTGGTGCAGTTGGAGCGTATCTGGTTATCTGGGAGCCAGGCCAGGTTCTCTTTCCTGGCCAGTAGCCTCTACGGTTCTCCCTTCTTTGTGAGCTAATTGGAGAACACAGTCACTATCCGTGAAAGACGCACCTTTGCGTCCCTTGTGATTTAGTAGTAATTTCTACATTGTTGCCAGAGAGGGCCTCGGTAGCTCACAATCGGCAAATATCGCCGACTGCGTGAGGCTTCACTTGGGTCACAGAATCCACCCGGACACACACTGTTTTGAAGACCTGGCATAGGGAAACATGCGCGTCACTTGCGTAAAGTAGTCTGGATTTAACCTGGTATTCAAGTAGCACTGCGCGAACGGGAGCCAAGGCTACGGTCCCTGCGCAGCAGCTGTGTTGACCTTCTCACGCTATTTCCGTTATGTAGGTTGTAAATTCAGCTGAACATTAATGACGCTCCGTTTCACTTTCGAGAGGTGGAAGTGAATGCTACCGGCCTCAGCCTGGCCTGGTGAGTATTGTTCTTCTACTTGCACCAGAAGGTGGAGGGTAAGTCGTAGACTTTCGAAGTAGGTCCTGGATATTCTGGGGTTTGGGTCCGGAGTTCGGGTGTGGGATCATTCTGAGCATCGGGAGTCATCGTGTGAGCATGTGACGACCACGAGACAGGGAACAGCCTAGCCGTGGCCATTGTATTGTGATGGGTCCAACTTCAGTGTTTTCAAATTATTGTTAAGCAAGTGTACCGCACGTTATAGAGTGACCACGGTATTTCCCTGTAGAGGCAGTGCATTCAGTAAACTTTACTGCTTATATAAATGGTTGAGCTATTATGATTTCATTATGGCTGCTTAGCATGAATCATGTTATATCCACAGTTCGTAGCCTTAGTCATAGTGTTAGTCACGTCCTCTTCTATCCTGGGGTGTCGAGGAGTTGCAAGGAGACCGCCACTGTTGCATCTGGAGAGCAAGTGCCTTTGCCTGATTTCGAGGGATGCCTCTGTCCTCCAAGGAGCCTTGCACATTGTCGTGCCATGACATTCTGGGCTTTCCTCTAGATCGTCGACCCATTCTTCTTGCCTCATATAGTTTCCTGGGAAGTTTCTCATCACCAATTCCCTGAAGATATCCAAACCATCTTATCTGGGATTTTCTTATTGTGTAAGCTGCTGGTCTCGCTTTTAATGCTGCTCTTATTGCAACATTTCTGACTCGGTCCCTGCGAGTTTTACCCTCCACTAGTCTCAAGTATCTCATTTCCTTGTTTTGAACAACCCTGAAGTGGTCGTCGTTTATTGCCCAAGTTTCACTCCCATAGGTAAGGATTGGGACATAAATGTTCTTAAAAACTGTTACCTTTGTTTCTTCAGGGATAAGGACAGTTCGTAGCACGTAGTATAAATGACACTTGTTAAATCAGTTAATTGTACTAATATTATTTTGTTTCCTTTTAATTGTTGTAATATTAATAATGTATATATTGTGTTATAATTATGTTAAATTACTTATTGTAAAATGGTTTGAAATATCTAAGTGCTCTTTGTTTATTTTAAATTGCAGAAAAAATGATTTCCTGTAAATCTGAGTACAACAGAATTAAAACTTAAAATAATAATAACGTTGCAAGCACATCGACTGGTAAGATTATGATTGTTCGTTCATACGAAAACTGACCATTTTCATGTTACCACTTTCCTTTCAGCCATTGGATTAAGAACCCAATGTTGAAACTGCATGTAGTCTGGTGCTCATTATTCTTTCTAAATAACGTCACTTTCTGCGGCCAACCGGATATGAACTTTCATGAACTGAACACTGATAAGATCACTTACGTCGTGTGTTATGACTTACACAACACCTTAATCTGCTAAACTGTATTACTAGCTTATAAAAGTATATTTTAATTTGAATAACTATGAATGAATGGATATAGTGTTCTACAGGATCACTTCTCTAAAGGATAGTAGGTCATGAGTTGGTCTACACCTTCCCACAGGCCCCGCCAACACCTTCCCACGTATGATTATTATAAGAAGTGGTTTTTGTTGAATATTTTTTTCGTTTGCCAACAAGATCACCAAATCATTATGGAACTGATTCAAAACTCTAAACTACGTATCGAAGGTTTAATCTTCTGGTATCTACGTATTTCAAGAGTTTAGAACTCATTTCGTTGGAATAAAAACATGTGACGCATTTTATTTATAAGTATTCATCTACCTTTAGTATTCATTGTCTTAAAACGTACGTTATTGGTGACTACTGTATACTGTACATCTGTTAGACTAAATTTTATATAACCTAATGGCGTTTATTGACTAATTGGAAATTATAATCATTACAGCGAATTAACATAATTGTTTAATTTTGTTTAATGTTTATTATTTTGTCTACTTAGCGTGTAGACTAACATATTTCAAAAGTTTTATTTAGTAACCGTTTTTAAAATATAAAGATAATTTTACAGGGAACTGTTGAAATAACACTGTTGCACATCACTATATAAAAAAATCGTCCCTATAAGCGCTTTGAAGCTTCACATCTCATCATCAGATCGAATATATTTCCGAAACAGAAATATATCCGATTTGATGATGAGATGTGAAGCTTGAAAGCGCTATTAGGAATAAATTTTTCTATAGTAGTCTGCAACAGTGTTATTTCTATCACCGACACAACATTATTAATTAAATATTCTAACAGAGAAACTGTTTAAAACAGTTATAAAAAATTAAATGCCCAAGCGGTTTTTGTTTAGTTAATTTATATTCTATGTTACCGCTCTTATAAGATACATGTGCAGCACACACGTTACTTAGGTTGTACGTACAAACACGTGTTTTGTTACAATAAGAACAAACACACACAAACTGTAATTCGTAAGTTCTTTATTGATATCATATTTCATGTCAATACAGTGAAGACGAACAAAGAAATAATGTTAAATATTGTGGCAAGAAGCTGAGGATCTGTTACGAAAAAGTCACAATCAAATTTCGTCTCACCACTTTGAAAGCGCCTGACACATTTCTGTGTACCTCTTCTCAACTGATGCGGTCCACGTTTATAACAGCCACCGGCTATCAATGTAAGGATTTTCTTAAATTCACTTCTTATTCCCATGCACAACAGTACCGGAAACAGTTGCAAGTCCAAGAAGCGGACCACAATATACGTCAGATTCAAAGCGTTTGCCTCATACGCTACAGTGATGATGTATTGGGTTCCCAAGAAAACCGACACAACCAGTTGGAAACACGCGAACAGTTTATAAAAGCTTAATGTTGTCGTGAACGCTTCATGAATACTGTAACACGTTGATAACAATTTTTTTAAACTCGGTGTTTGGTTTTCCTCGATTCGATTGGACCGTCTCGAATTGTCTGCATCGGTCAGAGATACGCGACTACTCCAGGCGACGTTCCCGAGACAAGAACTGTTATTCCTGTCTATAACATGATGAATAAAGCGTACTCTTTGGTGCATTATGAACGTTAGATAAAGAAATTCAAGGGATATTGAGAGTGTGTATAAGTGCAGCGAAATTCTAAGTAAGTTTGTCAGTATAAAACTGACAGCAGCAAGTAGTTCTTTACCTTGGTCTCTGGTATATCTCTGGAACGGAACGAACGTATGCCTGCGGCATATAAAGAATACAAACGTCACTACAGTGTAACCGATAGTTACGATCCTGTTTTGAAGCTGTGGCACTTTGATACCTACGCTCTCAAGACAACTATCCACGTAGGCGATATTTTTTGAGATACTATCGTAAACAGTGTGTCGCTTGATGTATTTCAGCCTGTAGTAAGACAAAATCGCGACGCTCAGCGTGTCCATACAGAGGAAATCGACGCTGACAAAAGTCACTTGCATTGCGTCCAGTAAAATATACACGCAGTAGACGGAGAGATTCAGCGCGACCATCAACCAACAGTAAACACGTACGACTTTGCCAACTTTTTTCGCTCGAAAGTTAAAGGTCAGAAAACCAGATAGTAAGGTGCATATCGATAAAGGTAGCAGTATCGACTTGTGTTCTGTATTTGTCATCTCGGCGGTTACCTGACTTGTTATATAAGGTTTTGAGTTCATAAAATTCCCACAAATTAAAACTTGTCATTTGTTCTCACATTTAAACACATACTGCGTCGTTCGCTATTTATCGGAGTTGAAAAGGTACATTATTGATGTATGACGTGTATATGACAGAAAGAGCTATCGATTGACCGTTTATGTTCTGCTGACAAATCCATTAGTCAAAATTAATCTCGTATTATCAAAACACAATAGGTCTGTAATAGACATAGTGCATACAAATAACTGAATGTGTGTGTGTGTATACAATTATTATTATTAATGATATTATACATGTTTCGAGTCTATAAGACTATATTTGTTCCCGCCAAAAACATTTTAGATAATTGAATGTATGTATAATAATTCAGAGTATAAATTGAAATATTAATATGTCCATCGTGTAATACGTTTAACAATGACTTTATTACCCAGTAAAAGGAACTGTATCAAATAAAATTGTATAATAAAATTAATATAAATAGGGATATACAAAAACTCACACATATGAGGGTAGGATAAAAAGGTCCTGGCCTAAATAAGAAAACAACACTTTTCTGGATTAATTTGCATTTATTTCTCAACGTAATCTCTATTTAGCTCTATACACTTATCCCTACGATGTTCTAAAGCGGTTACGTCAGGCTGGTAAAACGATTTGAAGAGGTACTCACAAGTAGGCACTTACAGCATCGCTGACTTGACTGTCGTCAGTAAATACTTTTTCCAGCAAGCCATTTTTTGCGGTTAGAAAAGACGTGTAAGTCACCGAGGGCTAAGCAGGTCGAATATGGTGGGTAAGGAAGTAATGCGAACTTCAATTCTTTGCTTTTACCAATTGCAACAGTTGTAAACAGCACTTTCTTTTTCACTAAATGTGGCCGTATTTTCTTGATTAGGTGCATTAGGTTTGCATAGTACCCTCCACTAATTGTTTACCCCTTCTTAAGATACTCAATGAAGATTTCTCCATAGTCGTCTCGAAAAAACACTCTCCATAAGGAGAATTACAAGCACAAGGAATTTTCTTTGCCTTCTTTAGAGTTGGTTTGCCTTTCGTGGTCCACAGGTTTTACTGTTCTTTGGTTTCAAGAGTGTTGTGGTGGATCCAAGTTTCATCAAAGATTAAGAATCAACGCAAAAATTTGGTTGGATTGCGCGTATAGAGTGTCAAACAATTGGTTGAAATACCCTTTTGGTCAAGTGTCAGCAAAAACACAGCGGCACCCATCTAGCGCACAGTTTTGTCATACACAGATGTTCGTATAAGACACTGCATGCACGTTATGTTTATTTACCAACAGTCTCAGCTATCTCACTCACTTTAATTCTATGGTCTACTGAAGCGATTTATTCTATTTATTTCTGGCGTAGTCACTTCCATGGGCCGTCCAAAACGTGGGTCGTCAGTTGTGTTTATCCTACCCATTTTAGATATAGAAACCAAGCGCTTAACTATTGTATTCGATGGAAAATAGTTTCCCAACTTTCAATTCAGCTCTTTTTTTATATTGGTTGCATTTAAGACTTTCAAAACAAAAAAATTAAACTGCACGAATTTCCATCCTATCCAATGATGCCCGAGGCGGTTACAGTGGTGAACTGTGCCACTAATAATAAACAACTCATTGTCTTAAAATTATCAAATCTAAGCTTACCAAGGTTGAAAGCATACATGGTCAAAATAATGAGCACAGTAGCGCTATTACTGTGTAAGGCCCGGAACTTTTCAACCGGTGTAATGTTTTCTTACATGTGTGTGTGTGTGTGTGTGTGTGTGTGTGTGTGTGTGTGTGTGTGTGTGTGTGTGTGTGTGTGAACGCGCATGTATACACATTTTGATAACAAAATTAATGCAGATGACAACATCCTGGGATCATGACGGGCAGTTGTAGTGAAGTGCTGGTATACACCTTCTCCGTATGCGATATGGTTCAAAGTTGGTAGCCTGGTAGACTTATTCTTAAGCTACTTTCATGAAATATAATGAGCCAATAAAATATAAGAGATATTGTCTTGAATAAACCATGGATGTTTGTCTGTCGATTTGTACCTAAGTTTGTGTAGGCCTAGACTCTTTATCTTGAGTTGGCTGTTGTAGACACTTATACTCGACACCCAACAGCCAGAAAATGGATGGCAAAATCATGCCAATATCCGATGCAAATCATAGACCCTCAAACAATAGACTTCCTCATCATCATCGTCGTCTTCCGTCTTCCATGAACCATTGCTCCCATGGCCTGTAACGCGCATTATCAAACAACACCGGACGGAAGTCTGTCTGCATCTCAACACGTGCAGTGATACCTGCATTTATTTATGTGGAAGTGGCGACTAGGCGACTACTACTTATTAAGAAGGAAAGAGAGCTCTCCACTGAGCTACCCCACCACCATCATATTTTTCATAATGTATTCTTATTCAGATCTGAACCATAATTTCGGTTACAACTGTTCACGGTCTTTCGAAATATTTTTTACCTACAGGTGGTTAGTAATATCGTCACCACTAATTAAGTCAGTTAGATGGATTTTTCGTAAAAGTTTTGGGAGAATAAGAAAATCATAAACAGAAGACGGGGCCTGCTTTAATACCAATTACAGTATGTCAACGCTAAACTATAAATTCAAACAGTAACGCTAAACAGTATAGTTTTAATATAAATTCAAAATTTTAATACTGAAAATTTGTAAATGCCCTCTAAATTGTTAAATGACGTTTATAATTATGCAACTAATTTTAATTATATCTTACTTTTTGATGCACGCATAGTCTTCTTCTTCTTCTTCTTCTTCTTCTTCTTCTTCTTCTTCTTCTTCTTCTTCTTCTTCTTCTTCTTCTTCTTCTTCTTCTTCTTCTTCTTCTTTCTCTTCACTACAAGGACTAGGTTACATAGACCAGGGATGTGTCCCGGTACACATATCATCCTCTGTTATGATTATATTTTAATTATATTAATTATGTTAATATGAGGCAGTACTTTGGAGCACTTTCACAAACAACTGGACCAATGAACGTTTTGCTACACACAATGTCTTCTTCTTCTTCACTAGAAGGACTATGTTACATAAACCTGTTCAGGTATCCATCTATCCTCTGTTATAATTATATGTTAATTATATTAATTGGATTAATTGTTATATATTAACAAAAAGCTTGTGGCACCATTAGCAAGACGCCAAGAGAACAAAGAGAAAGCGGAGACGCGCAGATTGCAGTCTGAACAGAATCAATGACAAAACGCAAACGGGTGTATCAAGGTTTGAACAGATTTCTTTTCTGAATTCCAGCATGTCAGGCTATCTGATTAGTACGTCGAAGAGGCTGGCGCCTGCGAAACATCTGCTGGATTAATAATAACAAGTTTGATTAGACGAAGATTTTCTTCACGTTGTATTATTCAACGAAGCTGCACTGCGATTGAAGCACGTAACAACCTCGACAAGAAGGAGGAGAGCTTGAGGCTAAATAAGCTTCACCGCCAATGCAAATATTCCCAATTATAAAGCCTGTAACACAAGCTGGCCACTGAATTGGTCAAGTTCGTGGCCAATCAGGGAGCAGCTCTATATTTTTCAACTTAGGCTTTTCCCGCTGGCATGGGGAGCGCTTTCCAGATCAACGGATTCCGCTTAGTGCGGTCTGTCGTGTCTTCCCGGTTCAGATATGTACTTCAAATGTCAAAGGTGCTTCTACTGCTGTCTAATGCGGTTTGGGCCATTCGAGTGTCTTTACCGTCAATTTTCAGGTGATAGTTTATGACGATGTCGGATGCTCCTCGCAGGGACGTATTTACAGGGGGACGAAGGGAAACGAACCCCCCAGAGGGTCGACAAAGTTGACGAATTTGTTATTCCCTTAATGTTTAGGCTGTCTTGTTATATTTTAAGCTTCAGCCCGTTTTCAGCTTGTTACTCTTTTTTAAATATACAAACAGTTTTATTATACAGGATTTACGTATATATTTGAATTATGGAATGTAGGAAAGCAATTCAGTCAGTAAGTACCTTTGAAACAATGTTTCAGTAAGGGGAATTTTTATTGTGTTATTAACGCGTATTTTTAACGGGATTGATTTCGAGACGTTATCACACGTTTTTCGGCCACTTTAACGATAGTATTGTTCATTAGTCTTCACTTGTTTCTTCTTTTATATGAACCAGACTCGACCAGACCCCGGACCCGCTCCAACGTTACAATTCTAGATACTGGCTGACTGCTCCCAGAACACGTCCATACTAACAAGGTCGCCATTGCTCCAATTTCTCATTTATTGGATCCAGACTCCTCACATTACAATTGTTGACCTGATCAAGGAGCAAAATTCCAATTGTCCTTCGCTATGTCTGCACACATTTTCATGGTGTGTAATTAGTGCCCTGCACTTTTGGAGGGAGCTCAACACTCCATACCGTACACGGCAACTGGTCTCACAGTTGGTATATTCCCGATTTCAGGAGGGTTAGTATTTTGCTTCGACAAAGAACTCCTGTGACCTCCCTCCTTCGCATTAAGCTTTGCGGGCGCATCGTCTTCATTTGAGCAGCTATCACTCTCCAAACGGGATTCTAGTCAGCAAAAAGTATATACCTTAGTAAGAGCCACTCTATTAATTTTAATCGGCCCAGGGAAATTTAGCAGGTTGCAGGTACTCCGACTTGACGACATTAAGTTCTAGAGCAAATTCCATGCTTGAACTGGACACAGATGATCTCGTCTTTTCTTTCTACGAGGCACGACGCCGTCAGTATACGGTGCCTGCGATAAGTGTACAGATTCATTTGCAATTCCCTAGAAATGGTGTCCACAATCAGATCAAATGTAAGTGGAAACAGGGACGATCCTTAGGATACGCCAAGTGTCATAGAAAAGCTGCCTGACTATCCCGCAGGGCACCGCATAGGGCTAGCTGTTTTACTATACAGTATTCTGACTCAATACGAACTTCGTGTACATGATTGTTCTTGACCTGGGTCTACTGTCATCCAGGATATAAACCAATCACGTGCCAGATGTTGCAAACTGCGTATTGTTTTAAATTTGTACTCATCATTTGCCGCGCTGATTGAATGACTGTGGACGGAAACACCCCACTTTTCTTAAATGAACGATGATATTGTTAGTGGCAAGCTGACGACGATGACGATATTGACATCTTCAGTAGTAAAATTTTTTATGACATGTACAATGTAATTGCATAATTCATTTTTTTAACGATTCTACATACGTATAAACAATTCTAATGTAGAAACAAGATAGAGAAAATACTTGTATTTAAAAATAACCTTAACTGGAAACTGTGATCGTATTAACTGTTCTGTTAAATGTATATCTATAGGCCTATATGACAATGTTTCATATTATTCATATGTAACAAATCATGACTTTATTAAAAAACCAAAGCTTATTGTTTAAGTCAAAATACTGTCGTCACATTGCTGTCTTCCGTATCATCTGGTATTAAGTATATTTTGTTCACAAAAATTGCTAGACACATGATGATAAAATACCAGTCGTGAGAAATCTTAATTTCGTGACAACACTGATGTTACGGGGATTCCAATAGAACCACCAGTAACAGCAGTGTCTTACTAATATTAAAGTAGGCCTGAAGGGGATTTGAAATTCTATCAGCTTGTCAACAATGTCAAATTACAATTTAAGAGCCAAGGAATGAAAGTGTAAAGTAGTTGACAAAATTCATCTTAAAAATCGTCACGTAGTTAATGTATTGCAACTAAAAATTAAAGATTCTTTTACGGTGAACAAGACAAACAAGACATTGGTTTTATTAGAAACCAAATTAGAATACAAGAACTTTGTGCAAACACGAACACGTTTACGTTGTAGCATAACAAAATTATCACGCTAAACATTTAACTTAATGCAACATAAATAAAGAAGAAAAGTTCCATAATGAGTGAGAAGAATAAATTGTTTTAAGGAATAAACTAGAAACTGTATATTAAGTCAATAAAATGTTAATAAGAATGAAAAATAACAAAGAAAACCATTGATCAAAATAACTTACTATGTAAAAACCCAATAAACCAGCAGTATACCCAGTAGATTGGGGAAGCAGTAAAAAGGGAAAGACTAGAAAAAGGAAATAAAAGGATGAAAACCATATTAATAATGGAAATGTATAAGGTCAAGAAGCAGAGAAACCACAAGACCAGAAATTACTAATATAATAATGAAGAAAGGACAAAATAGGTCAAGATTCCTACAAAGAGCCTAGAAACAAGAAGAGTTATTCCAAAAAATGTTAATAATGGAATACATACCATTGAACAAAATTAAAACCAATATATTTAGACCCAGTAACAAGTTACAAGATACAATCCAAAGAGAAACGAATTGTAAACTAGTTATAAGTATAATATGTGAAAAATTATTAAAAAGACTACCATTAGTGTAGACAAAAATAAGTGACACACTATAATAAAGTGTAGTGTAAAAAATAGAAATCTATTAAAAAGACTACCATTAGTGTAGACAATAATGAGTGACACACTATAATAAAGTGTAGGGTAAGAAATAGAAATCTATTAAAAAGACTACCATCACTGTAGGGAAATACTATATAAAAACTAAAAGACAGTCTAATGACTGAGGTCAATTTTGATAATAAAAGTGTTTTCAAAAATTAAGTAGTATAAGAAAATAATAGGTATAAGATGTTTTTAATTTTTCATTGTGTTACCAAAAATAATTATAATGAACACTAGAGACAGTTAATAACTGAAGGTGTCATTAATTATAAGATGTTTTTATTTTTTTTCATTGTGTTACCAAAGATAATTATAGTGAACACTAGAGACAGTTAATAACTGAAGGTGTCATTAATTATAAGATGTTTTTATTTTCATTTTATTGTATTACCAAAATAGTTATAATGAACAAAGAGACAGTTGATAACTGAAAGTGTTATTAGGCATAAGATGTTTTTGTTATGTTTAAATGATATTATAAAAAAAAGTTTAGTAGATATAAGATATTCCATTGTATTTTAAAATCATGTTATTTAATTTTCAAGTTTGTAAGGCAGAGAGGCAAGTAGGAAATAGGAATGTTATAATTTTATTCAAAACAGTAAACCATATTTAATGTACAAGCAGACTAGCTAAGACACCAATTTAGAAAACACAGACTAGTAATGTAAACCCAAAACTATCTATCAGAGAATCCAATTACATAATAGGGGATAGAATTCAGTACATACAACACAGAAATTGACAATATAATTAATACAGATACAATTAATAGCGAATAGAATGACAAGGGAAAGAAAATTAACTTCTTTTTGAAACAAATAATACTAGGCCTATAATGGTAATCAAATCAGACTAAACAGTAAATTAATCAATATTGAAGTGTTTTAACAACAAAATTACTAACAACAAAGATAATCCCGGAGTTATTAAGAATATTCCATGGAAACATTATCAGAAAAAACAATTAAAAACCATTTAAACACTAAATTTGTACAAAATATGAGGCACACAATAATTATAAAAAATTGCAATTTTTGGGCTTAAATAAACTTGAAACAAACCCAGCTATATATCCAAATATGTAAAATTAATTAATCAATATTACTGAGTAGTTAGATTTATGTAAAATTAAGAAATATTTGAAATACAGTAAAAAATAAGAAAACTTATTATGTATATTTAGATGGTGAACCAAGTCTTAGACAGATATTTTTATAATTGAACAATAGAAAGAGGAAAAAGACATATCACAAATTACCCTAAAACGACGACGTTCAGTCTATTAGTCTATTGTTAATCGTGAAGACGACTAGTTGAAAATGTATTAACAGAATACCGAAAAAAGAATAATTTTGTGTAAAACCGAGTGTGGTGATACAGAGTGTAATTGAGGTTAACTAAAAAAATGAAAATAACATTAACTATTAATATTTAACACCTCACTAATTCCAAACAACAGTAATAACACCATCAAACTCAAACACAAGAAATCAATTTTGAGACAATTTTGGACCATATTCGCAGAACACGTATACACATATTTGAACACCGGACACTTCACAAGAAACCCATCACGAAACGACATCGCAGGAGAAGAGAGGACACTCTACACCATCTTCCTGGACCAACACTACTTCGCAGAGAAGGGAATATCTTTTATTTCTGCGGGAGAAGCTCAGCCAGTTCCAGCAGTATAGCAGCTAACATCGAGGTGACGGCAGCCATACTTGATTCCCGGACCAGCACGAGGACACGGCCAGCTTGAAGGGAGTGACGTCATTTCGTCGAATGGTTCGATATTAATTTTCATAATTGACTATTTAAATAATAATATTGTTTTATTTCAGCCATAATAATTTAGTTTAAGAATACCTGTAAGAATGTATCTTGTTCCTTGCCCTCTGACCATTTCGACTCGTTAAAAGAACCATAATTACTAACCTTGTAAAAAATATTTTTTGTTAATCTTGTTCGCTACCGACTGGAGCACATATCAGCCAATGCCTTGGCCATGCGCAGCTTGACTGGCGCATAATTTTGAATGTCAATAAATGAACATCATTATTCAGTTACAAGAGTTGTATTTATTTATATAATTAATGTTAACTATTTTTTCTTCTAAACAAAAATAATTTACAGTGCTAGAATAAATATCTGAGAAAAGTACACACACAATTAATTAATTAATTAAATTAACCAATTGAACAAAAAACTAAATATTAGTACAACTTTCATAACTTACAAAATTTTATTTTATTATCAGTCAATCACACTTAATTATAAAACATTATTTATATTTAATTTATTCTTTGTAATTGGTGAATCCAAAGTGGAGCTGTATCATCGGCGAGTTCAACACCGAGATTCAGACAACATAATTCTTACTATCTATTTTATTTTATTTTATATTTGTAATAATTTATATTACAACGTTCACTTAAACATGTTCACATGTTGCCCAAATTATGTTGCAAACAAAATGTTTGTTAACTTCTTGTAACCATTAAATAGGCTATGTATGTATATATTTATATGAGCGTACAGTGGCGGCGCTAAGGTCTTTAGGCCCCCACCGCGAAGGACTGAAGGGGCCGTTATTCAGTTTTTAATGGGGACGTGGAGTAGTTTTATAATAAAAACATGCAACATATTCAAACATATTTGTTACTTGTCACGTGTCTGAAATGCTTCAATGTCTAACCGGAAAACTTCATTGTGTGTGACTTGGCATCACCAAATGACATAGTTCATTCATGATGCTCTTTTTTCTTACCACAGTCAAACAGGCTGCAAAGACCGGTTGGCATATGTAGCAACTTCCTATAGGTAGGAAAATTCAGTTATTTCTAGAATTTTGACATTACGAGTACCATAAAGTAAATATGTTACATATACATTAGTTAATTGGTACACCATTGCAACAAACAAGCATTCAGTCACACAATCACGCTTTTCATAACCTTTTTCACCCCTCACTTCACATCGTAGAGGCAAAGAGATAACTCAAATGTAGTACACGGCTCCGGTAATGATAACAAATAATAGACGGCGGTATTAGCTGTTTTAATAGGCCTATTTTAAGGCTAGGTGCCTCCCGTGGCGCGGGGTCTGCGGGGGCCTTATCTCCGCCTCTGTGAGCGTGTAACCCTATATATGTTTTGTGTAATTCTGTAGAACGTAAGTACCATATTCTAGCGGAAGATAACAAAAATCAATAATATTTAATTAGTTTAAAAAATATTCACAATACGTTACTTTTACAATTAGAAAGGAACACTATCCGGCAGTCTGATAAACGATACAGAAATAGAGAGTAGATTATGTTTTACTTGGTAGTTAGTTACTGTTAACTCCTATTTAGGATTCACCCTGACACTTAATTGGAACAAGACTATTAGGAAAAAAGTAAGTACACTGACCTAACAGTGAACTGCAATATATTGGTTACTCCGTAGAAGTAACATGCTAGAACATAATGTATAAATATCTTTATACAACAAAATCATCTTAAAGACCTACAAAGCCGCAATTAAACGTATTTGAATATACTTGTTGAATTATGGGGTCACGTCAGTAAACTCATCATTTCTGTCATTCAACAAATACATCGGGCAATAGTTAACGCTGCATGGTATGTTTGGAAATAGTTGGTACACCACGATCTCTAAATTCTAGTCGGAGAGATTAGACTATTATAGAATTAGCAATATTTATGGAAGGTCATGAAACAGACACCAACCTCCTTCTCTGACCACTTATATAGACGCGCAAACTGGAATTATCAAAAGAAATTGACCAGCTAACTTGAAATAAATTAAAAAAGTTCATCTCAGTTGACGAAGTTTCCCAGATCACAAGAGGAATTGAAAAATAATTCCCTTCCTAACTAAATACTTTTTACGTTTGTTAGTGTACAGGTGTGCACATTTCAAATAGATAAATATAATTATCTATGTAAAAAATGTGGTGAAACTAACGCCTACATAATTTGACGACATTATTTTAATTACCTTCTTAAAAAGTTGAACATTTTTAATGTCCATGATCGTATTGCAGAAAAGAAAGAGAAATCAGTTGCTCATCTGACTAGGATGCGAGATGGCAGGTTTCTTAAGAAAGTTTGGCAATACAGATCTCTTGGATAACGGAGTACAAGAACCATTGGTGAAGTGGATATATTACTTTGGGACAGGAACAGGTGATTCGCCTAGTCCCTCATAAAAGAAGAAGAAGAAGGTCTTAATAATTGTGAAGACAGATTATTACAATCATTTTAACCAAATATGTACTGATTCTTCCAGTGTTAGTATTTTCCGTTAGTATAACCAACTTTGATTATCAGTTTGATTTACCCTCAGTATTAATTGTTTATCATTTCAATTTGTCTCTGTACGGAGTTGCACATTTAAGTAGTAGACGCTTAGAACCAATGCAATTAAAGTGTACAATCAAATTTTTCCGTTGTAGGTAAAATAAAACTCCTTAATCAACATTAGGTTTTCAAAGTACTGTATATAGTGCGACTGCTCTCTACTTATATGCGTTCCTTACGTACTAACAAAGGAGGATAGTCCTACATGAATTTTGTATGCAAATTTTATGCCTACACATTAATTTTTATCTATAAATTGTTTTAATTTCTAATGTAAGAAAAAGTTACTACAGATAGTTTGTAACGACTAAATATGCTATAATACTGTTACACAACAAATATAATAGACAAAATGCAAATAATTAGTTTCAATACCACTTGTTTATGTTATAGCGTAGGAAACTGGCTTTTAAAACTGCTTGCTTTATCAATTGTGTCTGTAATAGGCCTCTTCACCATGGACTGCATAATTCTAATTGAAACGTACTTATCAATATAAGTGTTTGGTAATCGACATATTCAATTTTGACTACTGATATAAGACCCTGTGCGAGATTATCACTTAAGGATTTTAAAGTATTTAGAAACTTAGCTTTCTTGTATATAATTTTTGAATGCTTAAAAATAAGAGCATAACTGTTGCATTTTAGTTAAATGCAAGTAATCGATGTGAAAGTCATAAAAATTATGAACGGACTAAAATTTACTGTGCTCTATATATACTGTATATATATTATAACATCGCCAAATTCAGATCAGTTTTGATAACAATGAGTATGTATAAAAAATGCTAATTAATACTATATTTTAATAAATAAATAAATAATGTGGAGAGTAAAAAAGTATATAAAAGATAATAAAGAAAGAAGGAGAAAGAGTAATAAACCAAAAGTGATTAATAAAGAAACTCAACTACTAGACTGACAGACAAACGACATTGACCCAACCCCAGAGATTGGCCAGTTAAGAAAGACAATAAAGTAAACTAGACGAGTGAAGGAGAAGAAGAATGAAAACAAAGAGAGAACAAACCCACGATGAAGAAAACAAAATGAAACACGTCAAGAAAACCCAGACAAGGAATAAAAAATAGAGAAGGGAGAAATAATGTAATCCAAAATAATAAAGAAAATAAAACCGGTTAAGAACCAAAACAATTAATGAATGTTAGTATTGATTTAATGACAATTGTAAATAGTCAGTAATAAAAAACGATAGATAAAAGTACACTAGCCCAAAGAGTTAGGAAGGCATGTAAGTTGTTAATAAAGAAAGACATAATATTAATAATTATATATATAATGCGGGTAGAGAAAGAGAGTAAAATAGTGAGAAATAAACGGAAGTTGAACTAGTGAAAGTGAATTATCCTAAAGTGATATAATACAAAAAGAAACACTAAGTAAATTATAATGAACACAAAATAATTTAAAAAGTGACAGTTATAAATAAATAAAAATATGGTCTGCAATAAAAATAGTAAGAGTAGAGAAGGCTAAGATAAAGACTTAGTAAAATAACCAATGTTTAAGATTTAGGAGTGAACAATAACATTTAATAAAGTTATTATGAATAATATTTAGAAAAGAACATTGATTCAGTAATAATGAGCACTAAGGAGTGATATTAACTGTGATGATTATGAAATAATATTGTTATAGAACTTAAGAAAGTATTGTAGAATTTAAAGGTGTGAATCACAAGAAAAAGTAATAAGATGATGTTAACATGGAAGGGAAAGCAAAGAGTTTTAGAAAATAAGTATGTAATAACCTTAAGTAAATACCCATGTTATAAGGGGAGAGTAATGAAACAAGTTCAATAGAGGTGAGATTGTTTAGCACCCGAACAATAAATAAGAAATAATGAATTGTACACACGTATTACATAATAAGTGTTGATTAATTGTATAAACAACTGTTTATGAATAGGAGATGGATGGGGTAAATATCCCAAACATATACCTAAATGTTATATGTTATATGAGAAATAAATAGTAATTAATAGCCATATTATTGACAGTGGCAGAGTACTTAAAATAAAGAAAGAAAACAATGTTTGAGTTATAAAAGAGAAAACTGTTAGTAAATAATTAGCAAGAAATATTGAATAACACAGTTGTTACATACAGAGATCACAAAAGACTGGAAGAAACCAGCTGGAAGATAAAGCGTAGGGAGATCAAGGAAAAGATGGGAATAAATCCTATGAAGCCGGAACAGGTCACCAAGGCCTCATCCTTGTTGGGTAAGAAGAAGAAGAAGAAGAAGAAGAAGAAGAAGAAGAAGAAGAAGAAGAAGAAGAAGAAGAAGAAGAAGAAGAAGAAGAAGAAGAAGAAGACTAAAAACTTCTTCTTCTAAAGATTAAAACTTCTTCTTCGTTGTGGAGACGGAAAAAGTTAAAAGGTTACAAAAAATCATAAAATATAGTGTACGGTTGGTAATATATTATAATACTTAACGGGTTATTGCAATCTATGCAGTTGGATGGTGGTGGCCAGATCATTGTCTTTATATAGCTTGTTTAGTTTCTCATTATGACGCATTCTCCATATCCCATTGACTTGGATTGGTCCATATATTCTCCTCATAATTCCCCTTTCAAAGGTATTGACTATGTTAGCGACTTGTTTGTTCAGAGCACAAGTCTCGCTCCCATATGTTATCACCGGTCTAATCATAACTTTGTATAATGTGACCTTGGACTGATGGTGGATATTCCTTGTCTTGAATATAGTTGTAAACGAAGCATATACTCTATTTGCGGCCTGTATCCTTTCCCTTATTTCGTTTATTTCTACATTATCTTCTGCCATCCAACATCCCAAATATTTAAACTGATTAACTATTTCCAGGTTTAGTGGTTCGATTTCAAACTGTTCAGGTTTCCTGGTTTTCCTTCGAGTGGTGATCATAACCTTTTATTTTATCTGTATTACCTGTATTACCCTGTAATCCTATCTCTTCTGCTTCACCTTAGTTCCTGGAAGGTCTGTTTTGCTCTTTCTTGATTTCTTGCCATAATGTTAATATCATCTGCATATCCTACGATCTGGACCATTTTATGTTCTAGCGTTGAATTCCTATTGATTGACAATTTTCTGATCACATGTATTCAAGTGTTAAGTTGAACAGGGTTTGCAAAGTCGAATAACTAGTTTGCTGTATTTCATTAGCAACAGCAACAGGACTGGTAACGTAAGTCCGCAGTTGTTCGTTTGCAGTTGCTGTGATGAAACTCGGCGTTCCAGTAATCCAGTGCATTTTCAGAATGTATAGTTCTAACGAGCCTCCATAACGCGGTAACAATGTTTATGCCAGCTCGCGCTAACAAACAATGCAAATTCGATTCTGGCGATCTTAATTTTCACACTGTACCGCTGGTACAATTAAACCCTCTCGCAAAACTAATTATGTCGCCTACTGTTCAGATTAGTCGTGTCAAACGCAAATCGATCATATACTCGCTGACCTAGTAACAGGAGCCCCACATTTTTCAAACTTATTCGCTCGTATGTTTATATGTCGGAACGAATTTCTTATATAAAAATATCTACAAACGTTTGATATTTTATCTACAAATATGTTAATTAATTTAACTTAAAACAAATTTTATTAGAATAAATTAAATTTGGATAGATTTTATTATTTTCTAAAAGTAATTTTGTATAAAGTATTTTAAAATTCATGTTTCCAGTATCAAAGTATCCATTTTCTTGATTTAATTTTTATAATACCTTTTTTCAGATCCGTCTTATAACTTGCAACTTGTAGCTAGTGACGCATTTCGGAACGATCTTCCCATCATCAGATAAATTTGTTTATGATAAGTGGTCGTCAACTATTAAAATTTATTAATCGAAGTGAAACACATATCAGTAAAAACGCATTAACATACCCGCTACTTGAACGCTGTACACCGTGTAATAATTATATAAATTATTGTTACTTGATGGAAAAATTGTATGTTTGAATTACAAAATGTTAATAAATTACAAATAACTAAAGTAGATAATGTATATTATAACAGATATTTGCATCCGGATATCGGCATATCATGCTTCGTTATCAAATTGCTCTCATTTACAAAATATAGGGCCTATAGGCCTACTTACTTTTAGGGATAGAAATTTCTATGTATTGAAATATGAATTCTTATTACTTTTATAAAAGTAGTGACAACTTTTAATTTTAAAAAAGCGTAAAATTTGCTCTTACTCACAAGCACACAGACGCGCTCGTGTACACACACACACACAAACACACACTCACAAGTTAGTTGATTATTTTAGAAAGTTAATAGCTTTTATACAACTACAGAACCTCTTCTTCTTGCCAGATACCTTTTTTGTCTTTTTGACATATTTTCTGTGTAACAAATTTTTCTACATCTAAACGTAATTTTTAGCTTCTGGAACTTTATACTTATATATTTACACCGACTTTATTAAAAATAAGTATGTATATTAAAAAAAAGGAACAATTTTGTTACTCGAAGAGTGGGCCAGAGAAGGAGACATGAGGACGTGACGTTTTACAAAAGTCATACATCCTAATCGCAATTGCTTCTCATAGCAATGCCTCTATCTTTTGTTTCCCCTGTCTGCCTGTTTACCTCTCCCTCTCTCTCACTCTCTCTCTCTCTCTCTCTATCTATTTCCTCCTCCTCTTCCTTCACCACCTCCTCTGGGGCCATTCAAATATTAAGTAATCAACTTTTTTGCTTTTTTAGACCCCCTGCCACTTGAAATCAAACGTAATCAATCCTAAAACCTCCTAATATTACGTAATCATAAAAAATGTAATTTTGACTATCCTTTTTCTTTGTGCTGTCACAAAAAGTACTCTAAAACAGTTTTTAAAATACTGTAATAACCTTCAGTTATTTCTTGCAAAAGTTATATTTTAATTTACTATTAATATTATGGGTTTTTTATAGTTTTATTCTAAAAATGTTACTAAATGTGGTAAAAAACAAACACAGTTAAAAACAAAAATCGTATTTATTGTTGAATAATACAGAACAGTAATGTTTCAAATGTAAAAAAAATGTAATTTCCAATTCTTTTACTTTTTTGAGATATTTATATACACTTATGTAATACTATGAAATTATGTTTATATAATAAAAATTAGTATAGTCCATAAAAAATTTGTTTTAAACATTTTAGGAGTTGTCAATTTCAGCCCATTCTCCTTTGATCAGCCCGTTCTCCTTTGACCCATGTGTTGAAATCATCAATTATTATGTTCGATGTTTCATCTTCTTGATTGGCAGAGTGGCTTTGAGGTACTTCTTCCACCTCTTCTTTATCAACCCATTCAATAATCTCCCCTACCAGAGCTTGAATCACACACATCACCTCTCTTGCTCTTGGGGCAGCTACTCTTACAGGTCGAAGTTTTGAGACAGTTTTTGGTGGCTCGGCATGCACCTTACAATGGCGATTCATAGACTTGATCGAGGCATGATAAAGTCCACAGTATTTGCATGATTTTCTACCAAGTTTCTGTTTGACCGAAGGGCAAAGTAATTATAAGGGACCTGAAGGAGACCTTTGGCATTCATTTCCAAATCCATTGATAGTCGGTGGAGAAGACCAATGAATTCTCCTTTATCATCAACAGTCAGATCAGACGATGTTGCCTTCATTTTCATTGATGATGGGAAAAAGCGGTCATTCAATACTCTGAATAACCCACTTCTTAGAGGAGAACAACATTTTTCATTTTTACACTTCACATTCTGCAAAAGATATTGACTCTCTCTTACATGTTCAGAATACCACTGTAGTTCTGGTAAATCAGGGACTTCAACAAGGTTGCCATTATCTATGTGTTTGTTAAGAACGGGAAATCCATCTATTGTCAAACTGGTCCATACATCTGCAAGTACCTTTCCAGCAAATTGAAAGTTGTTTTTTTTTAGATCTTCATTGACAGTTTGACTATTGTCATCTAAATGAGACCCAAAATGGCCATTAGGCAAGATCAGCCCGGCCAGTTCGTGACTAAAAGGAGCCTTTCTTCGGTCCACCCCATTAAAAGCGCTTCTTCCAGGCGCGTTTGTGGCAATAAACAAACCTTGAAGGTTGCACTTCCTAAAATGTTGAATTGCAAAGGCTATTTACCTTATCGTGCTTCGGGTTTTCATCCGGCGCACCATCTACAGTTAGGGCCACCACGGGTTTTACATTCCCATGTTCTGTTCTTGCCAATGTATGAAACTTTTCTAGATCAATCAACGTCTCGAAATCTTGGGAATGACTGTTAGCTGTAGACGTACTGTGTTTGCCACTTCTAATTGTGATAAACGTTGGCCCCGAGTATCCAACCACTTGTTGATTTCCTACGGCTGCTTTTTGTATTTTAATACCAGCATAGACCGAAGGTATTAGTTTATCACCCAATCATAATCTGCCAATTCCATGTGCATTAGTAGTGGTGCTTGTTTATTTGCTGCCATAATGCCAATAGGCTCCCTGGACTTGTCATCTTGTGAAATAAAAAGAACTTGATCTTGTCTAAGTATTGATGTTAGATTTTCAAGGTATCGTATTGAGGTTGTGACAAAATGGCTGTCAATGTGATGTTGGTGATACTCTGCTCGTGCTTTAGTAAGTTTTACAGGAACAGTCGTTACGTGCCTTCGCCCTTCAATGCGGTTTGAGTCTCTTGGGAGTAATCGAAGATACAATCCACTTCGACTTATATTAAATCTAGCTTTCTTTAACTCTTTCGTTAATTCATCAAGAGTTTTCAAACTTCTAATTGTTTCTGTTCTTCTTCTAGCATCGGCAGCACTACCATACATAGCAATATTATCAATAATTTTTAACAGTAAGGGTTGATCCTTTTCTAGATTCGGCCGTCCAACTATATCTCTCACAGAAAGTTTTTCTTTTATGTCTGGATTTTCTGCACAGATTTCTTCAAGTTTTCTTTTTCTATTTGTTCCATGTTTTTGCTGAGCTTTGGCAATCTGCATTTTTCTCTTTAAAGATTGTTGTTCATGTTTTAATTGCTCCTAAGTTGTTAATATTTGTTTTTCAATATTATCAGGGGTTGGTAACGTGTCCTTAGCAGTGTACAAAGTGTTAATAGTTTTTTTAAGAAGGGAAATTTCTTTTCTGAAGCTCCATGAGATGGTTTCGATCGAGATTTCTGCAGTTCTGGAAAATCGATGATTTCTTTATCATCAGATCCCAGTTCAGGTTTTTTATCCACTTCTGCAACTACATGTGACGTTGAAGTTACTTTATCAGTTTTTTCGGATGGAAGATTCTTTGTGGCTGCAACCTAAAAAGAAATCACATTGTAAGTGAAGCTACTAAATGCTATTCACTCACAATGCCTACAAGCACATCACAAGCCAGCCAGCCACTCACCCCCAGAGGTCTAAAGTTAAAAATCGTCTTACAAAACTCGCAAAGTTATCACAAAAATGTGCGTAGCGACTTTGAATTCCTATAGTACGAGTTGGGGCATAACATGCAATTATAATACGAGTTGCATACACCATGCAATTTTTCATCGAAATCGGTCCAGTAGTTTCTGTGATATACGGGGTGGAGGGATTAGTTGAACTAAACATATTCGCGCATGCGCACAAGTAACAACAGACCTATGAATATGAATGCTACGAGAATTTACTTTTGGGTCATAAATCAAAATTTCATCGAGATTGGGTCATTAGTTACGGAATTAATAAACCCGCACAAAATTCACGTAACTGTGCGCAGACGAGAATGTATTGTGCGCAGCAGGTTGAAATTCATATGGGACTATCTGGGCCCTATTACGCATACAAATTTATTGAAATAGGTTTAGTAGTTTTGGGAATTTGCGCGGCGTAGGAAGGAATCGCGTACACACAGACAGACAGACACGGTACCACATTCCTTTAGGGTGTTCTATTAGACCACAACAATTAGACAATCGCCTTCATTAGACCTTAAAAGTGCAAAATGCGAGTAGAAATTCTTAAATCGGAGAAAATGTTTGCCTCCAAGAAATGAAAATAAAGCTTCCACTACCTTTGGTAAGCTCGAAAGCAAAAAGAAATTTATTTTATTATATTTATTTAATCAGAATTTAGTATGAAGATTAATTATATAGGACCTAAAAAATTGTTTCTCGTAAATTATTTCCATTACACATTAAAAACCCTTTACTCAAGGTAACAATAAAAATGCTCAATACAATAACAAAGTTCTTACCTTCGTAAAAAAGCTCAGAATTCCTGATTTCTTTTTTGTGGCACCTTGTAGTTCATCGTTTATTCTTCTAGTCACGGCTTATTCAAGTTCCTTATCACTTTTACATTCGTTTTTATACTGACTCAAAGCATTGTTCACTGCGTTCTGAATATTGCGTCCACTGTGACTTCGTGACTATGAGACTTCTTAAAGCTTTCATAAAGCTTTTTATACAGTTCTTCTTTGTTCATTGTACAAAGAGTACCGATACAGTAAAGAATAAACCACACTCAACAATAGAAACAGACGCTCCTTGTGTACTGCACCTGTCACTGTAAACTAAACAAGACAATGGCAATGGAGGGGACGCATTTAGCCGAAGTTAGAAGTTACCCGATGATTTACGAACACACGTCAAAACACGAAACTTGCCGATCAGTTGGCAGGTGCGTGCTCTCTGGTTATGACTCACAATGAGTGTCAATGACCCTCTACAATACAAAGACGATACCTGCTGTGTCTTAATCTTAATCTGAGTGGAGGCTTAGCAAGTAGAGGCATTCACATGAGGGATCTTTACATTAATTTTTCATTATGAAAAATTTTGACGAAATATTATGTTGTTCTTTCTCTGTGTTTTTTTCTGATGACGTAATCTAACCCCTACCCCCTTTGTAAGCAAAAGTAATCAAATGCTAAACACTCCGTCTCCTAACCTGATTACGTAATATTCGAGTGGCCTCTATCTCTTCCCTCTTTTTTTCCTTTTCTCAATCATGCGTTTTTCTATCCGATATAATCTAAACTGTTTCTTTACAAGTTTTATTAACCTTCATTTAATAAAAAAAGAATTCATTTGAAGAAACAAATTCAAAATTTAATTCGCTATCGCCAATTTTAAAAGTTACGTGTTAATCACAATACAACGACGTCTTTTTACTGTTAACCTTTACAAAACACAAGAAAACAAATTTCTGGCAAATGATGTAGTTTCACAAATAGTTTATTTGAGTACTCAGATACGTCCTTAAACTTGAAAACGTGAAAGGTTTTTTTCTTATGTCATTGCAGCAATTAAAGTAGTTTAGCTTCGCTGTTGTAACTGTGCAAACCAAAACAAATCTCCAAAAAGACGTCTACCTGTTACGTGATTCGAGTGCTAGATGTTTTTTTAATGAAACGATGGGGTTGTAAATTAAAAACCAACGAGATGCCTTTAAACCTAATTTTCAATGGCCTAATCTTTATCTGACGGGTTTCATCAGAGTATTACTATCACCAGAAGATTCAACACACTAGTCTATGCTAACTCATCAGGTATGTCTATTTAATGTTTGGAACGTATTTTAAGGGGTATAAACTCATTTTATCTTTCCGGAAAAAAGAATCGATATCACAGTATAGATATAATGTATCTAACATGCCACACTTGTCTACTACAAAAGACAATGGAATAAATGTTTCGTTTTTAGAACGGAGCACAGATGTTACTCGGCGGACTTGTTTTCAGTTAGAAATGACGGATGCACATTTAGCAGCACAGTAGAACAGGCTGTAGGTTATTGTTGTATTTCCCCTATCCGTAGTACACTAAATATTGTAACATTCGGAAGCCATTTTGTAAAATATTTTATTTTATATACGGTAATATAAAATGTCACAGCACTCAAGTTGTATCGTTATATTGTAATTAAATTATCCCAGTCTGTGATTTGGTAGGTGCCTCCTACTTTATTGGTTTACATTTTATCAGAGATTTGCTTTCGTAAAGGATAATTTTATAGGAAAAATTAGAAAATTCTGTTAAAATTTGTTTAGTTCATCTGTATTACTAAACTTTTTTCAGTATTTATTTAAGCGTTTTATATAATTGCAATTCCATGTTTTACGACATTCTGAAATTAAATCTCTATGATAAATATAATTATGTTACAAATAATTCTGCAGTTATTTTAAAACACAAGTATTCCTTTTGACTTTCTAAATAATCGAGAAGCTACTGGTATAAGATTTTAGCATAGCTTTATTATAAGATTATTAGCATAAAGGTTCACAAATTGTGTGTACAGAAGGAACTCAACATAAAAACAAATGAAACAAATGTATAAGAATGTTAAAAAGTGTAAATTTGTGTTACATAGACTGTGTTTTGGAAGGTGTTGCGTAGAAGCCGTTCATGTCCTTCAGGACGCGTGTGTTATGCATTTCCTCGTTCAGGTGCCATCTGACGGTACCTTCTCGAAACCACTTGAATCGCCGCCATCAATCACAAAATAATTTAATGATCACTGTCGCTAGCACTCGGTTGAGTTTACATCAACAGATGCTAAGTGAAATGTAGTGCTCTGAAATTAAAAACGTTTGCGAACCGCCGATATTCGCGAAAAGAGCATTACTTAACAAAGGACGTTCACGACTTTGTATTGAATACCGCATACACCAAATCAGTTACTCATTATATAAATTATTTTGTTACCCATAAAATAAACAAACAAACAAATAATGGAATAATTGAAACAAATAAGTAATTTTGTGTTCTATATTTAAGAAGTCATAATGCTTTTTGTGCTATAAAAACGTTGTAGAAACAGTTGGAAATATAAGCGACGATTTGATAAAATATACAATTCCAAGCGAGAATGGACGTCCAAGTAGACTCTTTTCGTACATTCAAGATTCGTAAAGTACACTCGTGTGTATCGTTGTGAGTGTTAGACGCTACGTCAGGACAGAAATAGAGTTACTGCTTCGCAAATGAAAGTTTTGCTCTCCTCAGGAGGACTAATATTGAGAAATCGTACCAGAAGTGAAGACTTGCAAAATAAACCGAATATCTGTGAAGGTGGTAGTTGATTTGGACTGAATACGCCAGCAGAGTTGGAAGCAGCGTGTGTGAGAAAGATGGAACGTCATTTTCCGCGGAAGCTTCCGGAGACCCTTGGTTTCAGGAACGGGAAGACTCCGTAGTTTAGTTGCAGAACAAAGGAAAATAAAAACCGCTGATTGAAGAAAGAATAAGAAGATAAAAAGGAGGAGGAAGAAGAAGAAGAAGAAAGTTTGCTACCCAACTAATGAGTGTATATGCTGTGATTATATTAAATTAATTTACTCTTACGAACTATTGCTATCATGTCTAAAGTATCAGACTTGTTTTAACTACCATTCTCTACGACATGATGATCTGTAGCAGATCTGTTTAAGACGATTATATGATGAATGAGCTAGCCAACAGACCGTAATTATGTAATATACCTAAGAAACGTAGAATAACCTAAAAAAGTATAAAATAAACAGCTCTTAATTTATTAAAATTAAATGTAATATTATTACAAATACTGGGGAAATAGAAACGATTATTTCACTATTCTATGGTTGTTCCAGTAAATATACTGGCGGTAAGCCCCATTCTTTGTTTAAAAAAGATACGTTCGTGGTGTCACAAAACAATAATTTTAACATAGATGTGCGTACAATGGGATAACGTTTCGGCGATATACAGAGTTGATGCATTAGACATATCCGTTTCGTTGCCAGCAACCATCCTTTACTTCTTTACATTAGATTGCACGTCTCAGATCCATGTAATCTATACTTATGTTTTTCACAATACTATTTTATATATTCTTCTTCCTGACCTTTATAATACCTTTATATCACCATATGGAATACATTTTTATAAAGCTTGCTTCCCTCGTCTTGCTTTATGTGCAATGCTTTTGTTGCATATGTCGTATCAATGCCACATCCAAAACGATAGCTTACCCTCCGACAACCAAAAATTTTAGGAAGCAAAATTACTATTTGTCATATAAACTTAAGAGTTACCTCATACAATGTCGTCACAATTTGCACATAAACACTACGTAGGTTTACTTGGTCGCTTGCAAAAATCAACGTTTGAAGTGTTTAGGCTAATTTGCCACCGTTAGTTTCACGAGCTTATAGGCTACCGTACCTGCCACAGGCGCCAGGTTTTGAAAATCAGTGGGGGTGCTCTAACTCACAGTCCACAACCGGGGGGGGGGGTCCGGTTGAATTTTGAAAAATTGACCCTCCTGAAGCAGTTTTAGGTCTTTTTGAATGAACAACACTTGATGTAGGCCTAAACATAAACTATTGTTTTATTAGGTGCTTTTTTCCCCAATAATGAATGAGTACAAAAGCTAATCCACATAAAAGGTATAGCCTATAGTTGTTTTCTTTTTTAAATCTTTAAATCATAGAAATAGTGAAAGTAATGATAAAAAAAGTAAGAAATATTACATTTTACATATATGTGAATTAAAAGGAGGGAAGCTAAACAAATAAAAATTTTGTAGCCTCTATTTGGTCTTAAGTTAAAAAACATAATATTCTTTACAAGAATGTTCTTTCTTCTCTCTTGGAATGATGCCAAAATGAGTAAAAAGAAAAAAGTAGTTCATTTAAATTAATAAATGATAGCCTCAAATTTGGCGCTTATTGTTAGTTTAAAAATAAAAGAGAAACTGAAAGTCTTTACTTCAAAAATTACAGTCTTTGCGGAATTTATAATTCTCACTACTCACTCATAAAGAAAGTGTTCCTACGAACAGTCAATCGTTTGATGAAAATGTTAGCCACAGTTTCGAGGTTCAATTTATTTTTCGCTTCTTGCTTATGGACATGCATTCTTGCGTTGTCGTTCAATTTTCCTTGCGTCATGGTGTTGCGCAGGTAAGTTTTTGATCTTCTCAGGGCGGAGAAAGAACGTCCTGCTGTACATGTAGAAACGGGTATAGTTAAAGCGATCTTTATCAACTTAACCACCTCTGGAATCAATTCGTTGACGTGTTTATTTGAGGAAAAGAAGCGCACTAAGTCTTCTGTACTTTCAACGACAACATTTTTAGATTCACACACATCTAACATCATATTTCTGTGCAAAATTAATCATTCAGGGTCAAAGTCATCCTTATAAAATTCTACTACAGACCTTCAATCTTTAGTTTTGGAAAGAAGAAATGTTTCAGTTTCTTTGAAGTGAGTCATAGCAGCTTTAGAAAATCGATCATCGAAACAGTTGATCACAATATCTGAAACCTGGAAATAAATTTTCCGGTAATAATCACGGGGGCTGGCAAAAGCAAAGGGTTGAGCGCCGTCATCAAGTTTTCGAGGAATTTTTCAAACTTTTGGAAGTTTCGGCTCTTCGACATCATATTTTTTGGTCAATCGCTCCAAACTGCATCGAAACGTTCATCAGTTCGAGATAACTTCTAAACCTCTCGGACACTATGAATATTGTCAATGGCTTTTTGCAGCTGTAAGAAGGAATTTTGCAGAAAGGCATTCAAAATTTCAACTGGCTCTAAAATTTGCATATAAAGCGTAGTGACAAATATAAAGTCAAAAGAGCACAGAAATTTTAAGAAACCTTTAGCTTTAACACCGGCATCAGATTTTTTGAGCCCGATTTCCTCAAAGAACAATATTAACTGTTCCTCAGGCTTTCACGGCCGGTGTCAGATGAATTGTTCATGATATCCGGGCTGTTTGGCCGTGGTCCACGGTTTATAACAAAAATGTTATAAACCATGGACCACGGCCAAACAGCCCGGATATCATGAACAATTCAACAATATTAACTCTTCGTAATTCTGCAAAATCGTTTTCAACGAACTTATTCTGCAACACTATCTGGTAGGCCAAAAAGGCCGAAGAGCTATAGGGTGAATGGAGCTGGCATCTTGAGCAGCTTGCAAAGACTCAAATATTGCTAGTCGGTTGGGGGACCCGCGCACAAAATTGATCATTTCTTTGACATTTGCAAGATAGTCTCTCACCACGGTCTCATTTTGTATTGCCTCTTGGGTCACAAGGTTCAAAGAATGTGCCAAACAGTGAATATGCATAACTCGCGGCTCAATTTCTCTGACTTTTGCTTGCCCTTGACCCTGAAAAAGCGCCTGTCATATTTGCCGCTCCGTCAGTAGCAATACCTCTGCATGACTTGATAGCCAGAAAAAAACGAATGTGAACATCCATTAAAATTTTCATCAAGACTTCAGCTGTAGTAGATTCAGTTTTATAGAAACCAAAAAATAATTCATTAATTTGAAAATCCTCACCACTGACAAATCGAAAACAAATTGGAACTTGCTCGTGTTGACATGCGTCGCTAGTTTCATCCATAATTATCGAATAGTATTGGGAGTCTTTTAGAAACTTGATAACGTTTTGTAAGACTTCGTTAGCCATAATATAACCTAGTTCATTTGTTATGTCGTGTGAAAGCCATCTGTAATTTGTACGTTGAAGCCAAGAGGACAAATCGAAGTTACCTTCAGCAACTGACTCTAACAATGCATGATAATTAGAATTTTCATCTGTGTGACCACGGGTTGCTAACCCCTGAACCATGAGATAACGCAGTGAAGATAACATTCTTAAGAGAGCTACTCTTGCAGATTTCATATCTCTCTTCTTACCTTTAGACATCAAAGACTGCACGTTCACACCTTTATCCACTGTACTTTTCCTAGTACAGCAGGACATATGAAAATCCGATTTTTCATGAGAAGCAAATCTTTGTAAGGCTTTGTTCCAAGAAGAAAACGCGACTTCCACGAATGCTTTTATCACGTCTTAGTCTTGTTTAGTTCTTTTCGCGAAAGGTCCACTGGAGGAAATTATTTCCTTACACACAGAACAAAACACTTTATCACACTTCTTGTCGTATAAAATCCACTTATATTTGTCTTTCCACTGTTTTTGAAAAGAACGCCCACCAGCACCAGTTTGTTTTCTAACATCTTCTCCTGTTTTATAACTTAGGGAACCCGCAATAATTGGTTCCGCCAATTATTCAGGCTGCCTTACTGGTGACGAGCTGAAAATTAATCAGAACAACAAACAATAAATCTACAAGGATTCAGGGAAGGGGAGACTGTTGATTTATGCACTCAGTATAGTAGGTACTCCTGATGACATCTCTTTATTACATATTGTATTATTTTCTCTACTTAAAATTCTCGACACATATGCTTCAATAGCTTACAGTTTACATGATGATTATATTTTTTCTTTACAAGGCCCCTCAAAATAAGATGTACATGAATTTAATTAATTCTCCGGATCCGGGATTTCCTCTAATACGTTAAGAATGGTTACCTCGCCATATAAAGCTTTCAAAATTTTGCCATTTGAAGAATGGTCTTTATTAATCTTTTAAACAATAAGGCTTTACAGTTTAGAGCTATAACTCCTTTACTAGGGATAAGTATACAAGTTATGAGTATACAATTACTGTTATACAATTACTTAAAATCTCTTAATGTGGTTAAATTAATTGTCTTTTGTTGAATATAATATTTAGTATTTCATAAGCACGGAAGGCTTGCCTCCGTGTCACCTTTTTTGGATGTCTTCCAGCTCTGCGTTATTCCAGTCGTAGGTCCTCGGTTGCAGCATGTTTGAAGTAGGTCAGGTATGTCTCATTATCTTCGTATCCGGGAATGGTGTAGTCCTGAAGTCTTTTAGATCATGGTGTCTCCTGGTTCTCAGCTCTTGGCTAACTGATAGAAATAGCTCGTTGATCTGAATGATTAACACAAAGTTTCATTCACCTGTATCCACTTCACATGATAGTTTGATTGTAGCACTTCACTTCATGGGATTACCACAGTTTAAATTACATAAGTATTATATTTTAAGATTTTTGAAGAGATGTCACCGGCGCTAAATTTTAGTTATTCATCCTCACTCGTTTACACCATATTTATATGAGTCGCCGTTCAACTACATTAACGCAACACATTGTTTAATAGTAAAAAGTATGCGTCAGTGTCTTAACTGACGGATTAATTACATTTTGTAATAAACTATTTTTAACGTTGCACATATCGGCAGTACACAGCTTACTGTTTGACCGCTCCCTAGCAAGTGGGCGAAAATAGTTAGGGGTGAGAGTATTAATCTCGCGACGGTTCAACTCAACATAAAAATAGTTCCAAGTTTCTTTTTTATTTAAAGGACTAAAATTAGATTAAATAATTAAGTAGAGAGATTCTTAGTTACAAATGCTATCAAAGTACATTATAGTGATCTAGTTTAATTATTTAAATAATAATCAATTTACAATTATTTTTAGTTAGTTAAGGGGTTGGAAAACAAGTTGATTCTGGTTAGCGCCTGTTTCTGCAGGATTAATTAACAAGCTTTACCCTTTCTGTACTCTCGTATTCCTTTTAATATATTATTAGACTTTCATTTAAATATTATTATTATTTAATGATTACAATAAGCTTTAGGTAAAAAAATGTGAGATTTTATTAAACACTTAAAATTTATCAACCTATACATTATCAACTTAATTAATTAATTTATTTATTTTTATTAATAAAATCGTCACATACTCCGCCTCTTAAAAAAACACAGACTCCTGAAAATTTGGTTAGCAATGTACCGGGAGTATGCTTGGGGAGTACCTTGTGAAATTTCTCTCACCCGTTTTTCTTCGTATGTAATTACGATCAGCATAAGTCATTCTTGACTTGCTGATTCTTACTATCTATACATATTTCATAATTTACAGACTAATTCTACTACTACATAAAATTCACACACTATAAAGGTATTTTAAACATTATAAATTTTTCTTAACTCTACTACTTATGACTACTACCGGATTTTTCTTTAGCTGTGAGTTATTCTAGTTATAGAATGACTCTTTAATTACTCTTTTTTTTATTATTATTATTCCTCATATTGGATGTCAGCTGACTTCTTACTTTGCTCTACTTTCGATGAATAGGATTCAAGGTTGATCAGGCCTCGTACCTATTTATACGATAAGGTAGCCAAATGTTACTCGAGTACTCTTTGCATTTGAGTACCTACATCTAATACATTTATTTAACTTGCACTCTACCATTTCCTTCTTCGTGATAACGTTTTATCTGCGAAATATGTGTCCTTCGTACATATTTTTGAGTAGAGGGTTCGTACAGGGCTACAGTTACTGGAGTTAAGTATTTGTGAATTTGATAAGGACCGCACCATCTGTATGATAGCTTGGAAGTTGTCTTATCGATTGCACTACTCGTTGGGTGCGTTTTATACATAACTAAGTCACCGATTTGGTACTTTACTTCATTATTATTATTTTTTCGCTCGTGATATTTCCTTGATTTCGTTAAGTTTGTTCTTAAATTAGCGCGCGCTTCATTCCATATTTTCCTAATATTTTTATCCCTAATTTCAAGGGGTAACAATTCATGTATTTTCCACTTAGTGGATAATGGGTGGTTTGGTTTATACTTGAACAATAATTCGAATGGGGTAGACTTATGTCCTTCATGATATGCTGAATTAAAGGCGAACTGTATCCAGGATAGGTTCTGGTCCCAAGAAGTATGGTCATTAGCATGGTAGGCTATTAAAGCAGATTTTAGGTTTCGCAAATACCTCTCAGCTATATTACCTTGCGGACGATACTCTGTAGTGGTAATGTGGTCTATACCTAGTTTGAAACACATGTTCCTGAATTCCTTGGACTTAAACTGTGGTCCGTTATCCGACACTAGATGGACAGGAATACCGAATTCTTTAAATAATCTATGCTGTAAAATGCTTACTGTTGTCGTAGCTAAGGCTCGCCGCATGGGGTACATCCAGACGAATTTGCTAAAAGAATCTACGCAAATTAGTAACATTGTATTTCCTGATTTAGAACGCGGGTAGGGTCCTGAAAAGTCTAAATAAATTTTGGAGAATGGGGTAGCAGGAATCTCTGAGATTAATTGACTTATTTGGCTGTTTCTCGCTGGTTTACTGAGTGCACACAACTTACACTTCTTTACAAAGTTAGCGATCTCACTGTTCATATTTTCCCAGTGACATTCTTTACGAATTCGATGTATGGTTTTATTTATTCCCATATGTGCTCCAATGGTGGAGGAGTGATAATATTCCATCAGCATAGGTTTAATAATATCAGGGGCGATTATTCGTAAATATTTTCCGTTCGCTATTCTACAACATAATACTCTCTTACTTAATAGGTATTTTTCTGACTTGTTTCCTTTTTCAAGTTGTTCAATAATGGGACTCAAACGAGGGTCTTGTCGTTGGTAATGGGCTAAATCCGTAAATGCAAGAGGAAATTCGGTAATTAAAGTATTAATAATCGGCGTTTCTCTACTCTTGTTTTCGTAAGTATTACTACTCGGCTGGAACATACGTGATAGGGTATCGGCAACTACGTTTTGGGTGCCTCTAATATGTTGTACTTTGAATTTAAAACAATTTAATCTTAATACCCATCTTCCGATACGACCTAACTGTTTAGGGTGATTTAGTAGCCAAGATAAAGCTTGATTATCTGTTTCTAACAAAAACTCTTTATGTTCTAAAAAAGGTTTGAACTTCTCAAAGGCGAAAACGATAGCTAAACATTCTAATTCGTATGCGGAGTATTTCTTTTCTTGGTCTGTCAGGGTGCGTGAAGCATAACTAATAGGTAATCTAGAGTTATCTACTTCCTGATATATTACGGCACCTAGGGCTACACTTGAACTGTCTGTCTGCACAACAAATGGTTTTGTAAAATCGGCTAATTGTAGTACGGGGGGTGATATTATGCTTTCTTTTAATTTCTCGAATGCGGTTTGATGTTGCTCATTCCACTCAAATTTAACTCCCTTCTTTCTTAAAGTATTTAGCGGTGCTGCAATTTCGGCTAGATGTGGGATATACTTGTGGAAATAATTTATCATTCCTAAAAATCGGGCAATTCCTTTCGCATCCCGCGGTGGTAAAAATTCTCTGATAGCACGGGTTCGCTCTGGGTCTATGCTTACCTTTCCGTTGGCTTTTACGATGTGACCTAAAAATGAGAATTGTGTCACAGCAAAATTTACTTTACTGGGGTTTACGGTTAATCCAGCTTTCTCCAATCGGGATAGTACTTCACGTAGATGTTCAAGATGTTGCTCAATTGACTCGCTGTAAATAACAATGTCATCTAGGTAGTGGTACACATATTTAAACTTTATGTCATGAAATAATTTTTCTAATAATCTGCTACATACAGAACTACCTTGGGATATACCAAAGGGTACCCTTGTAAATTGGTACAGGTTGAAAGGGACGGCAAATGCGGTGAGACGTTTTGATTCTTCCGAAAGGGGTATCTGATGAAAAGCTTGATTTAAATCCATAATGGTAAAAATTTTTGCTTTCGTAAAATAATGAAAAGCACTGTGGATGTCGGGAAGTGGTATGGATTCAAATTCTATCCGTTTATTTAGTTGTCTATAGTCTACAACTAATCTATGTTTGTCGTTACTTTTGGGTACTAAAAACTCGGGGGATGAATAAGATGACGTAGAGGGTTCGATGACTCCTTGTTCTAACAGTTTATTAATTTGGTTCCTCATTACTTCCATTTTTGGAGGTGATAACTTGTATGGGGCTAAACGTATTACTTTATTGTCGCTCAAATTTATTTTATACTCTATCAGGTCTGTCAGTCCTAACTTCGGGGTGAGGACATTGGAGAATTGTTTTATTAAAGTCTGTATGTTCCGTCTATCTTTACTTTCCAGATGACCTAATTCACATTCGTGATGCTTTAGATGTGAAGAAGTCGTGCTAGTACTTTCTCTGTTATTTGAATTATCATCCAAGTTATATTTCCGTGAACGATCGAATCCAAAGTAAAATTTCTTATCGTGAATATCTAAAATTATTCCTGTTTTACTGATAAAATCAGCTCCCAATATTAACTCGGGTCCTAATTCCTCGCATACTAACATTGGAAAATACCACGTCAGATTTTTAATTTTTATCTTAAATGTAATGATAAGTTTTATCATTAAGTTTTGTTTGTTAGCTGTAGCGCATTTAATATTTACAGATTGACTGCGTTTAACCAAATTATGTTTAAATAATTTATTGGCTAGCTCTTGACTAATTAAACTTCGCGTTGATCCGGAATCAATTAAACCGAGGGTGGATGTAACACCAAGGTCAACTTGTATATACGGTAATTGACACTTACTGAAATCACATTTATTAATAGCGTTACATTTATCGATAAATTTTTTTACATACGGGTCTAATTTTCTTTTGTTATTATTATTAATTTGCTTTATTTTATTGTCTCTCAGGGGTTTACCTTTTTTCACGATGCTGCGGAAGACACAGGGTTTAGGATCTCCCTGCCTTACATGTTTTTTGGATAATGATTTTTCCGATTGTACTCTTTCCTTTTACAGTTTCTACTGAGGTGTCCAGGTTTTCCGCAGTTATAGCATATATATTCTTTACGCGGGGTCTCACTGGTTTCCTGTCGTGGTTGAGGGTCCTTGGACTTACCATGGCCATGAACATAGGTTGATCTTTGAAATGGTCTTCTTTCTCGTAGACTTCTTGCATCTGAGACTAGGGCTTGCAGTTCTTTTCTATGTGGTGTAGTGGATACCGGTGCATGTCTGTGCTGATCTGCGTACCACACATTGGAAGAGTGAATACTACATTGTTCAAGGTCAGCGAATGTAAGGGGTCTACTTATTAGTGCTAAACGGGAGCGTTCTTCAGGAGATAAGCCTACTAGGATAGTATCGACCAATTGTTTTTCAGTCCAGTCGACTTGCAGTAGACGTGAAGATTCTCTGATGTCTGCAATATAGTGGGCCAGTCTTTCTTGAGCTCTTTGTACTCGAAGTACGGTATTTCTCTTGATCTCCTCATAAATTCCCGTGGGGATAAAATATTTGATTATATTCGTATGAAGTTCTTCTACTGGAAGAGACGAGTTTAATGATTCTAGTACACGATCTCGTAATGGTGGTTTACATTTGGGTAAGATGACCTGCTGTATTTGCCAATCGCTCAATTGTTGTAGATCCTTTATTTGCAGTAGATATCTGATAAAAGTCAATAGAGTCGTGATACTTAAGCCATCGGTGTACGGAATTTCATTAATTATTTTCTCTACTGGGTGGGAAATCTTTCCGTAGAGGTCAACATTAAAATTTATGTTTGGTATTTCTTTCGAAGGATTAGTGGTTGCATTAGGATTTGTAATCGCATATTGACTAGTGCGAGTACGCTGAACATTAGGCGGTGGGGGTTCTAAAATGGTTAGGGTATTTAATTCTCTACTAGGTAATTGTTCATGACTCTGTTGTATCTTAGATACGGTGGGTGATTCGGGGTTCAAGGTGGAGGGAGGGTGTTCTAAAGTAGGGGAATGAACTGGGGAAATATATAACTTTTGTAAGTAGTGCTCAATTTCCTCCATTCTCGATGAGTCTGACTTTCGTCGTAAGTCGTTGATAATTATGGGTAATTGGCTTAATGCCTCATCCGCAAATTTCTGCACGTCGGCGGGGATTACGGTGACGTCGGGCCAGCTTAATAAATTATTCAACCGGCGGGTTAAATGTTCTATACGTTGCGTAACGCGCAAAAGTTCCGTAGGTGATTTTTTTTCCTGAAGGTTCTGAGATAATACTATCAGTTCCCTATATTTCGCATAACAGGTTTCTCGTTCGCCGTCATAATCGAGTTCACGCAATCTATCTAACTGCGAGGTTATCTCTGATCCGGTTTGGCGTAATGATTTTCGTAATTCAGACACGGTAACATTCACGTGTTTTAGACCTCGTAAAAGGGCTTCGTAGCATAGCTCATCTTTTAATAATAGATCTGGATTAAATTCAGCCATTTTCGCAAAGTGAGTGGCTATAACTAATTATTCTACTAATTGCATTAAATACTATACAACGCTATCTTTTTTTTTTACACACAAATATAAAAATATAAATCAATCGTATTCTTACTCTTTCATTAATAAACAATCAAAATGAGATGACAAGCTTTGTCATTTTACATTGGTAGAGAGAGAGAAATCTCACACAGGTTTAAATATGCGTACGGCAAAAGATTCCCCCTTCGGCTACTACACACAGGAAAAGACACGCTTCTTATAACAATAGAACTAACAAAGAGGGTGTCGTTGTAGTTTAACTCAACTATGGGGAGAGATTCACAATGACAGTTTACACACACAGGCGCAGACAAGAATTCAACTGGTCTGAAATTGTTTACAAACCGACAGGTTGATGAATGAACTTTTTGACAAGCACGTACCTGCTGTTATATCGTATTCTTGGGGCGTTTTTAGTTAACATTATGTTCATTCCTATATCTAAATAATAATTAAATTACTTATTTATTATACTATTATAATAACTATTATCGTTTAATTTTTTTATTTAATATTTTAGACACATTTTAAAGTACATGAGTGAATAAATCAACAGCTTAGGTGTGTGGGTTTATCGGGACACAATTACTTCTTAAATAACACAAGTCACAAAATTTTTTACAAAGGAGTCGCAAAAATTTAAGCAAATTAGCAGAGTTGCGCAATTTAAAACATCTTCTCCTGTGTTATAACTTAGGGAACCCGCAATAATTGGTTCCGCCAATTATTCAGGCTGCCTTACTGGTGACGAGCTGAAAATTAATCAGAACAACAAACAATAAATCTACAAGGATTCAGGGAAGGGGAGACTGTTGATTTATGCACTCAGTATAGTAGGTACTCCTGATGACATCTCTTTATTACATATTGTATTATTTTCTCTACTTAAAATTCTCGACACATATGCTTCAATAGCTTACAGTTTACATGATGATTATATTTTTTCTTTACAAGGCCCCTCAAAATAAGATGTACATGAATTTAATTAATTCTCCGGATCCGGGATTTCCTCTAATACGTTAAGAATGGTTACCTCGCCATATAAAGCTTTCAAAATTTTGCCATTTGAAGAATGGTCTTTATTAATCTTTTAAACAATAAGGCTTTACAGTTTAGAGCTATAACTCCTTTACTAGGGATAAGTATACAAGTTATGAGTATACAATTACTGTTATACAATTACTTAAAATCTCTTAATGTGGTTAAATTAATTGTCTTTTGTTGAATATAATATTTAGTATTTCATAAGCACGGAAGGCTTGCCTCCGTGTCACCTTTTTTGGATGTCTTCCAGCTCTGCGTTATTCCAGTCGTAGGTCCTCGGTTGCAGCATGTTTGAAGTAGGTCAGGTATGTCTCATTATCTTCGTATCCGGGAATGGTGTAGTCCTGAAGTCTTTTAGATCATGGTGTCTCCTGGTTCTCAGCTCTTGGCTAACTGATAGAAATAGCTCGTTGATCTGAATGATTAACACAAAGTTTCATTCACCTGTATCCACTTCACATGATAGTTTGATTGTAGCACTTCACTTCATGGGATTACCACAGTTTAAATTACATAAGTATTATATTTTAAGATTTTTGAAGAGATGTCACCGGCGCTAAATTTTAGTTATTCATCCTCACTCGTTTACACCATATTTATATGAGTCGCCGTTCAACTACATTAACGCAACACATTGTTTAATAGTAAAAAGAATGCGTCAGTGTCTTAACTGACGGATTAATTACATTTTGTAATAAACTATTTTTAACGTTGCACATATCGGCAGTACACAGCTTACTGTTTGACCGCTCCCTAGCAAGTGGGCGAAAATAGTTAGGGGTGAGAGTATTAATCTCGCGACGGTTCAACTCAACATAAAAATAGTTCCAAGTTTCTTTTTTATTTAAAGGACTAAAATTAGATTAAATAATTAAGTAGAGAGATTCTTAGTTACAAATGCTATCAAAGTACATTATAATGATCTAGTTTAATTATTTAAATAATAATCAATTTACAATTATTTTTAGTTAGTTAAGGGGTTGGAAAACAAGTTGATTCTGGTTAGCGCCTGTTTCTGCAGGATTAATTAACAAGCTTTACCCTTTCTGTACTCTCGTATTCCTTTTAATATATTATTAGACTTTCATTTAAATATTATTATTATTTAATGATTACAATAAGCTTTAGGTAAAAAAATGTGAGATTTTATTAAACACTTAAAATTTATCAACCTATACATTATCAACTTAATTAATTAATTTATTTATTTTTATTAATAAAATCGTCACAGTTTGTTTCTTTAGGTGCAGTAGCTGAATCCGAGCCACCTGAAGCACTATCTGCTGATGACGTCGTAGCGAATCAGTTTTTTTCATTGCGAGCGAACAATGAATTTATCCATTATAATAAAACGAATAGAGCAAACAAAAGAATTAAACTAACTTACACTTTTCCGTGTATTTAAATGTATATGTGATATGGGAGGAGCGGTAGTTTCGGGAAGGGAGGAGTCGCGAGGCCGTGCTTGCATGGGCCGATGCAATGCGAGAGCGCGCCGTCAAAATTGGCATAATCCCTTTTAACCCTTTGAAGAGTATGGAAAAATACGCAAAAGGAGTAAGGCCGTACCGGTACGTCATATGTAATGTTTCGCAACAGCTGTTGTTTTTTTTAATATATTTGCTCTGCGATCTCATTCAGCTGTTTATGATGACGGACAAGTGTTGAAGTGTTGTGGGGAGGATGGTCAGAGCCTGGAATGTCTTTGTGGGCGGAGCGACCTGCCACAGCTGTCTTATCGCGGGAAACGCTACTCCCCCGTAAACGGAAGTACCCTGGTAAAGTCTCTGCCCAAACCAAACTGTATATCCCTCCTCCGCGCTCTATGAAAAAATCGGTCTCTACTATCATTTAAGAAATACGACGAAAGATTAGAATTTTTGCCCCCATTTTTTCTTTTTCTTTTCTTTTTTTATATTTCTTCTCCCTTTTATGTGTGGGTGCTGAGCACCCCCACAAAAATTCTGGGGGGGTGCTCGAGCACCGGAGCACCCCCGGAGTCGGCGCCCTTGGTATCTGCTATTCTTTGCTAATTTTAGACAACGTAGAGCCAAATAATCTCCTTACCAGACACCTTTAGTGATCGTGAAGTAGTTAGATTTTGTTAACCAGAGACTCAAAAATAAAGATATAGAGAAGAGAGAATGGAAGTTAAAGAACATATGTTCAAAAAAACGAAGAAAATATACAACTTTAATACATCCGTATAAGGCAGATGTAGTCAAATAAGTGGTTATAAAAATATTTGCTAAAGGGGAACCTAATTCAACGAGAAGAAAAGCCAGATCAGCAGATGTCAGAAAGGAATGATAAGGAGAGATCTGAGTAAAAGAGACTGGCTCTTTTAGGATCCAGAATACGGTAGAATTAGCTGTACAGACGCGTTCTACATGAACACACACGCACACACGACAGTGGGGTTCAATGTTAGCTTAAAAATAAGAAACTTGATCGGTCAAGACAGCATACCTAATTTTAACTTCAGCAGGTCCAGACATCTGATTATATTATCCTTACATTCGTCAACTAGAGCGAAAAAATTTTATCTTCAGCTACTCATCTTACGCCAACATTGTAATCGGTATAATGTTAAGCTTATAAGCCATGATTATCGCAGCTATCAGTGTCTATAAAATACGATACAAACTAAAATTCTATTCCTCGATACAAATCAATGTATTTTATACAACAATCTATTTATACGTTTAAAGGATTCCCTAAACTAAAATGTAAATAATATGTCCAATATGTTCTAATTACGTAATAGATTTCTTTGTTATTTGTTTCCATTATAAAGTTGTGTGTACACTGATTTCAGAGTGAACAATGCTTTGTGATGCGCTCTCTGGGAGATACGGTGAATTAAATTGCCTCCACTTTTGTCCGTTAGGGAGTGTTTTACCAATATGATTATAGAAATTCGGAAATAATAATTATATTATTATAATCGAGTATTATTAACAGATTTAATCAACTGCGTACAACTAAAAAATAATTATAGTAAGATAATGTGACAGCTTGTAATCACTTTTTACTTTAAACGTCACGTGTGTTAAAAAGCATCTACTATTTTTAGGCATAAAATTTTATGGGTCAGTATGAAAAAAGAGTTTTATAAAACCCTAAAATATAATATAAATTTGTTCTAAATTTGGGACTGCAATTTATATAAACAATGGTGTCTCTCTACAGCTATAGTTGTTATAATAGAACAATTATACCGTTGCTCTCCACGGTATAACAGAAAATAATAACTTGGGGTGAATGTGCGGTCAGATTTGTAGATAGACATAAGTAAGCCGCATGACATTCCCTTTACAAAGCGTTACATTTTGCCAAGAACAGAATGTTTAGGAAAGGTCAGATAGATTTTTAAACCTACTAATATTGCCAAGCCCTCAACAGAATAAAATGACAAATTAGAAAAAAAGTTATTACAATATTATTTCTATTGTGTACATTTTTTTAAGTAAACGTATTTTGTATAGTTTCAATAATTATTTTTGTTACACAAATTAAATAAATTAAAATATAAGAATATGTTAGTAGCATCATTTATATTCTTCACAAATTTACGAATAATGAAGGTGCTACTTAATTTTAGCCTTACCGTAGTCCTACACAAGTAGGTTAATGTAGCTAACAATCCATCTTTACTCTGTTGTTATCATGTTTGCGCCATATACATGCAGAAAACTTCTCAGGCGTGTATTCAATTTTACAGTTGGTAGCGTTCCTATTCATCATTGTTTCTATCATATACAGCGTTACAGCCTACCTACCAATTAACGCACAAGCTACAAGAAAAGACCTAGGACACGGTTTGGATAATAAGAAGAATGAACTGAAACACGCGCGCACACGATTCTACATGAAAATTCCAAATTTTAAAATATGACATTGAACTTCTAATTTCAAAAACAAACTTAATTTAAGAAAGATACTTATTTCTGTAAATAAGGGTTTAATCAATTCCTTTAATACCTTTTAATAAAAGATAAGTGTACACTCAAAGGTAATTTTGGATTATGTTTGATTTGTTTTGTTACTTTCCGAATCTACTTTTTCAAAAGAACAGTTTTACAAAAGTTCAAACTTTTTCTGTGTCCAGTTCACCGAATAGCCTATAATACACAATATTCCAAAGTTTTTCAAAGCTTATTATATTCAAATTTTATTTGGGAATTTTGTTTATAAGTCCCAGACATAAGTATATTTTAAAAGTGTCTTAATACCAATATAACGGTAAATGTAAGTTTTGTATATAGAGGATATTTATTTTATAAGTTCATATTTATTTATAAGTAGTCTTAATGTAAAGTTGTGGTCTGGTCGACGAAACTAATCTATCTGGCGTCTTTCGTACTTGCAAGCTCCGTATTCCATAATAGGCCTAATATTTACTATCCTTTTTCTGGACATTATGACTATCCGTTGTACCATAATCTTCAGACATTTAAGTAGAAATAATGTTGCAAACATGACTTGGAGCCGAACGTATTGTAGCTACCATGCACTATAATTTTGTTATGATCTGGTAAAAGAATACCTTCGAAAAAATAACCTTTAGTAAAAACTCTATTCATTAAGGAAATTTTTTAGAAAGAATTTGGAAACACAGAATTCAGAAAAGAATACGTTTCAGAAAATGACGTTGGAAAAGTTAATCGGAAGAATAACCTTTTTTGTTAGCGAGGAGTCACCGCAGTTAACCGAATTATATATTTTACCACACATTTAGATTATAACTGTAACTACATATTTAAGAGGAAAAAAGGGGGATCCGCTGCCGTTATGTCTCTCCTTTCAACCGCTAAGGTCTCCATCCATTCTCATTGTTCCCATACTCTTTTCTCTATTCCTCGTCTCTGCGTAGAAAAATCCATCTTATGTTTTTATGAACTCCTAAGACTCACCAGTAGAGGGAAAATGCCGGTCCTGACTCACTTTCACTTTCTATCAGCTGGACCACAGCATCCGCGACTTTTTCGCGGATCTGTGTTGCTGGACCACAGCATCCGCGACTTTTTCGCGTATCTGGACCACAGCATCCGCGAATATAATTTTTTTATTTTTTTTATGCCACCTTTCGCGAGCTTAGATCACTTTCACTTTCTATCACTTGATGCATTATAGTGTATATATTAAATATATGATCAGGGTTACCAACCTTGCATGAGTTCAAATTTGTTGTGTGTTATAATGTATATTAAATCTATATGATCAGGTTTACCAACCTATGTATGGGTTCAAACTTGATATGTGTGTGTATTATAGTGTATATTAAAATATATGATCAGGGTTACCAATCCTGCATTACTGTGTATAGAACAGATCTGTCAACATTTGTCTTCGGTGGAAAATTCAAACTATATTAGCAGACGCATTATAGTGTATAGTAAATTATATGACTGTTGACGACTTCGATATCGGGTTCAAACTTGATATGTGTGTGTGTGTGTGTGTGTTATATAGTGTATATATTAAAATATATGATCAGGGTTACCAATCTTGCATTATTGTGTGTATAGAACAGATCTGCCAACATTTTTCTGTGGTGGGAAATTCAAACTATATGATCATGATTGTTGTCGATATCAATTCTCTCTTTGAATGTAAGTAACTCTCCCCCCTCTTTCTCTCTCTGTCTCTCTCTCTCTAGACACAGTTATCCATCACGATATAAACTCTCTCACATTTGAATGTAAGTAAAACTATCTCTCTCTCTCTCGCACACGCCAAGTCTGTGTGTGTGTGTGTGTGGTAAAGTGTTACGCATAAAAAAAAAATCTCCTTGAAATAAGGTATTTTCAAAAGTTTTGTGTACACATACAAATCGCTATCGGACGATGTACGTGCTGCTCACACACATTGTGTATGTCTCTCTCTCGCTGCAAACGTTGACAAGAATTCCCTTATTCAAAGCGATTACGTTGTCACAGTACACAAACTTAAATATGCCTTACAGACCATTGTAATTTTAAAAATTCATTTTTGCATTAATTAAATATATATATATATATCGTAAACAATGAAATAATAATATTTCGTAATTGTAAGATATTTAATAAAACAATTATCAGTTTAAATAATAATTTTCATGATTGTAAGATACAATCTGCAAAATATTAAATTGTCTCTCTCTCTCGCTCTCTCTCTCTCTCACACACATTTCTGATTACTATACAAATAATTGCATCCATGTTCAGAGGTTTATAACGAAATAAATTAAAATAAACAATAATTTGTTTTAAATGATTAAATATATATATATATATTTACACTTTACATTGATTAAATATATCACAAACAACATTGTTATATATAAAATAAATAAACCATAATTTGTTTTAAATGATTAAATATATATATTTACACTTTACATTGATTAAATATATATATCACAAACAACATTGTTATATATAAAATAAATACAATATTAATAATATTGTTTTAAATGATTAAATATATATTTACAACACTGTACACAAACTTAAAATATAGTTTAAATACCGCTATAATACAATTATTCAAAAAATACATTTTACATTGATTAAATATATATATATCGCGAACAAACATTGTTATATATAAAATAATTTTGACATTGTAAGATTTTTAAATAATAATTTCACGGCTGTAGATACAGTTCATAAATACAATATTAATAATATTGTTTAAATGATTAAATATATATTTACAACACTGTACACAAACTTAAAATATAGTTTACAAACCGCTATAATACAATTATTCAAAAATACATTTTACATTGATTAAATATATATATATCACAAACAAACACTGTTATATATAAAATAAATACAATATTAATAATTTTGACATTGTAAGATTTTTAAATAATAATTTCACGGCTGTAGATACAGTTCACAAGGAAGTTTATCTGTAACATAACAATACAGTCGGTATTAGAATCACTGATACGATAAATATTCAATTATCACATGCACACACACACACACACACACACAGTCAGTGGAAAGAAAGAATCAAATGCGTTAAGTAAGTAAACTTTTTCAAGTATGTGTCATTTTTCATAAGTTAATGTACTTTCAAATAATTTCTAATCAAACCAAATATTATTCACTGGAACTTTGTAAATACTGCTTAGAATCAATGATACATTTATCGCATAAAGTTAATGTACTTTAAAATAATTTCTAATCGAACCAATTATTATTCAACGAAACATTGTAAAAAAATACTAAATAGAATCAATGATACATTTATTATGTACATACAAATTCAATTATTAAAGTGTTAAGTACAGTGAGTTGAAACTACACACACACACCCATCAATAAATTGCTTGTTAACACGATTGCTACTTACGACGTTAGGACACAATCTCTACTTGCGTTGTTTGATTTCTCGTCCCTCGATACACTAAATGTAGTTCTTTAGGTTTGATATGCCTGAGCTCCTCATTCGTGAAGACACCTGCATACCTCTTGGGAAGATAGACACGATACTGGCGGTCGTCATCCTCCAACGTAGCAAGCACAGAGTTCCCATATTTCGTGTCCACATTTGTTAAGACCATGATGGGATATTTCTTATTCACTGTCAATTCTGAACATCGCTTGTACTCGATAGCACTTACAGCATTAAACTTTACAAGAAACGACGACATTATTAGAAGAGAGAGAGAAAGACACTAGTGAACACGTCTGTATCAAACCAGAGAGAACCAAACAATGACAGAATATTCGCCACAAAAGGACAGTGCAATGTGATAGTTGTGGTGGTGGTGGTAACGTCGACGAAATTAGAGACACCGAAAATATAACAATGTCATTAGGAAAGTCTACATTCATAACGAAATAGTCACCGCTTACAGCTATGCATGTATGTACATGTCCATAACAGAATTAGAGAGATATAAATGTCATCATTCGCGGTGACCTACTTTCTAAATTTGTTACATTAAAAATGTTTGTTTAAAGCAAAAATCATGAATCATCCATTCTTGAATAGCATGCACCTTATAGTTGGCACATCGGTCAGAAGAATTGAAATGTCTAAGACATTCTGTTCCATGAAATAGATACGGTATGTTTTTAGGACAACCAAAGTCATCGAGATTGATGATATTATTGTGTATTATCTTTGATTGCAAAAAACGTTTTTTCTCAAAACCCTTCACAAACACATATTTATATATACGTGTATGTGATGTTAACAATGAGACAAGATTGTCGTATGGTGTCTCTCCTTCGCTCCATCTAAGTCTATGATAATTTGACGTTAACCAGTGGTTTGTCCTAACGTATTTTGGATTTGTAACGGATGTAGCAGGCGGAGTCAAAATCCAATGTCTACCAGCAAATCTCAGAACGTCCATGATTGACAGTTCCTTCACAATATATTTTCCGTTGTCGTCGAAAAAGCACTGGAAGTCAATTATAACTGCAGTGTTATCCATAATAATACTGTAAGACAAAGAAACCACACATTACAAACTCTATATATATTATGTTTAAACATACAAATATCGTTGCGATATTAATATGTAAACTTACGTTTACAGACGTCTGGACTGAAGCACCGAGAGACGTCAACTGACGAAAGAAACAAGTGTTGAGGAGGGGTTACTGTACATGAAGACGAATTTTTTTAGCAGGTGGGGAGGTGTCGTCGTTCTCCATGTTGATGCGTCGTCGTATTCGATAATGACCGTATGCAAGCGTATCATGACCATTGTCTAGTATATAGCGCTTATCATCATACGGTGACAACGCTTGCTTATTTACGCGCATCGTGTACAGCGTATGATGATCGCTACGTAAACAAAGTGCACTGGTAGAAAACTGACAATGATCAGTGAGACACTTGCGATACATATCGTGTCGCAGACTCCTCTTAATCGCAACTCGAGGCACACCTTTACATACACGTTTTTGACACTCTTTGGTAGGATCTTCGTGGGCCACAAGGAACAAATAACATTTCGCACGGAGACCCACGAATTCTCTAATAGGACGACCACACGTTTCATCCTTGAACAGTCCGACAACCTTTTTGTTCTTAAGGGTATAACAAGGATGAGACCTAGGGTAATCCGATGTGTCAAAAACGTGTAGGTCCTTCTTCATGTCTGCATACAAGTCTGATGTTTGAATACTATACATCAGACTGTCTGTATCTGTCATTAACAATTTAACGTTGCGACCGTACTTGGCGACAGCATAACGATAATGAAAGTCGTACATTATCGTTTTGCTAACGTCAAGCACCGTGAAGCCGACATACACGGGACGGGAAAGAACAATGGATTTTTTACGGAGTGAGAGCCCCACCAGATCGTTCGTATAACGAATCATACGTTTTAGCCTAGGTGTGGAAACTAGTTTTTGAAGCCGTCGTTCATTCGAGACTAGTTCAAAGTCTATATGTTTCCGTACGTTCTCCAGCGACTTACCGTATACGGCGTTGTTCATCAGTTTGAAAAGGTCTTTTTCAAAGCTGTTGACGGCTGCTTGCCTCTTGCGGGTGTTGAAATCGATAAACGGTTTCAACCAAGCGCTTTGCTTAAAACACAACACCCTATGAGTCGCTTTCAGCTCTAAGCCAAGACTTAAATACAATTTCAAATTTCGATAATGGAGAACGTAATTTTGTTTGTCCTCCAAAGTTGTTAACAACTTCTCTACGGATGACCCTGATTCGTTATACGATGATCTGTATATACTCTCGTGTAAACGTTTGGAAAAGGGAGAAAGGATATCGGGTGTTACGCGCTGACGCACAGGTGCAAGCGGGTAGTCGGAATGCAGGTCGTGTAAGGTATTAGGATAGTGTAGGTCGACTTCGAGGATGTACCCGATGTCGGAATCATCACTCACATTACGTACGTCCAAGGACTCGATTTCGTTACGATCGAGCCATCGGAAGTCTGCGTAAGGGAGTGGTTGCGACATGGCTGCACCGTATAAATTATTACAGTCCGTATACAGAATGAAGGAGGTCGGTTTCGATACATCGTACTGATCTGGAATCAAAGGATTGTTAGCGACTGCGTGACGGTTGGATATCATCGCGCAGCCTCCGCGGACCCCAGACTCGACGAACAGATGTAGATTTATCTCTGTTAACAGCTCTAATTCGACCCCTGTCATTTTTAGCATCGCGTTCCAAGCGAGTCCGGGAAGCGAGTAAAAATGACACGGGTCCAAGCAGTAATCGCGTAAGGCCATGTCTCGGAAACTTTCAAAGACATCGGCCAGCAGCATTACGTCTGTCAACAAATACAAATCGTGGTAATCTCCAAACGTACGCAGATTGAATGCACTCCACAGGTTTTGTGCGTGCTCGTAATCTGCGTCCGAAATAGACGATTCCAACAACCGGTTATCAAAGTGTTCACGAGCGGGTAGACTTGTTTCGTTGAACCGATCAATGCTGTCAACGTACTCGTAAGGGTATACCCCCTTGCGCACGAGCAGATTGGTCTGTTCGTCAAAACCTCGTCTAAGCATTTCCTCTCTGAGCAAAGGAAATTGGCTCCCGGACGTGGACAGATTGGTAACGAGTGTGTCCAGACAGCGATTAAGAAATTGAAAAGAGTCTACGAAACGCAAGGGACCCAGGGAGAACGACACGTAACGCTCACTGGATGTTGCAATGCAGGATACGTGTTGGTCCTTATATTTTCCTAAACCCTGCATTAAATGGTGACAGTCGTAGCCACGAAGGTTGTGAAAGAAGACGGGGATATGACGAGGCATCTTGTAGCTTAGATTACAGCTATTGTGGGCTGCTCCCAAGAATTTCCCCGTAAGATGACAATGATTGCGTACCTTGTCATCGTCTGTCAAAGGGCGCTCACACAAATGACAAACGGTGGCGTTAGTGAACGCAACATTGTCATCATCGGACATAATTATTTGTACGTTATGTCGTACTACCTTCATCATATCCTCGGCGTCTTTCATCAACCACGAGAAGAAAGTGTCTACGACGTTTTCACCCCGATAAACTTTAGCCTCTCTCCAGAGTCTGTGTGTATGATCGACGATAGCATAGGAGAAACCTGACGGAATATGCATCGCTTCGTATGATGTGGACGATACAGGAGGAGAAGTTATTTTCTGACGGGCACCGTTGCTATCAACTGAGTAGAATTCACCTAAATCGTGCACTGTCGTCGGGACGTTGTTACCAGGTGAACACGATTGAAGCGGAGTGATGAGGGACTCAAAGTCGGCGTAGACGGTAAAGGGTACTTTAAGACAGTGCGCGTAATTTTTAAATGACATAAACTTCTCCTCCTCTGTGGGCATTTTGGTTTTCTGTTCACCATAAGGTGTGCAGTAGGGGAGATGATCGGACAGACCATGTTCTGTGGAGAAACGATGCAGGCAGTAGTCGCAGTAAAATGATTTATGCTCGTGTTTTGTAAGGGATGATAACAATTTATTAATGCTACTGATAAGACAGTAGTGTTTTCGGCTATTTGTATCGGACAGAAGTAAAAGATTAACATGATGTAATCTGTCCTTATTGGGGGTAATTTTTAACGGATAAACCTCATTTTTTGATTCGTTTCTGATATTGTCTTCTATATCATAGCCGAAAACGTTTATAGAAATGTCGGGATTCTGTGCTTCAAATTTAGAAAGTGAGTTTATAGAAACAGGGTACTCGATACCGGACATATTTAAGGTGTTTTTGAAGGGGACGTATTTTGAAGCACGTTCTTTATTACGTTCTTGAGGGTGTATGTGAGCTAGTACGGACCATAGAAAACACATTTCATCTTGGGGGTTCTTGATGTTGACTACTGCCTTGGTGAGTGAGAGTTTTCGCGGGGTTGGAAGGTAGGAGGACGCTGCTAGAGGCCGGTACCGTCCAACAACCAGTTCCAGCTTCAGTACAGCATCCACCGACCATCCGCTCCCGTCACGGGTAAAATTGGATATGCTATTCATGATTTTATCGTAGGATTCATCGAGTAGACAGTTCAACTCGTCGTTGTCGTCCGTGAGCAACGTACGACAACGTCCGTGGAAGACGGCGTCTTTGGTTACCTCTTTTTCTTCGCCGCTGTCACCATCTAACACAGTTTTAGTGAAACGTATCCTGCACGCAATATGCCATTTGATACTGCGTAAACGTGCTTGTTCTGCCAGAATATCCTTGCACAATAAAGGTCGCACCTCGGTCATTATCGGTACTATATCTTGATCTTCTTCTGTGTCCGTGTACACGGGCAGATAATTAAACGTTATGAGGGATCCTCTAATACTAGTGTTTCGCACGATATAAAATCGTGTCATATCTGAAATTATAGAAACACATGTATTAGCTAATAGGAATGATGAATAACACACACACACAAATTCATGTTTGAGGTAAATAGATAGTACACGTTAGTAATAGGCTAGTTTATTGCAAACTGTGAAGATGGCAGCTACTCCTGATTTTAGCATTGAAAGTGAAAGAAGAAAATCGTTCAAGTATTGGGAAGTGACGTTTGTCAGCCCCGACGAGTTAGCGTTTGCCGGGTTTTACTACTATCCGCTACTGATGTATGATGTTTGTGGACATAGTATGTCATTCATAGACGATAGAGTTAAATGCTTTTGTTGTGGAATTGAATTAGTTCATTGGAGAGAAGGTGACATACCTATGGTGGAACATGAAAAATTTTCTCCGTCATGTCAATTTCTAAACGATGTCAAGAGACAATACATTGGGGAGAAGGTGACAAACCTATGTCAGAACATAACAAATTTTCTCCGTCATATCAATTTCTAAACAACGTCAAGTGACTATCTTATACATGTTAGACTGAGTTGAATCATATGTTAATTCATATCAAACAAAATTTGGTTTGCTACATAATTATAGAGAGAGAGACAATTGGTAAATTTTTACCTTTTTGAGGATGTCCCTGTTCCTGCTGATGTTCTGGATTCTGTTGAAGGTCAGACATGGTGATATTTAGACGTGAGAGTGAATACTGAAAAACAAAGAAACTCTTATAGATATATATAGTATTTTTAACGCCGGTATTATGTTAGTGTATCTTAAACCATGAACAACGCACGCAAGACTATAGCTCTAGAGCTACATAGAGCAGCGAGAAGGAATTTCGTTAGGCGTGCGGTTGAATTGAAGGGTCTACACGACTTGTACCAGGCGGATCTTGTGGAGATGATACCATACGCTCGAGTGAACAAAGGGTACAAGTACATGATGACAGTGATCAATGCGTTTAGCAAGTACGCGTACGCTCTACCATTGAAAACAAAAACAGGAAAAGAAGTAAAGCATGCACTAGAGCCTATACTAACTGCTAATCGAATGAAATATTTACAGACGGACAACGGGAAGGAGTATTACAACAGCACAGTACAAGCGTTGCTAAAAAAGTATAATGTGAAACATTACTCAGCCTATAGTGAGAAAAAAGCTTCCATAGTGGAACATTTTAATCGCACACTGAAGACACACATGTATCGAGCTTTCAGCGAAAAAGGACACTACCGCTGGTTGGATCTACTACCTACATTACTGAAATCGTACAACAATACCACACACAGAATCATTGGTATGAAACCTAGTGAAGTGAATGACGCCAACGAACATATAGTGTTGGAACGAATAAGGAAGAACACAGCGCCTAAAATCAGTCCAACGAAACCACCCAAATTTAAAGTCGGTGACCGTGTTCGTATAAGTAAGCACAAAATGACGTTCGCCAAAGATTATACACCAAATTGGACTAACGAAATATTCACTGTGGATAAAGTACAATCCACTACCATCCCCGTCACTTATCTTCTAAAAGATCATCTAAACAAAGTGTTGAAAGGTGGTTTTTACGAGCACGAGATTAGTAAGTCCAAAGTCGGCGACGTATACCTAGTGGAAAAGGTGTTACAACGCAAAGGTGACAGAGTGCGTGTTCGTTGGGTTGGTTTCGATGGTAAACACGATGCATGGATACATAAGAAAGATCTAATATAAAAAAAAGGTGACAGCACGTGCTGAAAACAGTATGCTTTCAGTATTCATAAAGATGAAGATTGTACAGCAAGCAACCAAATTACCAATAAAGGATATGGACTTTTTGGCTGGTGACGAAGGTAGTGCTAAACGTAAACATAGCCCGCTATTACCGAACAGTATTCGCTGTATCGTTACAGGCCCAAGTTCCTGTGGGAAATCCAATGTGCTATTCAACCTACTGTTTGATACCAACGGACTAGGTTTCCGCAACGTATACGTGTTTTCAAAATCATTATTTCAACCAAAATACAGAATGCTAGAAACAGTGATGAAATCACTCGCTGATGAAGGTTTAGGTTATCATGCATACAGCGAGAACGAAGAAGTCCCACTACCGAGTGAAATCACTGGTCTCGACTCTGTTATCGTATTCGATGATGTATCGTGTGAAAGACAAAACAATATTCGAAAGTATTTTGCTATGGGGAGACATAGCGGTGTGGACACATTCTATCTATGCCAGACATATAGCCAGATACCGAAACAATTGGTACGTGACAACGCTAACTTCTTGATATTGTTCAAACAAGACGATCTAAATTTACGACATGCATACAATGATCACGTTAACATAGATATGAAATATGATGCTTTCAAAGACGTTTGCACGGAAGCGTGGAAGGATCGTTATGGATTTCTAGTCATAGGCAAAGATTCGCCAATAAATGAAGGTAGATATAGAATCGGCTTTGATCGATTCATAATTGTTTCCGACGAAGTATAAAAGTGGTTGCACTGTAGTAATGTAATCAGTCCTCTTGCTAACACACGATGGCGATGAATAAGGAGGAACGACTTGCGTATGATATAGACACGATAAGCGACAACATAAGGAAAAAATATCATGCATTACAACACGGTATCAGAGAAAGCGACGAGAAGTTTAGAAAAAATTACAGACCGATTCTGGAACCGTTAGAAGCTATTTCACGAAAGTTAAGTGGTGATATGATGGAGGAGGAGGAGGAGGAGGAGGAGGAGAAGCAGCAGATAAAACAAGAAGAGCCTACACAACACGTAATAACAGAAAACGAAAGTGGTATGCAAAGTCATAACGCTTCTCATTTCAGTGACGAGGACGCCTGGAACCCTAACGCTTCACATTTCAGCGACGATTCATTAGCAAACAAATATATGCGTTTGTGTGAATCGGCGGACTGTAAACGGATTATAGATCGTATGTATGTATGATATGAGGAAATATAAGTCCATACTACTAGCAACCAACGGACACAAACAAAAATATAAACACAATACGCGAATAAACAGTAACAGTGGCGTCAAGTACCGACTAGTAATATCTAAATTGTTTGCATCGAGTGCACGAAAACGTACAGGGAGTGGCTATATGGAGATGAAACCGAACACTGCAATCGATTACGTGCATTGGGATGATCCTAACGAGTTGGTTAATAGATTGAGACTGTTAATGGCGTCTCAAAATAGTGGCCATACTAGTCATAGGAATGAAATCGTTTCGATATTGGAAGAATTACGTGAAGCCGGCATTATCATATAAAAGCAGACGCACCGTTCTATAACCATCAGTTCTTATTCATAAATATGAGTGTAGACAAGTTCGGTAGACACGACAGCGCTGTAAGAGTGCGAAAAGAAACTCATAGAAGTCTGCGTGAGGATATCGGTTTAGGAGTGACTAACGACGGTCACTTTGATGTGAAAAACAAAAAGATGTGCAACTTGGGTGATCCTGAAGAGTTGCACGATGTTGTTTCTTTACAGTACGTAAAGGACACATGCTTACAGTACAAGAACGACAACGCTACCGTAGACGCGAAAGATCATCGAATAATAATGCTAAACGATCCGCTTAAATCAAGAGATGCAGCCACAAAACGATACGTAGACGAGAAGAGTTTGAAAAAAGATCGTGCAGGTAACGTAATCGTTAATGACTGTCGACTAACGCGTGTGCAAGTGCCTGTTGACTTCAAAGACGCAGTGAATTTGGAATTTTTACACGCACACACAATCAGTTTGCAAAGCGATGCTTTCTACGCTGCCGGAAGAAAAATTACGAATATAGCGAACGGTGTCAATGACAAAGACGCAGTCACTGTACGACAAATGCACGAATTAAAATTACATATAAAGACCGAATTGTACAAGGTCACTCAGGTATTTCACCCTCATATAATCAATCTAATAAAGTTTGTCTATAAATATCAAGACAGCGCGACACAGCGTTCAGTCCTGTCTGAATATGTTGAAGAGGTGGGGCGTTTAATAGACGTTCTCGATACGGAAACGGAAATCAAGGATTGGAGATCTGTTTACAAGAATGCACGTACTTCGTAAGAAAAGAATGGGGCGTGGTGTAATTGGAAAAATACTTAAAAACACTGTGCCCGCTATCGTTTCGTCAGTACCTACTTTGATTAATCGAGCGGTGGACGCATTACCAGTAGAATTACACCTACCCGGCTACCGATTCTGTGGACCTGGAACAAAACTCAACGAGAGATTGGCGCGTAGCGAGCGCGGAATCAACGAGCTGGACGAAGCCTGTCGCGAACACGATATCGCCTACGCAAGGTACAAAGACAACAGTCGAAGACGTATAGCTGATCACGTTCTTGCCGACAAAGCGTGGGAACGAGTGAAAGATTGGAATTCTGGTGTTAGTGAAAGAGCGTATGCTGCGGCTGTAGCCGCCGCAATGAAAGCGAAATCGGCAGTGGGTGGAGGGATCTCGCGTAGTGGTTGCAGAAAAAAGAAGAAGAAGAAGGGTTCAGGAATTAAACGTCAATCCGTGAACAAACGCAAAACGACCTGCAAACGCAAAACAGTCTCAAGACATAAACGTAACAATAAAAAAATAGCGTCAGGTCTATACCTACTTCCTTACAGACAAAAAAACTAATTTGCATACCAGTGCGTGCATTGAGGTGTGGTATGTAGGCGAATAGTATTACCATACGAATATAGTCGTACCATAGGCGAATGGTATGTAGGTCTATTGGACTTTACTACATACAACAGTATACCGAACGTGATTGAGGGAAAAAACAACGTGTTTCCAGTACTACGGGACGGAACAACGTGGGACTTGCTAACTTTACCTACAGGTGCTTATGAAATCGGGGACATAGAAGCCTTCCTCAAAAAGCAGTTAGGAGACTCAAAGATTAGTCTACGTCCTAACAACAATACACTGAAATGTGAACTGACTTGTGCATTGGATATTGACTTTCAACAAACAGTGTACGGTATCGGTGATATGTTGGGTTTCAAGGAAAAGCGTCTGCTTGAAGCGAATAAAACTCACACGTCTGACGCCACAGTTAACATTATAAAAGGGAACAGTATACTGATAAGGTGTAATATAGCGCAAGGATCATACAAGAACGGTAAAACCGAGCACACGCTGCACTCGTTCTATCCGTCAGTCGAACCAGGATTCAAAATAATTGAATCGCCTACAAACGTCATATACCTACCTGTGAATGTGAGTCGTTTGGACAACATAACATTATCTTTACACGATCAGGACGGTGACGTAATAGATTTTCGCGGAGAAGTCATCACTGTGCGTTTACATCTAAAACGACTATAGACATGGGCTTGTACTTTGTTTCTTCGCCACCGCTGCTACCACAGTCGTCAGTAATAAAAAAAGAAGAAGAAAGTTCAGTTAGGAAACGCCTCAGTACTCGTTCGAAACTGAAACGATTAACATCAGTTAACCGTTGTTTCCTGATTTCACTGGGTTTTGTTGTAAACAAGTAACATGGCGAGTGGAATATTATCTGTGGAGCAGCAACCGTTCTTTGAAGATAGTATCACACACTTTTCATTTCACTCACACGCACCGTACGCAACAACAAGATATGGAAACAATGATGAAATACGTGTGCCAATACAACAACAGGACGTCTTTACACTGCCGTCAGAAAGTTTCCTCTACATCGAAGGCAAGTTGGTTAAAAACCCTAGTGTGGCTGCAGATACTGCACTGAATGTGGAACTGGTGAACAATGCTATAGCATTTCTCTTTGAAGAGATTCGTTACGAGTTGGCCGGAGTGGTAGTGGACCATACCAGAAACGTCGGTGTTACGTCAACTATTAAAACTTTTCTATCACTCAACAACAACACACGTAACGCAATGGAAAACGCAGGTTGGGTGTCGCCGACCACGAACATATTAAAAGTGAATGATGACGGCGAATTCAACTTTTGTATACCACTGAAAATGCTAATGGGATTCGCAGAGGACTATACACGCATCGTGCTGAACGTGAAACAAGAACTCATACTCCTACGCACATCTACCGACATAAACGCTATGGTTTTAGTAAGCGGACAAACGACTGCTAATTGTGTTCTTGAACTAGATAAAGTTTACTGGAAAATGCCTTATGTACATGTAGCTAATGCGTACAGATTACCACTGTTAGGACTCATAGAGAAAGACCACCCGATAACTATGCCTTTTAGGACCTGGGAGTTGCACGAGTATCCTGCCTTACCACAGACTAAAAGGCAGAATTGGATTGTCAAGACCTCGAGTCAGCTAGAAAAAACCACGCTTTGTTGTGTTAGCGTTTCAGACAGCAAGAAAAAATGTACTGACAGCACACGCCAATGAATTTGATCATTGTAACGTGATCAATGCGAGACTGTTTCTAAACGACAAGTATTATCCTTACGATAATTTAAACTTGGATATTGGGAAAGACCGTTTTGCATTATTGTACAATATGTACGCCAGTTTTCAAAGTTCGTATTACCACCGTTTAGACGGCAGCCCAGTACTGACACCGGAATTATTCAAATCAAAAGCCCCGCTGTTTGTATTCGATTGTAGCAGACAAGACGATGCCCTTAAGTCTTCAGCAGTTGATGTACGTTTAGAATTTGAATCGTCAATGAATTTTCCTAGACAGACGACTGCCTACTGTATGATACTACATGATTCGCTTGTAGAATATACGCCATTGTCCAACACAGTACATAGACGTGTTTAAGTCTTATTTTATACATATTTTGTAAATACTAGTTTTAAATATATATCTTCATATTTGTAACATTATAATATTGGAGCTGTGTGTGTGTGTGTATGTATTTTAATTGTAAAACTAGTTTAGATATATTTTAATACTTAGATATATTTTCATACTTGTAACACTATAATCTTGGAGCTGTGTGTATGTATTTTTAATTGTAAAAACTGTTTAATATAATCTTGGAGCTGTGTGTATGTATTTTAATAAAATGTATATATTACACACACTTTATTATTATTTGTATAACCCACTCCATAATGTATACTTACTTGCAGCAAACTAGCGAGCGTTGTCCACACACACACACGTACCCTTAAATGACGGACGGACGTTGTACGCTTAACATTCAGCTATACCTAAAATATATCTTCAATTAGAAGTGAGACATAATAATTTGATCATACACACACGCGTGCGCGCACACACACACACACACATGTATTAAATTCAATAAATAATAATGCGCTTGATGATGTTTTAATGCAAATAATTTAGGAAAGTCTACATTCCACTTTCATAAGGAAAGAGTCACCGCTTACAGCTATGCATGTCCACAACAGAATTAGAGAGATATAAATGTCATCATTCGCTGTGACCTGCTTTCTAAATTTGTTACATTAAAAATGTTTGTTTAAAGCAATATTTCAGAGAATTGTAACAGACATAATAATAATTTGATCATACACACACACACACACACACATGTATTAAATTCAATAAATAATGCGCTTAATAATGTTTTTACGTTTAAATAAATCTGTACACTCACCAACTAGTATGTGTGTGTTGTCTATACACCCTTAATGATGAAAGTTGTGTGTATACTGAAGACGTACAATACTACAACAGTCTTTCAACTATTTAAAAAAATGCAGTGATAGCTTTCACGCAGGCGGTCAAATGAGAAATTGCCACTATAAAAATACGGTAAGAATATATTTCAGACAATTGTACCAGACATAATAATTTGATCATACACACACACACACGTACACACATGTATTAAATAAAATCGGTACATACAATAAAATTAATATAAAAGTACATTAAGAATATATTTCAGAAAATTGTAGCAGACATAATAATAATTTGATCATACACACATGAATACACCACACACACACACACATGTATTAAATTCAATAAATAATGCACTTGATAATTTTTACGTTTAAATAAAATCTGCACACTTACCAAAGAAGATGTGTATACTGAAGACACGTAAGACGTACAGTATCAGTACACGCAGACGGTCAAATGAGAAATTGTCGCTAATTTACTTTGCGTATATATTGTCCACCGGTAGTGGGGAAAGCTTGTGTGTGTGTCCGTTTTTAGAGTAATTACTGTCAGCGCCGCTAATGATTGACAGGTGTCAAATTAGAAAGTAGAGCGCCTGATTTAGACGACGTACACAAGGTTAATTACCTCTGGTTTAAGTTAGCGAATAATAACTATATCTAATTCTGTATCGTTGTGTGTGTGTGTGTGTGTGTGTGTGTGTGTGTGTGTGTGTGTGTGTGTGTGTGTGTGTGTGTGTGTGTGTGTGTGTGTGTGTGTGTGTGTGTGTGTGTGTGTGTGTGTGTGTGTGTGTGTGTGTGTACATAGTTAATCTTTCTATCACTGAATATAACTTTTTAATGACGAAATATTATTATTTCATTGTTTACGATATATATATTTAATTAATGCAAAAATGAATTTTTAAAATTACAATGGTCTGTAAACCATATTTAAGTTCGTGTGCACATACAAATCGCTTTGAAAAAGGGAATTCTTGTCAACGTTTGCAACGAAAGAGAGACATACACAATGTGTGTGTACACAAAACTTTTGCTTACAATCATGAAAATTATTATTTAAACTGATAATTGTTTTATTAAATATCTTACAATTACGAAATATTATTATTTCATTGTTTACGATATATATATATTTAATTAATGCAAAAATGAATTTTTAAAATTACAATGGTCTGTAAGGCATATTTAAGTTTGTGTACTGTGACAACGTAATCGCTTTGAATAAGGGAATTCTTGTCAACGTTTGCAGCGAGAGAGAGACATACACAATGTGTGTGAGCAGCACGTACATCGTCCGATAGCGATTTGTATGTGTACACAAAACTTTTGAAAATACCTTATTTCAAGGAGATTTTTTTTTATGCGTAACACATTACCACACACACACACACAGACTTGGCGTGTGCGAGAGAGAGAGATAGTTTTACTTACATTCAAATGTGAGAGAGTTTATATCGTGATGGATAACTGTGTCTAGAGAGAGAGAGAGACAGAGAGAGAAAGAGGGGGGAGAGTTACTTACATTCAAAGAGAGAATTGATATCGACAACAATCATGATCATATAGTTTGAATTTCCCACCACAGAAAAATGTTGGCAGATCTGTTCTATACACACAATAATGCAAGATTGGTAACCCTGATCATATATTTTAATATATACACTATATAACACACACACACACACACACACACACACACATATCAAGTTTGAACCCGATATCGAAGTCGTCAACAGTCATATAATTTACTATACACTATAATGCGTCTGCTAATATAGTCTGAATTTCCCACCGAAGACAAATGTTGACAGATCTGTTCTATACACAGTAATGCAGGATTGGTAACCCTGATCATATATTTTAATATACACTATAATACACACACATATCAAGTTTGAACCCATACATAGGTTGGTAAACCTGATCATATAGATTTAATATACATTATAACACACAACAAATTTGAACTCATGCAAGGTTGGTAACCCTGATCAAATATTTAATATATACACTATAATGCATCAAGTCGGAACCCCCACCATAGGTTGGTAAACCTGATCATATAGATTTAATATACATTATAACACACAACAAATTTGAACTCATGCAAGGCTGGTAACCCTGATCATATGTTTAATATATACACTATAATGCATCAAGTGATAGAAAGTGAAAGTGATCTAAGCTCGCGAAAGGTGGCATATAAAAAAATAAAAAAATTATATTCGCGGATGCTGTGGTCCAGATACGCGAAAAAGTCGCGGATACTGTGGTCCAGCAACACAGATCAGCGAAAAAGTCGCGGATGCTGTGGTCCAGTTGATAGAAAGTGAAAGTGAGTCAGGACCGGCATTTTCCCTCTACTACTCTCACCACTCCTTTTTGCCTTCTGTACTCTGTCACTCTTCCGATCAACAAATATGTCACTGTTCCAGTACAGCCAAGCCTTCTACAATACTGTTCCAATCTCCTATACAATTCAGTACACCTGTTTTCACTCCTACTCTTCTGCTAATTTCCACGTTCCTTACTGTTTCCCTTCTAATTAAGCCGTCACACCTTCTCCAATATTTTGTCTCTGTTACTATAATATTTTCTAGTACTTTTTGGTGATTACTGATACGTCTGCATCATAAGCGATGGCATCAAAATCAAGTCTCCACATACTGAAAATAATATTGTACTGTTAGTACTATTGCTATATTTTTTATCAGGGATTGACTAGAGAATGTTTCGTTTACACAAAATGCAATAATTCAGTGAAACACGGGTATTGTACACATTACCTGTGCACATTAAATCCAAACTGTTATCAAATACATTCCTACAGATATGTTAAAAATGAGAGAAACTCTGACAAAAAACACAAAAATGAAATCTAATTGCGTTGTAATATTTAAAAGAACGTAGTTATATGGATTACGAAATATTAAAATATATGAAAGTAAGAAAATTCAACTTTTACTAATTAAAATTAAGCTTACGAAATCCCATTAAGTAGGATGTACAACATAGAAGCAAGTTTTACATTCTTATTTTGTAACTTTATATTTGATTTTAAGGTACGTACTTTATACTTGTTAGTATATTTGGTAGTATAGTTTATACTTGCTACAAATCCAATTTGTAATTTTTGTTGTTTTGCTTATGTACAGATTAACTTTAATTTACTTAAATCACACAATTTGTATTTAGTTTGTAAAATATACCTTAATTAGTGCTAGCATTCATTTTATTAGTTTTCTCACTTGTTCATTTTAAAGACCACCGTTTGTTTTATATCAACAGAGCACTGAAATTCCTTTTGTAAAACAAAGTATAAATATAATTATAACACGTTTATAATGATTTAAAGTAATGATATAACGATTTAAAATAACGATTTCAGGTAACAGTTTAAAAGAAAATAATTGAATTATGTTGTAAAACATAATTTACGATTTTTAATTGCTTATACAGTAGCCATACTTTGAAATATTTTCAAAGTATATATATATATATATATATATATTTTCATATATACATATGAATAATAATTTTTAAATTTGGATGTATAATTTCATATACACAGACCTTGTAATTATTAATTATTGAATTTTTCTTATCTGTGTAATGGCTTGTAGAATTATGAATTTTCTGTAAAGTTAACTCAAAGTTTCTTACAGCAATTTATAATATTATGACATTATTCAATATAGTTTCTCCTGCAAGTAGTGAATTGCGTTTTTTTAGAAGAAAAATATCACTAGAAAACGTTTCATCTAACAGAAAAATATCACCTGATGCACGTTTCACTGAAAAATATCAGCATCATCAGAGGTTTGTAAGTAAATCAATGATTTACTTATTTAAACATTGATTTACTTACAGACCTCTGGTGATACTCATATGTTTCAGTGAAACGTGCGTCAGGTGTTGAAACGACAAAAACGCAATACACTACTTGCAGAAGAAACTATATTGAATAATATCACAAAATTATGAATTTGCTGTATGCGTTTGTTGTATTTATTTGAATGTATGAGTTCATAACATTTTGCATACGTAGTGTTGAAAGCATAAAAAACTGTAAACATTAAAGTCTCAACAGTGTTAGTATTCTTGCTATGAGTTCTGCTCATGCGTTACAATCTGTGAGAAGTGACAACTGCGTCTGTACACGAGCCATAGCGTCGTGTTTAAGCCTGTAATCTGGCGGGATGGTGGGGCGATGACCGAGCTTAGCTTATTATGATACGAATTTTAACAAAGACGTCCGAACATTTTACCGCGCTTATTATTCTCGTCGTGCTTAGTATAGCCTAAACTACTGTGCGAAAGGTAGCCTAAAACACTGTAGGCTCTTAAAGGTAAGAATTGTTTTATTTTATTAGCACAAAATAAGTGATATTCAAACGTAGGTAGACTTTCTAAATTTCTGTAGGTAAAAAACGGGTCTTGCGTGTTTTACGGCAGCCAATTCAATTAAATATTTTTACTTCTTTAATATCAGGCGAAGCGATCCTTACAAAAAATCGATTTTGAAATTCCAATAGAAATAATTGTTTTGACGTATTGATAGAGTTTTGTTTTAGCATATGTACAGGTGTGTAGCAAACGCGCGCTCACCTCTCTCCCTCCCCCTCTCACTCTCTCTCACTCTCGCACGCGCGCGCGCGCGCACGCACACATTCTTTTATACGCGCGCACGCGTATAATCATTTACATTTACTATAATAAATGTAATTTAGTAAGTGGCTTAGCAGTATAGTAAAAATTAGTGAATTAAACATTAAATGTAATAGTCTATAAAAATAAAAAACAAAAGCAATTAAAAGTAACAAAACAATTTAAAGTTAGAAGAATAATTTGTTCATAAAAACTTTAAAAGTTAGTTAAGTCATATCAGAGGTAAGGTTTATACACATGCTGTGTGTGTGTGTGTGTGTGTGTGTGTGTGTGTGTGTGTGTGTGTGTGTGTGTGTGTGTGTGTGTGTGTGTGTGTGTGTGTGTGTGGAGGGGGTACACAATTTAATTAGATAAATGTACTTAGTCATCTAGTTAAAAAATATAGCGAATGAAATATATGAAATGAGTTAGGTTAAGTAAATAAAATTTTATAAGCACTGTTTATTTTACTCAGCTGTCATTACAACTGGTATTAATTTTTAAATCTGTCTGAGTACTTTACATGTAAAAATGTAAATTTTTTCCATGTGTCTTTGATAAGTGTAGCATAGCACATTAGGTATAAAAAGTACCCTCTCACATCAACAATAAATTAATTATCTTATTTATCTAAGTGTCTGCAAGTGAAATTGGTGCAAATGCCGCTATTCACAACTGCCAGAACAGTGTACTGTGTGTGTGTATGTGTGTGTGTGTGTGAATGGGCGCGCGCGCGCGTGTGCGTGCGCTCTCTCGCCTACATGACATTTAAGCAAGAAACGGGATATGTGTAAGTTGCATTTGAGAAAGATTTTGCCAGGCTCCTAGTACTACTTATTATACATTTTTTTATAAAATATTCATAAAATGAATGTGTTTCTTCATCATTAAACAGTCTTCTTAAAACTTCATGGAGCATTTATAAAAAATTAGTGGTCCTAGTCAGTAGTGATATATTTATAATCAGCGGACAACAAAATCCAGGAAATCAAATTACATTAAGGTACTACATGAAAATTGAAATTTTTATTATAAAATAGAATAATATAATAAATGTTAAAATATGATTATGTTAAGGTAATATTTATTATTAAGAAAAATCGTTACAAGAAAAATCGCTGCATGTGCCAACCAACTAAATTTCTTATAAACCGCCAACTAAATTTCGTACAAAAACGCCAATATCTCGAAAACGAAATGCCGATTTTATTGAAACAAAACCAAAATAAAATTTGGAATTTTCTATAATTTTCATTCGCTGACACCATATAGCTATCTCTCATAAAACGAATGTTTGTCGCATGCCGAAAATTTCACTACATGAAAATTAAAAAAGAAATTTCAGAACGTGGAACCGTCTGAAGACTCTGTTTTTGAAAATTGTTAGAACTATCGGTTAAAATTTATGCCTAAAACCATCCTCAAACTTCAAGAAACACGGTGGTGAAAGAATTTTAAAAATCAGATCAGCAGTTACTGAACTTATGTCGGGCAATGAAACACATTCGCTTTCTCTCGCGCTCTCCGCCCCACCGTGCGGCTCGGTTCTCGCCCCACCAAGCGCCAGATTACAGGATCCAACACGACGCTATGGCTCGTGTACAGACGCTTGTTGAGAAGTGGGGTGAGACCACTGTTGCGACAGTGTTGGCAGAGCTGTGGCCGACATTGGACGTCGTATTGCCGTGTTTCAAACCGTTCTCAGACAACACGTGTAACATAAGTTTACGTTTCTGCCTACTCACTGATTTAACTAAACTTGCGATCAACTCCTACGATATATGTTTTGTTCATTCAATGTCAGACGTGTCACCATTTATGTTCCTTAGTTTCATATAAATTTTCATTAGAGGTTTGTCTGCCATAATTAATTTCTACATTTGAAATGATTACCGACTTAAATAAATAAATCGACAACGATTTATGACATAAATCATTGATTTTACGAAATAAGATCTTGTGTGTAAATTAAAATTAACTTAGGCGTATTGAAGTTAACATGTTAACATATGAGTTAATATGTTATATGATAATATGATAGATAATATTGATACGACGGTCTCGCTAATCGTCGTATGGTACAGTAGAAAACAAAAAACAGACTCAAATGAAGTCACTAATCAACAGCTTTAATTAATCGCAAATAACAATTTGTAATTAACAAGTTATTCAACAAGATTATACTCGTACAATAATTCAAGTACAATTTGTCCACTCGCAGTAATAATGTCAACTAATAGAGTACAACACAATAAGCACTTTTCACTAAAACACCACTTGAGATAACCAATTGAGACGCACTGAATAAATCGCCCGACATAAAACTGAAAACTAGGCGGCAGCTGTTGTGTATTTACACCCTGCAGGGTTCCATAATATGCGTCCTTAACAACCACTCGAAAACCCTGTACTTCAGTGTGGGCTTAGCAGAAACACGCACCTGCTAGGCTAAGGGAGAAACGAGTAGAACAACACACTTCATTGTTCGAGAGTGTTCCTAATTGTGTAACACTATGTTAGTTTTGTAAAATATAACGCTACACAATTAGCTTTCGTGAAAAGTAGAAAGTGTTTAGTTTGCGATGGTTAAACATGGTAGAATAATTTAATTTTGACATGTATTCTTTATCTCTCGATCACATTTATTTGTATAACGACATCACACATAAGAGGTTTGAGGTTGAAACCAGTAAAACTTTTTCTGAAAATTTTCACTCTGTCACAACCTCAGGAAAAAAGAAAAAAAATTATATTGAAATGATGCTATTTAAAACCGTATCGATGTTATTATACTTAAATATCAACTCTTCAGAACACTAGATATTTTATAAATACTATATAGACGTATATCATGTCGTAATATAATGTATACGGTTTAGTGCGCACCAACTGTAACGTTCGAAAAGTCATGAAGACTATTGCTGCCAGCCTTCCAACACGATTTCTGTAGTCTCAATAACACGTGACGATAACAGATAATAAAATAAATAATAAATGTTATGCAGTGTGAATTATAAATAATGTAAGCTTTTGCTCGGTACTTGTAAATGTCAATCGTTCAATTTATTAGTTGATGTGTCTTTCCGTCAACCTAATAGAAGATACATCTTATTTAGTAGAGAATTTTTGATATTACTAATGTTAGAAGCGACCACTCCAAACAAATTCTATAAATAAATATGACATTAGCAGGTATACTAGGGGTATCTGCTTCCTATTGTCCCGATGTGTTGTTTTTTTGAAAGTAGGAGAAACATTATAACTTTGTAACAGTTTATTAATTTGTGTCTAGCGCTAATGTGTTTTGGTATTAGGCCTGGCAATGAAAAAGGTAATCGCAAATTTGATAATTATATACAATGTGACAGACGCATCTATTGCACTTTATGTAGTAGGAACATCCATCACTTTCTTCTTCATTTCAAATACGTACTATGGGTTTGTAAGATAATCTGATACTCAAAATGCCGTCCAAACATAGTTTTTCTTAATTAAGTTAAGTATTAAATATTTGCCAACAACAATATCTAACAAACGGCAGTTTTGGTCATGTACAATTGAAGTGTGTAACTAACTTATAACTATAAACGTATGTTTACATTAAAACCTATATGTTATTAAAAACTGTGTAAAACTATTAACTTTACTTTCAATAATTTAAGAAAACGGCGTTTAAAATGAACAGTAAATTAAATAGGCCAACAAATTTTTAAATAATTTGTTTTCATTGATAAAAAAAGTATCGCTTTGCATGTAAACTATGTTCCAAATTATTTCAGTTGTCATGACGTGACTGGAAACGACTGATTAGGAAGCCAAACAAACTATGGTTTTTATTTTGTGCAATATACAGTGAAGCAGAAATACAACGCATTTAATTTTATGATTACACTTATACGAACATGTATGAACACATTACAGTAATACCAGTCTTAGTACACCGACTACATTATTATAAAATTAAACATTCCAAACGTATTAAAATCTTTCTTCAAATATCGGTATGGAGAACCATACACGACTTTCATGTTCTAAATTTAAATTTAAAATCATTTTCCAAATGACATATTTCCATAGAAACTACTTTTTTCTACTTCTTGCTTCAGCTTTAACCACAGTACTGTGGACAAACGTATAGCACCTCACGTTAGCGCAATCGATTTTCAGTGAAGATGGCAGTCGATGGCACTGCGAAACGTCTGGTTTTGCAAAAACATTTGACCACGGCCAAACAGCCCGGGAAGGAATTTTAACAACAAATTACTTCTTTGTTGCCTATAAAGTAGTACACATATAAAAAATTAACCCCTCCCTCTTCAACTATCATTTTCATTTATAGAAATAAACTCCCTCCCTCTTCAACTACCCTTTTTATTTATAGATATTTCATCTACCTTTCTACAGTGAATTATTATGACCTTCTTTCCAGGATACCTTATTTATCAAAATTAACTACTTTACTCTTGTTAAAACATAAAACGTTGGAGGTAAACTACCCCTTCCTTTTAACCGATCTTCACCAGAATCAATACACCTTGAGTCCTCTACAATTCAGGCGTGTATGCAAAACATTATTTGATTCTGTTTGAATTTGCGGCAGTTATCGTTCGCCATAGAAAACATTCTACACAGACACACAGACACACACACATTTTTCGAAAAATGACTTTTATTTATGTTCTGAGGGTAGCACTACAGTCAGAATCAGCTCTTATCTCGAACACGATTTTTTTCGCCTTCACCATACTTCCATTTCCTTATGGAACATGGAATTAAAAAGCAAGATTAAATCTGTAATTCGTATAAAAATAATGTTTTTCAATTCAGTTTGCTATTTACGTACTTTGTTTGTGTGGTGTCAAAGTTTAATGGGCTCCAAGAAGTTAAATTATCCTGGGTTCTTCAACTTTACGTAGGTACGAGTCGTATTAAGTCGCAAGTATGTAACCATCATCCATTCTTTTTAAATCCTTTGTACCAACATGAGCAAAGTAAGAATTCCTAAGATTATTTACTGTAAATTTTGTTAGTTTTGATACCAAATATGTTTTATTTACCATAAAAATTTTGCCTTTTTATGTTTTAATTTACAATTATTTTCTACAGATATGTAAACTACAGTACAGTATAAATGAATGCAAATAAACGAATACATATATTATGCAAACGTAGGCATTTTGTCACGACGTATGTGAAATGTCGTTTATTTAGAGGTATATAAATAACATTTGGATTTAACTAAGATGCGAATCGTTTACCATTATGCCTATTAATGATATTTCGCAGAATAAATTCTGTTATTTTTAGGCAGAACTCTGAGACTTTAACACACAATTAAATAATATTCATAATTTTTTTCGGTTGAAAGTTCGGTTTAGTATTGCTGTAAGTATATTTTACTCAGGTTCTGAAATTCAAATCCTTTTAAACTATGTCATGTACCAATCTTGGAGTCGTACGATTATTTTTGTGGCTATAACGCTTGAGTTGTAAATATATATTCTAAAGATATATTATATATATATAATATATATTATATATATATATAAATATATGAATAGTCTATATAGAAAAGTAGAAGTTTCTTGCATTTCCAATTATTAACTCGAAGTAAATAAACATTAAAATAATCGTTAACTAATCGAATTAAATCGATTATCTGTTATTTTATATTAAAATCAAAACAAATTCTATTATTCGTTAGTTTCTATATTAACGTAGAATCATTTCTATCGGTATTGATTTACTTACAAATCTCTGATGATACTGATATGTTTCAGTGAAAAGTGCGTCAGGCATTGAAACGACAAAAACATAGTACACTACTTGCAGAAGAAATTACATTGAATATACCACAATATTCACAATATTATATATATAGTCAAACTACAATCCTACATATTATTTTGATCTCCTTTGTTTGAAGATTTACTGTATACTAGTTTACTTGTAAAGTGGTGTAACAAAATTTGTATACCTCCTAAACAACATCTTAATTACTTAAGGTAGCAACGAGAAAAATTACACTCCATTTAAAAGTACCCTTTATTTCATAAAGGTAATTGTATAGTTAAATATTTATTTTAGGAAACGAACAGGCTTTATTTTACAGAAAAACGTGTGGGACTGCTGTGTGAGAAGGTCTTATACAATATTCTTTTTTCGTATCAGTTTGAAGATTTTGACCAAATTTTGATGAGTACTGGCAGTTCCATGTGTAAAGGTATCTATAAATACAGTTTTGTCTGTTAAACAGTGAATTTTTTTAAATTATAACAGTACTGAGGCACTAAAGTTTAAAAAGTCTGTTAACTATGGAAACAGCACAGGTTGGAGTACAATTTCTCATAGTGGCGTTAGGTACAATCTTTTCTTTGCAGTGACACATTTCTATAGTCCACCTCTATTTAAATCGAATATTGCAAAATAAGTTTTAATGTTAATTACTGCTTACTGTTAGTTTTAAAAGTTATATCCGCTTCGCTACGTTACGCGAGTCTTCCGCTGAATCCTTGTTTACGGTAGAAACAGCCGAGTCAGACGACCAACGGTGAGTTTACAACTCCTGGAGTTATAAAACTAGATGAACGCTCGTCTATTCTCATAGTGCTAAATTCTCTGCGGATTGGATTTATGGATTGTGCTCTGGCATAAACATGTGTGACCCGAATTGCCTACGTCTTACAAATTATGTAAGTAACAATTAAAATTCAGTCGAGTTTATCCAGCTGAAACCTACAATTGTATAAACTATAGTAGCCTTCTCATTTAAGTGTTTGCGTGATTCTCCATAACCTGCTCAAGTCCCTTCCTTAGTAGTTTTTAGAGAAACAACGTCGTGTTTCAGGCTATCAGTGCCATACGCCTGTTATGTCAGTTTTTCACCAACATGAACCCATAAAGACTCCGAACTCACAACAGAAAACATAACATGCAGCACAGTAAATATGATACGTTTTGATCGTATTGAAATAAATGTGTAGACCAAGTTTCATTGTTGCATTGGTAATGGTCCATTTGTTTTTTTTTTATTTTTGTATTATTGTGCAAAACAATAGAACGACTGTCGCTAATGCAAGACTGACTCTTAATCTTGACCAGTGATTTTCAATATTTTTAAGACCGGGTCCCGCTTTGAAGGATATTACACTTCATGGGACCCATAAGCATGGGCACCGGCTGAATTAATTGAGGGGTGTGCACCCAGTTTATAATCATATGTTTGCTAACATGGAGTACTCTGAGCCTTGTCTTACGCTTAAACAAATTATACATACTTAATTATAGAAGAGCAAATGTGTAATAGATTTTTAAGGCTCAAGAAATAAATTTCTTACACCGAATTCGGGACCCATCAAACACCTCTCGGGACTCAGCAGCCTGTCGGACCCATAAGTTGAGAAACGCTGATCGAGACTATATCCTTTTACGTACGTATCGAAGTCCATGTGTTCTCTATCCCTTCTGTACGTTTGTGCTGTGAACTCAATGTTTATTGTTTAGAGTTATCAACAGACTGTTAGTAAGTAATGGTGACGTGAGCAGGAAGCGTGCCGTTTTATTCAATACGATGTAAAAATGATACGTAACGAATTATCTTAAACACGTTACCTGCAACTTGGAGATTGTACAGAGTAAATAATCAATTCATACACTTTAGTTTCCAGACACAATTACGGGGCAAACCGTACCAAGTATTGTACCATACCCAAGCCGAATAATACAGAATAATAATCTTGAAAATCAAATTATAAATAGGTTGTACGATGTAACTCACAACATTCTGTGACTCATAAGATCTTACGATAGCTTTCCTTCTAACTTGTTAAGTAAAGTCTGTTATATTTCTAGATGTTTGAGAACACAACAAAATTTAATTTTTAAAACATAAATCAATTTTTCAGGGATTCTAACATATTTTGACATTTTTGTATAGACTTTACTATATAGAAATAAATATAATCTGTAGTAAAAATCATCAGTACGTCTATGGGAAGTCCAAACAAACGTTTAGCGTATTTTTCTGTTTACATAATAAAAGTCAACAATTACCAATAGAAATGTGTTCTACAAAATAGTAGTATCGCAATATATTTAGCTTTTATGTACGGCAGTAAGAAACTTGATTACAGAAGTATCTTTTGAAACTGTCAGTATCTAAACAGTTTACAATTAAACATCGATTTACATTGTTTCCGTGCTGCCGTTAATTTACGTTTAACTGGCCGACTGGTAGGTAAATATATCTGTCTGTAATTGGAGCCAAAATTTAGGACCTGTGCAGAGAAATTGAAACGTTTTGTACGTATTCCAATAATTAACAGTTTTTTTTTACGGACTCGACTATTTATCTATTCAGGGGTTGTGACAGTTATCGGTGCATACCCACGCTGCCTTTACCGATTCTTATCCACAACGTTCTGTTTTAAATCATTCATAATTATTTATTCAATAATCTTCTTGGATCCTTTTCTTTTCAGTCAAGAATCCAAATGTTGAAAAGACTTGGATCCCTTTCAGTTGGATCCAACCAGGTTGTTTTCAGTCATAATCATTTTGGAATCACCTTCGAATGTTGGTTGGTAATACATGACTTAACCATCTCAGATCTCGCTGTTCTGTTGTGTTATCTGTTGAGTACACATTCTTCTTTTTCTTACCACCTCGTTCGTAAGACGGTATCGTCAATGTTTTGGTAATACTCAACTTGCACAGGATTGATCGTCCTGAAATTCGCGTTTAATGTGCGCATGTAATGCCTATCCGCCAAATACTACTCGATCATGTATCTTCCTATATCACCTTTGTTTTTTGTGACGTCTGATTTTCCCGTCATCCTGCATTAAACAATCACAATCCTTCACTTTTTAACTATTTTCTACAGTGTAGGCCTATTGCATAGTCGTTACACACGCATACTCGACGTTTTTTCGCTCTTGTAACACGCATATTATAACAAAAAGAAAAAGGGTGTGTGTTTTGTAAAAGTGTTGTAATCTATCGGGCGTTACCTCCGCGCACTTTCGTTACTTACCCTGTTGACTGGATCCTCTGCAGTGATGTAGTCCTGTAATACAACTTAAAACTATGCTTTTGTGGGCGCCACTTGGAAACGTTTGTTCCAAGAAAAAATTAAATGTGATTGATAAAATTTTTAAATCTAAAAAAAAAATTAAACAAGTCAGTTTAGCTTTGAAAAATCAGTTATGTTTAATGATTCTTTAAAAACAACAAACAAACCGTCTGAAGGACTATCATTCATAAAAATTATAAAATTGCAGAGAAAAAATTTTACAAGTTATTATTATTGACAATTTTTTATATGTCCAATCAAGTATCGGCTAGTATAATTCAGATTCTGACTCAGTTGACAAGCATGAGTTTAATATATGAAAAAACTTTAATCTCAGGACGTGACTCCTTTGAACTACCAAGACATATCAATTAGATGCCTTACAAGAAAAAAAACTAAGTGATTTGAAGGTGTATGTGTGGCGTGTAAAGTACAACTGTGTGATAAATGTAACCAGGTAACAATGATTTTAATTTTGGTAAACTCACGTTCCAATGGTCGTTTATTCTCTCACTGGACACTTCCTTCGGGTAGTTTCTCGATCTCGCCTCTTCGGGTGTACACTGAATCTATTTAAAGTCAATTTTTTCGATCGTTACTTTTTCCGCACTTTTTGTCAAAACGTTTGGCAGTAAAATCTCGTTCAAACGCCGCCACTACGAATCATCTGTTTAGCGTTGATTCAGAAATCTGCCACCGCAGCGCTGATCCCCATGCAGTTTTGAGGAAGGCTCAGTGTATTGTTTTGTTTACGTTCGGGGGAATTATTTGTCACGTTAGTCAGTCAATGCGAACACAGCAGAATTCGTTCTCTATTAAATGTTGGGACCCTCCTGGGCTGTCGACGTTCTGGCTGCGTGCTTTCTATTAGAATTTGCCGTATCGCTGCTCTATTTCAGCGATACTTTTTGGCGACTCTCGTTGAGGTTAAGTCAGTCGGGTATGTCTATGTACGGGAAAAGCCTTCCTGCCGTGTCTTGTCGATTTTTCGCCTCTCGGTCTCGCCTTAGCTGCGTTGATCAGGGTTGTGTGAGATGCATCAGTTCTGGCGTTCAATCTTCAAGTGTTTTTCGTTCGAATTTTGTCTCGCTTTTATACTAAATCGGGATGACTGTTTTCGTCGACTTCCGGTATATTTGTGTAAAATTCTTTCTAGATTGTTCGAGAATAAACGAAATGGAATGTCATAGAACAATTTTCACTTCCGTAGAAGCTTTTAGAACGAATTTCTTATTCTTCATACAATGGATATTTCAAAATTTACACTGGTATTTATCCAACAGTTTCACATTAGTACTTACAATTTGTATGCCATTAATGTATTTATATTCCTTGTTTTTTACTGAATCTAGCGATACTAAATATGATTGGTATCTAATTAACTTAAGTCTAACAAACATTACAATTTACAACCCTCACCTTGAGTTGTAGTCATTAAAAACTCAATATTATTAATAAAAATTGTTGTGGAGTTATAAAGTTCCCTTCACAAGCTGGACATCTACTACTACTACTCTCCTACAACAAAATAAACAAATTTTAACATCAATAAAACACAAATAAATACAATTTTATATGGCCTCTGCTCATGGCCTAGGTTCTTGTCAGTTTTCTAATACAATGATTAGTCTTTTTCCTTAATATATGTGTTATTTCACCACTATACACACAGAGTTTATTATTTTGTCTATCTTTTGTGATACCTGGTTACTTTGTACATATTTTATATTTATCACAAGATGACATAGCATCATTGATTGTCTTGAGATGTCATTTTTTTATGGTGTGACAAATCTCACTCTAAATAGTTAAATTCTTTTAGAATTGATTTTACTTTCAACTGAGTTTATTTCTTATTAAGGTATTTTGATGTATTGTACCTTTCTACCTTATTTTTGTTAGTATTATGTAAGTATTTTGGCAGATATGATTATTTTTGTACTGAATAGTTGGCTTCAGCCATACATGGTATAAGTAAATATTTTGCTGACTTGACTATTACAATGTTAAAGTTGGTCAGGTATATTAGCATAGTTGCTTTATATCATATTACAGCTTTCTAATACAGTTTGGTTGCATTTTGGCAACATTAAATTCATAAATTATACAATATTAGATGCCTATTACATGTTTTTAGTTAACACGGTTTTTGGCTATTTTGGCCGCTTTTTATTCATTTGACAGCTTTCATTATTTAAGATAAATTGTTCACTATTGTCTGTCTGACAATTACATATAGTTTTTATTTAAATCTGATAATAATTGATTTTTTCATGAAATCTTGGTGTATGGTCTCAAATCCAACACATTAATATTTTTTTGTCATTGCAAATATACAATTTTTATTTTAACTTAAACTCTTTCTAATAATGTATTTAAGTCATTTAATACATCTATTTTATTTACATCACATAATATAATAATGGATCATGTCCATTTATTCACAAAAAATAGTTTTTAATACTATATTCATAGTTATAAAACTTAATAATTATTGACTTTATTCTGGTAGATTCTGACATTATTTCTCTCTCTTATAGTGTCTTATGGTTTTTTCACTCTTGTTCACTTGAATAATATATATGGGGTTTTGTCTTAGTCATAGTTTGGTCGTTTTTTCAAGTTGATAGAAATAATTATACAAAATTACATAATTTTTTGGGACTACTTGGGTTCGATACTGTTCACTTCACTTTCCTCCTATGCTAACTTACTATATAAATGATTTCTTTTTATGGAACGTTCTGTGACGCTACATATGCCTCACCGTTAAAGTTGATAATTTTGGAAAAACATATCTTTGGTTTTGATGAAATTATCATCTCTATAATAACCCTTTATTAGCTTCTTTATATCTCATTCTTTTATCTTATAATTAAATTCCTGTACTACTCCTTTAATATATTAATCCAATTCAATATTCCTAGTTCGTTCTTTGTCGTATCACCTATTCCTTTCCTTTTTACCTTGATGTCTTATAATTAATCTTTGATATAATTCCCTATCAATTCCCTAACTTACATAGAGGGTTGGGAGTCAGAGTGGCTCGCTATGGCATACATTCTCTGTCCCTTCCTGTCTATCACTACTGAAATCAGAGGCAACACATCCCTGTTCAGAAAATAATAATTGCACCTTTGCAACAAATAATAATAATAATAATAAAAAAAAAATACAATATTCAAAGATCATAGGCTCCTACACATAAATTCCCTTTCTTAAACTCTTCTGATTAATTCACAATTATATTAATATATCGTTCTCCGCAGGTTAAAATTATCGTTTAAAATCATTCAATGTTAATAGCTATATTCATATTCATCATTACCTCCTTATGTAACACACTGTTTTTCCTTTTTTTTTTTTTCATTTATCATTTCCATTTAGTATCAAATATATGACAGTATTTCTCCCTCTTTTCTCCTTTACTAAGTGTCCATCTTGTAGTATTTATTAATAACATTCTCTCTCCTTCTCTAAGTACGGGTAAGCTGGTAAATATACGTTGACATGGCTATTGGAAATAAATCTATATTTTATATATATATATCATTATGCCTTTGGTGTAAGGTGTCCTTCTCGTAATATTTATTTATAATAATCTCTCTCCTTCTATAAGTACGGGTAAGCTGGTAAATATACGTTGACATGGCTATTGGAAATAAATTTTGCCTATGATGGAATGTGTCCATCTCGTAATATTTATTAATAACAATCATAATACAATAATATTTATATTTATTTAAAAATCTCTATCTCCTTTCTAATTATGGCTAAGTTAAAAAAAATTCACGTTGACATGTTTAGTCAAGGTACCTTCTCTATGATGCTGTATTTGACTTGGGTCTTTGGTCATGGTACTTGGTCACTGATTGAGTATTTGACTTGCGATTTTTTAATCATGGTACTTTTTTAATGAAGTCTGGTTATACGTACCTTTTACCTTATTCCTGATTGTGTCAGTTACCTCGTAGGTATTGTTTTCATGTTTGATAATATTTTGGTTATATTTGTCAGTTTGGGTTAATTATTTCAACTCCTTTTGGTTGTGTGTCCCTTATATTATGTCCTTATTTATTATTCCCATTCCTTTTTAATTCCTTCTCTTTTCAATATTCGACCTTCGATGTTTATCACCTCTACTCCTTCAAATGCCTGGTCTATGACATTTATTCTGGACGAATGGCTTCATGGCCTTACCATCTCATCACATGTTTGGGCCATAATTTTTCTGCATAGCGGAATTCCTCCTCTCTCTCACTTTCATTTTGGGGATCATTATCTGGTTCTCGGCCAGTTTCTGCCAATACATGGTTTACATAAAATACTCGGGGTTTTTCGTCATTATTTACCTGGTTATGCTGTAATGAAAAACCCGGATTTTCGTGAACTGTTCGGGGTCTTTCGTCATTACTTACCTGGGGCCTATTCTCTTGATTCCTTTTCTTTCTTATTTCTCTTATTGCCTGAGCGTATTTTTCTATAAGCTGGCCCATTTGTTCCTCATAATTTTCCTTCTTTTTGGAATGTATCTTTTTTCTAGGCACGCTTACCTTAAAAGTATTTTGGCCTATGATTTTCTTTGTAATACACTCTTTCTTTTTGTCCCTTTTCATTAAATTCTGTTTATATTCTTTCATATAACTCCTTTCTCTGTGGTCAGTGACCGGGGGGTTAAGTACATTAATTAAACCGCTTTGAGTCATTTCTCCTATTTCCTTTGTATACTCCCTGTTTGTTTTTCTCGGTCTGTCCAATCTATTAGCTATGTTTTGTTCCGTTTCTACTGTTTTTTTCTCTATGGTTTCAGGACCGGTATTATTTTCTGGAAGATGACGAAATAGAAACTGTAATCCTTCTACCTGTTCCTCCATTACCTCGACCTCCCTGTCATTGTCAGTTTTACTCTCCTCGATCTTTTCGTCTACTAATTCGTAATTTGCATTATTATTTTCCGTTTCTGGAAGATGACGAAATAGAATCTGTAATCCTTCTACCTGTTCCTACATTACCTCGACTTCCCTGTCATTGTCAGTCTTACTCTCCTCGATCTTTTCGTCTACTGTTTTGTAATATTTATTATTTTCTGTAATGGACTCTACCCATTTTTGAGTTTCCTCCCGAAGTTTCTGCATTTGTTTTTCACTCTCCTCTCTCTCTTTCCGTCTATTCTCTCTCCTTCTTTCATCCTCCTCTCTCTCTTTCTGTCTCCTTCTTTCATTCTCTTCTCTCTCTATCTGTCTTTGTTTTTCATCCTCCTCTCTCTCTTTCTGTCTCCTTCTTTCATTTTCCTCTCTCTCTTTCTGTTCCTTTCTTTCATTTTCTTCTCTCTCTTTCTGTCTCCTTCTTTCATCCTCTTCTCTCTCTATCTGTCTTTGTTTTTCATCCTCCTCTTTCTTCTTCTGTCTCTCCTTCGCTTTGGACTCTAGCCATTTTTTAGTTTCCTCCCCGAAGGATTCTATCCATTTTTCCTCTCTTTCTTTCATGGATTTTCTCCATCTTTCCCCCCTCTCTCTCAGTTCCTCCCTAAATTTCCGGCCATCTTCTTCCACCTGTCTCCTTCTTTGTCTACTTTCTTCCCTTTCTTGGAGCATTCGCTCCTTATTTTTTTTGTTTGTTTCTTCCAATTCTTGGATCATCATCATTAATTTTGTTTGCGACATTTTAATATGTTGGTAGTTGCCGGGCTTGTTCCGTCTTTTTCAAGCCTCACTAGTTGGGCTGCCAATTTATAACAAAAAGAAATGATTAGGGTGGTTGGTGTTGTGTGTTGTAAAATGTCGGGCGTTACCTCCGCGCACTTTTGTTACTTACCCTGTTGACTGGATCCTCTGCAGTGATGTAGTCCTGTAATACAACTTAAAACTATGCTTTTGTGGGCGCCACTTGGAAACGTTTGTTCCAAGAAAAAATTAAATGTGATTGATAAAATTTTTAAATCTAAAAAAAAAATTAAACAAGTCAGTTTAGCTTTGAAAAATCAGTTATGTTTAATGATTCTTTAAAAACAACAAACAAACCGTCTGAAGGACTATCATTCATAAAAATTATAAAATTGCAGAGAAAAAATTTTACAAGTTATTATTATTGACAATTTTTTATATGTCCAATCAAGTATCGGCTAGTATAATTCAGATTCTGACTCAGTTGACAAGCATGAGTTTAATATATGAAAAAACTTTAATCTCAGGACGTGACTCCTTTGAACTACCAAGACATATCAATTAGATGCCTTACAAGAAAAAAAACTAAGTGATTTGAAGGTGTATGTGTGGCGTGTAAAGTACAACTGTGTGATAAATGTAACCAGGTAACAATGATTTTAATTTTGGTAAACTCACGTTCCAATTGTCGTTTATTCTCTCACTGGACACTTCCTTCGGGTAGTTTCTCGATCTCGCCTCTTCGGGTGTACACTGAATCTATTTAAAGTCAATTTTTTCGATCGTTACTTTTTCCGCACTTTTTGTCAAAACGTTTGGCAGTAAAATCTCGTTCAAACGCCGCCACTACGAATCATCTGTTTAGCGTTGATTCAGAAATCTGCCACCGCAGCGCTGATCCCCATGCAGTTTTGAGGAAGGCTCAGTGTATTGTTTTGTTTACGTTCGGGGGAATTATTTGTCACGTTAGTCAGTCAATGCGAACACAGAAGAATTCGTTCTCTATTAAATGTTGGGACCCTCCTGGGCCGTCGACGTTCTGGCTGCGTGCTTTCTATTAGAATTTGCCGTATCGCTGCTCTATTTCAGCGATACTTTTTGGCGACTCTCGTTGAGGTTAAGTCAGTCGGGTATGTCTATGTACGGGAAAAGCCTTCCTGCCGTGTCTTGTCGATTTTTCGCCTCTCGGTCTCGCCTTAGTTGCGTTGATCAGGGTTGTGTGAGATGCATCAGTTCTGGCGTTCAATCTTCAAGTGTTTTTCGTTCGAATTTTGTCTCGCTTTTATACTAAATCGGGATGACTGTTTTCGTCGACTTCCGGTATATTTGTGTAAAATTCTTTCTAGATTGTTCGAGAATAAACGAAATGGAATGTCATAGAACAATTTTCACTTCCGTAGAAGCTTTTAGAACGAATTTCTTATTCTTCATACAATGGATATTTCAAAATTTACACTGGTATTTATCCAACAGTTTCACATTAGTACTTACAATTTGTATGCCATTAATGTATTTATATTCCTTGTTTTTTACTGAATCTAGCGATACTAAATATGATTGGTATCTAATTAACTTAAGTCTAACAAACATTACAATTTACAACCCTCACCTTGAGTTGTAGTCATTAAAAACTCAATATTATTAATAAAAATTGTTGTGGAGTTATAAAGTTCCCTTCACAAGCTGGACATCTACTACTACTACTCTCCTACAACAAAATAAACAAATTTTAACATCAATAAAACACAAATAAATACAATTTTATATGGCCTCTGCTCATGGCCTAGGTTCTTGTCAGTTTTCTAATACAATGATTAGTCTTTTTCCTTAATATATGTGTTATTTCACCACTATACACACAGAGTTTATTATTTTGTCTATCTTTTGTGATACCTGGTTACTTTGTACATATTTTATATTTATCACAAGATGACATAGCATCATTGATTGTCTTGAGATGTCATTTTTTTATGGTGTGACAAATCTCACTCTAAATAGTTAAATTCTTTTAGAATTGATTTTACTTTCAACTGAGTTTATTTCTTATTAAGGTATTTTGATGTATTGTACCTTTCTACCTTATTTTTGTTAGTATTATGTAAGTATTTTGGCAGATATGATTATTTTTGTACTGAATAGTTGGCTTCAGCCATACATGGTATAAGTAAATATTTTGCTGACTTGACTATTACAATGTTAAAGTTGGTCAGGTATATTAGCATAGTTGCTTTATATCATATTACAGCTTTCTAATACAGTTTGGTTGCATTTTGGCAACATTAAATTCATAAATTATACAATATTAGATGCCTATTACATGTTTTTAGTTAACACTGTTTTTGGCTATTTTGGCCGCTTTTTATTCATTTGACAGCTTCCATTATTTAAGATAAATTGTTCACTATTGTCTGCTTGACAATTACATATAGTTTTTATTTAAATCTGATAATAATTGATTTTTTCATGAAATCTTGGTGTATGGTCTCAAATCCAACACATTAATATTTTTTTGTCATTGCAAATATACAATTTTTATTTTAACTTAAACTCTTTCTAATAATGTATTTAAGTCATTTAATACATCTATTTTATTTACATCACATAATATAATAATGGATCATGTCCATTTATTCACAAAAAATAGTTTTTAATACTATATTCATAGTTATAAAACTTAATAATTATTGACTTTATTCTGGTAGATTCTGACATTATTTCTCTCTCTTATAGTGTCTTATGGTTTTCTCACTCTTGTTCACTTGAATAATATATATGGGGTTTTGTCTTAGTCATAGTTTGGTCGTTTTTTCAAGTTGATAGAAATAATTATACAAAATTACATAATTTTTTGGGACTACTTGGGTTCGATACTGTTCACTTCACTTTCCTCCTATGCTAACTTACTATATAAATGATTTCTTTTTATGGAACGTTCTGTGACGCTACAATATTATTTACTTTATCGTTCATTTTATATACTCTCTCTTCTTGCTTTTTTTACCTTATACTGGAAGGCTGTCAACAATTAAAATGCATTACTTGTCTCTCCGGGTAGCTGCTTCTCTTGGGCTAATTTACTTATGCCTAATCATTGTCCGATTTACTTCAATCAATAGAAAAGTCTCCTATTTAACAACAAATATCTTTAACTTGCATTTAAAGATTGGCTGCAATATCCTCCACGTTATTTCTTATAATGTGTTTCAAGTAGTCTATCTTTTTTTTTTTACTTTTATAAATGTTTGTTCCTTGTATTGTAGAACTGCCTGTTTGTTTGTATGTCCACGGCATAACTAACATTCTGTAGTAAAATCATAATTTAATACACTTGGCGTGGCGTTTACTTGATGCAATTTCAGATGTTTTTGAACTGTCTAAATGACGTCAATGCTTATCGAGGTTCAGGAGTAGAGATATCAACATGGTTCTATTCTATGCTGTACGGCCACTTCAGTACACCCTATTTCGTTGATGATAAAAGTTGTCAAAGCTATAACAGAGTAACTTTAAAGTTATCTGTTCGTACAAAAAACTCATTGATAAGACGAAAGGTTTGTTATCTTGACAAACCTTTTCAGACCACAACTTAGCAAATGAAAACGATGCATTTTACTAGAAGCCCACGCGCTTGTCAAATACAATCTAGGCACACAGAGTACAAATTTCGCTCAATGCGAAACATTTTGAAATACTGTACATAATATATTTACCTAAAATAAAAAAATAAAAAACAGTTCTTATGAAATAGAAATTATTTAGTATTAAAAAAACTCGTAAAACTGTCAGTAAAGAGACACAATACTGCAGTAATCATAAAAAATCTCAGGCATTCTGAATAACTTATACACAAATATAAAATCAAGTAATCTAACAGAAAGTACTTTATTTTATCTTCTGTACCAAAACGTGCAGTGATCACATGCATTTCAGCTGCTGATATGTTCAGTAAAACTTATGATATCCCTTGTATTAAAAATATGTATTTAAGGTCAGGGTTCTTGGTATCAGAGTTTTTGGGTATTCAATCTGAGTCATTTTAATAAAATCTACAACGTTAAAAAATTGTAAAGTGTCAATAGTACCTTTTAGTTGTAATCAAAATATCTCATTCGATTTTAGACTACATCCACCTAGCAAAACCACACGTACGCTATTAAAGCTTAACTTGCTGCTTTCCACTAGGCTAAAGTATTTCACAATAAGCGATTTTAATTTATTTGAATAATTATTACATAGGGTTAACGTAAATTAATCTAATGCAATTTTAAATACAGTCTGCTGACGATATAAATAACTTAAAATCGCTAATCGGGAAACACTAGACTAGTGAGAAGCATAAAGTTAAGTTACACTTTATAGACTACAAGTTACTGATGTAAATTAGTTAAAAAAATGTATGTTCTATACTTTTCTAAATATTTTCTTTACTTTTTAAATAAACCAATGCTATTTTGTCTTTTGAACAATAAGATGAATTATAAATACATATATTTTTTTATTAAAGGCTTACTTCTCTATTTCTTTAAGACTTTGATTTATAATCAAAGAAATTATAATCTATTAAGTGCCAACCTGTTTACCAAATACTTTTGCAGGAAATGATATATGATGACAAATGAGCTGTCTGTCTATAATTTTGTATTCCTCTTAAACGTAATTTAAATATCTGGTGATATTTTCTATTTTGAAAATATCTAAACCATAGTTTAATAATTATTGACAGAAAACCTTATTCCTTTTGCACAAATCCGGAAATATTTTCGAATCAATATAGTCGATAAAGTTGAGTATGTTTACCGTATTGCCATTTCAGTAAAATGAATTTTAAATGAATTTCATTTTTGAAAACCTTCCAACTTTTAAACTCTCAAACACATTTCTTCAGTTACTGATTACATTGTCCGTCTGAAAGAAGTAGTACCACGTTTCCAGGTATTTTTGGTATGCTGTACCTAACAGGATTGTAATTACTAAAAAAAATTGATCTTATTACACTTAATATTTACACTAATAAAATCTAAAATGAAAAATTATGAATAATTTAAAATGTCCAAGGAAAGCAGTTTACCATGCTTCATGATATTTGTAGCACTGTTCTTTGTTGTTAGATTAGGTTATTACTGATGAACATGCAATAAGTGTAATTATGAAAACTATGGAAACTGTTCACAAAGCCCCCAGCTTACCTCAACTATTGTCCTTAGTGGGGACAACAATCTCACCGACCACAATTACACACCACGCAAGAAATAATTTTGATTCTGTTTCGAAAACACAGCACACGCGTAGCGTCACAGGTACTTCCAAACAGCTAACACATCAGGTTAATCGTAACGATTTATCAATTTACTTCATTACTTCTTAGAACATGCTTCTATAAAAACTAGGCTATACTTGGCAAATAACATTCAAATAATTCAAGTGTCATGAGATTATTACATAATAAGCTTATAATATTAAATAGATTTTAACATTTTTAATATAATTACATATCACTAAATAGAAGTTTAAATGCTATGATTTAAATACACCTGTTTCATTTTTGTTATATCACTACGCGAGTTTTCATTCAGTCAACGTTTTACTAAATTCATTGCTCTAAAGACTTTGAATCTTACGTCAGTTTGTAAGTTAGACCTAAGCCCGTCAAAAGCAATTAAATAAATTCTGTTATAATTTGTATGTGTGCACCACCTCAAGTGAAAATCACTAATACAAAATATTTTGATATTAATAACTATAAAACCGTAGTACATATGAACTCTCGTGTTTGTGGTTCCAGTACGAACACCTTCAGGTATGCGATTGGATACTTAGAAGAAGATCACAGATGTCTCTGGAGAACAGACTCCTCCTCTTCAGGGCAACTCCTAAACCACCCTAGACGTACAGTTCAGCTATGGGGAACAGCAGGTGATTTAAAGCAATTGTGCAACGCTCCCAGAATATGGAACTGAGGACGTTGGCGATTCCCCGCGGTACGTGCCAAACCACGTCAGACAGAACGGCCTCAAACCTCAAAGTGCCTTCTGTTCGAGAAAAAACTAACATTCAATACAGGACAGAAAGAGGCTAGTACCGCATCTCAATGAGCTGACAACAAGGGTACAGAATACATAAGACAATCAAAAGCTTCTTACAAACGGCCATACAAAACAGACTTTTTTACCATTATTTTAGCGTAGACTAAGAAAGGAGTGATCCTTGGAATACCATCCACATAACATGTGTTTTCTTTAGTTGTATAAGTTTGATTAACAGTTTGTAAGTTTTGTATTTGTAACATATTGCAAAATAGAAGCTAAAAAAATGTGAGTAAGTAATACTGTTTTTGAAAATTAAAAGATCAGTTTTTTGATCAACTCATATATTAAATACGTTTTTATTAATTATTTACATATTATATGATGATACTTAGGCCTGTCAAAATTGTCTGCCCTTTACTTCAATTATCATACCTGTATAAGCTCAATGCAATTTACACAGAAATACAGAATTTCTTTTAATAACTAATCCAATTGTATTGTATATTTCAACTTAATATTTCGTGTCAAATAAAACGTTTTAATTTATCACCGATTTAGGTTTGTATTTGTAAAACAAAATAACTAAAATTAAAGAGCTTATAATGGACGCATATCCGTTGATTTTCCTACAGTCAGACTGGGCTTACTGACGATGTTCGTAATTCCTTGTTTGTTCATCAGTCCTTGACAACTGTTTCATGTGTGCATACTTTTTGAGCCTTCCGCTATGTTCCTTCGTAGAAACTCTAGTTTTACATAATTTATACTTGACTCATACACGAAAGCTTTCCTCTTCGTGTGTATCACGACCCGTAGATGTTACCCTTCTTTACTGTTTTGATAATTTCATTTTATCACAAAATGCATTTTACAACATTTCTCCATGGCTCTCTTACTTTACCTGCTCTATCAAGAATTTCATCATTACCAATGTTTTCGATCCGCCGAATGTGGAATAACTCCCAGCACCACATTTCAAATGACTATAGTATCCTCTTGTCGTCTATGTTTTTGTCAAGGTCTTACATACGTAACCTCTGTGCTCCTTGGGAAACGTTTTCTTGTTTCCAGATTTATTTTATAGCAGTCGGCAACTTAAATACACTGTGCTACTTGATGACGATAAAGTTTACTGAGGCATATCACACATGATGACAATGATGTGTAGGTGATAATCTTATAATACTGTAGTGCAATGGATAGTATGTTAAATATATTTATACCACAAATTCATGTTTTTATATTCTAATATCCAAGAAATTTAACAAAAGGATATGGTTTTTGGCAAAAGGTTACACTGTAAAAATTCTTTACAATGTGGCCTACAAGTCACGTCACAAAATTTAATTTTTGTTACTTCTAGTGATGAACAATTCTGTGAGGTTAGGTCATTAATGTAAACACAATTTAAATCATTTGCACAGACGTTGTACAAAATTTGTCATTACCATTACCAGAGTGACCGAATGTCACAAAACCTTTCATCATTTATTAAGCCACAATTGCTACTAACCTAAGTATAACGTCTTGTGAAAAGTGGCATATGGTCTACTCTGTATCTAATCTTTCATGAACAACTTTTAATGTTCAATGCAATATTTGTGCATAGCATATTGTCTAAGTTGAAAGTTCTTCACTATATTGTACACATCCTTGTAATTTAATGTGTTTTGTATACGTTATAGTCTTTTGAGATAACGAATTCTAAAATATGGGTCTTATAATGTTCGTTCACGCTAAACAAGAAAAGAGTTTCGGAAATTTCAAATGAAATTTATAGATAATTTTCAACAATTTAGAATAAAATTTTTATTTCAACAGATTATTTATTTTATATAAATAACTTGCAAAAATTAAAAAAATAAATCTCTCATAGTGTTGAGGCAAACTAAAACTGAAATGCTGGTTATAGGTGCATATTTTCAATTATGTGATAGAGACTGAATATTATAGATTAAGAAAATGCGTCGTATTTACGAATTAAGGCGGCACAAATAACTTACTATCAGTGGGCGGATATGGGGTAGGGGTTATCGTTTTATTAAGCAAGGTAGGCTGTCTTAAAAACATGAAAGATACATCTGCTTGATTGAATTTAAAATGTCTCAAAAAGTAAATTCTTTTTAGCTTGAAGATGAGACTAAGTTTCATCTGCACAATTATTTTTTTCTACATTAAATTTGTTGACTAGAGAAAACCGGGTTAAAAGATGTGTACCTTATATATAATAGTAATCAACTAGTCTTGTCTATAATACGTTAGGTACACACAACTGACGTGTTTATTAAGCGTTACAAGACACGGTGATTTCTGTGGCGTTCAAATTATAGCTTAGCGATGTACTGAAGACAAGATGTTTGTTTTGCGTGCGGACGACATCCTTGCTGACGGCAGACAAGATAATTTGATGTTTGGGGAATTGCTCATTGTTTTAGATACATTCAATATCGATTATATTCATAGGAAATAGAACAGAGGCCGCCAAACGTCCCCGGTAATCATGATACAAATTCATACAAAAGACATTCACCATACGTGTAGGCCAATTCGTCATTTCCATACTGCACAAATGTTTTGACAATGACACTGAGTTTTTCAAAAGGATATATGATTTTTGTAATTATGTTTATTGAGTCGAAAATGCCTAACTCGAAAATGCGTGGTGAGGTAGACAGGTGAAAGACTCTCTCACCTCTCTCACTCTCTATCTCTCCCCGTCCTCTCACTCACCCTCTTTCTGTTTCCTCACACATAAAAGGTAGTTCTTGTGAACAAATATCAGTGTACTCAAAATAATTTTTTACTCTAATCATATTAAATACGAATGTGTTGATTTCATATTTTCATCTTATTTTACTAAATTTTTCGTCATGTGTGTATAAAAAATTCATTTTTAAACTTTTCAGTTTTTTGTAGCAAATTTTGTATTTTCCAACACTTGAATATTATTGACACAATAAAGGGAAACAAATCTTTGAAAGAAGTTGTTAGCTCAATTCATAGTTACATGTATAACACTCCTTTTTTATCACAATTTTAGAAAATATACTTAGCCGTCACCGCTATTCAAATTAAATTCTTTGATTTTCCTCGTGATGTTGTCTATTAACAGATATTTAATTTCAGTTTAGAAGTGAACAGTTGTTTTACCATGGAGCAGAAAAATTCTTATGAAGCCATTTTTCCTTGGACAGTAAACGGACAACAGATCTTTATACTACTCAATTCTATACAATATCGTCTTGAAATCTTATAACTTTTGTTTCCGTTACAGTCTTCCAGACTGGCAAAATTGTTTAAAGTTTGACTTCAAAAATTTCTCAATGCTAGTTTTATAAAGAGTAAAGCGATAGATTGCCCCAAGTGTAAAATTGAAGAAAATCTTCCAAACCGTTTCAAATTGCTTCCTCAAACTGAAACATTCTGAACGTAAATTTTGCAATTTTGTTACGATTTTTTATCTTTTAGAAAAATAAAACGTTTGATATCATTTTAGCCACAATTCATTCGCATGAATCAAACTTTCAATTAAATTTGTTTTTTTCTAAAGCTAAATTTATTTATTGTCAAAAAGTATTTCTCGATCTTCCCGTAGGTAGCATCCTTTTTTGTCTAATAAAAGACTGCTGGACAATTTGTTAGCCGTCATTCTTTCTAAATGACGCGACAGTCTGTTTCGATATTCCTCACTCTTGGTAATTCACTAAGGAAATTTTTAGGTTCCATATTAGGCGCATATCCTTGTTCCATATTCTATCCCTTTGTATACATCTTTTTACGTAAGGCAGAACTCCGTCTCGGTACCTTGCATCATCTTTAAATGATCCACTAATAACAACAGTAATTCAATAAAACAAAGGGTTAGTCTTTTACAGTCAAAGTGTACATTCCCCTTATTCTTATGAAGCTGCAGAATTCTTTGGTTCTCGATTTCCACGTTTCTATCCATCCCATCCCACAACCCCTCTCTTTCAACTGTAAAACCTTATGAGATTCCTCACATCCTCACAAACGTCTCTTAACTCCAGTTCCTTCCAATCAGTGTACGCCTTTCTATTTTGGATCCAAGCACCGTTTTGATAGTATTTCCTCCTTCATTCCGACAAAATGAGACGCTCAGAGGAGCGTTTGTAAATTGAAAAATTGTATTGTGGGAAATTTCTGTATTGTTCACAATAATATTTACGATTTTGCATACATACAGTCACCTGTCTCCTGTTTTAGAGAAAATATTCACCATAGCTTATTTCTTTCACAATTATTCACATAATTTGCTATCTTATGAACTCTCATTAAATAGCCACTAAGTTTTAGCCATAAGCTTATTGTAAATAATTATAACTGTAGTATACGAGGGAGACTCCAAAACTCGGGTCTTCTTCCGAACTCTTGATGTGCCGTAGTCGTTAGTTATCCTTTAGTCGCCTCGGGTCTTCTTCCGAACTCTTGATGTGCCGTAGTTGTTGGTCATCCTTTAGTCGCCTCGTGTCTTCTTCCCTAACTCTTGATGTGTCGTAGTTGTTGGTCATCCTTTAGTCGCCTCGGGTCTTCTTCCGAACGCTTGATGTGCCGTAGTTGTTGGTCATCCTTTAGTCGCTCCAGCAGCATATATTTGACAAATTACTTGAGCGTAACCGATCTTTCTCAATATAGTAACAATATCCTCGTGAGCTACTGGGAGCTGTCAACTGACAGAATTAAATAATTCATTTAGAGCAATATCAGAAGAACAAAGTGGCTTCAGGAAGGGGAAATCATAGTCAGAAGCTATCTTTACACTTAAATTAATAATGGAAAAGAGAATGGAATTCAATTTGGGAACGCATGTAATTTAATCTAGCATTCATAGATGTGTCAAAAGCTTTTGATAATTTGAAACGTTCCCTACTCTGAAGTATAATGAAACGAAGGGGTTTTTCCTCGCAATTAATTAAAGTTCTTAGGAGCTTATATTACAAGACAGCAGTTGTCGTGGGTTTGAATGGTAAATTATCAGAAGATATTCCTACAAATAAAGGTGTGAGACAAGGGTGCCCTATTTCACCGACACTTTTTAATATCTACACTTTAGTATCTACAGTATCACTTCAGCGAAATATTCATGTTAATGCATTGCTTTCTACAGATGACAAAGTAATGATACAGAAAACAGAAGACCAGTTACAGCGGGCGATATTTACGTTCAATAGCATCACACAAGACTATGGCTACAGATCTCTGCTACAAAATCTAAAACTATGGCATTTCAGGGCAGGTATCCTGTAAGACCGTGAATAATCAGATTTTGGATCCAGTTAGTATTTTTAATTACCTGGGTTGTAATATGTTTTATGGAGCTTGATATTGATTCGGATAATAAGTTAACAAAATTTAGACGCACGTGTGAAAAGCATAGGCACCTGAAAAATAAAACACGGAAGGATATCCGAATGAAATTTTATAAAACTGTGGCTGTCCCCACATTCCTGCATGATAGTGAGAAATGGACTATTTATAAAAGGACGTGCAGAGGATTCAGGAAGCCGAAATGGATCTCTTAGGAAGGTTGTTCTCTCTTGGATCGGAGAAGCAATAAGGAAATAAGACGCGATTTAAACATTGTATCATTGCATCAGAAGATTAAAGATAACAGAAGGAGATGGTATGAACACTGAAATCGCATGCCTGATATCCGTCTACCTGTGGCTGGGTTATATCACCCTACTGGGAAAAGAGATCTCGGTAGACCGAGGAGGAGATGAGTTCCGGAACAGGTGTAACCCCTAGTCCTTGGCGTGGTGACGATGATGATGATGAAGAATTTAGAGCAAATAATATTAATGTTTTTTAAGGAGGAGGAAAAATGCATTTACCAACGAAGTGTGATCACGCTGCATATGAAGACACAAAGAGAAGTGGTAGTGAGTCAACGGTAGTTCTCCGAACAATCGCGTAACTGTAAGTTCAAGGTGTACAAGGTAGAGCGAAAATAAGCTCTAGAAAGCGGATGGTGTGCGTGAATTCGAGCTAAAAAGCGTAGTTTGAGCAGGGAACTAGATACATGGCAAAGGAAGGTGACGTGTGTCGGGAGGAGGAAATCGAGTGACGAGTGAGAAAAGCTGAGTGAGAAAGAGAGTGAGATGAGTTGAGCTGAGTGAGTTGAGAAAAGCTCTCAACGGGGAAAAGAGAGATCCAACAGCAACCAAATATAAGTCTGTGAGCAGCGAGCCACTGAAAAACAGGTACGGCTAGTCATACAAATAAAATTCGTAGAAAGACAATGGCCAAATAAAAAGAGAAATATTACTAGGTGTGTGTGTGTGTGTTTATGTGAATGGACAGCTCAAATTCAGTCTGGTTTGTATTGAAATTAAAGTGTTACATTGCTTGTTTGTTACAATAATGAAACAAAGAAATATGTGTTTTCATTTTTTAAGTACTCTTGTATTTTAGAAAATATTTCTAAAATTTTGGAACAAGATTTTAATAAACAGGAAATTCTAATTTATAGTACCTTAGTAATACAAATAACAAAGTGTTAGTGAAACTCTGGGTTTTAGAGATAGAGATTTTTGCTTTGTTGTATTTTGTTTCTGCATATTGCCATTTATAGATTATATAATGTATAGCATTTTATATTGAAATTGAAGTAGGAAACTGAGTTTTTTGACCTAAATTCTAAAGATTTAATGAATGCTCATTGTCATTAGTGGATTATAATGTACAATCAATAATGCTAGAATAAGTTTTTTTCTATTTGTCACCTGGCCCCGACCTAAACTGTACTCAGGGGCTCGCTTATACGGACTTCGTTATTTCCATTTTCCAGTAAGTAGTTTTTTGTTTTTTCTTTTAGCATTACCGTCATTAGGTTGGGATAGTGATACGGCTCTAACATGCCGCCTATCAAGTGGACCAAATTATGTTCTTTCGCAACATGTACACATAACATCTTACGTGCAAAATGTTACTAACACACAGCAATTAGTATTCCTAAACTTGTTTATAATGACTCAGGCTTACTATCCTTGTCTCGTACCTTTGCTTCGTTCTTTCTAACCCATAACGAGTATTAAATTTAAATATTTATACTATACAACTATATTTGATTTATATTAATAGCTATAATAAAACGAACAATTTTCATACAGAATCGCAGAATCCAGGCTCGATATGTGTAGGTGTGCACATGAACCTGTGGTAAGTGATTTAGGGTAGAATTTTGTTTTCTATCAAAATAATTTTATATTACGATCGCCATCTCTAAATTCGCCACAACCCCTTAGATAATTACAGTCAACTTACGCTTATTTTAATTATTTATTTTACAATACAATTTACAGCACCTTAGAATATCACCTTAGAGTAACAAAATAATTTATCTTAGGAAGTGAAAGTTTAAAATGAATTTAATAACGACACGGCTTTAATAAGAAGTGTACAAATAAGCGTGTGCCAGGTGTTGTCGCCGATATTGCCAGCACTCCTATTGGCCGGGTCAGAGAACGCAGACTTGCCAACGCCATTTCCATGCAAATGCTCGCCACCGCCGACACCGCGCCTGGTCGCCGTGTTCTCAACGGCAGCGTACTCTCCTGCAAACAGCCACCACCAAGTATTAATTTTTAAAAATCTATTTGAATTTACGATCACATCCCCCTCTGTGTACCTCTCTATATGTACAATTTTTACGACGTCATTCATTATATTGGTTTCAAAAAAGTATTAAATACAGATTTATTATTTTAAGTAAGATTTTTATTATTTACCACAAAAGTTTGTTCTTAATATAGGACCACATAACATTCTTATGTAAGTAAGAATTCATCTTGACTTTTACTATGATTAATTAAAAATTCATAACAATTTAAGTGTTATAACAGTATACACATAATAACTCAATTATTACAAGTATATTAAATTTTATATAATATGAATACGTCTCTAAATAATAAATACTTCTCCAAGTAAAATGTATTAAATTATTTTGTTGTATTTTTGCCTATTACTATGTAAAGACAAATTCAAATATAAAAAAGCAAAGACAAAGTATCGAAAACCTGCAAGTAATATTGAAGGGTTAATTACAGAGTGAAGATTAATTTTTTATATAAAAATAGCTTTCTATATATGAAGCTATTTTGGGCTGATTCCAAGCGTTTAATCTGACTCGTTTTTCCTGAAGGAGTTTCCGCGTCGTCCTGGCAATCCATCTAGTCATCCTCAAGCTGTTGATGATCCTTCACGCTCTAGGATAGTCAGCAGCTTAGCATCAAGGAAGTCAACAGCCTGAGGATGCCAAAGGACCGACGCCTAAAAGTTGCTTAAATCCTTCAGAGAAATCAAGTAGGACTAACCCCTCAAAAAAACCAATAATTCACATCTCATCCACGATATTCTAAAAATATAATGGGCCTACATACTGTGGGCTTTGTACTAATATTACCATTACATTATGTAAACGTATTTACTTACTACTTATTATTTACTTATAACTCCGTATTGTAATTTAATTACTACATTAAAATTAAAAATAGTTAATTTGTATAGTTAAAATAAAAATTTAATGTTTATGTGCATTATACTATAAATTATTATTAACTTCAAATGTGCAGCAACCGTACGTATCAATTTAGAAAATAATTTAATTATTTTGCATTATGTATTGAATTATATTTGGATAGCTGCAGAAGTAATAACATATTTAGCAATATTCTTGGCATATCAAGTAGAGTAACATGTTTTATAAAACCTCTGTACCCAAGGGAACGAGGAATTGAAATATGACAAAATATCATACAGCTCTTGGATGCTAAGACAATTATAAAATATTGTTATGACCGTCTAACTGATCGTCGAATTGTACAGTGAAAAACAAAATACAAGTCACCAATAAAATCACTAATAACCAGTTATAAATATCACAATTAATAATTTGTAATCAACAAGATAATCTCTTACAACACACGCAATATTAATGTCAACTATAAAGAATTCCGCACTAATTACAACACAACAATACTTCGCTACAATACTTCAACAAACACACTTGGTCCGCGTTAACACTGTCAACTAACTGAACTAAGCCAGATGCTCTTGCTTTTAAAGCAGAGTATCCAAAACGCAGAGGTTCAGTACAGCTTTCCCTTCTTACTGCAACCCGGCTTCATGCGTATATCTCAATTTTTCTTGAATACACTGGAACCTACTTGAGAGCGGCCTTGACAAAGGCTACACCTGCCACACTTTGTTGGGGGACGGGTGGAGAATGTTCTAGGCTGTTTGATAGCCTTCTCGTTATAATATGTACAAATTAGATACTAATTTTAAAATGTAAACGGTCGTTACTAAGACTGAAAGTGAAATGAAGAATTTAAAAAATCTAGGTATTATTAATACGGTATATTGTAAATGAAAATAACTTTTAACAAGATATGTGTATGAAATTTTAAAAAGCGCTTATTTACGCTACTTTAATTTTCTTTTCTCTGAACTTGTACATATTTTGAGCGTCAACGACGACAGTGCGGATTATAATAACAATGCGCTTCCTTTGTAGCGTCACTGAACATGACGCTACTAGTGCGGTCGAAACGTTTGGCGACAAAATATTGTTGAGAATATTTGTTTGACCACGGTCCTACAACTTGAAAATTTTAACTCACTTAATATCAGCAGTGAAATCCTATATAAGGTATCATCGTGTACTTATTAAATGCTTATACATTGGGTATACGTAGCACTTTATAAATACTATTGAAATGTAGAAGTAGTGAAACGTTAAAATGAATAAAGCTTCTAAAAGTTTATATCTTTAACGGCAATCGTATTTGATGATATGAACGTACCTGTAGGACGAATAATTCCTTCCGCTGGAAGAACAGCGTTTGTATCCAATGTGGACTCACGAGGTGTCGGATTCTTTCTTTGACGGGAATCGAAATTAGTTTCTGCAACACCGATCAAGTATTAACAACAGATTATCTCAACGTACTAAAAAAGGCGTTGTATACCTTAAAAGATATATAAAATTAATATTCTGTAATATTTGCGACGATTGCCAGGTATATGAGTTTTACAATAAGATGAACATGTTTTTGCAACCTTCTGAGACAACGTGCCTTTGTCTTTTACAGTAGATTCTAGTTGTTTTAAAACTGATGGCTTGAAAAGTCAGTAGTACTGAGTGTGCAGTAGTAGGTTTTACTGCACCATACCTACAATGCTGTTACTGCTAATATTAAAAGTTGCAAGTACATTATGGTTCTAGTAACAAAAGTTTTAAAAATCTTTGTTTCTTTACATCATCATTTGTCGTCATACAATATTCATATTACTAAATCCTGTAAGAGAAACATGGTTAAATACTTACAAGTTGTAAATATTATTTCGCGGCATACAAAATTTCAATATTTTACTCTTATATTTATAAAAATATTTGTTTTCACACGCGACACTTGTTGTTATTTATTAGAAATTGTTTTCACACGTATCGCAGTTGAATGATCAAAGCGAGTTTTCAGTTTTAATTTGGCCGTTTGGCATTTGTCTGTCTACCTTTTTGGGTTATGTTTCACAAAGTTTGAATGCATGAAGAAATTTTCATAAAACTTGGCATACCTGCCCACACTTTTACCCTGATGATAGTGTTTTTCACATTTTTTTAATATTGCGTAACGGAGTAAAATCCTTTGGTACTGTGTGTCAAATAATATAAAAGAAATACATTTACCGGTAAGTATTAAATGAACAATTATATATACCATATATAACCATTCCATAAACATTTAAACTGATTAAAGGTATGCTTTTACGATTTGACCTTAAATTACCACAACTATGCTCAGCTTTAAACAGTTCGAACGTTCTTTCTTCAGTCATTTCTCGATTTTATGAGGTATCAAAAACATGTTTCGAGTAGTACGTCTTTTTATATTTTCCAGCTATTTGTTTCAGTCAGAATCATCTAACAAACAGCCATGCCGGAAAGCGGCAGGTAATACGGAAGTGGATGACGGAAATAGCAGTATGGAATGGTCGTGATGTTGATGATCAAGGGCGAATGTTCACGAGGTGATGTGGAATCAGAGTACGTAAACATATTAGTCCAAATTGGGATATTTTATTGATATCGGTTACGACTTGAGAATGATAGGATACTCGGGAATACCTCGGGGGTAAGGCGGAGTGACTTGCGACTCTCAACGGCAACGTTTATCATTACAGAGCCGGAATAATTTGGTGATAAAACTGCTGGATTATCGAGACGTGGTCCATTGTTAATCGTTCTGGGCTTGTCAACTTATCTAAAGAATAGCTGATTAGTCATGAAAGAACACGGCTCTAAAAGTGACTTCCGTAAATAAAGTTGAAAGGTATAAAATTTTTAACAAGCCAGATCATTGCCACATAATATTACCATCAAGTTAACGACAAGGTTGAAATGATGACTCCTCTTTTTTAAGGATTATAGCTAGTTCTGAAGTACTTGTATTTATATTCAACTTTTCTTTGTAATTTGTAATGTGTAGTTATTTACTCCCAGTCTTATATACTTTATTTATAGGTTGTTAAAAACGTAGATTTCACAAACGTTTTTGGCTGTACCAGCACAATTATGAGTCACGGCTGACTCAAGAATGTGAACAACGCATGCAGTTCAGCGAAATGAAGTTGATGAGAAATGCCAACGGTTACACTATAATAGAGTGGTTCTCAACCTTTTCAAGTCTGTGATCCGCAATATTACACTTCATGTAACTCATAAGCAACGAAACAACAGACATGCGGTTTCTTGAAGTAAACATAAGAGAGATATCGGTAAAAAAACAATGGTAGAGTTTAGAATAACATAAATCTAGAGTTTAGACTACGCAAAAAAACGAGTTGAATTTAAATTGTTAAAACAACATTTCTTAGTAACTTAAATGTAATAGGTTTAAGACACAATAAATAAATTTTCGAATCCGACTTCGGGACCCAGCAGTGAATCGCGCCCCATAGATTGAGAAACGCTGCTCTAAGGTATGAGAAACTAAGAAAAGATTAGAAATATGGTAGAATTAAACAATATAAACAAATATAAAGAAAAACTCGTTAAAGCCAAAGGAAGAGATGGTCCACGTGAGGCATAGAAGAAACTGTGAGCCTAAACCTTCAAGTAGAAGAAGGGAAGGGAAGTTTTGAACATATAGTTTTGCTGATATTTAATATTTTATTATGCTTTGAATATGGTATATGAGGAGGTGGAGCTGGTCGTCCATAAAAGCATTCAAGGAAAGCAGTGTAGCTAGTTTTAGCGGCCCATTATTGGCCGTCATTAGCTTTCTACAGGCTGCAAACATGGAAAACGCCCTTTGGCGTTATGATACTGCCTGAACTCAAATCCGAGATTTTAGAATTAATACTTGTTTACTATGCCCTTACAATGGATAAGCAGATTTAGTCTTAACATATGGTAAAGAGTCTCATGGAATAAGTGCTCATTTCTTATCACTTTTCACGTTGCACTCAATCAAATGTTGCGTTTCAACATGGAAGTAAAATTATACTAACATTTTAGGGAGCGTAAAACCAAAGCAGCTTATTAGTGAAATTTTGATATAATGTCGCTTCTCTATGCTCGTTTATGAACATACCAGATATACACCTGATAAAACACGCGCCTGTTTCCCATAACCTGAATTTAATTGATAAGTGAACAACTCACCTTTAGACATTTCCGTGGTTGACGATGTAGACGTTCCAGTGAATGTGGTCGTTGACGGTCTTGGAATTTCTAGAAATAATTGTTGTAATTAACATTACAAAAATTAATAACAAGAAAAACCAATACTAGTATGCATATTTTATAATATACAGTAGTAACTAAACATTTCTTCTGTATAAATGTTGTATTAATAAGGTGAAAATATAATTCAGATTAATATTATATCCTTAGGCGTGTTCTATTAAATAATATGATCGTGGAACTTATAATTTCAAATAATCGTGTTAACCGTTTACCAGATTATTTAATTAATAAAATTGTGTTAGTGGTTATAATCACAATCAGAAATTACACTGTTGCATACCACTATGAAAAAATTTCCGATTAGCGCTTTCAAGCTTCACAGCTCATCATCAAATCGGACACTCTTTTATATCAGAAAAACAGTTCCGATCTGATGATGAGCTTTGAAGCTTGAAAGCTCTAATCGCAATTTTTTGTCTAGTGGTGTGCAACAGTATAATTCCTGTTCCTTTACCAGATTATAAATCATTTCGTAATTTTTATGTGTACTAGTGTAAATATGATGGCATGTTGCTTTTCTTCCGTTCGAAGAAACCAATTCTAATTCTGTATAATATTTACCGTATTTCTTCCGTCGTGTGACTTCGTGTTGCGTTCGATTGATTTACGCGTTTCGATACATATGTTTCGTCACGCGTAAACCAATCGAACGCAACAAGAAGTCACACGACGGAAGAAATACGGTAAATATTATACAGATTTTGTCAATAAGTGACTTGGATACCAATTCAGACATGTCTTTCAATTCTAATTAACTGACCAAAACGTTGAAATCTGTTAAAAAAATGAGTTTTTACATTCTTCTCTATCATGCACGGTCCAAATATGTGTTTGACGTATGGTAATCCGTTTTTAGTTACTGTAAAAAGTTTAAATTCAATTCAATTTTTTTTTCTTGTTTCCTTTCTAAATGGATTATGTACGTGCCCATTTCGTCTTCAAGAGTATACAATCGATTTCTCTTTAGCAAGCTAGAGATTTTTCAGTATTTTGTTTTTAATTATATTGTAATACACGGTAAGTAACTGTTATCATTTGTTTTGTTTTAATGCCTTTTTTATTCATCTTTTTTATAAATGTTATACTTATTTAAATTATTTTGAATATTATAGTTCCTAATAACGTCAGCTCTTTGGTGACTTTAAATCTTTTTTACAAAAATTTAATTTTTCTACCAAGAAGTGTATTTCCCCGTTTGTAATGTCTTTGGTTCAAAGGTAAAAATTCATTAATTGTGTGAATGCTGTGTAGAACAAATAATAAGAACAGATTAAAATACATGTGTTACAATACATGGAACTAAAACACTTAAAAGTAGACACTGCAATGTGATCAGAGATACCAGCAATATCCGCATTGTTTAACAAAATTAATTTGTGTATCCAGTTCTACTTCTTTTGAAGCACTTTTTTCTGCAAATTATGATCTCTTTTTTGTTATTGGTTCTGAAATACAGTTGATAGCTATGAATTTTATTTTACATATCTCTCCCTCCTTTGTAGACAAATAACGTTTACAACGTGTTAAAGTGAATTATTTTCACTGTCGCCCAGTTATTAAGAACTACAATTTACGTATTGTTAGTAGTAATTTCCTAAATATCTCCTTATCTCCTTTCTTATATAAGTTATTGCCCCTGCACTTTTGATTCCAACAAACAGTATGAATATTGTTGCTTGATCTTTGGAACAGTGTGGTGGTATTAATGGCAGATCACTCAGTTACACGTTTTACTCCTAAACCTTCCGTAAACCTAGCTTCTACATTACATTTTATTTTAGTTTTGGTCTGTCAACACTTTTGCGTCTCATGATGTATGGCAATTATTTACTTTCATAGTCTTTACAGAATTTAAAATTCTTAACTGAAGTACTCGTCAAATTTTTTATGTAATTTGCAAATGTAGAGTAAACCTAAAATTTTTTAAGTATGTAAAACTTAATAATAATAAATAAATAATACTAGCTTTTACAAGAATATAAAGATATTATTATGTAATTATTTCTTTATTATTATAATAATTAAATAAGAATAATGTGAGAAGGTATGAACGTAATAATAATAATATGTTAAACAAAACTAACAGTCTAATGCTTACGATTTCAAAACGAGTAATTGTTTGCTGATAAAGTACAATATTTATTATACATTGCCTTAACTACGTACATTTACATTCAACGAGTTTTCGTAGCACTTTATGCTAGCAACTTGGAGACGTGTTATAATTCTTATTTTATTTAAAGTATATAATATTTAAGAAACTTTTCTATTTGAAGTGTAATGTAAATGGTTGTGTCTTCTATGAGAAATGTAACAGTTGTTAGTCAGTAACTCAGTAAACACAAAAAGTTTTCCTTACCATAAAGTTTAATAGTTCCGTCAGTTTCGCCAAGCGAGTTCTTCGATACGCACCTGTAGGTACCAAAGTCGGGTGCGCTGACATACCTTACTGTGAGTTTCATGTGTACCTTGTAGGCGCTGTCTGTCATCACAGGTTCGTATTTCTCACCTGCAACAGGCCATTGTTTGTTTGATCACTTTCATATAAATATGAACTTTTTAAAACCGCTCCATAAATACGACTTCCTCTCTTCCCCCCTCGATGTCTGTCTGTCTGTTTGTCTCTTTGTCTGTTTGTCTGTCTGTCTCCTGTCTCTGTCTCTCTCTCTCCGTCTCTTTAGAAACAGGTAAACCGTTACGGTTTTTTGACTTGTGGAAAAAGTACCAAAAACGATACTATAATAAAAAAAATACTGTAATACAAATAGCATTGCAGCGATCTCGAAACTGTGTTATTACATTTGTACAAGAGAAATCGACATTATAATTTCTATTAAAACTTGTACAAAATAATCAGTTGTATTAAAATAATTACAGTGTGGGTATTCAGACGTTCGTTATGCTTTGGAAAGAAAAGGAAACACGATTAAATCGATCAATCTCTTTAAAACAGCTTTTCATCATCGTCTTCACAACACGGCATAGGCAAGGTGCTGCCTGTTCCGCTTTCAAAAATCCTCCAACCATCTCTTCCTGGGTCTACCGACTCAATTTTGTGCTGTAGGTTTGTATTTCCAGATTTGTTTGGCCAGTATGGAATCTGACATTCTTTCTAAGCGTTCTTTCCACCGTTTATCTTTTAATTATTCGTTGGAGTTAAAACTTGCAACTCTTCTCCTATGGCCTCACTCTTCAACTCCTCTTAAGAACGTCATTTCCGAGGCCAGTATTTTACTGTATTGTTTCTTGGTTGTTATCCATAATTCACACCCATAAGACAATACAGGGATTGCCGTAACTTTGTAGAACTTTAATTTTGTATCTCGACGCACCTTGTTCCTGAAAGTACGGTTATTATTCCACAGATAGTCTAGAACATACCTAACTTAACATTAATATTATAAGTCCTAGCATAGCCTTTAATTAATCATTATTTTTGTTCTTATTAGCTCCTTGCCTCGAAATTCCATTACACCTGTTTTTATAGTGGAGATTTTTATATTATAATGTTTGCAAATCTGATGAAGCTTAAAAAGAGATTTCTTCAAAGCAGATTCTGTATTTTGAAGTACCAGCAAGTCGTGAGCAAACAACAGCACATTCAAATATCTGTGTCGTCATAACTTAATACCACGTTTCACTAGATGTTTCCATTTCCTTACCAGATCATAATAAAAATGTTAAAATAGTAGGTGATATACTACACCCTTGTCTAACACCTTGATTGAAACATATTTGTTTAGATATGCTACACTGCTATTACCTTTGTTTTTATAGTAAAGGTTTTTATAGTGTGTTGTTTGCAAATCTGATGAACAGCTTTTTAATTTACTAAATATTTGTCTGATGCCCGCTCTTACATATAGAAAGAACAAAGGTCATCTGCGACATAAATAAAGACTGGAAAGAATGTGTTGTTTCCAAATTAATTGGTAGGTTTGCTGAATATCCGAACGAAAGCCTCTTTCTTTCACGAGACAGTCAAACATATTGTCTATTTGCCTACACATTAGTTGCCATCACTTGCTATATGATGAGTTGTCAACAGCAAGTATTGCTCTGCACATAAACACATTTTTGTTACGTAATTTTGTTACAAAATAAAAAGTGATTCATGATTTGTTTTTTTCCGGTGAATTGGAGACGACAAATTGTTTTTCTAAGCGAATAGTTGCCAACAACGTGCTACATTTAAGTTCTTATGCATAGAAATATGTTGTGTGCCAGTATTATGCTTTCACGATAACGTCCTTTTCTTATTGAGTCTAACAGGGTCTTAGAATACAACAACGCTGCTTCATAAAATATTCAATAGGTAGCTGTATTGTTTACGCCACAAAACGGGAAAATTGTTCACCCATACGTTAACGCTTTAAATTCAGAGCATGCATTTATCTTTGTATACTAGCGACCGTAAATTATCGCAGTGACTTGTTTCGCTGTAGCTATAAATTTCTACAACTGAACACACAAGACATGACTGTCGCGATCCTGCTTGAAGCAACGGAAGCGATTTACCCAGATGTCTCCGTTGCTCCCCCCCCCCCCGGTCGAACTTCACATACGTACGAATAATTCACTACACAATCTAAACACACGAGCAAACGCTAAAGTCTTCAAAATTCTCTAAATTAAAATATTGAAATAACGTTTTTGAACTTGTCAGGCATACTTTGTCTGTAATTATAAAACAGTAGAAAGCGACGAAAACTCTTTTAAAAATGTTTGCTCACGTATTTTTATAGATATTTATTTTATACGTAACTCTTAACATTTCTTGTAGCTTTTCTGTATTATAAACATTTTTTCAAATAATGTATACTTCTGCAAGTAAAATTTTATTGAATTATATTATTATGTTTTCACCTAACGCACGTCTCTCAGAATTATTCTGTATCTTCAGAGTCTTTCATATGAATCAATGAATAAACGATTCGTATTGAATATTATTATATAAATTAACAAATAATCGATTTTATTCCGGTTATGTTATCGATTGTTGTAATGTTTACGTAGTCAGCTGTTTATTAAAATATTTAATGATTTTATTTTCATTATTTTAATAATAAAATTGTATAATATTAAATAAATCTTCTTGTTTTGTTTTTATTTGAATTTGTTCTTTTACTAGTAAATTATTATTATTATTGTGTTTATAAATATTGAGATTTTTCTAGATATTCGTTTTGTTACCTATTTGTACGTTTTTAATTAAGCTGCTGTTTTGAATATCTGGGAATTAGTGGTTATTGTTTAAAAACTGTATGGACAAATTAGACTTGTAAATATTCGGTTTCAAAAATGCATTGCGATGTTAAGGGAATCTATTGAATAATTTTTTCTTTGTCTGCCCTAAGTTGGTGAAACATAATAATATAATTCAATAAAGTTTACTTGCAGAAGTGTATATTATTTGAAGAAATATTCATAATTCTTTTATAGATAAACATGATTATTACTCTGCAATTTATATACAAATAAATACTGCTATGTGTATGTGATTTGTGAGACAAGATAATAATGAACACATCTTGATTCCTACACAATGTAACTGTAACTTTCATAAAATTAAGTACACATGTAGACACATCCTATTCATACATAAACCTGTGTAACCTGTGTCTTGGACGGACATGCGCCTTATTTGCAATCATTACATTATATCAAAATACTGAACTAATACACAATAATGTATTAGTAATTTTATAGTAGTTGCAGTAATTTTGTTTTTAATTGATCACGTAATAGAAAATAGATAGTATTCTAGTCATTAACAACAGTGACCTGCTAAGACGATACCAATTTGCTGTAGGTTTTCCAGCTATAATATTAGACTGAGAAAAAACCAAGACGAGAAATGTAAGCAGCAAGTAGAAGATGTAAAATAACACCAGAAAATCGAAAACGAATAGCTGACGACGTGGAAAACAGCAGGTTAAGTCAAGTAATCTTGTAGTAGCTTAAAGGAAGCGGAAGAAGTTTTTTAGGTATTTATTTACTAAATAATATTTAGGTTACTTAGGTAGCCGTTTAAAAGTTAATTCGTTCTTAAATACGATTTTCTAAATCTTACAACGTCAGCTATTATTGTTGTATATTTTGAATAATAGGGCATTTGTAACGACACATTTATTGTAATAATAATACCTTGTAACTAGAACGTATATACACCCCATGTGCTAAACTACCCCTAGCAATTAATTTCCTGGATACTATTGATGACATTTACAGACTAAAAAGACATAAGTGGTTAGACCTACCCTTCAGGTTCAACGAACGACACGTAATCTGTATTATCTCTATTGTAATGCCTGTGTTACATGTTAACATTAAGTATTTATGTAAACTGGTACTTCTCCCTTATAGTCTAAGTGTTTAATACATTGAAGTAATGTAGTTCGTGTAGTAATTGAAGTATTTGTTCATGTAGTGTTCATGCCAGCAGCAAGTGGTAATGACTTTTTGTTTAGTTCTTTTGGCCATTCAGTATTTTAAGTTGTGTATGTGGCCTTCTGGTTTAATCTGTAGAGTGTAGACAATAACAAGAAGAGCTGTGAATGGACAACACTACTTATCATGTTTATGTTTGTTATGCAATTTGTTTAATGTTCGCAAGTCGAAAAGAATACAAGTTTGCAATAAATTAAAAACAAATATTCTAACCTGAGTTAATGTTGTTAGGAAATTTAAAAGCCTAGTGTTTTTTTGCTATACATCAGCATAGATATTAGCACAAATTGACTAAGGCAAAATTTGGCAGAAAACAAAATTTTACAATAAATCTGAGAAGAACGTGTTAAGGCAATACCAAGTTAGACGGCAAGTATTTACCTTGTGCGATAATTTCCCCTCTCTCTTTTGTCCAGAAGTTTATCGACTTTGGAAAGGCTTCTGAGTGACATTCAAGTGTCATTTGCTGACCTTCTTGCGCGCCGACCAACTGATTCTGAATCCATATCATAGGCGGAACTGGACATTAAAATTAACGTTGTAAACACACACGTAGGCCTACTAATATACAGAGCAAAAAAAAAGGTTGATGCAAAATAATTTAATTAAAAATTAAACATAATTAAAATATGAGATTTCATTTAGAAACATTTTAATTTTTAAACTTAGAAATATAAAATTTGGAATAAAAATTTTAAAGAACTTGAAACAAAAAAACATCCAAGTAATTTAAACATTATTTTATACGGTCCATGTCACTTTATATAGTAAATAATTTACCTTATTGAAACCGTCCAGTGACTTCAAGTTGTATATTTATGACGCGTTTCGAGTCACAAAAAACACATATGTATAATTGTAAAACTTATACAAGCGTCCGACACAGTGCACTGCGCGAGGCCCACTCTTAAAAATGAGTGGGCCTCGCGCAGTTCACTGTGTCGGACGCTTGTATAAGTTTTACAATTATACATATGTGTGTTTCTTGTGAATTTTAATATTTGATGATCTCCTTGTGAGTGATAACTATCTGATGAAGGGTCATATGACTCGAAACGCGTCATAAATATACAACTTGTAGTCACTGGACGGTTTCAATAAGGTAAATTATCCAAGTAATATTTCATATAAACTTTGCAAATTGATAACATTATATTAATAGTATCTCACAAATACTCTTTTCTTATAATTATTATTAATAATAAATGATATTTTTTATTTTTCAGAAGAATATATTTTTATGTAAGTCGCTTACAACAGTGTTTTGTGCTGCTGTCTTCAGAAATACCAGTAAGATGTTATATTTATGTAATATATAATATACTTCTAAAAATGACAGGAAAAATACTGTTGAAAAAGTGTAAACAAATTAAATAAAAAACATACTCTTTTACAAAATGATAAATAGGCTATAAGTTTTTATTAAAATTGATAATTATATAATTTAATCAGTTTATACTCAAATTTTTAATCGACCCTGTATTTTATTCGGCGTAAATGCCAATACTTGTACGATTATAGTCAGTAATTTCCATTTATTTAACAAAAAAATAAATAATTTATCAACTTAGGAAGTGCAAGCAATTATTCCAGTACATGCTGAAACGCAGATTTTACCAACTTATTAATGTATTTTTGTCTGGATTTACTTGTACGTAATCTCTACTTTTCATTGAAAGAAAGAGAAATGTATTTTGTTCAATATACACGTGACTGGGAGAATAGTATTATGGTATTTTCTAAGCTACTACTTCGTATGAATACACACAATGCACGATGAGCAGAATGCGTTTGCTGACTGTAGGCGGAACACCATTAGACGCAATACACAGATAGGCTCCCATGTGTAGTCTGTTTGCTCGTGTGATGGTGAACACAGGTCCCTCCAAACTAGACACTGCAAACAAGACACGACAAAACGTTTGGCAAACAATTTTACTTTTATTAAAATAATACTAAACAAAGGCGAAAGACATATATTATATACATCGTATTATGTGAACAAAAGGATGCTGAAATTACAAACGTATTTGAGAAAAGAGCCTTTGATTTATAAAAATGACGAATAAAAAAATGGCGTACTTTTAAACCGACTAGAGACTATTAAATTAAACTGAACTCTTTCCCCGAATTTGTGTTACAACGCAGCAGAACATGATTTCGTTATAAATTGTAAACTAAATTGAAAATTTCATTTTTAGAATAGTACATAAATTATGTAAACAGTATGTTAATTAGTTATGCTATAAATTGGTAAGACGAATTTATAGTTTTTGGCCTCTACGTCCAATATTTTTTTTAATGTGAAACATTTACATATAACCAATAAATTTAATACGCGTTGTTAATATTGTAACTAGACGACCTTTAGGTGGCTGCCTTCTACCTTAAATCCCAGCGTTGGGTTCGTCACTTCGTAAGAAGACCCTATATATGGCTGTAATCTGATCAAGTCCCACTGTTTGGGCTAGCCACTTGGTCACCAGACCGCTGTATGCCGGTCGTTACAAAAGAATAAAAATAAAATGGAAATTTCAATAATAATAGAATTTCCAAACAATAAAATAATTTTGTTTATGTTTATAGAGGTATGTATACTAGATAAATCTGTTTTTTTTTAAAGATTCTGGTAAAATTTTAATAACAGGTAGGTATTTATTGACCGTCGAGCACTTCTTGAAGATTTGCACCAAGTCTGGAGTTAAATAGATTAACTCCAGGTAATAATCGATTGGTGACTTTCCTTACTGGTCCAATATCTTGTTCAAAATAGAGTATATTCTTTTCACTTAATACCTTCAGCCTTATAAATACCCTTAAATTACCCTGTGAAATAAGTACAGATACAAAATAATAGGAATATAAAGATTTATTGACAATTTTAGATAAATAATCGATATTTTATCGATGGAGAGCAATTATCGACTCTGTCTCAGGAATTATCGATTGTCATACAGAACAAAATTTTATGTTATATTATATTAAAGACAGGTTCTTTGAGCGATTAGGATTAATAGTCAGAGAAGGGTGACGAGAAAGTATAACATTAACAATTAACACATAAATACAATAATTACTATTTAATAGTATTTAAATAATTCAGGTTATGATATTAGAATAAATGTTTTGTCGAACCAATGAAGACTGATGTGACGTCAGTAACTATGATGTAGTAGGCAGGTTTCGTTTTCAAGATGGCCGCTCCTTGGGTTGGTCTCGGCTATTGTATATGCGTCGAGTCAGAAAATTACTATAAAATTACCTTCATCAAGGTCTAAAATGTCCCCGCACTGGTGTAATAAGTCTGTTAATCTATTTAGTGTATTCTGGTGAAGTGTTCTGTGTAAACTTGCGTTAGTTTATTTTCTATTTGTTCAACTATTACGGTTAAGTTTTCAAGTTGCGGTTAGGTTTGTAGAGTAAATCAGTTGTAATATAATGTTTTACTGTTTACTGTCACTCGTTTAGTGAAGTTAGAGGTTTGTTTTCACTATTGTCGTGAATGTTTTTATAGTATTGGCTTCAAAAAGTGTTTAATTTGTCTAACTCTCGTTCACTGATTTCAATGGCTAAACGTTAGCATCATGTTCGACTCGATTTAAAGAACGTTTTTGTCACACACCTATTCAGCTTGATATTCAACAAAAGACTAATTAACTTGGTCATAAATCTTGCCCAGTTAATCCTTGAAAAAGTATTGTTAACATTTTTCGACTTCATACACATTAGAAAATATTACATTATATATGGAATTTTTCTATTTTATTCCTTACTTTTATGAATTACTAATCTTATTATTAGTTTAATCATCTTATTCCCTTTAAATTGATGTATTATAGTCCATATCTGTAGACATTTTGTGGAAATTAACAAATTTTGTTCACACTTTGGAAATATAGGCTCAAAATTGGATTTCCGTTTTTATATAAAATTCCTTCCATTTTAAATATTATTAATACTATTATAATAAATTTTAATTAGTCATATTTCTCTTCCTTTCCTTAAATACATATAAATTACACCTTTGAACTGGTTTTTTGTGTTAATTTGTAGATTTGATATTGCTCTCTAAAATTAATTAATTTATATATTTTGACAATTTACAAAATGTTAAGGTATATTTCCTTATTGTCATTTTAATTCATAGGATCATTCCTAGTAGTAGTTAATTGTGTTATCTTATATAAATCTGGGTAGTTTACAGGATTTATAAGTGAATTATACTATTTTATACTGGTTCTCTGATTTCACCAAATGGCCTAGATTTTAGAATTTTATATTTCTTTCTTTCTCAATAATTTAAACTTAATTCCTCCTCTGACTTTACATAATTACAATTATATGAAAATAACATGATCTATAACTTATTGTTTTGTGTAGTAGTTAATTAACACTACAATTATTAAAATAATTAATTATGAACATTGTTTAGTAATCTGCACAATTTAACATATTGCAGATACAGCTTAAACATATCTCTTTTAACTATTTTTAATCTAACATAGCATACCTCTTAGAACATTATTATTGGTATGTAGGTTACTATTTATCAAACATAATTCTTTTTTAAAACACATAACATAAATCTTATTTTCTAATAAACCTTACAAATACATTTATTTAATACATTGATTTTAGGATTGTGAAATAACAGTCTATTTGAACATGTTACACTTATTCATACTATATTAGTGTCAGTCCTTTTTGGTTTAAATCATTATTATTGTGATCCCCCACATCAGTAAACATTAATTCCCATACTCTATTTATTATCATTTTCCTTTTTTACAAAGGTCTTTTAAATAAGGATTTACATTAAAATAATAAAATACTGGAAACCTTCCATTTTATTATTTTATCATGCTGTTTATTATTAGACTTTAAAGTTGTGATATAGCATACTACTAAGTTATAGTATCACCAACTTTAAGTTTATTGCATTTTTTAAAAAACACTTATACAAATTCACTTTCACTGTTGGTTCTGATATTCTGAGTCTTATTATCTCAGATCAGACCTTTAGTCATCATGGACCGTTAAGACTAGTTTATTTTCTTTATTACACAATAGCTTTAGCTGGTGCACTTCTTATAACGCTATACAACACTTTAGTTTTCTCAATAATTACATTTTTATAAGATTTTGGGTATGTTATACTTTCTTTGGCATAGTTTTTGTGGGTTTGGGATTGATAGTAGTTTATATAATAATAGGTTTTACTACGGTGTTTCTTTCATACTATGTCTTCCTCTCCTCCTGTCTTCCTTCTTGTCCTTCTTCCTATCTTCCTTCTGGTATTCATTCTTGTCCCTCTTCTAGTTTTCATTCTTGTCCCTCGTCTAGTCTTCACTCTTCTGGTCTTCTTACCTCATTCTTGGGTAAACCAAGGTACTTGGTGTTATCACGACTGAGGTTTAGTTTAGAGTATTTAATTTCTTCACTGAACTGATTTTATTCTTCTATACAGGTTTCAGGGTATTGTTTTCTTCCTGTTCACAAACTTTATTCTTCCCTCTTCTTGTTTTTAGGGTATTTTGGTATTCACCACTCTTTGATTGAGTCTCTTTTTTCGGGATATTGTCTTATGTAACTGGTTTACTGCTCTGAGCTTCCTGGGTAACTTACTGGTATTATACTATGAGTTGATGAGTTGCTTCAATACTTTCTTTGGTTTCTTTTAACAGTGGTTTTGATATATTATGTAGTGAGGATTTTTATCTTATTGTGTTTCATTCCTCTGATTTATTTTAATGTCATTCAATATTATTACAACATTTGTTGATGTAATTAAACTTTATGATTTCATATGACTTGAAATGTAGTGGATTTTCTGTCACGCTACAGAATGCCCTTCTCCAGAAGTAATTTTTTCAGACTATACTTGCTTTGTCTGAAACAATTGCTTATGATAATTATTCAAAGTTTGTTATTATTTTGGACTTCCTTCCATTTTAAAATTCTCTTATTTATATCTGAGTTTATATCATTCTCACTTGATCTTCCTTGATAGTAATAGTCTTCTGAGTTTCATATTTATTATTTCATTTTTATATTCCTTCTTAGTATTTTCTCCTTGGGATATTTTCTCCCTATCGTTCCCTACTTTGTGAGCTGGTTCAGTTCAGAGAGGCACTGTACGCTACTTTCCTCTGCTGTCCAATACTTCACACATATTTGGGTACAGAGGCAAATCATCTCTGCTCAAAAAACATATTAATCCTGCTGGAATTATCATCAGACAGATTAAAAAAATTATTCAGAATAGTACACATTTGTTACTATTTAAAAAATATCTTTGGGATACTTCACTTATTACTTATTATACTTCTCAGAGATTTTAATATTTCTATCTCAGTTGTTCATCTGACTTATTATCTGGATGTTTCTTCCATTTGATATTATGGTAGGAAGCTCTTCTATTATTACATTTTTATACTTTTATTATCATATAAATCTTTTGGTTATAAATTCTTTATTACCTTCTGGTTTTTTCATTATAATCTGCATTATTTGTAGTAGCATATCTTTGTGACATTTTTAGACTGTTTCTTGGTTCTTAAAATTTCCACTTGTTCTATTTTCTAGAATTTTTTATAACTGTCATTATCATAATTGTCATTTAATTTATAAATCATTTTATATTAATTCATTTAATTACATATATTTTTGACATTATTTTCACATTATTCCGGTCATTGCGATTATACTTGCAAATGCTGGTTTTTTTATTAATTTCATTATGAGGTCATATTTTCTCCTCATACCACTTAAAGTTTCATTCTCTCATAATTCCAAAGAAGTTTTTGTACTTTATTTTATTCAATCACTTAAATCGTATTAAAGAATTTTTTTCTTTTTTATTTCCTTCAACAACATTTTACGGAAAGGTTTTTACTCTTCATATTGAACTTAGACATGATTAAACTGTCTAGAATTATTTGTTTTAATTCTAATTCTGTTTCCTCTTATTCATCCCATTATGATCCTTTGTTACCATGGTAATTATCTTCTATGCTTACCATAAATCTGGTAGGAAATCTCATCAGTTTATCACACCATATTGTTTTATTTATAATTGGTTGGTAAGTTGTACTTATACTTGGTTTGGGAAACTTGATTTATTCATAATTCAAAATTCATTCTTCTTATGTTATTCTATAAAGTTTTCTCAAATAATTTGTATGTAAGGTGGGCTTATATGTTTTTTGGCTGGTTTTATTTTTCTAAACTCTCTTGGTATTATTGTCAAAATGTTTCTCTTCAAATAAATATTTAGTAAACTGTCCTTATTTGTTTTTTTTTGACCTTAGATGGTTTTATTTCTAAATTCTCTCCTTCTTTATTATTATATTATAGCCATAAAGTTTTTCTTAGATAATTGGTATGTAAGGTGATCTCACGGATGTTTAGAATCTTGTGGTTTTAAACTCTAATTCTTCTCTTCTATTCTAGCCAGAAAGTTTTTCACATTTTCTTGGTATGTAAGATGAACTTACCTTTTTTTTAGAATTTAGAGGATTTTATGTTTTTAAACTTCTTCTCTTCTATTCTAGCCATAAAGTTTTTTCACATTTTCTTGGTATGTAAGGTGAACTTACACCTTTTTAGAATTTAGAGGATTTTTTAATCATAAAATTTCTTCATGGATGCCTGGTTAAAAACACCCTTGACTTTACTTGAACTTATTTCTTTGATTTCGTAGGTGTTGTTGTTATTGTCTTTTGAGACGATATAGGGACCAGTATACAGGAGCAATAACTTTTTTGTTATCCCTTCTAGGGAACTGGGTAATTCCCTATTCTTCAACAACACCTTCTCTCCAATGGTATAATGGATAACCTTACCCATGCATTTATTGTATTTGTTCCGCCGTTTCTCCTGATCTTCGGCCACCTTATTACAAAATTGAATTTTATTGAATTTATATTTATGTTCTCTTGGGAACTCCAAGATGTCTGCAATTTCTCTAGGGGGTTGTCTCTCGTACATTGCGGAGTATGGGGTTATTCCTATGGCTGGATGGTAGGCCAGGTTGAGGAATTCTTCAGTGGCCTCCAAGTATTCTTGCCACCTTCTCTGCTGATCATGGCAATATGTTCTTAATAGGCGCCCTACCTCTCGTAAGACTCTTTCGGCCGGGTTACTGCTTGGGTGGTATACGGATGTCTTGTATGTGTGAACCCCCATGGATAGCAGTGTATCTCGCCATCTCCTCCCCTTGAATTGCGTTCCGTGGTCGGTTATGATCGATACCGGTCTTCCGACGGTTGGGAAGTACTGGTCGATCAGGATATTAAGAACTTTCTTCGTAGTCGCCCGATTTGCTGGGTATAGCTTTACGAACTTAGTGTAATGGTCCATAATGATGACGATATATCTGTATCGGTGGCGGCCTCCACTGCGGGGAAATGGCCCGCAGATATCCAGGAATACTTTCTCAAGTTTAAACTGTGATGTTATTGGAATCATCTGCCCTTCTCCTTTCTCGTTATTAGTTTTTACGAGTTGGCAGATGCGACAGTTTCTAATATACCTCCGTACCTTCCGATTGATGTCCTTTATATAACAGTTTTCTTCCAGGGCCTTTACCACCTTTAAAGCGCCCATATGCCCATATCGAACATGATAACTGATCACTACCTCTTTCTCGATATGGGTTGGAATTATTACCTTCCATTCCTCCTTAAATAATGATGGTTTGGAAAACAGGATTCCCTTATGTATAGTATAATATCGGGATATGGTCTCATCTCCTGCTTCCAATCTTGAGATAATATTAATTAATTTCGGGTCAGCTTGTTGGTGTGTGCTTAGTTGTTCTAGAACTGATTGTAGACCGGCACTGCTGCTGAGAATATGGTACACCTTCAGAATACTCTCCTTCTCCCCCTCGAACGTTTGCTTGTCAATGTCAACTCTAGACAATACGTCCGCGACGACATTCTTCCTTCCGGGGATATACTCCCACTTAAGGTCGTATTCTTGCAGCAATAGTATCCACCGCGTTAACCTTCCATGGCTCAGCTTACATCTCTTAAGGAACGAGATAGATTTATGGTCTGTCCGGACGGTAACGGGATAACCAAGAATATATGTACGGAACTTTCCGCACGCGAACACGACACTCAATAACTCCTTCTCTGTCACATGATAGTTTTTCTCACTCTGGTTCAGAGCTCTGCTGGCAAAACAGATTACAAGATGCTCGCCCTCCTCATCCTCTTGATATAAAGTAGTGCCAAGGCTGATGTCACTGGCATCGCAATTAAGAAAGAAAGGCTTGTTAAAATCTGGGTGACGGAGTATAATATGTTTAAGAAATTTTTGTTTTATGAGAGTCAATATGTTTTGTTGTTCATTACCCCAGATCCATTTATTTTTAGATGACAGTTGCGGCTGGAATCTGGCAGTCAGTTCGGAGTACTTTTCCTGGAACTTGCGGTAGTAGTTACAGAGTCCCAGGAACGACTGTAACTGCCTTCGATTCTTTGGTGTAGGAAAGTTCTGAATTGCTTCGACTTTTTCAGCCGACGGTGAGATTCCCTTATCATTTAATATGAAGCCCAAGAATTGTATCTCTTTAGCAATAAAATGAGACTTTGCTAACTTCAGAGTAATATTGTTTGCTGCTAGCTTCTGTAAGACATGTTCCACACGGTAGCAGTGTTCCTCCCAAGTTTCTGAGGACACTAGCAAGTCATCGACGTATACGGTGGTGAATTTTAGTGCTTCTTGGCCAAGTATTTGATCCATGCAGTGCACAAAGACTGCGACTGAGTTTACCAGTCCGAAGGGCAACCTCTTAAACTGGTAGTTCCGCCCTTCGAATATAAAGGCCAGATACTGGCGACTCTGTGGATGTAATTCCACCTGCCAGTATCCGCACACCGTATCCCAGGTAGTGAAGTATTTGGTACCGTGGAACCGTTTTAAGATCTCCTCAATCTCACCGGGCGAAGTCCTGTCATTTATGATCATCTTATTTATCTCGCGCGCATCTAAACATAAACGGACTTGTCCGTTTTTCTTAGGAATAGCCACGATAGGACTTGTGTAAGGGGAATGGCTACTCTCTATAATGTCACGGTTAATCATTTGCTCTATTTCAGCTCTTACTGCCTGCTTTCGTGATTGCGCTATGGGATAAGACTTCCGGTTAAAGTCTACAGTGTCTCGGAATTGTAGAGTACACTGGAAATTCTTCACTTTACCGGGCTCATCAGAAAAGACTGATTTGTATTTATTGTATATATCGATTAATTTGTTCGCTTGGTTTGTTGTTAACCCTTCTCCAGTTGTACCGCTCCGGAAATCCCTGATCTCCTGGATTTTTTGCGACCATAAATCTTCATTGGATGTGTCGTCTATTCTCTGTTCAATTATGGATGTTGGTTGGATGTAATTGATTTTTCGGATTTGCTGATGGATACTATCGGGAACGACTTGGTCACTACCCACCAAGTTCGCCGTCCAAGTATGTCCGTTTGAAAACAGTGATAACGTTTCAGTTCTTATTAATGATGGCGGAATTCCTCCTAAGCACATCACACCCGACCAGTATATTAAATGGCAGACCGCTCGCCACCAAGAATTCCATGTCTATCGCTATACCACAACTCATCACACTGGCGGAGACTTGTCTACGTATAGTTTTGTTTTGTCGGCCGGTTGCTCCCAACAAAACAATATTATTCAACGGCAATGTTGGTAAAGTTCTCCCGCACTCTTGCTGTATCCTCTCCAGTTCCGTCGTATTTATTATTGATACGTTTGACCCAGTATCGATCATTAACTTGGCTGGGATGCCTTCTACCTTGGCGTCAACATGTATAATTTCATTATTGAAGTTATTGGTGGGACTCCTATTATCCTCTTCCAATAACTCCTGTCTGATGTCCTTCAGGTAGTTGCACCCGATGATCGTAATACGATTGTGATTATTTACTATATTGCACTCATTCTCATTATCATACCCAGTAGTCAGAAGCAGTAATGGGTTCTGGTTATTTCTTACTGCCTGTGCCCGTTTAAAGGCTCGGCATCATTGTTTCTTTGAGCCATATTATTGGATGCCTCATTCGGGATGCTCAGGGTGGTTACTTGCCGATCTGTTCTATGGTCTTCTGGTCGTTCATTGTGCGACCTCTGTTCAGTGTTGTCCAAACTATTACTCCTACGCGTCGGATAGTACCTCGGTTGGTCCCGTTCTAGGCTCCTCCGCCTTTCTTCGTATCTTCGGTAACTGTTCCCTCTATGGTGGTTGAAACCTCGCTGTCTTCCATCTGTGGCCCGTATGAAGTTCACTCTTGGGCGAGGAAACCTATTATTACTAAAATTACTATTATTGGGACCCACACGATTAGCATTATTATGGTAAGGACTATTACCATAATTGGGGCTTCTCTGACTATTTACGTTACCAGGGTTGGGATTGCGGTTACCCTGATAACCATTAGAGGGTCGATTCGGGTTTTGCTGGTTGGGACCCGTATTATTACTGTCATTGTAATTGGTATTATTTCCAGTATTTCCATTATTATAATTATTATTTCGCGGGTATGCCCGACCTCCTTGGTACCCATTATTTACGTGGTTCGCACCTTGGTTATTATTCTGGTACGTTCTTGGTTCGGGCCCATCACTTCTTCTGCGACTCTGCCTGTAGTAATCTTCGTTTTCGTAATTCTCCAGGAGTTCGGTCATTGCCTGGATGGTTTTTATCTGGCTGCCCCTCCTAGCGCGAATCACTTCCTCATCATAATGATAAGACAGCTTGTTTATTAAGCATTCCTCCGGTATGGCTGGTTCTAAGTGCTTGGCCATACACACTTTGCCGAGGAAATACGCTGTCATTGAGCTGCCGACTTGTGGTTGGTAGCGGCCGTGGCAGATATTATCTCTGATGAGATTCTGAGTGGTCTCTGACCAGTACTTGGCTTTGAACATGCTCTTGAACTGTTCATAGTTATTGATGTCGCTCCGGTTTGCCATCCACCAATGGTCATTCACCTCCCGAAACGACTCGTCAAGGATCTCTCTATTCTGGACCCATCGGTTCCCTCGGTGTTTCTCGATGTACTCCTCTATTCTTGCCAAGAACTCCATTGGCTTCCGTTTGTATTGTCGGAAATTCAGCCATTCTCGGTTCTCTGACATGGGGAAACTGTGATATCCCGATGGTCTGTTTCTGATTGACTCTATCTCCTCCTGGCTCTGACGCATCTGTCCGGTTATGTTTACCATGGCGGCTTCCACGCCGTCGCATCTTTCTGTTACTTGGGTTCTTACTTTATTTACTTCCTCCAGAGCAAATTTCTTGGTCTCCTCTATTTTTGTTTTCTGCTGTTCTTGGACCTGAGTAATTTCCTTTGTTATTACTTCACGGACTTCCAGCACTTCGTTTTCTGTTAGCCGACATCTTTCGTCTACTTCTCGGATCTGCTGGTTAACAACCACAACTTCCTGTTCTAATTTCTTTAATATTGATTTCTTGGTCTCTGTTATCTTTTTATTTATCTCCTCTTTGGCTAACTCTATCCTCTCGTCTAATTTATTCATGTTCTCTTGGTTAACTTCCCTCAGTTCTTCTCTCAACCTTTGATTAGTCTCATCCATCTTCTCTTCCATTTTCAGATTATTTTCCTCCAACCTTTCCCTCAGTTGCTGATTGTCGCTTTCTATTTTCTTACTTGTTTCTTCCATTTTCTCTTCTAAATTCTTATTATTTTCTTCCATTTTCCTTTCCATCTTTCTACTAGTTTCTCCGATCCTCTTATTGGTATTTTCTATCTTACGGCCCAATTCTTCCTTTGTGGATCGGTTATCTTCCTTCAGATCCTTTAGTTTTTCATTTAATGAATGGTTATCGTCATCCATTTTCTTGCTTAAATTCTCCTCCATCTTCTTGTTATCTTCCGTAGTGGAATCCATTTTCTTATTTAAATCCTCCTTTGTTGATTTAATTTCTTTCTTCAAATCTTCTTTCAATTCCTGATTCATTGATTTATTATCCTCTCTCATTTGTCTGAACATTTCCATTATGTTCTCTTCCATTGTTTCAGATTTCTCCTTTTCCTTCTCTGGGACAGTGACTTCCCCTGTGTGCGTTGTTATTTCGGGTTGTTCCTCTGTTGGTGCTGGTTGTTTCGGTTCCATCTGGATTAGTAACCCTTCCGGATCCTCCACAGGTGTTGCCTCCTTATCCCCCATGTCAATCTCTTTTTCGGCCTCTGCCGCTCTCTTTTTCGGTGTAGCTCGTCTCTGCATCCTTCTGCTGTCTATCAATCAATCGCTGCCAAGCTTAGATTATTAAGCCCTCTAAGTTGGACGCCACTTTGTAACTCGACGACCTTTTGGTGGCTGCCTTCTACCTTAAATCCCAGCGTTGGGTTCGTCACTTCGTAAGAAGACCCTATATATGGCTGTAATCTGATCAAGTCCCACTGTTTGGGCTAGCCACTTGGTCACCAGACCGCTGTATGCCGGTCGTTACAAAAGAATAAAAATAAAATGGAAATTTCAATAATAATAGAATTTCCAAACAATAAAATAATTTTGTTTATGTTTATAGAGGTATGTATACTAGATAAATCTGTTTTTTTTTAAAGATTCTGGTAAAATTTTAATAACAGGTAGGTATTTATTGACCGTCGAGCACTTCTTGAAGATTTGCACCAAGTCTGGAGTTAAATAGATTAACTCCAGGTAATAATCGATTGGTGACTTTCCTTACTGGTCCAATATCTTGTTCAAAATAGAGTATATTCTTTTCACTTAATACCTTCAGCCTTATAAATACCCTTAAATTACCCTGTGAAATAAGTACAGATACAAAATAATAGGAATATAAAGATTTATTGACAATTTTAGATAAATAATCGATATTTTATCGATGGAGAGCAATTATCGACTCTGTCTCAGGAATTATCGATTGTCATACAGAACAAAATTTTATGTTATATTATATTAAAGACAGGTTCTTTGAGCGATTAGGATTAATAGTCAGAGAAGGGTGACGAGAAAGTATAACATTAACAATTAACACATAAATACAATAATTACTATTTAATAGTATTTAAATAATTCAGGTTATGATATTAGAATAAATGTTTTGTCGAACCAATGAAGACTGATGTGACGTCAGTAACTATGATGTAGTAGGCAGGTTTCGTTTTCAAGATGGCCGCTCCTTGGGTTGGTCTCGGCTATTGTATATGCGTCGAGTCAGAAAATTACTATAAAATTACCTTCATCAAGGTCTAAAATGTCCCCGCACTGGTGTAATAAGTCTGTTAATCTATTTAGTGTATTCTGGTGAAGTGTTCTGTGTAAACTTGCGTTAGTTTATTTTCTATTTGTTCAACTAATACGGTTAAGTTTTCAAGTTGCGGTTAGGTTTGTAGAGTAAATCAGTTGTAATATAATGTTTTACTGTTTACTGTCACTCGTTTAGTGAAGTTAGAGGTTTGTTTTCACTATTGTCGTGAATGTTTTTATAGTATTGGCTTCAAAAAGTGTTTAATTTGTCTAACTCTCGTTCACTGATTTCAATGGCTAAACGTTAGCATCATGTTCGACTCGATTTAAAGAACGTTTTTGTCACACACCTATTCAGCTTGATATTCAACAAAAGACTAATTAACTTGGTCATAAATCTTGCCCAGTTAATCCTTGAAAAAGTATTGTTAACATTTTTCGACTTCATACACATTAGAAAATATTACATTATATATGGAATTTTTCTATTTTATTCCTTACTTTTATGAATTACTAATCTTATTATTAGTTTAATCATCTTATTCCCTTTAAATTGATGTATTATAGTCCATATCTGTAGACATTTTGTGGAAATTAACAAATTTTGTTCACACTTTGGAAATATAGGCTCAAAATTGGATTTCCGTTTTTATATAAAATTCCTTCCATTTTAAATATTATTAATACTATTATAATAAATTTTAATTAGTCATATTTCTCTTCCTTTCCTTAAATACATATAAATTACACCTTTGAACTGGTTTTTTGTGTTAATTTGTAGATTTGATATTGCTCTCTAAAATTAATTAATTTATATATTTTGACAATTTACAAAATGTTAAGGTATATTTCCTTATTGTCATTTTAATTCATAGGATCATTCCTAGTAGTAGTTAATTGTGTTATCTTATATAAATCTGGGTAGTTTACAGGATTTATAAGTGAATTATACTATTTTATACTGGTTCTCTGATTTCACCAAATGGCCTAGATTTTAGAATTTTATATTTCTTTCTTTCTCAATAATTTAAACTTAATTCCTCCTCTGACTTTACATAATTACAATTATATGAAAATAACATGATCTATAACTTATTGTTTTGTGTAGTAGTTAATTAACACTACAATTATTAAAATAATTAATTATGAACATTGTTTAGTAATCTGCACAATTTAACATATTGCAGATACAGCTTAAACATATCTCTTTTAACTATTTTTAATCTAACATAGCATACCTCTTAGAACATTATTATTGGTATGTAGGTTACTATTTATCAAACATAATTCTTTTTTAAAACACATAACATAAATCTTATTTTCTAATAAACCTTACAAATACATTTATTTAATACATTGATTTTAGGATTGTGAAATAACAGTCTATTTGAACATGTTACACTTATTCATACTATATTAGTGTCAGTCCTTTTTGGTTTAAATCATTATTATTGTGATCCCCCACATCAGTAAACATTAATTCCCATACTCTATTTATTATCATTTTCCTTTTTTACAAAGGTCTTTTAAATAAGGATTTACATTAAAATAATAAAATACTGGAAACCTTCCATTTTATTATTTTATCATGCTGTTTATTATTAGACTTTAAAGTTGTGATATAGCATACTACTAAGTTATAGTATCACCAACTTTAAGTTTATTGCATTTTTTAAAAAACACTTATACAAATTCACTTTCACTGTTGGTTCTGATATTCTGAGTCTTATTATCTCAGATCAGACCTTTAGTCATCATGGACCGTTAAGACTAGTTTATTTTCTTTATTACACAATAGCTTTAGCTGGTGCACTTCTTATAACGCTATACAACACTTTAGTTTTCTCAATAATTACATTTTTATAAGATTTTGGGTATGTTATACTTTCTTTGGCATAGTTTTTGTGGGTTTGGGATTGATAGTAGTTTATATAATAATAGGTTTTACTACGGTGTTTCTTTCATACTATGTCTTCCTCTCCTCCTGTCTTCCTTCTTGTCCTTCTTCCTATCTTCCTTCTGGTATTCATTCTTGTCCCTCTTCTAGTTTTCATTCTTGTCCCTCGTCTAGTCTTCACTCTTCTGGTCTTCTTACCTCATTCTTGGGTAAACCAAGGTACTTGGTGTTATCACGACTGAGGTTTAGTTTAGAGTATTTAATTTCTTCACTGAACTGATTTTATTCTTCTATACAGGTTTCAGGGTATTGTTTTCTTCCTGTTCACAAACTTTATTCTTCCCTCTTCTTGTTTTTAGGGTATTTTGGTATTCACCACTCTTTGATTGAGTCTCTTTTTTCGGGATATTGTCTTATGTAACTGGTTTACTGCTCTGAGCTTCCTGGGTAACTTACTGGTATTATACTATGAGTTGATGAGTTGCTTCAATACTTTCTTTGGTTTCTTTTAACAGTGGTTTTGATATATTATGTAGTGAGGATTTTTATCTTATTGTGTTTCATTCCTCTGATTTATTTAAATGTCATTCAATATTATTACAACATTTGTTGATGTAATTAAACTTTATGATTTCATATGACTTGAAATGTAGTGGATTTTCTGTCACGCTACAATATATATAAAACAATTTGTCCAATTTGTTCTTGTTTCATTAGCCTTTAATTATTGAAGTTGAGACACTTGCTCGGAGCGACATTTGCTCGGAGAAACAATGCTTCTAGGAAAATCATAATGATACTAGGAAGTACGCCTACATTATGATTTTTAGGCAATCACGTTTGTATAGAAGTAAAAATGAAGTTTTACAAAAACCTGTTACATGGGCTACATATGTAACGCTCGTCTCGTTGATAACACACGTACGTTTCGCGAAAATGTCACTCCGAGCAATTGTTCGTACCCTATAGTTATTAACAATAGTAATATTGGTTATTTTACGCAACAAGTTTTTTTATACAATTTGTTTTAGCATTTTTCAACAGTATTTTATCTGTCGTATGCAAGCGTAAGCAAGAATTTGTGTGATTTTTGTTCTTCTGTGTCCCCTAATTTCAAAGTTATTGATTACCGGTACTGCTTATAAAAATCAGACAAAGAATAAAGAAGATAGTGCATCTCCTTGTCTAACGACTGTGATAATGGGAAATGTGGATTTGAACTGACTGTTAAATAATATTGTTGCTCCAGAAATAATAAACAACTATGGACTACGGACTTTATTAAAATCGGTGGATCTTATGTCAAATTTGAACGCTGTCTTTAAATATTAACTACAAATATAGTAGTTTTTTAATTATATATATATACATATATGCCAAAAATAGTTTTTCGAGAATTCGAATCATCATGTATGTGACTGATATCGTAAAGCTGTAACGTTGTGCAAGATAAGATTACATTCATATTATAAAGTAAGGATTCAGTGTAAATTAGATATCAGAAACAGCAATAAAGTGCAAAGAAAAGCGAAGGCACAGTATAGTGCGTGTTCCTTCGGAAAAAGACACTTTGGAAAGCTATAGTGTGTACTAAACGCAGGATCATTGTTTGTCTTCTTAGTGGGATTAATTCTAACTTAACAAAGTTGGTAAATAGACTACGTTACTATTATTAACAAACATATTCTTGTTTGTTGATTTTGACGTGAGAGAATGTACAGTTTATGAAACACACCATTCTACAGTATGAGTACACAAAAAAAAAGAAGTCGGCCAAAGAAAATTGTAGCCTGTTTATTATTTTGTAAAAATAAACAGGTAACAAGAAATTAAGAAACAGGTAAGCCTATTAAAGCCATTTTAAAAAGCTGATGAATATTGTTGTACAAAACGAACTGACGAAAGCAGAATTAAGGGAATGAACCGAGTAACCACAATACAGACCACTCTAGGTGGATTCATTTTGCACAACCAACCATTTCTTCTTAAGTCCTGCTTTGCCACTTCTCCCAAGAGTTAGTTCACAGAAAACTGTTTCAGAATCAACTTGTTCTTTCTAAATCTTCGTCAGGGCCAAATACAGATCTGGGTGATGCTTACAAGTAACGATTCGAAAATGGTTGTGCCAGCCTTCACTCACATTATTTGTTCTATGAGCACCTCGTAGTGTCACATCATAGTGAGTCCAAGTTTTTATTGGATCTCGAGGTGGTACTTACTATAATCGCATTTTCCGTTGAAGACTCCATTTTTACATAAAATTATAAGTTAAAATTAGCGACTTATTAGTTTACTACTTCAATTTTTACCACAAAAAGTTTGTCATTGTTCACTTTTGAAATCTGAATTTGAACGTTTCCATAGTTTTGGGAACGTATTTCGGGATATTCGATTCGGCAAAATGTATTCGGGAGATTCAATTCGGCTCAATAACCGTTCGGTTAAAAATCATTCGGTTTTTTACTTTCGGAAAACTAAAAACTATATTATAGAAAATGCCCGAGAATATTTGCCATCTGTCCATATTATTAATTTTTCTGATGACACAGGTGCGTAGGTTAAACAAGGATATGACATGCGCACCACTTATAAGGGTTGTTTGCAGAGCAAACAAGTATCATCTCACTCGGGACTAGGGAGTCGGTGTTTCTGAAATACATATTTCAGGGGAACAAAGTTCACCTCAGGATTACAATATCAACATAATTCTCTTTCCCGGTATCTGTCGACAGGAAGAACTTGGATGAGTAGGATAGACAAGGGCACTGTACCGTCTATAGTTTTTCCAGACCATTCTATCGAGTCACTTTTCCGAATAAGTTAATTTTCAGCTACTATTGTGTACTGTTATTACTTTTTTTTATTACTAAAACAACAAGTTAACCTACAAATGATATGGATTTATTAGGAAGAAAATATATAGGCAAATTAATGAAGTATGTAAAAGCAAAGAAATTAGATAAGCTATATTGTACTGTTAGACTACTCACCGCCCTGCCCGTTGCCGAGCGGTATTGGTTCGCCTGATTCTCTTCTCCACGTGATGTTCGGTGTTGGCAACCCTGTCGCTTCGCATCTCAACGTGACGTTACTGCCTTCTCTAACGACCATGTCTGTACTCGTCGGATAGTCTAAAATATCGGGAGGCACTGCGTAACAAAATCGACATAGAGATAATTGACTAATAAGGTGATAAATATGTGACATAAAAAATGCCTTACTCACAGTAGGTATTCACCAATTGTCGCTAGCTTAATGCGCGTTTACATACATAATCTGGATATTGGCGGTAGTAGAAATTGTAAAAATTTTAAAAATCAAACCTTACCAATCATTGATCTGGCTTATTCAAGAAGCAACGTTCCAGTTGCGCTGAAATTTGATAACAGTTTTCATGTGAATAATTCTGAACAATAAAAAAAGACCAGGAACAACCAGGAAGAACATTCTCATACTCCAGTGACAGAATGTCAGGTAATGGGAAGTGTCTTACCATCAGGTTCTATTGCCTACACAGACGTAAGCGAAACGAAACGAATTACGTTGAACAGAATAGCCATAAAATGAATTATATCATAACACACAGATAGAGAACACACAGAGTAACTGTAAACTGTATTCTACAATACAATTGAAGTGTATTCTACTTCACTACTGTATTCTTCACCTGCTTAAAAGTAGCTACTGGTGTCATATGTAACTGACGTTTTCCTGACTTCCTGTCACCGGAGTGTCAGAATAACTTTCACATTATTTTTAATTTACAAGATTACAAATTATTTGTCTTACAGGGCTGGAGTGGCTGGAACGTTTGCTTTTAGCAAAAAATTAAATAACTGATGAATAATGCTCGTTTGTCAAAACATTCCATCACTGCTAACAATGAAATTAATATAATGAAAGGATTACAATTTTTGATTTTAGAACTTGACCTTCAAACAAAAAACTAGAAACAACTGAATCAAAAATACGTAACCGCTCCATTGTTGAAACAATTGCACATATTTTATAAAAAATGTTCATTTATGTTATCCAGTTAATTTAAATTCTGAGGTAAATAATAACATTCGTTTGTACCTAGCAACGGTAACAATTAATTTTTTTAACTTATCTTTTAATCAATTATTTGTTCAAATTTTTACAAAAAGCGATTGATAACCTCTGAACCGGAAGTGCTTGAGTGAACCTAAAATTCGTGGAAATGGAATACGTTATGCCAAGACATTTCGAATGATACTTAATTTTAGAATACATTAGAGTAACTGAAGCAATCATTATATATGTCAAAAATGTTCATTAAATAAAAGGATATCTACTTATTGATATTGCCTAAATGTATGAAATCTATATATTTAACTACAAAAAACCAATAGGCCCTAAAACCATTAGTTTGTAATAATGAATTTATTATAAATTGATTACAAAACAGTCTGTTGCAGTATAAAGTCAGACCATTTTAAAGAGTCTTTCACTGAGTAATACTAATGCTTTGCGAGTATTATATTTCAAACGATTGTCAGAAATATATTATTCTAATTTGAGTTGATAATTTGTAAATTTATCGTCATTATCATCGACATCGTGAAGGTATCGTCTTCACATATCTACGACGATTTTGTAGATTTAAAAAATCTCTAGATACTTTGTTAGAAATTACTAGATACTTAAAAATCCTTATCGCAAACAAAGCTTTATAGTCATACAGAACTTATAGAGAAAATTATAATTAGTTAATTTGATTATTCCAGCTCTCTCTCTCTTACTACAGTCTGCTTCCCTGTATGTTCTGTGTATCTTTCTTCCTGTTTGTCTAAATTTCTCCATAAATAAACTCTTAAATAAATATCTCATCATCCTTCATTTTGTCTCACTTTCGCCTAACTATCCTATTGTGCATTACAATATCGTATTATAATACTTGCTTTAATTGATATCCGATTTTGATAAATTATCTGAATTGTACTTGAACCGTAGGCGATGATTACATGAAGTTAAAACTTTCATTCGCTTCAGAACGACCTACGATATAGGTCGACACCAAATTTCCAATATTGCCTTCCCAAGCACCTATTTTCTACCTTCCTTATGGTTCCTGGAGATCATGGTCTTTCTAAGCATTTTCATCCCTTCGTCCTAAGTCTTCTTCACTTTTTTTTTGACTTCCGGAACTCAATGCAGGACTTTGTAGGGTAATCAGCCTCCATCCGTACATATCATACAAAATAACTACCGATTCCGTTACCGGATCGCAAATTCTAAACCAAATCCCTTCCGGTCCATGGTTTCTCTAACGTTTTCATTTATTAACCTAATCTTTTGCAACTCTCTTAAAGATATACATCAGTCTTTTTGAAAGTATTTTCCAATTCCTGACGTCAGTGTTTAAGTTTCCAAACCGTATTTTAATAAATTTTCTCAACAAATACCATATTAAATTACCAATTTTTGTTTTCGTAGGTTTCTAATCCAGGGCACGCTTTATTTTTTGAAGTAATACAATCATCCTATTCTACTTCAAACTATAACCAATCACTTATAAAGACTACCGATACAATGTTCACAGAAAACCTACCGTACTGAAATATCGGTATGGAGAGCCATACATGACTTCCATGTTCTAAGATTTATATTTAAAATCATTTTCGAAATGAAATGTTTCCATAGAAACTACTTCTTTCCACTTATTGCTTCAGCCTTACCCACAGTACTGTGGTCACTAACGTATACCACCACACGTTATCGCACTCGATTTTCACTGATGATGGCAGTCGACGGCACTGCCGAAACGTCTGATTTTGCAGAAAACATTGGACTATTTGATTCTGTTTGAATTTACGGCAGTTATCGTTCGTCATGAAAATACTTCTCTTGTTACAACATAAAATGTGGCAGGTAAACTACCCCTTTCCCTAAACCGATCTTCACCAAAATCAACAGGCCTTAAGATCTCTACAATTTAGGGACGTATACAAAAACTTATTCGATTATGTTTGAATTTACGGTAGTTATCGTTCGTCATAGGAAAAATTAACCTTGGTATCACATAAAACGTTGCTGGTAAAGTACCCATTTCTCTTAACTGATCTTCACCAAAATCGAAAGGCCTTGAGTCCTCTATAATTCAGGGATGCATGCAAAACATTATTTGATTCTGTTTGAATGTGTGGCAGTTATCGTTCATCATATAAACAATTACTCTTGTTAAAACATTAACAGTGGCCGGTAAACTACCCCTTTCCCTTAACCGATCTTCACAAAAATCAACGGACATTGAGAAAATCAACGGACATTGAGAAAATCAACGGACATTGAGATCTCTATATCTCAGAGAGGTGTGCAAAACATTATTTGATTCTAATTGAATTTACGGCAGTTATCATTAATCATATGAAGAATAACCCATGTTAAAACATAAAACGTTGCAGGTAAACTACCCCTTTCCCTAACTCGATCTTCAACAAAAACAATAGGGCTTAAGAACTCTACAATTCAGGGCTGCATGCAAAACATTGTTTGCTTCTGTTTGAATATACGGCTGTTATTGTTTGCCATAGAAAATATCCTCGTTAAAACATAAACCGTTGCTGGTAAACTACCCCTTCCCCTTAACCGATCTTCACCAAAAACAATAGGTCTTGAGTACTCTACAAATAAGGGTTGTATGCAAAACATTTTTTGATTCTGTTTGAATTTGCGGCTGTTATCGTTTGCCATAGAAAAAACATCTACTGACACACACACACACACACACACACACACTTTTCGAAAAATGACTTTTTTCATGTTTTGAGTGTAGTACAATCAGACTCTGCAATAATCTCGAACACGATTTTTTTCCCATCACCATACTACTTCCATTTCCTTAAGGAACATGGAAGTAATAAAATGATATTGTAAGAATGTAAGTTGAATAATTTTTATTTAAAAAGCAAAGATGATAGCTACTTGTTATATACAATCGTAAACCAAAATTGATTTACAATACTTATAAGAACCTATTCAAATAAATTCAATGACATTAATTTTAAATATTTGTCGGTAATCTGGGGAAATAAACAGACGAGTTAATGTAAATATAAAACGACATAACATATCGTTGACCTCCCTTCACCATTTAGACTCTTGTTTTTTCTGTCGTTCCTGTTTAACGATTCTCAATCTCAAATATTTGCAACTAATGGGTTCTATTGGCTATTCATCAAGGTTACTCATTTGGTTTAAAATTCAGAGAGACAAGTAACTAATTGTTTGCCATACTTACCAACGACTTCTAGAAATCCGATCTGACTCTTCATAGGGTCTGTGTTTATCTGACACATGTACCAGCCTCTGTCCGTCTGTCGTATGTCACGTATGTGTAAGTACCACGTCCTGTGATCACTGTGCGTTACACCGATGCGGTGATTTTTGGTGATCACATGACCGTGAATTGTTAAGATAGTCTGAGTGTCGACTCGTAACCACGCCACCTATATGTAACACGGAAACATATATTAATAAATTCGAAACAGTCATATATTTACAATCTTTTTGGTATGCATATACAATTATACAGTAATATCTATTTTATTCCGTTATTTCGACTGAACGGTATGCTAATAATTTACTGTAAGCTAAAAGTACTGTTTAAACATCCATCCTCAGTCTACCTAGAGGTCCTACCCACTAAGCCATCAACTGATCAGTCATCCAGATTTTTATACTCTTCCAATGACGCTCGATTTTGCAAGTGAAGCACAACAATGTCTATCCTTTTAACGCCAGAAAAATCTATAAACGAAGTATAAACAACCTCTATGCTATTAGACAACATACTGTTACGACGGTCTACTTGATCGTCGTAGGTACAGTGTAAACAAAATCAGTACAAGACACCAATTAAGTTACTAATTACAAGCTTTAATTTCCACAGTTAGCAGTTCGTAATTAATAACACAGTCTCTACAACAAATCGAATAAAAATTGTTCACACGCATAAAATGTCACTAATTTAAACAACAATTGTATTAAAATATACCAAAAAAAAAAAAAAAACACTTAACTAATAACCACTTGAACGCCCACAGTAATATCGCTTGTAATCGCCTGACAATAACTCGAACCGCACTGTAAATATGTCGCAGCTATACTGAAAACTAAGGCCGCTGCCACCATGTATTTATACCTCCGCTCACAGACCAGAACGTTCGAAACTACGTCTTAGCGCCAGTGTGAACTACGTAATTAATTACGGCCTTGACACAGTCCGTGCGGCTGGCGGGTTCGAGAAAATTCTCGCGAATGTGTCTAGAGTCACGTATGCCACACATATTAGAGCGAGATTCTTCTGGCACATTCGACAAACACGTAGATTGTTCTGTGATGTAACACTATTTATTGTTACTACGAAAGGAAGTGGCCGACACGAGAAGCTCTCCTAGCTATAATGAAAAAAAGAAAATTTATTTGACGAGGGTAAAAGCCAGTCGCTCCGTGGAACTGAAAAAAACGGTTTGGGATAAACAAATTTCAGGAAGAAAGATTTTGATAGAAAGAAATGATATTGTTGCTGGCGATTTGGATTCTTCCTCGAGTTGTCACTACAAATTCAAAAGACGCTGTGTGCTTAGACAAAACCTAGGTTAATGCAGGTCATTCAGTGGAATTGGCTTCGAAATTCTCTGCTCGGTACAATTAACACTCCTTACTGGGGGGAGGGACGTTTTATCCTCAAAGGTGGTACTAAAAAAATGTATCTCTAATGCTATTTTGTTGTTTCGTTCAAAAATTCCGGCGACTACCATGAAGAAATGTCAGCAGGTGTATTTCAAAACGGGTTTGAGAACCACTTCTCTCCAATATAAAATTGATCCAGTCATTATTATGGATAACTCGTCATATCATTGTGCTACACCAAGCAATATTCGAACAATGTCTTCTCAGAAAAATGAAATTGCCGAGTAGTTAATAAAAAATAGTATTGAAGGTTTTCGTGATGTAATGTCACAGCGGGACTCCTCTAAATAGTGAAAGCAAAGAAAGAAAGGCTACGTAAATATGAATTAAGAGAAAATTTCTACAAAAACAGTGACACACATTGATTCCGTTTTCCCCCAATATCATTGAGATTTAAATGCAACTGACCTCGTGTAAGGTAAATATAACATTGAGTATAGTTTAAATGGTGTAGAAACTTTATAACAAGAGGAAATAAACCATTTTTCATCCGACGAGTGGAAAAAGATGTTCGACACACGTGGGAAATTTTAAGGAAAACGTCTATCAAAGAAAGAATACCGCAAAGAAATGTTCAACATCTGCTAATAAATTTAAATGAAGAATCCAGTGATTGTGGTGATGATTCAAAGCATCAAAAAGAATTGTCCGATGTTGGATCGCCCCTCTTAATTAAATTAAGAGAAGTACGTCAAACAAGTTTCATAACCTTATTAAAAGAACCTCTTTTGTTTGAAAAAAATCCTTTTGTAAATTTGTCATCATAATCATACAATGCTCTAACGTTTTTAAGAAAAATTATGTTCACTATAATTCGGTTTATTACAAGTTAGTCGTCTTTTGAACTATATGTTTGAATAAACAAATGTTTTAAAAAATACTCAGTATAGCGGTTGCCATATCTGAACAACGTAACTCCTTTGAACGCAAAATAAAATGTGATTAATTAAGAGAGTTAAAATCCTACCACGTGTCAAAATGTAGGCCTATATGTCGTAATACACCAATAACTTATGCCTATTCTTGTACCTGAAGTGGTAAAGGATAAAAGTTTTGTTGACCGTGTCTGTAAAACATTTTTCTTTCACTCATCATTTACAAAAGGTTAGAAATGGCTACCTTTGTTGTAACATAATCGCCTGATTAGTTTTTAATTATATATTATGCAAGCACGTGTAATCACTTATGATATATGCTTATGGTAAAATGAATTTCTGTAAATATTTTGTAGCTTAATATGCACTTATCTTTAAAATAGATATTTGGAAATATTGCTTCGAGCTGTCAGAATCGTAGTAATAACGGTCCAAGTTTAGTAATAGGGTCCACACATCACTGCTAGAAATGGTAATGAGTAGCTACAATATGTCTCGTGATAGAGGTTAGACTAAGCTAAGGTAAGGTAAGCTAAGGACTAAGGTAAGACTCGACTCTCACGGAAAAATGTTTTTATACGGCAAGGCTCAAATACTGTCGCGCTACGGAGTAGAGGTAACATTAAGATACTTGTCGACATTACTTAAAAGTAGTAAATTACCAACAACTAACAGATACAGTCATATCTAAGACTTATGTTGCAAATTATTCACTTGACTATTTGCATTTTTTACAAACATAATTTAATTAACTATGTGTTTTAATAACAATTTATTCAGTAAAATTAATTTAACATGTTTGGGCGTTTTCATGGTAACGAGCTAACTTATTCTCCAACAGAGAGATGTTTTAATATCTTTATTCTTCAAGCGTACTCTGTTTAATTAAGTAAGTAAAAAACTGATAAGGGAACCATGGAAATTCAATACTTTTTCATCCTATACAACTTCAAACTATAATCAATCACCAATACAGATTACCGATAATGTAATAATAGAAACCGCATTGTACAGTATTGAATAAAATTGTATTGTAAGATTGTAAGTTAAATAATTTTTATTTTAATACGAAAAGAAGGAAGCCACAAATTTATTTGTTATTTATTATTTGTTAATACATAATTGTAAAGCATTGAAATGTAATATTGATTGAAATATAAGAAACCTATTCAAACAAATACAAGAATATTGAATTTAAATATTTTTGTGTATCCTTGGGAAATATACAGACGAATCGACGTAAATACAAGAAATATGAAAATAAATGAAATATACTCAAGTTCGTGTTTGAAAACCAAATGACTAGTTATCAGTATAGTCTTTACATTCCAAAGATCGTATACAATATTGTACAAGGTGAAATATTTCTTTGGCCAAAATTATTACCATACATTTTGGTCATAGAATAACTCAATACAATAGCCTTTAAAATTCAACGTTTTCTACAATAAGTAGGCATCATCAACCGATGACAACTATTTATAAAACCCAAGGTAACACAAAAATATATACTTCTTACACACTTAAAGCAGTTATATGACCAAAATAAGGAATGTACAAAAGTTGATAAATAGTTTTTTTTTAGCAAACTGAGACAGTTTAATTACATAAAATTCACTTTTAGACTGGAATTAAGATTAGTTAAATTTTATATTAGTAGTGTCTAATTTTGTAAAACTGAAAAATTATTTCCTGTACATAAAATTTAAATTCTGAAATAATTACCTTATCACCTTTAAATATTGTCTATGAATGGCAATGTAATAGTTAACAAACCTTATATGTTCCGAGGTCTTCAACGACACACGCAAGAACTGCTTCGCGACCCACTGGAATAGTCACGTTGGATATTGGTTCACCAAACTTGGGAAAATCTGAAACAACAGCAAACACAACTGAATAGATTGCAAAACAGTCAACACTGCCAGTGCGTCAATAATTGAATGTACTCTAGGTGTTTTGATAATATATTAATATTTGTTTAAACACCTATTTAATGTACCCCGTTGTTTTTTGAGTCAGTTACAACAGACAAACCAGCCTTTCTCAATCCTCCCTGTGACTTTGTATTTACATATAGATGACGCGTTTTAAAGCATATACTTTATAATCAAATCATAAAATATCCCTCGTAGGAGGTCGTTATCAGTCAAACTGTTTTTACATTGGTCAAACGGTGAGGGGTTTTCTTAAACGTTTCCTTGAAAATACACTTAATCAATTAAAAAATCATAACTCCGTCAACATAAAGTATAACTATGCTCGACATTTGGTTTCACACGACCACAGTTACATGGATTTCAAATCTAACTTGGAACCATTACATATTTGTAAAAAGGATCGTATCGTGAATGCCTTGGACGAGTTAGAATTTACAGAGCACACTCAAACAGTAGCGGTTTTGTATTGAATGACCAGCTGAACTTTAAATCCAATCCGCTATACGATACTGCCTTGCACCTGCCTTATCAGATAGAGGCGAACAACCGTTCAGTGGTTAACCAAACGTGAATATGTGCGCACCTACTGACGCGTGAACAGTCCATATTGATATTGGATTTTCAACTAATGGCGACTTCCTACGAGGATATTTTATGATCTGATGGTAAACCATATAAGCTTTGAAACGCGTCATCTATATATGAAAATAAGTCACGAGGTGGACTTAAAAAGGTTATTACATGAAAAATCAGTGAATGGTATTAACAAAATAAAACTGTTACAAAGAGATATTCATTTTGCATTATTTACGAGTTTGCATTTGGTCCTCTCCTGCGGCCAAATGGTTAGACATAGTTCATGAATCTCCTGTTGTACAGGATACGTTTTTTAGCACGGCCAGTTTTCTTCTTTCTCTTTTCTTGTTTTTGTACCTTTGGAGTCTGTTCTTTGACATTCACCAGCTCGAGCTAGTGAATCAGGCACCTTACCTCCAAGAAATGTGACTGAAACATCAGCACTCCAATTCTCCAGCTGTTCTATGCAAAACTCATCACTAAGAGGTGTTCCTGAATTGTACAAATAGATCTGATTACTGGCACAACCTCCAACACTACAACTTGTTGCTTGATATTTGATATTGTTTCTGTTCCTTTGCATTCAATAAGATGATGCTTCTGCCCTCGCACTGTTAAAATCATCTTGAATTTTTGTGTCCTTCTTCTTTAAAACAATATACCCACATTAAAACACCTCCAACATACCCCACTTCTTGGAGATAAGGTGCATGGTTCACTAGCTCGAGCTGGGAAAGTCAAGGGACAGACCCCAAAGGTAGAAAAACAAGAAAAGGAAAAGAAGAAAGCTGATCGTGCTAAAAGACGTATCCTGTACAACAGGAGATTCATCAACTATGTATAATCATTTGGCCGCAGGAGAGGACCAAATCAAACCCGTAAATAATGCAAAATGAATATCTCTTTGCAACAGTTTTATTTTGTTAATACCATTCACTAATTTTCCATGTAATAAACAGATGAATAATTAAAAAAAAAATTAAAAAGGTCAGTTTGTCTATTCATACAAGTGACTTGGATACCGTTGTAAACATGCATGCTAAATCAGTTACGATAGTTGTATAGTGTAATTATACTGGGTAATATATACATCTGTTTGAGATACAGTGTTGTGGAGATTAGTAGTGTAAGTACAGTATATTTATGCACATGCCAAAGGGTAGATTGGATCACATTATTGGAATTCCTCTGTCAATGAATTTTAATGATGAAAGTGTAAATTAGGCAAACAGATAAGTACGTAAACGACCGTTTTACTACACAGAAATGCACTTATTTAAATTTTAAAGTCATTGTACTGGTATCCGCGTCACAATTATTATAATTAAATTTTGTATTACCTTAATCCGTCACTGTGACCGCTTGGTTTCTGTCTTCTAACGCGTTTCGGATTAAATTTAATCCATCATCAGAGTAAAAATTCGTCAGTTATGACTTCGTTAAAACATTAAAACATTAAAAAGACACTAAAATACATCTATGTATGTTGTACAAACACAGCGACGTACGCGGATGTGAGTGCGCACTCGACACCGGTTGACGACGTACTGCACAGTTTATTTACGTTATCATGTTACCTATTGTTGTGTTGGGGCGTGTACTCTATGGTTATATTATCTATAATCTTATCATATAGTGTATGTGATTTAAATGCCAACTGTTCGTTTAGTATATTATTAGGATTATTTCTGAAGGCCCGGTAAATTTCAAACTCTTCTACTGCATCCATATATCTTCCCTTTTTGCAAATGTGTAAGGGTTTGCAATTTGCCTCAAAATTTGTGTAATTATGATTTAGTGAAACGAGATGTTTAGCGTAATTTGATTTATTTGTATTTGAAATGCTCGTGGGTAAGTGTTCTTTATATCTTTCGAAAAAACCCCTGCCAGTCTGACCAATGTAATGCATGTCGCAGTCATCACATATCATCTTGTATACGCCCGTTCTTTTTTCAATTGATGTTCGTGTGGCATTATTTAACATTTTTCGGATATCGTTATTTGTTCTAAATGTGATTTGGATGTTATGTTTTTTAAATGTATTTCTAATGAGCATTGAGAAGTTATTAGTGTAATCATAACATCCATATCACATTTCCTCAAATTCTGTTGATATCTCCAGTCGGATACGACAACGTTACACTAGATCTCACGTACAAAAATTACACGAATCTTATAGAAGAGGCATGCTAGTTAACTATCCCAAAATGTAACAATATGGGAACCTTGTAGAAGAGGCATGCTAGGTAGTTCTATCCCAAAATGTAAGTATATGAGAATCTTGTAGAATAGGCATGCTAGTTAACTATCCCAAAATGTAACTATATGAGAACCTTGTAGAATAGGCATGCTAGTTAATAATCCCAAAATGTAACTATATGAGAACCTTGTAGAAGAGGCATGCTAGTTAACTATTTCAAAATGTAACTATATGAGACCCTTGTAGAAGAGGCATGCTAGTTAACTATCCCAAAATGTAACAATATGAGAACCTTATAGAATAGGCATGCTAGTTAACTATCCCAAAATGTAACTATATGAGAACATTGTAGAAGAGGCATGCTAGTTAACTATCCCAAAATGTAACTATATGAGAACCTTGTAGAAGAGGCATGCTAGTTAACTATACCAAAATGTAACTATATATATATCTTATAGAAGAGGCATGTTAGTTAACTATCCCAAAATGTAACAATATGAGAACCTTATAGAATAGGCATGCTAGTTAACTATCCCAAAATATAACTATATGAGAACCTAGTAGAATAGGCATGCTAGTTAATAATCCCAAAATGTAACTATATGAGAACCTAGTAGAAGAGGCATGCTAGTTAACTATCCCAAAATGTAACTATATGAGAACCTAGTAGAAGAGGCATGCTAATTAATTATCCCAAAATGTAACTATATGAGAACCTAGTAGAAGAGGCATGCTAGTTAACTATCCCAAAATGTAACAATTTGAGAACGCTGTAGAAGAGGCATGCTAGGTAGTTCTATCCCAAAATGTAACTATATGAGACGAAAGTTATTTAATCACTGTTGAAACGCTCCTTACTCTGAAGTCATTGACAGACGTGAAGAAACTTTCCATAACTACAACTTCAACAAAACTACACAACTTTCATTGTAATGAAGAGGAAAACTGTCTCTAAGCGGATTCTGAATCAAAATAAGAGAGTCTTCTGGATAATCTACCGTAACAGCCTAAATAAATTCACGCCTATAAAAGACCCCTGGAACTATATTAGATTAATACAAACTTCACGTTCAAGAAATAGTTTTCTTAAATGACGTGAATTCACAAAGCTAATGAAAGAGATCTACAGAAACACTTCAATAAGAATAAAACCTAATAGCGAATTATGAGATATTAGGCCTATACATGTAACAAAAATGGATCGGGCAAGTGGATAAAATTATTACCGAGGTAAAGCATATGAGAGGATATAGAATGAGTAATAGTGTGTTTAATATTGTATGTTATGCAGACGACGTTATACTAATAGCGGAAAATGAAAATTTCGTACAAAGACTTGTGTATAACTTTAACAAAGCATGCCAGAAATATAACGTGAAGGTAGCGGAAAAGAAAACAAAATCAATTACAATTTCACATGACCCACTAAGGTGTTAGCTTGTGATAAATGACAGAATAATTGAACAAATAATGCAGATAGACTATTTAGGAACAAGGCTTAAAAGTAACAATAGGCCAGATGGAAAAATAGAACATCAATTGATGAATGCAAGAAGAATTGCTGGATGCATGAATAAATACCTTATATGGAACAATAAATACCTAACACAAGAAGCAAAAATTAAGGTCTACAAATGCACATTCCGTCTAGTAATATCCTACGTCTCAGAGACCAAGCTCAAAGACAAACGACACCAAACGACAAACTGTTGAAATGACTATATTACGGAGGGTACTAGGAAAGACAAGGTACGATAGGTTTTCAAACAATAGTATAAGAAAAATGTGTAATGTAATAGACATTAATTTTTGGATTGCGGAAAGAAGAAGTATATGGGATGAACAAGTACCAAGAATGGATGACACAAGGCTAGTTAAAAAAGGCAAGAGATAGCTAACCAAACATGAAGAAGAGCATTGGTCTGCCAAGGAAGAGATGGAGTGACAACATGTAGGGCCGTTGTTATAAAACACAACAGAGTTGTTATAAAAAGAAGAAGAAGAAGAAGAAGAAGAAGAAGAAGAAGAAGAAGAAGAAGAAGAAGAAGAAGAAGAAGAAGAAGAAGAAGAAGAAGAAGAAGAAGAAGAAGAAGAAGAAGAAGAAGAAGAAGAAGAAGAATTGACGTAAATGTCGAGAAGATTTTCTACGTAAGCTCACTCCTTGTGGGGTCTATACGCTCGGCCTGAAGCCCATCTCACACAAACACATCAAACAGACTCTTTTGTATCCCATTTATTCTGCAGGAACTTGAGCTCTCTTCTTACGGAACCCCGAGTTGGATCCAGTAAAACAAAGTCGTACTGAAATTTTTTACAAAATCCTACTTCGTAAAATTTTCTACACTTGCCTTGCAAGAGGACAGTATTGGAGTTATCTGGTCCAGCGGCATTTATCCACCCGGGTGTCGTGATACCAAAAAGAAACCATGAAAACCAGGAGGGGACGTAGCGTAATATTGTCCAATACAATACGTATTACGAAGCACGTATACGTAATACGTTCTTACGTAGCAGCACTTAGATCAGTGGCCTCAGCACCCTTCTATCAGAAATAATTCCTGGCTGTGTGTAGGAGACCAAATAATACAACTTAGAATGCTTTTATTTTTGAAAGGTTAATTACAATCGGTGGCTATCGATTTATCTAGCGTTTAATGATTTACTATATATAACTCTTGTTTCACTGGCCTAATATTATCATCGTGCAGTATAAAGTTTTATGTTGAACACACATTTTACAACCGCCGGTCAAAAGTCGTGCAAACCGAAAACAAATCACCAATAATATTAAACGCTTTTATTTAACTTGCTTTTCCCGTCGGTCTAAAGTGGATTTTTCAAATCGAATTTTCGCATATTTCCCGATGTGATAACGACTTGAAATTTTGCATACACACTTGATACTTAATGGTAAAAAAATTTTTGATTAATAAACGTTATTTTCATTTGTTGTTAATGTATTTGGTATAAGATAAATTATTTTATCCTTTTCAGTACATTGATCATTTTGTTAATTTTAAATAAAAGCGTTTTTTAAATTTTTTTTACTTTTTTTATTAATATAAAATTTAAAAAATATATTTTCATTAACATATTCGGCACGTGGATGTCATAGAAACTTATTCTAAATTACGTTTTTCTTCTGCAACAAGCACTGAGATAATATTATGATTATGTACACGTTTCTATTGCGGAAAACCTATTTCAAACAGTAACACTACAAAACACTACTTATGTTAATTACGTGTTTAATGCGACCCATTTTTCAAAACTCACGCCACGTTGAGAAAAAATACAGTGTCTCAAATTTCCATACATATCCTTATTGTTAGGCAAAACAATTTTCGAATTCAAGGTTGCCTGATTTTTCGACCGCCCGTTAGAAACGAATCATTGTCATCGTTTTTCTGCTTAATGGAAGTATTACAGGGCTTGCCCTCTGCACGCTTTCCTACCCTGGGTCAGTTTCAACATTTCCTAATATCGCAACCGTATACTGTCTATTGTTTGCTCTCTCCTCCGTCCTCTATTCATTTTCCAATTACCAGGCCTCCAGTGTTTATACCATCACATTACCTTGTGCTTGCCGCATACAGAGTCTCAGACAATTTCTTTTCCTGCCTTTGGTAATGTCCAACAATCTCCTTTCCTCTAGTACTATTCCAAACGCTACCTCATTCTTCACTCTGTTCGTCCCATTCTTCACAATATCCACATTTCTAAGACCTGGAAGCCTCTTTTTCTTTTTTCACTCAAAATCCAGGTTTCTGCTCCAGTAACATGCTCAAAACAAAACACTGCACCATCTTTGTTAAATTTATAAATCAGTAAATAGGAGAAATGAGAAATGCATTCGACAAATGAGACAAAATACATATTAAATGTATACATATTAAATCTATAATGTAATATAATATTTTAAAAATATGTACAATATTATACTGCTGTAAATTCAACAGTACACAGACCCTGATAAAATTATCTAATTTGAAAAAATTATGAAAGTTTAAGTCTTTACTGTTCATATATGTGTTTCTTTTTAAGAGTTCTTTTCACAAACAAAAATATAATTGTTTATTCATCACCTGCGTACTGCCGACGTTACCGTTGCGTGTGTGTGTGTGTGTGTGTGTGTGTGTCCTGAATCCTGAGAATTTGATGATGATGATGATTATGCTGATTCTGTGTTCTCTGTCTCTACGGTTTGTTGTTTGTGATGGTCCAAAGTTCCTCCATAAGTCCTGATGTGTGTGGTAAAGATGTTCGATCGGTCGGCAGACCAGCAGCGTGACGTTGTGACGTTGTGTGAAAATATCTTGAGTCTCTGAGATCGCCCCAAAATTGCCGGTGGTATTTATACTGGACGGCAATCTGACAATTCCAGGACTGTTTTCCACCTGCTAGATATTGTCACTTCGTGCAAAGCGTCCTTTTAATTATTACAAATCACTTTTTGGTTCATTTTCGCGATTTCGTAAACATACTCGTAGCACGAGCGATATCATCGTTTGCGTAATTTTTTTCTGGTCACTCACACATAACACACTTATTAATTACTATTTAATTACACTAGTAATTAACATTAAATTACCTAGCGTCTTTATTATTGCACATTTCTGCAATACATTTACATCACTATATTCGTTAAAAATTCCTTAATGTAATGGTGTTCTTATAATTGGGGTAAGTCTTTGTTCACATGTTTAAAATGTATTAATTAGTTTATTTTTATCCGGTTGAAACCTGATTACAGACAAACCAACAATTCGTACGCATCACCCAATGGTAGACTTTGCCTGTCGTAGCTTGCGTTCACACACACAAACACACAAGCGCTGTATTCACTCGCGGGGCAGGTGTACGCTTTCTGACAATTCTTAGCCTGCATAATATTGTTAAAAACTGTTCATCATATATTTTCTATGCTAAATATTTAGAAACATACCGCTCTGGGCAAATATGCAAATATATGTATTGTTGCAATGTATGTGTGTGCGTGTGCGTGTGTGTGGGTGGGGGTGGGGGGTGTACGAGAAACACAGTTGTGTAATAGGCGCAGATTTATATAACGCGGTAACACCTACAGCCTCTGTATATATGAAACGACCACAACACTTTTACACTGTGTGTGTGTGTTCTGTATGCAAACAGCGGTGTCCGTATTTCTACTCCAGTTGTACATATGTGAGAGTAGCAGATTGTTACACCCGCGGCAATATATCTACTAGTTAATGTGTTTTACTTCGTATTAAATGAAAACGCGCTGGTAATGTGGTTTGTCGATTACACGTGTTCCCCCTGCAGGTGCGATTAATATTGTGTGGAAGACAGTTTTTTCAGAAGGTGATTTCCGAAAAATCGTTCACAACATATTGCAAATATTCAAGAAAATTGTGTCTAATTACGAAGCATTAATTAATTTTTAGGAAGATTATAAATTCAAAAGTTGTAAGAATTATTTTCCTTTATTTCACTTACAACGGATATAACTCTTAAGACTTCACTGGGCAAACTGTTTCACTTTAAATCTATTATTTTTTTATAACTATAGTAACAATTGCTTTTTAATTTTTAATTGGACGCTGAGTCAAAAACTCAATTTTTCAAAGAAAGCAAAGTAAGCATTACTCAACGTACAGTTTTAAATTTTGCAGGTAATGATTAATTTTGAAATACATTTTGAATTTATTATAAAATGATTTTAAACATCGTCAATGTTTTACAGAATATATACTGTATTTTTATAATAACAGCGTATGATTTGATTTACATATTTTTAAGTTTTAAGTTTTACGTGTTCTAAATTTGTAAAAATTGTTTTTTTCAAACACACAATTCTTAAAAATTTTCCTTATCTCTGTCATTTAGTAATTAATTGATACTAATCTTAAGTCATAATCGTTGTTTCGTTTATACATCTTTATTTACGATTCTTATATAAAACAAATTTCAATGTACGTAAATTATAAGAGGTTCCTTAAGAATCACTGGTGATTATTATTTTTATTAGAGTTAGTGTTACCAGCCCTTTATATATGGGACCATCATCGTCTTCAGCAAAGGTTAGCCAAAAATTTCGGTCCCAAGCAGAAATTGCTCACTCTATCGCTTCTTCGGACGCTCCACACCTCTCCGTCCCTTTGGCTTACAGATGTTTGGGGATGCGCCAGTCATCCATTCAGTTAAGTCATTTCAACCATTTTAGCCGATACTGGGCAATCCTATCGAGTGTATACTCATAATATTCAGTTTTTGTCGTTCATCCACACTTTTTGTGATCTTAAAGAGTAGGCCTATTTCTTGATACATGCCCGAGAAATCTTATTTCGGCCCGCTTAAATATGACTGGCCTGGGATTTCGTTGAAGTCCAATTCCAGACCCGTAGAGAAGTGTAGGAAGGGCCATTACCCTGTAGAATTTCAGGCGTGATTATTTACTCGTGATTGATTTTAGAATTCTTCTGATGGCACCACACACATATAGTTGAATTTTTTCAGTTTATTCACCACATCATTGTTTGTTATGTAAAAAACAGTTTATCATTGTACACCCCAGAAAATTACTAACTAACCTGCTCCAAAGCAGTACCATCTACAACAATTTTTGCTCGTATGGGATCAGCTCCACAAAAGCCATTATTTTGTTCTTCAATGTAGAGAGCTGTAATCCAAAATTCTTGCAGATTAGACTCAGTGAATCTACAACCATCTGCAAGCCGGTTTTCGAGTTCTACAGGATAGCCTAGTCGTCAGCAATGTGTCACCTTTATAGTTACCAATCATAAAATGTTCTATAAGGTTCATCTGCCAATTGTGTATGATATCGTCTATATAAAAATTTAAAAAAGCGACAATGGGCACCTTGTAGTACTCTGCAATTGGTCAGGCACGCACTAAGAGTTGTACTCTGTCTTCTTGTCTCAATTAAGATTTTGTTTTCGACTTGAAGAATTTGTGTGGTTCTAATGAATTGTTGCTGGATCCCGGATCCCTTTCTTTACAACTAATTTACTGGGATGTACTTTATGAAGGATGAGGAAGAAATAATTCAAAACTATATTTTTTCCTTTTGAACTTAAAGCACAAGATTTCAACTCGCGATCTAAAGACACGTGACAATAATGCAGTAAAATACTAAATTGTTATTAGTGTTCATCGTTTGTCGTTTATCTCGTACGTCATAGATCTAAATAATTTACACTGCTAGTAGTGTTGTAATGTGACGTGAAACCTGATGGATATAATCCATAATGTATATCACTATCAACGAGAAATGTGTTGATGTGAACTAACCCGCATTCAGTATCCGTTTCTGTAACATGTAACATGTAGGTAGACATACTAAAACGACGCGTAGCGTCCCACCAGTACGATTCGGAACCAACGCGTAACTGTTTAAAAAATTCGCTTACCTGTCGGTGTGTGTGTTTAATTCAGAGTAGTTACCAACAGAAATCAACTGCTGATACAGTTTATAATATAAACACAAAGGTTAAGTAGAGTTTGACAGAGGTGTAATCAGAAGAATTATTCATGAGTTTTACACACTGCAAACAAAACTTACAAAAGCACATAGACCAAAAGAAAAGACATTGACGCTATTTTGAAAACTTCTGATCATCCACCTCTTCGATTACCACCGTATATGTGCGATCTGAACGCTATTGAATTAGCATCGGCAAAAAAAGTAAGCGTATAATACGATATAATAATACAACAGAAGATTTATGACCTTAGGAATCTTACTGGAATCGCAATCGAATCAGTTACACTTTGTGACTGGAAATGATACGAAAACTACATTATACGATGAAGCGATGAAGAAAGCAGTGGAAGTGCCAGTGACAACAATAACAGCGAGGAGTCTGAAACAGATTCGGAATTGGCCCATCCACTTATATGAAGTAAGACACAACTTACCAGTGACAACAATAACAGCGAGGAGTCTGAAACAGATTCGGAATTGGCCCATCCACTTATATGAAGTAAGACACTACTTACTCAATCTTCTTACTTGTTTGTTGGTATTTTCTTTTATTGGTTGACTGTGCTTTACATTGCCGTTAAGTCCGTTTAGGTAGCGTAATTATACTTTCTAATTCTAAAACATTTGTATTAGTAGTTAATAGTGATCTGAAAAGTTTAAGTAATAAATGTAATAGGTAGGAATAAATCATAATGGCTAAATGTAAATTGAAATAGTGTGTGAGACACATATTCAGGATGCCAAAAATTTTAAATGTGTAGTATGCAGTGAAAATGTTAAATGTGTAGTATGCAGTGAAAATGTTAAATTACAGTGACGCGTGCAGTGGACGTCACCGCGTCGCATTCCTTCCCCGGTACTAAACCTGCTGCGATAGTAATTTAAGTTATATGTTATCGGTCTAGATGTAAATTATTGAAATAAATGGAATAATGATTTTAGTCGGTTTTGTTATAATTTTTTTAGGAATACCATATTTTACTCATTCACAAATTCCAAAATAGTGTAATCTATTGTGCGATTTACTAATATTTTTCAGTATTTATTTCGATTTTATATTGTTTGTTAACTACTTACTTCATGTACGTGTTAAATTAGTAGTAACGAGTTAACGAGAGAAAATTTCACGGACATATTTCTTCACAATCAGTGACTTAATGTGTTTTCTAGAATTTATTTATGAGAATCTCAAAGTGAATTAAATAAAAACAATTAAGCAAGTCAAATTTGTTCTTATATGAACTGATTCTTCCTAATATAATTTAGTTAGTACGTTCCCCGTGCTGCAGTACTCTTTCACTATTTTGAACGAAATCAAAGTCAAACCTCCGCTCAACAGTCCCTGAAAGGACCAAGGCGTACCGCGCGGCTGTTGTGTGCAATGTGACGGTTGCATGGCTAGTACAACGCGCCACCAGCCGCTAGTTGCGGTATTCACGGCCAGGAGGCGGCGCTGGTATCTCAGCGCCTACTCAGTTCGGCCTCACGACGCTGAGTGCACGCCGTACGGAGCCTCCGCCGGAAATTGAACCCGGGACCACGAGCGCATCAAGCGCCCGCGTTAGCCACTAGACCACCAGGAGGCTCATTTTGAACGAAATACACTTTATTATGTCATAAATTTTGATATACGAAAATTTTTTAATTATGAAAAAATTTACAAAAATCTGTATTCAATTACTATTTCTTTAGTAATACTGTAGAGCAGACAATCATTAAAAAATCAATAAAAATTCTAACGTTCGGTTTTTGGTTAGAATTTTTAGGCTGCCATCCTGCTAGATTTTTAACATTTTTCCAATTTTGTTATCTCTTTTTGACCACGGGGTACAAGAATTTTTAAATATGGAAAATTTAACACTAAATTCTTATTTTAGTTAAAATTATTTTTAATTTGATATTAGACATAAATTCTTGCAATTTTATCAAAATTATAGCCCACTTTTTGAGCCCTGGCGACCATAAATTTTGAAATTTGTAAAAATAACTAATTGAATTAGATTGTGGTTGAAATTTTCTTTAATTGGATATCCCTCATAAGGTTTTCCAATGTTTTGACAATTTTTACCTCCAAAGTTTTGCTTCTTCGACTCCCTTATTTTTGGAGAGATCAATCTCAAAGACAATATAGCTCTGTAAGGTAAAAGTACGGACATGCGTACCAAGTTTTATAAAGATCGGTTGAGCCTTTCAAAAGTTATCGTGACACATACTACAAATACACAGACAGACAAATGCGAAAAGGTCGAGTGAAAACTGAGTACTCGCTTCGCAAATTGAATCATTTATGAAAGACCACATCAAACAGTAGGCCTATTAATACTTAAGACACGGTTTTTATAAACTATAACTACCGATACTGAATTGAAGCTTTATTAAAGAAAAGAATGTTAGTTTGAACGTGTTCACTAACTCTGAACAAAAATCAATCTACAATAACTAAAGTCAATGCGTACTTCTGTTCCATGCTTAACGAACAGAATGCTTAACCATTGTGCGAGTGGCTAACTAATAAGGTAAATTGTTTATAAAATCTAATTATATAATAATTACAAAATTTGCTTCTTGGACATTACTGTAAGAAACTCTTTATTAAAGCAGTGAGCTTAAATTAGTGGCTTATATGAATTATCAAATAGCGCTGCGAACCCTTTCCTTCGCTAAACGAGAAGTTTATGTAAAGCCATATACTTTTTATCCACACGCGTTGACAATTTCACTTCTTTTCTCTGACTGCGTTCTAGTAAGTGAACAAGCGTCTAGTGTTAGGCCTAGAGTAAATTTTTATTCGCAAGCCCACCAATTAATCTCATAAAACGCAAAAGGACATCTGACGAGTGTGGATTATTAATTTGTTAGACCGACTATCTTGTGCTTTAAGTACGTATTTGGCAAATGAGGGTACAAGAGGCTCTCGGTATGAGACTTCTGCACAGCGTAACTTTATTTTAATGCAAGAAAAAACGTGCTTCACATTTCCAATAGATTCACTTAACAATCTGGTAACACAGAGTCACGTGCTAACATATGGTATCTCGAGTTCTGACGTTTAATAAAATACAATATTTTACAACACTTTGGAATTTGTACACCTCATATTTGCGCCTACATCATATACACGTGAACAGACGTTGAAACCATTGTACACTACAGTAACTGTGCATTTTAATTACATAAACCATTTTTAAGTCAATCAATGAATTCATTCTTCATTTACCGATGTACAGATTATAAGTTAAATGTAGTCGCATTCACAAGCGAAGTTTTATATGTGTACTACGTTATTGACAACAAAGAAGTAGTTTCTATGGAAACTCACCGGTTCCCATTTTCGATAACGCACCAGCGATAGGCCGCAAATGTGCGACACGTCCTTATAAACATTTTCAATGTTAAAATATGAAAAAATTTTTGGCGTTAAAAATGTTAAACAAGGTAAATATTTGCTACAGAATTCAAAAATGTCTTAACGTCGTTTTATTGTTAATTTTCAATTAAACAGATTATTTACAGTAAAAGGCTTCTTAACCCGGCTTCTTATCCAGTATTCATATCAAATTACCTATAGAAACATTTATAATTAAAATAATCGAATACTATGTGTTAGGTTCACTGTAAAAGTTCCATTACCTCTTTTGTTTCTCTAGTTTACAAGACGTCTGCTTTCTATTTGTCCGTATAAACTTGTAATTTACCAGATCAATGTATTTTTTTTTTTTAGCTTTGTGTGGGAGGTTTGACTGTAGAAGATTCAGGTCTCACAAAGATATCAGTTTCTAAATCGCCGTATAGTTCTTGAGTTTGTGAATTCACTCGATTAATAATAGGTATGCTATTGGACAGTAATATAGCTTGTACAATGCAATTGTTCGTTCAGACGTACGCAGCTCAATCATTGAGTATATATTAACTACTTTTAAATGTTTGTTTTTAAATCTATATTCAAGGGTAGTTTACAAAAATTATTAAAATGAGAAAAAATATTTCTCACAAGAAACAAGTAAAGAATAAAGGAAGAACAATATAATAAGAGCATAGACACTGACATAGTATGGACATATATATATAAGAAGGAGAACTTGATATGGAAAGAAAACTACTCGCAGTATCTGCAGACATTCCTCATAAACCGTCTCCTTACCACAGCCGATGGACCTCCTCCCAGAACTCCTCACCGCCAGCGTCAAAGAAACAGAAACACATAAAAACACCTAATCCCTAATTACAAACATACTCAACCTCCCATCCTTCCTGATCACACAATAATTTAAGTTTCCCTAACTTCTAACCTTGTGTACCCCGCTTACCTTGACGCCTCTCTATCCTTATCTTATAACTTTGACGACCTGCGCTACTTGTCCCTGTCTTGGCCACCCTCATATATAAACTAAAATTAATGGCACTTCCCTCACCTATATAGCTACAAACTACAAACTACATCTACACACAAATACACACACACGCTCCACTCTACCCTCAATGTGCCTCCACCTTCTTTGCTTCCAGCCCGCGCTGGCGTGTGTCTCCCCACATCCTACCATCTGGCTGAAGGAAGCTTGTCCCAGATCAGCCCGAAGCTTCTCCTTCTGGACAAGTCTCAAACATCACGAAAAACGTTTGGAAAGAAGAGACCATAAAATGGTGGCGACAGAAAATAGGTCAAAAGAGGAACCGATAATTAGAAGGGAAGGTCTAGTTGAAAATAAAAAAAAATTTAAGGTAATGTACTGTAAAGAATTAACCTCAATTACAATAAACGTTTTGAACTTGTTCAGGGCCTAAAATGACAACTCAATTCATAGCCATACACAAGTGATTCAGGAAACAGGTCCAGACTTTCAGAAATGGAACAGCTTGGACTATGCAGCGTGGCATCCAGACAACTTATGAACGAGGCTTTCATCTTTCTTCTTTACACGGCCGCGACGCTTCTCGAATCTGATCGTTCTCATGGATGTGGCGCGATCTGAGAGCTTTCCCGGTTCTGGATCAGAGTTGATCGTCTACATGGCGATTTGGCTGTACACACATTCTGCATTTGTCTTTTATGATTAGTATTTTATCTAGCGACAGGTACTTCTGGGTTCTAATATATTCCTGACTTCTCTTGACATATCGTGGTGTGTGTGTGTGTGTGTGTGTGTGTGTGTGTGTGTGTGTGTGTGTGTGTGTGTGTGTGTGTGTGTGTGTGTGTGTACATTAGATGTAAAAAGTTATAAATTGATAGTAGTAATCGGTGTGATGGTTGTGATTACGAGGCACAACAGCCGCCTCGGACGAGTTCACGCGTCAACAATTAAACTGTAAGAGAAACGAGACGCTAATTTATCATGTCATATATACTGTTGGGCTGTATGCAGTTGTACTTTCAAACCTATAAAAGATTTTTTTCGTTCCCAACTTATTTTCTTTTGTTGCAGCTGTTTACGCGTACACTTTCAAGCACTTAAATTGTTCACACTCTTTTCCTTTTTTGGAAACAAATAGTCAGACTTGTGATGAACCATCATGCTTGACTTCAAATCGAGTGCTACAGATCTGCCTGAGCAGTCTACTCAAATTACAAGGTGTAAGGAAATTAAAAGTCCACACCCTTTTTATACACAAAAATGTCTTTAATCGAAAATGCACACTGTATATTGAATCATATGTTCAATTTTCCATTGATGAAATATATGCAATATAAGAATGCGTGTGTGCGTGCGTGCGTGTGTGTACGCGCGCGCGCGGAATGCAAGCATTTCAAGTCCCATATGGCACACTACCCAGAGACATACTCGTATTTTTACCCACTACAGTTTTATACACACAGTTTGCATATTGTAGCATGTGCTATTTATCTGTAGCGCTTACAGATAGAAGTGCAGCTGTGTATTGGCGGGGGGGGGGTCTGGTATGTGGTTTTATTACCAGCCAGCATTTACAAAACGTTTATTTCTTAGCTCTATCATTGACAAGAATTACGTAGTTTGTTCACAAACAGCTGTAATAATGGCTGATGAAATGCAGGACACAGCAGCTGGTACGAGCATTTCTGTATACCGAGCAACAATTACAATTTTTAGATCAGTAGACTGCTATTGAACTGTATGTAGCAGGAACCCTCTTAGACGCCTTGCGGCTTTCACAAATTTCAGAAGAAAAAATCTCATCTTCTGCTTCTATCAGGGATTAGGCGATTCACATGTTCCAGTCCAAAAGAATTCCACTTCAAACACTTCGTTATCCGGCCCCACTTCACTAACGCTTGATAGGTCTTCCTATACTACTTCTACAATAGACTTTTATTGCCAAACTTCCATAAGCAACCTGCTATCTGGCATCCTATTCAGGATGAGCAGTGTATCTCTTTTTGTTTTCTGAAATACAATCTTGGCTATTAAAAATGTGCAACTTTTTGCAAACGTCTTCAATGTAGAGTCTACCTTTTCGATTGCAGCCTTTAACAGATCGCAAACATTTTGTCTCTGATGCTTGTATCCTACTGAGGCGTTTTTCAACCGAAACCAAAGTTTGGAAAACGCCAATACGGACCAGGAAATTTTAAGCGAAAGACTGATTGCTTTACTTCTTGTTGAAGTCAAATTATATAGAAAAACAAATTAAAAATTAAACGTTTTTATACTTCATTTAAATTTGTTATCTAACATCAATCGACGATCTACTTATGTTTCAAAATATTAACCGACTCAGTTCCGACGTCTGACGTCTGACGTCTGCCGTCTTTCAGCTAATTATAATTAATTTAATCTTATCGTTGTATTGTGTAGTCTTATTCACACCTAATGTATCTACTTTATTGACCACTTTACCAGTTTCTCGAACCAGATTTACAGACTTCTTTTGGTAAGCTGAAAAACAAATCCAAACATTTTTTACATGACTGTAAACCACTGTTTTGAATCGGAATTTTAATACAAAACCATGAAAGACAGTTTAACTTCTCTTATATTTAGTATTTTATTCTCCATGCTTCTATGAATTAAATAATGTAACACAATAAATTAAAAATACTCAACGTTGTCAGAATAAGTTATATGGATCCCCCAATCTAAGTTGTAACATTTTAAAGGTACAAACAGCTCAGTTCCTTTTGAGGCGACGTTTAAAACTGTGTCTTACAACATATAAATTATACACTCCTGCTACAGACATTAAAAAATAATTATTAATATTTTAATTAAATAGTCTTGTAGTATAGTAAAGATTATAAAATAGTAAAAAGGCAAAAACAAGTTTTTGAAAAACAAATTTTTAGATGCTATTACAATAACTGTGTCTACAAAAGTTACAATCGGTAGTTTTTGTTCTTTTTTCCTTCATTTGACCTGCAGAACCGGTCTTTCTCAAAATCTTACATTACCCTTTTATTTATTACAGCATTTTTCTCTACTTGCTCTAATTCGGCTAATTTCTGTGACCTTAACTTTATATTCATCACACTTCGTATTCTTTGGTTTCCTCTTTTTTTAGATCTTGTAGGTTTAGAATGTGTGACGGCCTTTTTGTTTACTGCTTTGTGTTTCGTATAATTAGGCTTAAATACCTAGTTCTATTACATAAAAAGAATTATAATTTGCACATTATTAAGCAGTACTAAATTAGTATTAATTGCCACTAATTAGTTATAAATTCCTTCAAATTATTTCTCAATAACTTGAAAATTTACACAATATTTAAATTAACTTCAAATATTGTTTCAATATTTCGTCTTCTAAATATTATAATTGTCTTTTCTTTCTTTAGTGATATTCACGTTTTTCCCAAAGTGCTAGATTTTGTGTATGCATGTCAATGACAAACGCTTAATATTGGTCTGCATAAAGTTTTCCGCTGTGTCTAGTAAGTTAAACACTCAATGACGGAATGAAACTGTGTGATATAACATAGAGTGAGAACAGATGCTGGTCTAACTCGCTGCTGATCAAGTGTCCTATTTGACTCATATTGAAGCTAAAACCGCAAGCACAAACCGCTATCGAACGGTTTAAAAACATCGCTTTAACGGAGCGAAGGCCCACATATACATTGTTTGCACATCTGTAACCAATTCGTGTTCGGCAATCCAAGCAAATAATATCATACTGATCCAGTTCATACAGTCAAGCGTACAGCAACTGGTGTATGTAAATGCATGTGCTGTGTTGTACAGGGTTACGTGTGAAACCTACACATAATTACACGTTAAGAAGAGCAAACTAAATCGTCGTATTCGGATTATCAATGACTTACATCATCTCCATTTATTGATTACTCCATTTGGTTATCTTTGATAAATATCATTATCAACGACGGTTTCATGGCTTTCTCCCTCTGTCTGCCTCCTCCTCTCACTCGCAACACACAAACATACACAATAATCGAACGCATACATGTACCGTTTTGTGAAATATATAAATTTTTATTTTTTATAATTTTTAAAGTACAATTGCTTATTTTATTTTTATACTGTCTTGCATATTTTATTATATTGTTGAAACACTTTCAATTCAACAGCTTCACATCGATATTTGGTATTACATTGTAAAGTTTTGAAATTAGAAGGATATTATAATTTTGTATCCACTCATTCATTCATTTCTTCCAAAATATAAACTTTTTGCCCAACAAACATGTTATAGACTCATGTTTCCATAACTAGATACTGAATATTTACCGAGACAGTGTTGATGATTTTGATGACACACAAGCAAAACATCTAGGGGAAGGTTGCCATCAATGGACCGGTTCCATGGATGGACTTCTTACGTATTTCCCCTACCAAAGCGTGCGCATGCACGGTAATAGTTGTAGTCTCTTTCTTTCCTTCACGCCAGTTGTGTTCAGTGCTGTAAACGAGTTGGAGTTGCGTTGCTGCGAGATAAAAATTCAGGTAAGATTTCTGTACTATGTGCTATAACTATTAGTCTTTTTTAATATCAGTTATCACGCATTATATATTACTGAACAATTTAACAATTTGTTGACATTAAAAGCAGTTTTTAAAGTTCTAAATTTTATATTGGTTGTTCCAATTTGAATCGTCATTTCAGCTGTGTTTATCTAAGGAATCCAATATGGCGAGTTGCCATCGTTGGACCACTTGCGGTTCCATGAATGGACCAGTTTATCAGGTGGTCCATTCATGGAAACGTGAACAAATTTTTGAATTATTATTATTTTCCTTGACATGCTTTACGTTAAGTATCTTTTCTTTTATATTTTGACTACAAGTAAGACTAAATTTTATCATTTTAAGTTTTTACCTCTTACATGGGACACAGAAAACTTGTTTGCTTGGTACTTTTTCATTTACTGATATTTTGTGATAGGCTTGTTAGTAAATTTTTTAACCAATAATCTACGGTTTACAGTACAATTAACAATCTGTTAAATTGCAAATATTAATTTTTATAACGCTAAGAATGTAGCGTATGTTTTATAACTTACTGGTGTAGTGATTCTGGGTTGTATTTAGTATATCTGTGTAATTATAAGTCAAAACACTTTTCCCAATTCCGACACTAATTTGGTTAAGGTATTATACAGTTTTCTGGTGTTTTGTGGTGTTTTTCGGAGTAGAAATGTATTGTTTAGTGTTAATTAGTGTTTCTTGATTGTTTTTGTCACAATGTATATGTTCTGGAAGGATTTTATAATTCACTCTCGACTTCACAGTAACGCACTGTTCGCCACTTAACTTTACCTTTGTAAGATAGGTTAGATCGTCACAAAACTCTCGTTTATGTTAACCGTTCGAATACCAATAATCAACTAACTGTTTCCTTTAGTTTCAATTAAACTCTTAGCCTATATAATATTATCCTTAACATTGTTCAAATATATTTTCACATCCTGTGTACACTTTACTATTTCACTATATGAATGCCTAAACTTTGGTTATTTGTCAATTTTATTCACTAGATGTGATTTAAATTAATCTTTCAGTTCATTCAGCTTATTTTCAGATTAAATAATGCCGTTTTATAGTGTTTTCTGTCCAAAAAATAGTAATTTTACTTTCAGTTTGGTATACTCTGAAAAGTCAAAACATCAAAATTTACTTCCTGTCATTATATAAATTCAGCCATTTTATCAGTTATATTTAATATTAATAATCCTATATTGTATTAAAGGGTTCATATTCCCTTATTTTCTGGTAATTAATTGAATTAGTTGTATTCTGAAACATTATTCAGGAATATATGACTCCCATGTCCAAATTTCTGAGTTTAGTCATTTTCATTTTTATTTATAATTCTGAATATATTTATTAAAATCTCTCTAAATGGTATGTGCAATTATATGGCATGATCTCAAGTTTATTTTGTCTAAACCCCTTTTGTTTATTTGCTTTTAAATGAGTAATTACTCTGTTTTGATGAAGTTTGGTTTCCATTCTTTTGGCCTATGATTTTTTAACAATTTTTCTTACAAAATATTTTACAAACAATATATGATATGTGATACCCTCTCTGACTTTTACATATAGTATTATAAATTAAACATGTTTTCAAATTACACAAAAACAATTAGTATTGGTTACAATACAAATAATAGTTAAACAAAATAAAGAATATTTTTTTTTTTTAAATAAATGGTTGTCTTCAAGTCAGACATTTTGCAACAAAATCCTTATTTCTAAACATGGAAATATGGCTTACAAAAAAGGTTTTTTACTAACTAACATCTTAATTAAACTCTACTATTTACAAGTAGTAACTATTTTTATAGTTCTGATGTTAGTTGTATCAGACCCAAACAAATGGCCTTATATCTAAAACATTTTTAAACATTCTTGTACTATATACATAAAAACCTTATATTTATATTCTTATTTCTAACTATTATTATAAGTAGGATTCTACAGTTTTTATACCGTCTTTTATACATTGTCTTTGGGGAATTGTACCCTGTCATTAACAAATAAATAGTATGAACCATTCAAAAAGCACTATGAAATCTGTTTTTCTTTTTTCATGTAAAACAAAATGTTATTTTAAACAGATTCATGCCTTATGAACAACATATTGTCACAGTACACATTTCAAGTCATTGAAAAATGCATATTTCATTGCATTCAATGTTTGTGATTGCCAAGAATGAAACACAAGGTTCATTTTTTTATAATACCCAAAACTATCACTGGTTCACTTTGCACTTATATATTATGTTAATGCTAAATGGTCGTATAGTCTTATTAACATAATAAATTGGTTAGCGTTTTTTCAATGGAGATTTGTTCCATGGGTACTATATTATTGTTTCATCTTAGTTCACAGGCAACTTTTACTTTATACACTTCTCTCTCTTAAATTTATATACATGTGGTTTTTATTTCGTTATACTTTTATTTTTAAATATTTATTTTGGGGATATAGGGATTTGGGTGTCTTTTATAAGAGCATGACATCTTCTTCAGGATGCTGCCTTCTTCTTCTTTCATCAGTCTTCTTTTCTCCTGCCTTCTGGGACTGGTATCTTCTCCATCTTCTTCTTGATGCCATCAGGTTTCTTGGGATCTTCTCTATCTTCTTCTTTATTTCAGAAATACACCACCTGTATTGGTTGATCTTGGCTTATTTTAGGGTTTCTATTCTATTTATTCTCCCTCGTTGTGGGTTTGGTCATATTCTGTACTGCTTGGTTATTTACTTTTTACCTTCCTGGGTTATACCTTGAAAACCTTTGGTTATGAGACTGGTTTTGGATGACTCATCGCTAGTAACTCCTTTTATTTGAACTTGTATTTTCTTTATAATAATGACTTCTTTCCACAGTTGCTATGAATTAATCTATTTATATTAAACTTAATGCTTTCTTCCAAATTTAAATATTATAACTTCATTATTCTAATGATCAATTGCCATTCAATATTATGCTTATATCTGTCATGTTACAGATTGCTCCCCTCCAGAAGTAATTATTTCAGACATGTTTATGGATGAAATAATTTCTTATGATAATTTCATCATTTCTTATAATTCATTTTCTTCTCCATTTTTATATCGACTTTTTTATAATTAGAGTTTAATTAATTTTAAATATATAATTATTTGTTTTACTACTGATCCTTTTCGGATAGTTAGTGTCTTCTGAGATATATTATTATTGTAATACATTTTCTTCCTTTATCAACTTCGTGTTGCATCCTTGGGATATTAATTCCCTAACATTCCCTATCACGTGGGCTGGGGCAGATCAGAGGGGCACTGTACGCTACTTCTCTGCTGGCCATACACCACTTCTATAAATTGAGTACAGAGGCATATCCATCCCTCCTCAAAAACATAATGCTGCTGGAATTATCTTCAGTCAGTCATCGAATAAATAAATAAAAAGTAGTCTCATTTTCGACTAATAAAAATATCTTCGGATTCTCCACTTCGTAGTCTCTCAGATTATCTCACATTTTCTATCTTAATAAATCTTCATAATTATTATTATACTCATTACATATATATTTTTTCAAAACTCTTAACTTGTCTGATATATTTAATTTAATTATGGTTGAAAACCTTTCTTTTAATAATTCTGGTTACTGTTTACAGTGTAACTCTCTTTCTTCTTCATCTGAATTCTCTTTATACTTTCTTCTGGTTATTCATAGTATTAGCATGGTCTTTATAAATAGTCTTTCGTATTCATTATTTGAATGGTCTTAATATATTATATTTAATTTTTTAACATTGTATCTTTACATTAGATATACAGGTTGTTATATTGATCATTTTATTTAAGCATTTTGGTTCTTTCCTTTCTCTTAGAAAGTTATTAATCCGCCTTCGCATTTATTAACATTAATTCATTTATATTATATTTCATGTGGTATTTCTTCTCTTTGCATTTCGTATAGGTTTTATTATAATCATTGGTTCAAAATCATCTTCTCCATCTGTTTGGTATGAGTTGTTCTTCTTCGCTCTTAATTAACTGTTTTCATTATCGTTTCATAGGTAATTAGTCTCTTTGCTTCCAAATTTTTTCTTTTCTTGCATATTACACTCTTTTTTGTTATTCTTCTCTACTCCTTCAAATGCTATTGTGAATGTCTAGCATTTATTCTGGATTAACGTTAATTCTCTTTTCTGAATTAATCACTTTATTTTCTTCTCAATTCAATCATAATTGACACATAATTATTTTTTGGAACTTGGTTAGTTTTAATATAAAATTCAAACTATTCTTTTTATTTAATTGAAAAATATTTCTCATAAATCCTTGTAATATGTTGATCTCATCTTGTTTCAAAGTTCTGATGTTCTATCAACATTCAAATTCTGTTTAATTAATTTATTCCCAGAATTGTTTCATTCAGAATTGTTTATAGTACTGTGATTTTACTATTATTTCTGAATGTTTTGGTATTTCTTCAAATTCAAATTCTTCTTAATTATTTACCATAAAATTTTCTCACAAACTTAGTTATAGTAAGTTGGTCTTACTTTATTTTTAAATTTTTTGTATATTAACTTCAAAATTCCTTTCTTCTTAATTCTTCCAAAATGTTTTTCTCATAATTCAGTGGTAGTAAGCTGTGCTTGCTTAATTTTAAATTTTTTTTAAAATTAAGTTCAAAATTCTCTCTCTTTCTCTTTCTTCCATAAAGTTTTGTTCTAAATTATCAGGTTGTAGTAAGATGTACTTACTCAATTTTAAATTTTTATAATTATATTTCAATTCAAAAGTCTTTCTTTTTCTTTCTTCCATAAAGTTTGTTCCAAAATTATTAGGTTGTAGTAAGATGTACTTACTCAATTTTAAATTTTTATAATTATATTTCAATTCAAAAGTCTTTCTTTTTCTTTCTTCCATAAAGTTTGTTCCAAAATTATTAGGTTGTAGTAAGATGTACTTACTCAATTTTAAATTTTTATAATTATATTTCAATTCAAAAGTCTTTCTTTTTCTTTCTTCCATAAAGTTTGTTCCAAAATTATTTGGTTGTAGTAAGAAGTACTTACTCAATTTTAAATTTTTATGTTTAATAAGTACAAAATTCTATCTCTTTCTCTTTCTTCCATAAAGTTTTTTCTTCAAATTATTAGGTTGTAAGTTGTTCTTACATATTTTAGAATTTTTTCAAATTAAATTAAAAAATTCTTCTCCTTTTAATTCTCCAGAATGTTCTTCTCAAAATATTAGGTTGTAAGATGTACTTACATTATTTTCGAATTTTTATAAAAAATAAATTCAAAATCCTAAAACTCACAACTCATTCTTCATAATATTTCTTCATAGAAGCTTGATTGTACACTCCTTTGATTTTTCCTGAAACGATTTCCCTCAACTCATATGTATTGTTATGCTTATCATTTACCACAACATATGGTCATATATTGTACTCTACACTGGACCATTTTATTTATACTTTTGTAAGTTGATCTCCACTTTTTCTTTTCTTATAAATTTTCTTTTCTTTTATATACCCAGGAAGATGGACGATTTTCTTTACGTCGTTCCATTGCTCATATTTTTATTTATAATGTGCATTTTCTTAAATAGTCTTCATTCATAAAACCCAGTTTTGTTTCTATGTTTATTCTCCATATCATTTCCTTTCAATGATATTTATTCCGTCTCCTTCACCATTGTTTTTCGCCGTAGTCGGTTATCATGATCTCTGTCCCTTTTCTTGATGGTGTGTGGTATCTGTGTCAACCAGGGTCCATCATCTCAGTTGCTCTTATAAAATTTACCCTAGGGCGCGACACTCGGTTATTATTACTGTTATTATTTTTATTACTAAATTTATCATGATAGTAATTTCGGTTAGGTTGGTAAGGTCTGTCATCATTATTGTTGGGATATGGATTTCTCTGACTGTATGGGACATTATTATGTTGGTATAAATTGTTTCTATTGGATGGATAGGGGTTGTTATCCCTAACGCCGTTAGAATTACCGATAGACTGGTTATTACACGGCGGGTTGTTAGGGCCGTCGTAATTACTGGGTTGGTTCCCTCTATCATCATATTGTATACACCAATACTTTTCTGGTCCATGTTTTGTGTTACTTGACAAATATCTGTGAGGATCTTCATCTGGGTTATCACTTATTATTTGTTTATCTGAAACACCATAAGTTGGTTTACCATCACATATCCACCCTGCCGGAATATATTTTAGTCTAACCGTACCCTGGAACTGTCCTAGATGGCACGTTAATGGAATACATTCTGGTGATTCATCTGTGTCATCATTACAGTCTGGTACGATATCACATTTCCATCTTTCTGAAAAACATTGTCCAGTTCTGCGTTGAAATTGATCTGTTCCACATGTGGTATTCTGTTTACCTCTGGTCCTTTCCCAGTGGTAAACTACTGTCTTGTGGTAAATTATTTCTGAAATTACTTCGATTCTCCTTCTATATTTCATAGCATTCATGATGTTTTTGTCATAGGTAATTGGGATATTATTGCCATCAATTAACCCATGTTTCATCATCTCCAATTCTTCCTTCGTTTTTATTACATTTCTTGGATACATTCTCCTTTTCCTTGGTTTAATATCTTCCTGGTTTCGGTTAGTTTTAATTTCAGGTACTACCATTACTAGTTCCTGCGTTTTATCATTTAGTACTTCTTCTGGTTCTGGTTGGCTATCATTTTTTATTTCTTCGGTCTTCTCCTTTCTTAATTCTTCTCTTTTCAATCTGTCCTCTCTCCTTTCTTCGGCCCAATCATCCAATTTCTTATGCATACCATCTAGTTTCTTATCCATACTCCTGGTTCCCTCTCTTATCTCTTTTATATTTTCCATAATTGTCCTAAACATTTTCCTTATCTCAACCATTTCTTCTGGTGTAGGTTCTTCCATTTTGTTTGTCGTTGTTCCCTTTTTATTGTCTTTCTCTGACTTTGTAGCTGTTGCCTAGCTCCAATTAGTGATTGGGCAGAATTTATTGGCCTTCCAATCGCTAATTAAAGCCCCTAAAGTTGTGCGCCAATTTGTAATAATATATTTACAAATAAATGTTGTTATTGATAATAGATGATAAGAGATAGTGAAGTATGAGACTCCGATGTAATCAAGTCCAATGTAATATGTTTAATTGGTGTGGCTCTCGACGTCTTACTGGCCTGAAACACTTCCTTAAGTTTCCCAGCTGGTCGAGTCTCAATGGTAGCAAGACCGGTCGAGTAGCGTAATGTTGATGAAGAAATATATGTTCAGCTTCACCGAAAGTTTCAAAACAAAAATTATTGTTTTGAAGAAAATTAAAAAAAAATTATGTTTATAAAAAAAAATAATTAAAAAATTTTTTTAAATTTTATTAATTAATTAATTATAATCAATTAATTAATATAGTGCTGTGAAGTTTTTAAAAGTCTAATGCTCTTCTGAAAATTTTTATTAAAGTTTTGGTATATTTTAAATAAACTACCACCACTCATAAGATTGTCTTCAAACCAATCGATACTTGTTTATCTTTTTATTTTTTAGGTTATCTTCACTTATAGGTGGTAAAGTGCTTGTAGATTATCAATTAGAATTATATTATTGGTAATTAGTATTATTGAAGAAATAAAGAACTATTAAGTATTGAAAAGTATTAATGTTTTATTAATTAATGGCAATATTGACTCTTATTGATTAATATCGATTCTCAGGATATCGAAAAAATTACAAAGTATTATATAAAAATCGTACAGGGTTCTTTAAACAGCCAATTATTATCAAAGTCAGAGAAATCGGGCCAATATTTAAAAAGTATAACGTTACATCAAATGAATAATTATTACTAAACACAAACATTGAATAATAATTTGAAAATTAAAATAATTGTTTTCACCAAACAGCTGTGTTGAAACAGGAGAAGGCACTGGAATTGTCAAAGAAAGATGGCTGCCGTCAAGTTGATCAAAATGTCGCTCGTTCCTGCTGCATTCCAAATAATGTATTTTCTGGCAATATTCCTGTTCTTGTGTCTGCAAATCTCTTGTTAAATGTTGTGTAGTGACTGGTGTAGTGATTCTGGGTTGTATTTAGTATATCTGTGTAATTATAAGTCAAAACACTTTTCCCAATTCCGACACTAATTTGGTTAAGGTATTATACAGTTTTCTGGTGTTTTGTGGTGTTTTTCGGAGTAGAAATGTATTGTTTAGTGTTAACTAGTGTTTCTTGATTGTTTTTGTCACAATGTATATGTTCTGGAAGGATTTTATAATTCACTCTCGACTTCACAGTAACGTACTGTTCGCCACTTAACTTTACCTTTGTAAGATAGGTTAGATCGTCACAAAACTCTCGTTTATGTTAACCGTTCGAATACCAATAATCAACTAACTGTTTCCTTTAGTTTCAATTAAACTCTTAGCCTATATAATATTATCTTTAACATTGTTCAAATATATTTTCACATCCTGTGTACACTTTACTATTTCACTATATGAATGCCTAAACTTTGGTTATTTGTCAATTTTATTCACTAGATGTGATTTAAATTAATCTTTCAGTTCATTCAGCTTATTTTCAGATTAAATAATGCCGTTTTATAGTGTTTTCTGTCCAAAAAATAGTAATTTTACTTTCAGTTTGGTATACTCTGAAAAGTCAAAACATCAAAATTTACTTCCTGTCATTATATAAATTCAGCCATTTTATCAGTTATATTTAATATTAATAATCCTATATTGTATTAAAGGGTTCATATTCCCTTATTTTCTGGTAATTAATTGAATTAGTTGTATTCTGAAACATTATTCAGGAATATATGACTCCCATGTCCAAATTTCTGAGTTTAGTCATTTTCATTTTTATTTATAATTCTGAATATATTTATTAAAATCTCTCTAAATGGTATGTGCAATTATATGGCATGATCTCAAGTTTATTTTGTCTAAACCCCTTTTGTTTATTTGCTTTTAAATGAGTAATTTCTCTGTTTTGATGAAGTTTGGTTTCCATTCTTTTGGCCTATGATTTTTTAACAATTTTTCTTACAAAATATTTTACAAACAATATATGATATGTGATACCCTCTCTGACTTTTACATATAGTATTATAAATTAAACATGTTTTCAAATTACACAAAAACAATTAGTATTGGTTACAATACAAATAATAGTTAAACAAAATAAAGAATATTTTTTTTTTTTAAATAAATGGTTGTCTTCAAGTCAGACATTTTGCAACAAAATCCTTATTTCTAAACATGGAAATATGGCTTACAAAAAAGGTTTTTTACTAACTAACATCTTAATTAAACTCTACTATTTACAAGTAGTAACTATTTTTATAGTTCTGATGTTAGTTGTATCAGACCCAAACAAATGGCCTTATATCTAAAACATTTTTAAACATTCTTGTACTATATACATAAAAACCTTATATTTATATTCTTATTTCTAACTATTATTATAAGTAGGATTCTACAGTTTTTATACCGTCTTTTATACATTGTCTTTGGGGAATTGTACCCTGTCATTAACAAATAAATAGTATGAACCATTCAAAAAGCACTATGAAATCTGTTTTTCTTTTTTCATGTAAAACAAAATGTTATTTTAAACAGATTCATGCCTTATGAACAACATATTGTCACAGTACACATTTCAAGTCATTGAAAAATGCATATTTCATTGCATTCAATGTTTGTGATTGCCAAGAATGAAACACAAGGTTCATTTTTTTATAATACCCAAAACTATCACTGGTTCACTTTGCACTTATATATTATGTTAATGCTAAATGGTCGTATAGTCTTATTAACATAATAAATTGGTTAGCGTTTTTTCAATGGAGATTTGTTCCATGGGTACTATATTATTGTTTCATCTTAGTTCACAGGCAACTTTTACTTTATACACTTCTCTCTCTTAAATTTATATACATCTGGTTTTTATTTCGTTATACTTTTATTTTTAAATATTTATTTTGGGGATATAGGGATTTGGGTGTCTTTTATAAGAGCATGACATCTTCTTCAGGGTGCTGCCTTCTTCTTCTTTCATCAGTCTTCTTTTCTCCTGCCTTCTGGGACTGGTATCTTCTCCATCTTCTTCTTGATGCCATCAGGTTTCTTGGGATCTTCTCTATCTTCTTCTTTATTTCAGAAATACACCACCTGTATTGGTTGATCTTGGCTTATTTTAGGGTTTCTATTCTATTTATTCTCCCTCGTTGTGGGTTTGGTATTCTGTACTGCTTGGTTATTTACTTTTTACCTTCCTGGGTTATACCTTGAAAACCTTTGGTTATGAGACTGGTTTTGGATGACTCATCGCTAGTAACTCCTTTTATTTGAACTTGTATTTTCTTTATAATAATGACTTCTTTCCACAGTTGCTATGAATTAATCTATTTATATTAAACTTAATGCTTTCTTCCAAATTTAAATATTATAACTTCATTATTCTAATGATCAATGGCCATTCAATATTATGCTTATATCTGTCATGTTACAGTGTCTAGAAAAACGTGTTATAATACTCAAATATACACTGTGTTCAATGTAAGTGCTATTTTTTTTTTTACAAATAGCCTAACTATTAGCCTAAAGTATAACCTACAACTACATATAAACATTTAAACTCTGTAGACTACCTTGAAAAATTTACATCATTATATTCTAGTCCGAATATTGTAGTCATTTGAAAATAAGTTTATAGCAACAATTGGTAGCAAATTGAAAATAAAAACATTTCAATACAAACATATTGAGTCTCCCTGTACTATGATAACACAAAGAAAATCATAGCCTTACACTTTTAGTCACAAGGGCGTTAGGTTCCTACTGTTAACATGGTCGTTATATGGCACTCAGGTTGAAGACTAGACAGACATTTGATTGTATTTAAAAGCTGAAATGAAATTTATTAATTTTAAATAGTAATCATTGCAAAAACCCCTAAATACACAAAATATTGTAGTAGCTTGTCTATAAATTAACATACTAATTTTCGTTTTTCAGAAAAATGCCAAAAGGAGTGAAATATGGACAATGGAGTACCGAGACAATGGAACGTGCTATCGTAGCCTTTCGTAACAGAGACATGGGTTTGAATGAAGTCTGCCGAGAGTATGAAGTGCCCAAAGCAACTTTAAAGAGACATTTAGAAGGCAAAAACAATTTTGCTGTGGAGGGAAAAAAATTATTGGTAGTTTAGGAGCTCTGCCTCCTGAGGTAGAGAAGGAATTAGTAGACAACATTTTAAAATTAGAGATGATTTTCAAAATTACAGTAAAAGACTTACGAGAACTCGCGTTTCAAGTCGCTGAACAAAATAACATCGAACACAGATTCAGCAAATAGAAGAGATCGGCTGGGAAAAAATGGTACTACAATTTTATGCGACGACATCCCGAATTAAGTCTCAGGCTTCTTGAGATAATTTTTCATACTTTATATGTTTTAGTTTTGTTTTACCATGACTAGCAGATACGTAGGCCTATAATAAAACGTAATAGACCAATGTAGAGACAGTTTTTCTTTACTTTCGTAATCGGTCCATCGATGGAAACTCATAGCTACCAGTTGCCATCAATGGACCGTTTGTTAAAATTTTGTTTTTTGTTCCTACTACCATATTTGAAAAATCTAAAAAAAAAGTAAATACTCACGGTTAATCAGAAAGTACTAGAGAGACTATCTGTATATTGAATGGTAAATTTAAGTTGAAAATGAGATGAAAAAAAATTAAAAACTGTTATGTGGTCCAATGATGGCAACCTTCCCCTAAGTAATACAAAATGTTGACTAGGCAAAATGAGATGAACTTTTATTAATTACAAATTCAAATAACTGATTAGGAAGTAATCAGCACAAAATGCTGATTACTATGCTGTATTATTACAAAGTAATACAAGTTGTAGAAAACGACTATTGTAAAGTGCAAATCCGCGGATACGTTTCTCACTAGGTCTAAATGTTCCTTGCGGAATCGATAGCACTAAATCCGTTTACAACTTACAACTAAAATAATTGGACATGAAACTGGTGTCTGGATACACAGTGACATAAGATATCATTGCGCATGTGTAGCTTTGACGTCTTGTTTTCTGAACCACCATTTTATGTTCTGAACAGCTACGTGTTTGGTGTGTCACATGGTTATATGTCATGGTTGGTCACCTCACATCACACTTTTTGCACTGCTGTCACGGCTTCCCGCTACGATATGCGTAGAACATTTCATGTCTTACTATTTCATTTGTAATTGAGTATTTATTACACATCTCTTTAATGCAATATGCCATAAACGAGCTGTTATAGAAATTAAGTAACTTAAGTTTGGACTTTCCTGGATTGTTAATGTTAATGTTAATATTATTATTATGTTAGTTACATGTGTTTATAACAGAAACGTTTAAAAAAATAAATATTATATTCTTGTACAAAGAAGTTTGTAAGAAAAGTGAACGGAATGAATAATTCAATACAATGTTTTTTATGCAAAGAAAGTATAACCTTCACGTGTTTCATATTACTTTCACATGTCGTAGGCAGCAGCCTGTTTCGGTATCTGTAAGTCTGCTGGACAGTACCGGGAAGCAAATATACTGTCACAAGTTCACCGAAGATGTTAGTAATCAAACCTCGCGTATTTAATCTGTTGGTGTAACGTACACCTGAAGACGGCCACAGGTTGTTTAGTAGTCGAACTGATAAATTCTAATAATAATTATAGTCTGACCTAACCTTTCTGATAATATTCACGTACCATCGAAAGATAGGTTTTAAACTCTTGTCGATAGTCATAATATGTACTTTTTTCTTGGTAGAGTTGTCCATAGATGTACAGTCTTCTTTTGCTCAACTAGGACATTCGTAGCTACTGTTCACCTCCTGTTCGACTTCTTCTAATCCTTTAAAGCGCGTGACTTCATCTACACCGAACATCTATGATGTTCTTTCGCGCTCGCCTTTACTTTATTTACTCTCCACCATTTTCGTGATCCACTTATTCCGTCTGTACAACATGTGTCCAATATTCATTTCATTCCATGTATTCCATGAGGTCCGATTCCAATTTTTCTCTTTTGCTGTCGGCAAGTCAGGAACGTATTGTTCCGACGGTCTCACAGATCGTAGTATGGTACAGTGAAGACAAAATACATAGGCCTACACCAGTGAAGTAACTAGTTACCAGATTTAATTAATCACAATTAACAATTTGTAATCAACAGGCTACTCTCATACAATAATTCAAGTTAAAATCTTCTACATACAATAATAATGTCAACTGTTAAAGTTCCGCAATAATTATAACACAATAATTACTTTCCACTAAACAGTCACTCGGTTCGCACTCTGCAATATCGCCAGCGTGCCGGCATAATTTGCATAGTTACAAGTGCTCGAATAGTTTACAGGCTACTTCCTGGACCGGGACGCTGCTCCTACTATGCTACCCGATAACAGTGTACAATGACGCTCTCGACTTTCCAAGAGCGGCACGTAATTGTCGTAGCAGGAATTCACAAAAGCGTATGAAACCCGTTTTCAAGTTTTCGAAAAACGTAAATAAGAAAACACGCGTAAGTTTAAAATCAAGAACTGAATATCCATATTCAATGAAAAATGAAATTAAGTAGTTAATTAGTACGTAGTGTTATGTTTACGTAAACTGAGGTTGATAATGAGAAACCAGCTGTCACCTAACAAAACTAGATAGAGGAAAATACAACATTCTTTTATTATCTAATTCTGTATTTAGTGTTCTTACATGATTACAAAATTAAGGGAAATAAAATGAAGAAATGAAACAGAAACAAACATAGCGATTGAAAAATAGTCAGTCTTTTTATTGTTTACTTTAGGATTGAAAATGCCTTTACTTCAGTACCCAATTTAAAAGTATTGATAGAAAATGACGTAACGCTTTCGAAAAGTCGGCAGGTGCAGAGAGTTACGTGAAACATCTACACGTTTCTCGGCTAGCTGAGCAGGTGCAGTGTCTTTGACAACGCCGTGTACTATAGAGTAACTTCCAGACTCTTCGAGAACAAATTATGCTGGCACACCGCCAAATGAATGGCAGATTGTTCTGGAACACCTGCCGGACCTATATAAGCACCAGCGGCCGGCTTGAAAATTAGTTACAGTGGGCTGTTTCTTTAGTGCGGAACTCTTATAGGTGACATTACTATCGCGTGTAGAAAATTTTAACTTGTACGAGAATATCTTTTGATTACAAATTGTTATTTGAGACTAATTAAAGTTGGTAACTAGTGACTTCATTGTGACTTCAATTTATTGGAGATTTGTAGTCTGTTCGATTAAGCGAACATCGAACAAACTGACTGACAAAATACATACATGATTATGAAGAGCTGACCATTGACAGGTCTTCTTGGTTTTGTTAAAAGATTAAACAGATACACAAATTACAAGACTGAATGGCAAAAAAGGTAAACAAATGAACAAAATTCATTTCCACTTGCTGTTGGCATGATACAGTAAATTAAAAATGTTAAACACTGAGCCTATAAGGCAGATATAGTGGTTAACATTAACCCTTTATGTTGACATGAACACAAAAGATACATATATTACAGAACAGATAACACAGATATTAAATTACAGATAATACGGAGTACACATTATTTGTTGAACTTGAAGGGTAAGTTTAATAATTTATGCCTTTCTTTCTGTAAATGTCTTTACTATTATCTAACAAATTAATTGTTAGGGGTTTAGGATGCTTTTCTAATTTAGAGACGCGTTTCCAGGAAGGGCGCAGGTTTTCTTCTCTCACAGTTGCAACTTCGAAGTCTCGGTGTATAGAATTTTCGGAGGCAAACCATAGAGCATCGACTATTGATCTTAAAGGACTTCACTGGTGTCTGTATTTTATTTCCACTGTACAATACGACAATCTGTGAAACCGTCGTACCATAATGTGTGTAAAATGTCTTGATACCGTCCCGTCGCATACACGCGTATTAATATCGACGGGTCGAGTATATAAAATTATTTTTAAAATTTTTTCGAAAAATTTGTCTCCTCTCTGATGTCGTATTATTGAAGTAGTGTTTTACACACTAGCGTTTATACGAGCGTAAACGTACATCGTGCATGCCTATGTGTACGGTACGGTGAGCGTAATTCTGTGATCGACACAGATTTGCTAATACGCTTATAAAGTGCTCGGTCTATACAGCATGTGGATCAACTACAAAATGCGTACTTACATTCCGTGACCGTACGCGAATTACGAACGTGTTCTGTATGCGAACAGCGCTGTATTCACATTATCGCTCCACACGACAATAGCAGATTATTATACCAGCGGCAATACAACTGCCAGTTAATGTGTTTTACTTCGTACTAAACGGACATGCGCTGGGGGTGCATGTTGTATACATGCAGTAAAAATTAGTCGTGATGTGCTAGAGACACGTATAGTAACAGGCAAGGTTACTTCAAGTTGTCTTTTTACATAGATTTCACAAAAAGCAAGTATTATTTTAAATGCATATTGAGTACCATGTGTAATTTCAGTTTTCATGTTAACCTAACACCGCCAACTTTTGGCTTAACAGTCACACATCAAAGTTATATTATTGCTGGAAGTATTTTTTGAAAAACATGACAATGAAACACGATTTCAATCGTAAAGAAACTTTTTTATAATATACGAAAATAAATTTTTACGATTTCTATCGTCTAAATAAATTTGTATGCGATATTCACTACATATCGATGCCAATAATCGCATAATCGAAATATTGAAAATGAGCGCGGGTACGGTTATTAGACAGACTGATATATTTTTAAACCTTCTCTTCACGTTTATGTGTGTAAGGGAGAAAGGAATATGCGACGTAGGTTCAGAGGACGAGGAAGACGAATGAATAATGACTAATGCCAAAGCAGCAGCAGCTATTTGGTCGATAGCTACATGCTTTTGAAACTTGTTTTCTTTTCATTATTCCATTTAATTTGTTTGGATACTCTTTCGTTGTTCAGTAGCATCATTGTGTCTGACTGAATACAATCAGCTTTCATTCGTTTTAACTTCAATAACCACAGCTGTCAAGCAAGATAAATTGCGCGTTCGTACTCTGCCTTTTGTAGAGTAAATAAATCATGAAAAATCACCTCCTTCGATATTTCAACCTTTATTCGAGTGTCACATTACGCTTGTGTAACGTATCCCTGATGGTGATTTCTTTGGTATTTCAAAATCGAACGCGTACGGGGGGGGGACTCGTAATCGAAAAGATATATAAAAGCATGATATTGTATTTATCAAAATGTAATTTTGAGTTTCAAGCTTATCAAAATATTAAATCTTACTTTAAATAAATTTTAATGGTGAATATGCTGTTACGACGGTCTAACTGATCGTCGTATGGTACAGTGGAAAACAGAATACAAGACACCAATGATGTCACTAATCAACAGCTTTAATTAATCACAAATACAATTTAGAATCAACTTGTTCAATAATACGAGCAAAATTTGTCCACATAGTAAAGTCAGCTAATAGAGTCCTACACAATTATAACACTGTGCCACAATACTTCGAACCTCACTTGAATAAATCGCCACTTAAACTGAACTTCTAAGCGGTAGCTGTGTTGTTTAAATAGATAGCACGAGTGTTCCAGAATAATCCAAAATACGCGTCAACAATACTCGAAAACGCTAGAGCGTAATTGATTGCGGCCTTGAACGCAGTGCGCCGACCGGTATGGTCTGGAAGAGCCTCGTTTGTTGACGCATATTAAGTGTCACGTACGCACACAAATATTACAGCTGGGTTCTGCTGGGATAGCCGAGAAACACGTGGGAACGTTCTGTAATGCCGTAACAATACTTTTTTGAAATATCTATGATTCAGAATCATAACATTGTCGGCTTAACATTAGTTAGTCACTACGTAATCGCAGATCACAGATAAACGTATGACATACTTACTACATGAGAATGCATACGAGTACACTGTACTTTATACACTATAAGCATGCTATATATAATATAAAACACACTCACATACACACAGTGTAGATGTCAAACAATATAGACAAATGTATTGTATGTTGTTACTTACACTCGTACTATTTTAAATGATAACTAATGCACAAGTATTTTAATAATACAGTATTTTATTAAAATATAATGTCAAAGGGAAATATCATTTTAACAACAAATACTAAAAAAGAAGCAGTACAGTTATGCTATACAGTAAAGTATAGTTAAGGCAACATGGATTAGGCTTACCGTTGTCGTTGGGACGAAAAATAAAAAAAGAATGTATTGATGGACCAGGTGTAGGAAAAACTTTCCACCTCAAATATGAGTGGAGTAGACAATTTTAGTTTTTGAATTTCCATCTGTAGAAATTATATTAGATCTAGAAAACTGACCCTTCGGATGTTCACCCAGCAGCTGGATTTAAAGTTCGGAGATGAAAAATCAGCTGGAGATAAAACTGTTTGTAGTCACGTGGTATAAACTTGAGGCCATATAAGAAACTGTGTGTGTGTGTGTGTATATATATATGTATGTATAAATACCTCTCCTGTAGACATTACTTTGCAGAGCAATATTTCCGTTTTATATGTTGTTATCTTCATTCTGATGGAGGACAACTGGTCTTTATTCAGTCTAAACGTGTAAAATCAAACCTGAGCTTCCTAGAAAAATTATTAAAAAATGAATGTGTTTTTTTTAAGAATTGTTACCAAAACGTACAAGTTTTAATAGTTTTAGTTCCGTTATGCTTATATTGCTACTCAGAAACATGAATTCACGTATGAATATAATACTTTAGCAGAAATATAAAATGGTCACTTTTAACATAGTAAAATTTCTTTCTGTAATTATTTTATTAGGGGAAAATTAACTTGCGTTAGAGAATGCAAAATAATAAAAATTATTTTATTAGGGGAGGTCGCGTGTCTCATTGTTTCGCCTTCCCGAAAGTCTGTCACCGCAATTCATCACCTCGCCACAGATTTATTCATAATGTCAATTGTGTTAACAGACTTCATTACTACAGCTTGCTAATAAGTTATTGGAAAAAGGCAAATTACTATTTAAATGCACAAATATGTTTCTCACTCAGTACTACAACGATTTTAGTAAAATGAAATGGACTGAAGTCTAAGGCGATGGTATTCCAACAAAAAAGCGTAGTGAGCTGCAGTGGCGGCTTTGTAACTAGGGACACTAGGCACGTGTCTAGGGGCGGCACCTTTTGGGGGGCGGCACAAAGAAAAAATATTTAAAAAAATATTTTAACAAAAAAATAATAGCTTACATGATAGAAACTATTTTGGTACTAAAGTAAAAGCTTTATTATTTAGTATATTGTGGGACATATTAACTATGGTACACATTCAATTTTTTGCGTTTTCAGGTCAGTTAGATAATGTTATTGCCTGTTCTAATCAGCGAGCAGAAATAACTCGTAGGCGAGTGAGTGACTGACAAGTCTATACAGGCACGATTGCGTCTCTGCTCGCTATCTTACAAAGCTTATTTTAATTTAGTGTCAGTACAACTGCGTAGGTGACTTCATGTTTCCTTGTTTTCGAGATATCAAACTTATTAAAATTTTTGTTATCGTTAAGTTGTTATCGTTTTTGTCTAAAACGGAGGAACGATCTCTAAAGAAATATTTTTTGAGGAGCCATTAAAATTGCGCATAGGGGAGGCATATTTCAAAAGCCGGCCCTGGAGAGATGTAGTATTAACTCCACAAGTGTTGACATGTGAATTAAGATTAGTTATTTTTCACTATTAATAATTAGCATTATAATAATGTTATAACATTAATAAGATGTTTTAATTGATAACACGGTCAAATCGTTTACAGCCACAAAAATTACTGTGTAATAATTTGTGTGCATTTCAAGCTGTGAGTTCTAGTCTATTCTACGAACGCTTAAGGTAAATACTAAAAAAATAAACGTTGAAAGTTTGCAAAACTATGGTGTTTCCAGTCCTTCTTTATAGAAATGAAATCATCATCATTGTCTTCACGGATTAAACCAAAAATGATTTGTTCCGGTGTCAAATAGGAAAAGATTAGAGCTGGTCATTCCAGCGCTTTCTCGGACTTCCCACATTTCTCCGTTCCCTCTTCTTATAGTTCCAGAGTTGTTTGGGCAAGCGGCAGTCATCCATTCGGCAAAGATGTTCCCACCAATTCAGCCGATACTGGGCGATCCTGTCGAGAATACTCATAATATTCAATTCCTGCCGTATATCTGTGTTTCATGCCGTAGAAGTGAAATGTTGATAGTAAAGACGGGAAGAGGTTAGAATGTTTTTAACATCCTTAAACTACCCAAATGTTTGACTAGACTTTGAAATGCATACACCAGAGAAGAAATAAAAATATCGAAGGATTAGTGGTAAAAACCACCTAAATCACAGTTTTACTGATGGTTGCAGATGATCCAAAAACAATATTTTTTATGCTTTTCTCTTTTCGTTTTTATTTTTTAACAGCTATGTAGTCTATAAAAAACGTTATTAATAATAAAAATTAACTCTGAAAATTAGTTTTGTGTTTTATGTTCTACTTGAAAACCTTTAATTTCAGTTTTCCATAAATTTACATGAATGGATTATTGTAGATTTACCAATAATGGTAAAGGTAATGGTAATGGCAATATTATTACGTGCAATAACCATACTATTTGTAAGAATAGGAACTAACTGACAAAATGACAACAACAGAAATCCAAAAGCAGCATTTCGTTATGTTGAAAATGGTAACAAAATTCTGGAGTGAAATAGAAAACGATATCAGTGGGGAAGACGATACAAGCACTGAGGAAAGCTATGACAGGAAAGAAGAGAAACACTAAATTATGAATTTCGCTTTCATACATTTCAGTATAGCTTTGTGATGTGTTTAATGTTAAATTAGTTTTCCCCAGTCCAACAGTTTAATTGTAAAAAGCGCTTCTAGCAGAAAATTAACTAATTCATTTAGTTACTATATTTGAAATGCCTATTCTAAGTATAGAAAAATAAATATTCAAAGAAAATTGAATAATGAACTTTCTTGTTAGAATTTTATTACAAGGAAAACGTTGCATACTTAATTTTATTTTGCTAGGTAAAAGAATTTGTTGTCTGTAGGCCGTCAGCTGTAATCAAGGCATGTCTTCACATTCAACATTGTTCTTGAATTCACATTCAACAGTCTTCACATTCACTAGTGCTTTGTGACATTTGGGAGCTGAAATTGGTATTAAGTCATGAAGTTAATGAATAATGATTTAATGTTACCTTTATCAGTGCTTAAGTTCAAATGTATTATAACCGTGTGGTCTTTGGCATTTCCGAAACCTACCAAAACAAGAAATAATAAAACGTTTTGGCGTGAAACCTTTGACTTTTAAATTGTGCAAGCTATTTGTTGCAGGTCGTTAGAATTATACGTCATGAGGAAGACGCTCAGTTGCTGCCAAGCATGTTTATGTCATACGGAATCCTTATAATGACAAAAATGTATGGCAAATGATTTCTAAACATACTGACTGGGAAACAATATACAAAACGTAATCTGTTCAGTAAAATATTTATTGTCAGTATTCAACAATATTCAGTGCATCTAAAAGTAGTCTATTTTTAGGTTGTATTTATCTATAAAATTAAAAGTGCAATACAGAGAACGCTTAAGTATTTTATTTTCAAGACAATTTACACTAAAGTTTCGATTTTACCAGTGTTAACAGAGCATAAGTTTACGTGGTGAACACTCCAAAGCACAGAATTTTTTCTATACCGGTATAGAATTAGTGCATTAAGTGGTATTAGACATTTTCGGATATGCATAGTAACTCTGAACAAATTTGGAGACAAGCTGTCGTATGCATTATTGATAATCTCGTCTGCGTGAATACCATTAATTTTGGTTTTAGTTATAGTCACTTTACTGAGAGCTTTGAGTTTGAACACATAGTATTAAGCTTAACGCACGGAAAGAAGGATAACGTGTACTGGCTCAAAAATTGTGTCACTTTGAAAATTAACAGGCTATAATATTTACTGCCTAGAATGTTAATGTACACATGGATCGTAAACATTTTCAGCAAGTTTTAGTATATTTCAAGAATTTTATACTCTACAATATTGTGTACTAGTGTCCGAAGGGCATTTCTTAGCCGCAGTGTCAAGCAGACTGTAAAAATTATATTCAACCTAATTTTCGTATGTTCGGTAGATGGGAGCTCTCGAAGTGATCTGTGATCAGCCCATGAGAAGAATCTGACTTCGAGAATAAATAGTAAGTGGTTTCAACGTAAAGGAACTACACATTAAAATGACAACGATTTGCTAAGTATGTTAGGAAGAAGATGGTAAGACAAAATATTTCGTCTAGTCCGTAACATTGAGTTACGCAAAAGTTCGTAATTGGTACACTATACAACGTAATGAAAATAAATTTCTTCACCCAGTTAATAGATAAGTAACCCAAACGAAGCATCAAAATTTTGACGTTAAAACTAGTAAGTAAGCGAAGATAGTTTAAACGATTCGCTGTTAACCACGAAATAACTACGCATGAAGAAGAAATCACAAACATTTTCAATGCAAATGAAAGTATATTGTCAGACATTACAGAATATATGAGACAGCCAACAAAAGTTAACCCTACGAACTAGTGTCAGAAGTGATAGGAGGCCTTTAAATTAATATTAATATTATAAGAAATGTATACTCAATGGCTTAGCAGCTGGACCCGCAGGGGGCGCAATACATGGGACCTACGGGCTAGAAGGGGCAGCGCAAAATTTCCTATAATTTCCTAAAAATGGATATAAATCATTGAACCTGAGTAAAACTAAATTATCCAGTATGTTTTTAATATATAATTTTTTTTTACTGTTACTTTACTAGGACCTAATAATGTCCTTTGAGAGTATACATTATTTGGTCATCTGTACAATAAGGCGGTGATACCAGTTAAGAATGCACCGAGGCCACCGGCCGAGCCAGCGTCGCATCGTTATTCGTTACGAACTACTAAAGGAAATTAATAAATGGCTCAACACACTAGATTTGTAAATGTTATTCTGACATTAGCAGCTTCAAAATTATACTTTAGAGGTCATAAAGAAAATATAGTCCAAGCTAATAGCGGAACATTTTTCCTAATAATTGATCTTTTGAGTAAATACGATCCATTGTTGAAAGTGATAATCAGTGTTCCAAAGAACAGGGAGAAGTATATGAGTACAAAAATTAAAAATGAACTCATTCAGCTTTTATCTAAAAAAAATTGTAAATATTATTTAGAAACAGTTGAATCTGCTGTTTTTCTCTCAAATAATGAATACTGCACAGGACATTAACACAAAAGATCAACTGAGTAAATATGTCTCAATATCTGAAGGTGAAGAAGGAAGGTTCGTGTTTCCACCAACTTAAAAATCAATTAAAATTTTTTTAGTATTTATAGAAATAACCGATGAAACTGGCTTAGGTTTAAAAGAAAAGATTTTAAACTGTCTTGAGGAGAACGAATTATATTTACGCTATATAATTTTAGTAACTGCCACAGCTATAATGAGGGGTTTTTATTCAAGAGAGAACAAAGATATGGATTAAGAAAGGATAGTATGGGGCCGCAAAGGAATCCTGCGGAGCGCAAAAGAAAAAATAGTTACTCCACTGTGTATACTACAAGGCGTATAGAATTGATTGTCTCCGTAAACACACTCAAGAATTGGTTGGTACAACACAAAATATTTTGCTGTAAGCAGTAATCAAGTCTAACACAGGATTTACGTAAACACACAAGAATTGGTTGGTATAACACAAAATATTTTGCTGTAAGCAGTAATCAAGTCTAACACAGGATTAACAAATCATACCCCTGGATAACAAAAAAAGTCTACAAACCTTTTACTTTTGACTGTTTTGTTTACTTTCGATTTTCGAAACGAAATGACATTTTTTGCGGAATAATATACACAGGCTTCATATTAATTTGTCATTCCTGTTTGGACAACGTGAATAGATATTTTTAGTGATACGTATTCAATTTTTTAATAAATTAAGTCGGCATAATTTTCTATTAATGTAATTAAAGATTAAATAAAATATTTTAATAGCTGAAAAGTGTGTCACCATCCTGATATCTCGCTCTTTTATCTGTAAACTATATATGTTTATTTGTGCGTGAAACTATAGTAGTTTAATAGGCAGACATTTATATAACGGAGTAACACGCGCCTACGTTGTGTGTGTGTGTGTGTGTGTGTGTGTGTGTGTGTGTGTGTGTGTGTGTGTGTGTGTGTGTGTGTGTGTGTGTGTGTGTGTGTGTGTGTGTGTGTGTGTGTGTGTGTGTGTGTGTGTGTGTGTTGGAACGACCACAACACTTTTAAACTGTGTACATGCAAATATATATATTTGTGGACGTGTTCTGTATGCAAACAGCAGTGTTCGTATTTCCACCCCAGTTGTGCAGATGCGAGAATAGCAGATTGTTACACCCGCGGCAATATATCCTGCCAGTTAATGTGTTTTACTTCATATTAAATGAACATGTGTTGGTAATGTAGTTTGTTAACTATTCTTGTTCCACGTATGTACGGAGTAAATATTGGTTATCAGATAACCAACAACCAGAATTGTCTTAAAATTAAACACATTTATTAAGCACATTTATGGTTCAATATTATTTTATTAAATTAACTTGTTTATAACATTTTTAATTGTTAAAATATAATCAATATACTTTTCATAAGTATATTATTTATTTACTTATTGCAGGGAAACTGCGATATTCGTCGTATTCCACCATCTCAACCGCCCCCCCCCCAATATACTCTTTTGTCCAAATTAATAATCTTTTGTGGTTATTTAGCCACACTGAATATCCTGAATAGATTTTACCGAATCTAATATCTCGAATATGTACATGTGCCCTAATCAGTAACCATGGAAACGTTCAAATTCAAATTTCGAAAGTAAACCTTTACAAAATATTTGTGCTAACAAAATTGAAGTAGTAAATAATTACGTCGCTCATTTAAAACCTCCATTTTTATAAAAAAAAATTGAGTTTTTAGTCAAAATTGAGAATAATAAATTACTTTTTCATGGTTTCGTGTACATAAGATCAAAAACTATCGAAGCCTGGATTTATTGAGATTGCAGCAGTTTACGTCAGCGTGTATACCGTGCAGTATTCCTGGAAAATAGCCGCGTACTAAGCTGAGAAAAGGTCCATTACAATTTTCACATAACGATTTACCGAAAAGAGAGAAGCCCGCAGCCGAAATAATTTAATACAATTCAAAAACAGCTGCTGAGGAACATTCGGAACACCCTCCCACTCGAACTCTTAGAAATGAATTAGCATCCGTGCCATCTGAAATTTTGACCCATTTACCAGTAAATGATGTTAAAACAGCATTGAAATTTTATCAGATGAAATGCCAGAATCCTTGCTACCAATAATCGACTACCTTGAGGAGATTCATATCATTGGGCGAACTGCAAGAGGTAGAAGAAGGGCGGTGCCACTTCGATATTCAATAAACCAGGGGCGCCGACTCCGGGGGTGCTCAAGCATCCCCCAGAATTTTTGTGGGGGTTCTCAGCACCCACACATAAAATGGAGAAGAAAAATAAAAAAAGAAAATAAGAAAAGAAACAAGAAGATAAGAAAAATAAATAAAGAAGAAATGGGGGAAAAATTCTAATCTTTCGTCGTATTTCTTAAATGATTTTTTTATAGGGCCCGATTTTTTTAGAGAGCGAAGAGGGGGGGATATAATGTTTGGTTTGGGCAGAGACTTTACCAGGTTACTTCCGTTTACGCGGGACTTGCGTTTCCCGAGATAAGACAGCTGTGGCAGGTCGCTCCGCCCACAAAGCTATTCCAGGCTCTGACCATCCTCCCCACAACACTTGTCCGTCATCATAAACAGGTGAATGAGATCGCAAAGCAAATATATTAAGAAAAAAAAACTGCTGTTGCGAAACATTACATATGACGTACCGGTACGGCCTTACTCCTTTTGCGTATTTTTCCATATTTTTCAAAGGGTTAAAAAGAATTATGCCAATTTTAACGGCATGCTCTCGCGTCGGCCCATGCAAGAACAGCGTCGCGACTCCTCCCCTCCAGAAACTACCGCTCCTCACATATCACATATACGTTTAAATACACGGAAAAGTGTAAGTTAGTTTAATTCTTTGTTTGCTCTATTCATTTTATCATAATGGATAAATTAATTGTTCGCTCGTCAATTATACGGCTACGACGTCATCAGTGGTTCAGGTGGCTCCGGTTCAACTGCTGCATCTAAAGAAACAAACAAACTGGTGCTGGTGGGCGTTCTTTTCAAAAACAATGAAAAGACAAATATAAGTGGAACTTATACGACGAGAAGTGTAATAAAGTGTTTTGTTCTGTGTGTAAGGAAATAATTTCCTCCAGTGGACTTTTTGCGAAAAGAACTAAACAAGACGAAGACGTGATAAAAGCATTCGTGGAAGTCGGGTTTTCTTCTTGGAACAAAGCCTTACAAAGATTCGCTTCTCATTTAAAATCGGATTTTCATATGTCCTGCTGTACTGGGAAAAGTGCAATGGATAAAGGTGTGAAGGTGCAGTCTTTGATGTCTAAAGGTAAGGAGAGAGATATGAAATCTGCAAGAGTAGCTAGCTTGCTTCACTGCGTTATCTCATGGTTCAGGGTTAGCAACCCGTGTTCACACAGATGAAAATTCTAATTATCATGCATTGTTAGAGTTAGTTGCTGAAGATAACTCCGATTTGTCCTCTTGGCTTCAACGTACAAATTACAGATGGCTTTCACACGACATAACAAATGAACTAGGTTCTATTATGGCTAACGAAGTCTTACAAAATTTGATCAAGTTTCTAAAAGACTCCCAATAGTATTCGATAATTATGGATGTAACTAGCGACGCATGTCATCACGAGCAAGTTTCAATTTCTTTTCGATTTGTCAGTGGTGAGGATTTTCAACTTAATGAATTATTTTTGGTTTCTATAAAACTGAATCTACTACAAGTGAAGTCTTGATGATAATTTTAATGGATGTTCTCACTCGTTTTTCTCTGGATATCAACTCATTGCTACTGACGGAGCGACAAAAATGACAGGCGCTTTTTCAGGGTTGCAAGCAAAAACCAGAGAAATTGAGACACGATCTATGCATGTTCACTGTTTGGCTCATTCTTTGAACCTTGTGACCCAAGAGGCAAAGCAAATGAGACCGTGGTGAGAGAATATCTTGCAAATGTCAAAGAAATGATCAAGTTTGTGCGCGGGTCCCCCAACTGACTAGCAATATTTGAGTCTTTGCAAGCTGCCCAAGATGGTAGGTCCATTCACCCTGTAGCTTTTCGGTCTTTTTTCCCTACCAGGTGGTGTTGCAGAATAAGTTCGTTGAAAACGATATTGCAGAATTACGAAGAGTTAATATTGTTCTTTGAGGAAATCGAGCTCAAAAAATCTGAAGCCGGTGCTAAAGCTAAAGGTTTCTTAAAATTTGTGCGATCTTTTGACTTTATATTTGTCACTACGCTTTTTACGCAAATTTTAGAGCCAGTTGAAATTTTGAATACCTTTCTGCAAAATTCCTTCTTACAGCTGCAAAAAGCCATGGACAATATTCATAGTGTCCTAGAGGTTTTGAAGTTATCACGAACTGATGAACGTTTCGATGCAGTTTGGAGCTCTTGCTTGGGATTGACCAAAAAGTTTGATGTCGAAGAGCCGAAACTACCAAAAGTTCGAAAAATTCCTCGAAGACTTGATGACGGCGCTCAACCCTTTGCTTTTGCCAGCACCCGTGATTATTACCGGAAAATGTATTTCTAGGTTTTAGATATTGTGATCAACTGTTTTGATGATCGATTTTCTAAAGCTGCTATGATTCACTTCAAAGAAACTGAAACACTTCTTCTTTCCAAAACTAAAGATTGCAGTTCTGTAGTAGAATTTTATAAGGATGACTTTGACCCTGACAGATGAATTTTGCACAGAAATATGATGTTAGATGTGTATGAATCTAAACATTTTGTCGTTGAAGGTACAGAAGACTTAGTGCGCTTCTTTTCCTCAAATAAACACGTCGACGAATTGATTCCAGAGGTGGTTAAGTTGATAAAGATCGCTTTAACTATACTCCTTTCTACATGTACAGCAGAACGTTCTTTCTCCGCCCTGAGAAGATCAAAATCTTACCTGCGCAACACCATGACGCAAGGAAAATTGAACGACAACGCAATCATGCCTGTCCATAAGCAAGAAGCGAAAAATAAATTGAAGCTCGAAACTGTGGCCAACATTTTCATCAAACGATCGACTGTTCGTAGGAAGACTTTCTTTATGAGTGACTAGTGAGAATTATAAATTCCGCAAAGACTGTAATTTTTGAACTAAAGACTTTTCAGTTTCTCTTTTATTTTTAAACTAACAATAAGCGCCAAATTTGAGGCTATCTTTATTAAAAATGAGATAATTTATTAATTTAAGTGAACTATTTTTTTTCTTTTTTACTTAGTTTGGCATCATTCCAAGAGAGAAGAAAGAATATTCTCGTAAAGACTATTTGTTTTTTAACTTAAGACCAAATAGAGGCTACATAATTTTTATTTGTTTAGCTTCCCTCCTTTTAATTCACATATATGTAAAATGTAATATTTCTTACTTTTTTTATCATTACTTTCACTATTTCTATGATTTAAAGATTTAAAAAAAAACAACTGTATACCTTTTATGTGGATTAGCTTTTGTACTCATTCATTATTGGGGAAAGAAGCACCTAATAAAACGATAGTTTATGTTTACCATCAAGTGTTGTTCATTCAAAAAGACCTAAAACTGCATTTTCAGGAGAGTCAATTTTTCAAATTCAAAATTTTTCAAAATTCAACCGGACACCCCCCTCGGTTGTGGACTGTGAGTTAGAGCACCCCCACTGATTTTCAAAACCCGGCGCCACTGCAATAAACACTTGTACTGGAACTGAAACATTTCTCGCTGAATTAACTCTTCGCAGAAGTGTTAAAGCAGTACCTAAGTAAAAATGGTTGTGTTTGCAAAAATGAATCCAAGGTACCGTGATGGTCCATGAAACTACAAAACTGAAGACCATATTATAAAGTACCTACGAGCACTAGCTCACAATATTGTAATTTAGAAAGTCGAAAAATTTTCGTTTACTTACTAATATATTTAGCCTATATATTCGGGTGTATTGTTTTCGGAAAAATAGATGCGGGGGTATTGAATTCGCGGTTTTCAAATTCGTAATATTCACTTTCCGCAAAATATGTGCCCGGAATATTTGAGTCGGAAAAATATCCGTGAACGTTCCTGCAAACGTCTGCTAATTATTTCTTCCCCTACTTGTTGCCTCCGAATTCCCGAGATCTGTCTCCTGATCTGAGTCGCAACGGACATCTTTTAGTTTATGGGTATCTTTTTAGTTCATTAGTTCATGTGTTGCGATTCATCTACAGAACATGCCAATCCATATTAACGTACCCTATTAAATTTGTTTATTAATGCTGCCCTTGGCGTTCTCTCTCTCTCTCTCGCTCTCTGTCTCTCTCTCTCTCTCTCTCTCTCTCTCTCTCTCTCTCTCTCTCTCTCTCTCTCTCTCTCTCTCTTTCTTTAATATTTGTTTGCTGGAATATAGGGCATCATTTTCTTAAACAATCGTTTTCAACCACTAAAATTGTTTCTTCATTCCCTTTCGTCGTTTTCCAACACTGATAAAATCGGTGTGATAGACACAACAATCTTTGTATCAATTATAATTTAACATTAATTCTTCTTCTTGAAGACTACTGTGAAGAGCAATAGATTTTCTATATGTGGTAATTGTGGGGGAGGGGCTCTTATTAGGTGGAAATACGAATAATAATAGAAAATGAAAACACTAACGTAGAGGGAGATCGTAATAACTGGGAATGATAATTATACTAATAATAATGATAAGAATAGTAAATAACCTTACAAACATATTTGTCTATCATACATTATAACAAAAAGTACATTCAGTACGTAATTTAAATATTAATAAATTAATTAAATATTAGGGCAACTAGGTTTTGTAGAGGATGCGAGACTGCTTGGCCTCAGGCTAGAATCGTCACTAGATTAACATTTTCGAAAAATTGAAAAATTCTGTATGCGGAATCAAATTATAAATAATACGGCGTTTTTATTTAAAGTATAAGCCTATAAATGTTTTATGAAATTATAAAAATTAACAGAAATTTGAACATAGTTTTCAGTTTTGTAATTTTCAAAAATTTCAAGGCCAAAAGATAGTTTATGCCCAGAAGAAGATTAAAAATTATAAAAACGTTTGTACAAATCCATGCCGAGCATAAAATTAAGAAAATTTAACAAAAATCAGAATACGCTGTTTAGCTTTAGAGATTCTAAAATCTTAAGATATCGGGGCTTTAAAAAGATCAAAATTTTTAAAACTTGTAAAAATCCTTGCCGGGGATTAGGAAATTTACACATGTTGTCGTGTCGTATTTACATTAAACAAATTTTTAATTTTAGGGACACGATGGGCTAAAAATAGAAGTTAGAAGTCTACATTTTTCAAAATGTGTAAGTCTCTGTAGTGCATCGGGTTATGAAAAATTGTATTAAAAATAATAACTAGATATCTTTAATAATTTGACAATCTTAATTTTAGTCAACACACTAGAAAATTTTGGACCGTCTTCAAAACGTTTGCAACAGATAATTGCAAAAAATTTACAATAATACTAAATAATATACTGTTTACTGTAATAAATATTTCAGAAAAAAGTTAGATATATGCTTATAGATATTTATGAAAATGTAAATAACTAAAAAGATAGGACTCGGTTATTTTTAATTAAGGTTTTATAATCATATATTTCCTAAAAAAAAAAAACAACGCTCTAATGAGGATAGCGTATATATTGCAGTAGGTGAGATTTGCATATAAAATAAGAATTTAACTCTTGGCTTATGATAGCATGTTACAATGAAAACTGGTTTAAATAAACACTGTATGTTGAGACATTGTAGAATAGACAATAAGTTACATGCCAATTTTCTTAGTTTAAGTTGATTTTTGACAATAATACAATATGATTAGTGTTGTGAAGTAGTGCAAACATATGCGTGGGCAAATGGCGAGTGCGCGTGTGCGGGCATAAATAACTAAGTTACGAAATAACAATAAAAAAGATTAAAGTAAATAACGTTTGTGTTAATAAAATTTATAACATGAAACTTACACCAGAATGTGCATAAAATAAGGACCTATCTAGCAGTAATATTTGTTAATAATCTAAAGAACGAAATATGTGTTTTTTCATACAAAAATTTTATCGCCCAAAAAAAAAGCAATAAAATTAGACAGGTTTTATTTGAACATTTTACTTTTTTTATAAACAATATTGTACAAGAAGAACGTTATCTGGAATATTTTGACCAATGAATTTGGCTAATACATTAGTTGATTTTATCCTTCATGGGATGTAAATCAATTTCACTTAGAACTCAGAAGGAGCAGTCTCGTTGGAACTCAGTAGCGTGTAATCGTTGCGAGCACATGAAATAATAATTTTTGCGATTAAAATAACAGCGAGTGCTATTACGTTACAGTACAAGCTTAAGGATTGTAAGAACACTTCAAGTACTCGGAGTAGTGTGCTGTAATATACAGTATACAGTACAAATCATTAATAATTATTAATTCACCACTGTTTGTTGAAGTACCAAACCCGAAAACGACCCTGAACGCTGGAGAACAGGAGGAGATCCTGAAGGAACAACTGCAGGAACAACAGTATCCTGAACGTCTACCTAAGGAAACATCTGTCACCGCTTATGAGGAACAAGAGGAGCGACATCGCATCGTTCATAAAAAAAGGGAAGTGAAATCATTTATATAGACTCAATTAAACCAGTCACAGACTAAAAGAAACTAAGAAATTGTAGAAATTAAGATTTTATGTAATTAGAATATAGGAGAGAATTATTTTAAGTGTGTAAAGAATAGGTCAACAGAACAGTTAATTAAGTTATCTATAACAGAGACAGTTAATTAATTTATTTGTAACAGTAAATGTTAATTAATTTTATTTGTATTAAGAACAGTTAATTAATTTTGTTTGTTAGCATAAACTATAGAAAAGTATTTGGTGGAAATTAAAAAAAAGAGAAATCTTTAATAAAACCAAAGCATTTTAGTATCTGAACATCGACTTTGTACATTGCATAGATACAAGCTTGTTCGAAACTATACTGGTTTAAAAATCCCAATATACATTGGGACTTTCGAACAAACATTTAAAGTCGTTTGTCGCATTCTAGCTTCCAAACTTTATGGTCTTCCATCGGCCTCCTTCAGATTTGTCTGAGTCATACTTCATTAAAATGTAATGCCAAATGTGCCATATGTGTAATAAAAAGTAATTATTGTTTTCTGCTTTATAATTAGTATCTCGCTTTAAAAAAATAGTAAGGAAAAGGAATTTTCATATTTTTTTCTTTTTTTTACATTTTATGATACTGATTAACCGTTGTAATGGCAGAGGTTATATTTAAGAATAAATGAATTCGTTCAAAGTAGAAAGCGAGTTCTGCAGCTCAGCGTGCTTACTAGTATTTTGTAAATAAAGACGTAAGTATAAAACGAGGATAACTGGTTTCCGTGATTCAAGACCGTTCTGCCAAAATTGTATTGTAGTTAATATAGTAAATATAATTTTACATTTTACTAGTATCATATTTCGAATTCCAGCCTCAAGTCAAGTTAATGCAGCATTGGTAGTAGTTTCAAGGTACATTATTTTTAATTTCAGTGAATAAGATGGGGGAACACGGTCAAACTAAAAACATTTCTGTACAGAACAATTATGTTCATCAGTTTGATTATGTCTGTGTAATTCGTCAACGTTAATAATCCCGTTGGTGTGTGCTAAGGCTCAAGTTCGGCTTCCGCCACGAAAATGCGGTCCAAAATCTTTACGCTTTGGCGTGTAACATGTAATGGAATATAGCTTTCTTTTACGTAAGGAACGGTAATGTACATGTATTTACACATAATTATACGAAAAACTGATAAAGTATTTCCTACGGTTTTCGGTCAAACATTATTTCTTTTGACATATTACTTCATGACGGTTGTCATTACAATTAATGACATTCGTGTTTATAACGATTACACCATTAATAGTGTCTTGAAATGAATAAAATTTTATTACCAGTTAATTAGAAAGTAATTCATCGCAATACTGTATGAATTATAACCCCACGTAATTTTATCTTCTAAGCCCACTGTTGGTTTCGCCAATTTATAACACTACAGGAATTACAGGTTCTTTATACCTCACTTTGGATGCGTCTATTTATAACAAGACGGGTTTACGTTATTTTATCACTCTCTTTGTGTACATCAATTTGTAACACTTGTTAATTCTATTTCTATATAAATAAAACACATGGAATGGTATCTGGTAATAATAATAATAATAATATTGTAATTTTATTCAAAAATTGATATAGTCCATTTATTGTAACTATTAGTACAATTCAGAAATCTCAGGGTCGATTCTCTTCTCTTTTATGTTAATATTATTTTTAGGTCCTTTTGGCTGATATAAAGGTTCAGTGATTATAAAGAAAAACAAGTACAGAAAGTACATGACATTACAAACAATATAATAATGAATAATATAAATTTAGTATTAATTATAATAATAAATATACGTTACACAATGTTTATCAGTTCAGTTCAGTTTCACACAGCCTCCTGGTATCCGTGATGGAAATTTCCAGTGTCTTCAGTTTGTTTATTTGGTTCAAATGAAGAAATCCGCTTCTTCTGTGATCAATAGATGTTACCTCTTGTAATGCAGTTTATCTGAAATCTTCTAGTGTCATATAATGGTTGAATTCCAGTGTTTCTGTTTTTAATTTAATCCAAGTGTAGTTGTTCTTCAATGGTAATTTGTTTTCATTTAAAGGTTAGTTTTTTCCATAACTTCATTCGTTTTTTATTTTATTTAACATTTTTTCTGGTTGCTAGATATGTACTGTTTAAAAGCTGATTTATTTATGATGTATCTTTATTTGCTCAAATTTTACATTCTGTTATAGTTTGATATAGTGTTTTTTTTTACTTTGTATTATATTATTTTTTAATAATATTCATATGTTTCTTGTATAAATATTTAGCTTTTTTCCAAAATTACACTCAACTCTCCTTCTTGGTTTTCTTTCACCAATAATAATGTCTGTTATAGGACTTTTGGTTTTTAAATAGGTTCACACTTTTGTTTATTACTGTTCTTCTTTCAAATTACTTTGATTTTGACTTGTTTATATAAATTGTTGTTATTGCTTGCTGATTTCTTCAATATTTGAGGTGTATGATATTATGGTATTAATATTGCTTGGTGATAAGATTGATATTTATTAAACAAATTCTTCATTATTATAGGCAAATTGAAACCTACCTTCCTTATCAATACCAATTATTTTCTTCTTTATCTCTGGAGTTTGTTTATTTGTAATGGTGGCTTTAACGAATTGTAATTCTTAAGTTTTCTCTTGGTTCATTGTATATTTTATTTATATACTATTCCATTCTTTTATTCACATTGATTCCATACTATTGTTAAATGATTCCCCCTATATTAATATGGTATTATGAATGAATATCGGCGTTGAGTGGCCCTTTTACGTCCAATTGCTCATCCGAACATTCACATACCTGGTACAGTACACTTTGGCTGCTGCCCATAAAATAATTCTAGAGTGGCGCCTTAGCCTTCTACACTCTATAAATAAAAATAATTATAAATCTTATATCATTATACACACCATTGGAATCTTTTATCTTCTGAATATTTTTCTTATTCTACCTTGCCTTCCAATAACTCCATTTATTTATTATATTCAATATTACTGTTGGTATATTTCTTAAGTAGATTTCTTTCTCTTTTATATAACTTCACTTCAGAATTCAATGATTTATTACCTCTTGTATATAGTAGTTTTAATTATCCTTATATTATTCTATCTGTTTTTATACTGCAACTCTTCTTCAGCAAGTTCATTTTCTAATTAGTTTATTAAATTTCTCTTAGACCTATTGTCATTAATGTTGCTCTCCATTATTATTATTATACTACTAAATGTATTATTTATGCTTGATTTATATAATATGTGCTGATTTCTTTTAGAATGTTGGTATTATTTGTTTAGTTTGAACATCATTATTCTTTTTTCTTTCTTTTACAATATCTCATTCCATCATTATTTAAATAAGATGTACTTATTACTTTTAGAATTTTGGTGTCGTTACAGAATTAAAAATGGCTTAATAGAATTCCGTCGTGACCTTTCATCTCCTCACTGGATCAATAACGACAGTTTTCCTTTTATTTTTAAAAGACCAATAATTGTAACCAATAGACTGTTAGTCATGTAATATAGTGTCATATGTTAACCACATGCACTAAAAACCTGACAGGGCTGTAAGTAATCGGATTGATGCCATTGAGGGGGGGGCACAGTCATCAGTTATATAGGCGCCCCCATAGATTCAAAGGTTGCGTATGACTGTTATACAAACTCTAAGTTAAGTTACTTACAGTTTTAAGATGAAAACAACATTTTATAAGAAAATATCTGAAAATTAGGTAAATTTCTAAAAAACAAATTCCCTACCCACCAACTATTTTCACTATTTATAGATATTTTTGTTATTATGGGGTAGTAGTTTAATAACAATATTAGTAATAATAAGAATAATAAAAATAGTAGTAGTACTAGTAGTAGTAGTAGTAGTAGTAGTAGTAGTAGTAGTAGTAGTAGTAGTAGTAGTAGTAGTAGTAGTAGTAGTAGTAGTAGTAGTAGTAGTAGTAGTAGTAAGAATATTTTTTCCTTTCCACATTATCCCTCAAATCATTTATTAATCTCTTGTTCATTCACTCGTGGTAAGAACACAATGAAAATTTTACCATACATTACATACAATTTTACCATACATTACCTTTATCTTATACCTTTTATAGAACGAAAGTTTGTCGCATTCAGAAAATGTCATTACACGCAAACTAGCAAAGAAATTTCATGATATAAGGCCATTTTAAGGTTATTTTCTTAAAAATTATTAATATTATTGATTTAATTTTATATCTGAAGCCATCCTCAAACTTCAAGGATCACGGTGATGAAAGCTTTTTTAAAAATCGGATTTGTAGTTTTACAGTGTAATATGTTAACGTCATGTACTGACAACCTGACAGGGCTGTAAGTAATCGGATTGATGAAGACTGCAGAATCCGGTTATGAAGCGATTGAACGAACGGGCACTAGTACTGAACACTCAGAAAACGAACCTCAGTAAAGAAACAAAAATCCTACTAGTTATTCCCTTAAATACTACCACCAAAGTGGAAAAAGGTTAGATTGAATAAAATCTCTAACAAAAAAAAATCATACAGCAAAATTTACAAATCGTCCAAACACAGATGTTTAGAATGTTCTAACTTATTTGTAGAAGTATTATTTAAAGCTACAATCGCCGCTCCCTCAAATCTATAGGCGAAACATTTTTTTTTCTTGCCAATAACTTAAGTCTCATTCCATAAATTTTTTTTTTTAATTCAACGTGTGATCTGCCGTGGAGCTTAAGGCATGAAGTAATTAAAGTAAATCATACACGTTGTTGTGACTTGCATCTGTTGACTAGTGGATTAACGCTTGTAGCACTTTTATGTTTTATTAGAAAGCTGTACAAGGTATAACAGTCATCCATTTTTCTAATCCACAAATATTCCATCACTATTAATGTTTTAAGATACTGTGCTGTGAGCTATTGTGGTCACAGTACGGTAAAGTGTTAAGTGACTGACTTAGAAAGAAGGATATCGTGTGTTTGAATCTAGCATCAGTGTGGGTCATTTCCATGAGAGATACAGCTGGTCTAAACTAACAAGTTACAGACTGGAAAATAAATAAATTCTCTCTGTTTCTGGTGTCCTATTTACGTACCATTTGTCTTAAATAATGCAGCCAGACCTACAGTGACTGCAAACTCAGTTAAATTAAATACAAGTGAATTTCTCTAACATTTATATACCAGAAACTACTGTAGCTATAGCCTTTGCAGTTATATTCGATTGAATTGTTCGATTGTTCGGATGAAGTTGAAATAGATTTTAGTGGAACGTCAATAAAATCAAATAAATAGACTTGTATTGGCGTTTTTGGATATTTTTACTTACTTTACGTCTTTTTAAATACTGTTGCAGTGTATGTTTGAAGTCATTGCTTCAGTTCAGTTCAGGTGTTATTTGCCTAATGGATACATACTGCTCGGTAAATAACAGTACAGTTGAGGCCGTTAAAGTTGTCTACGTGTTCCAAAAATTTATCGTTGAATATTGCTTAATTATAATGACATAAGCGCCCTAGAAACAAATTTCCCCATTGCTTTGCTTCCTTGATAATGAAATTATATTATCTCAATATTTTTTTTTATTTTACATCATTTACTCTTATACGCAATACGTTTCCTTGTTTATTAGTTTTCTTCTTCCCTGTTGAAGCTAGTGCCGATATCCGCTGTTGCTGTTGTTTTCTAGGTCGACCTACACTTGATTTCCCTTTCGAACATAAAAAATGTCGCATTTGAATCTTATTGGTTTCCGTAATGCCAAAAAGTCGTCTCATTTTGTTCCTACGCCTATTCACATATTTGATTAATAGAAACATTTTTAATTAAATTATAATTTACAATCATATTTTGTTATATTATATTTGTAGTATAAAATTATATATAATATTATAGAATTATTTGTATAGAAAACTTTTCAATCTTGTGCTTATCTTAACTGACGACAAAAACATTTTTCCTTATTCGAAATGCGGCTGTTGCCTTCAGTCTTCATCGCCCATAATTTACTTCTATGTCGGAGCACTGGTCATCATCATCATCACTATCATTATCTTCAGCAAGGAGTAAACCAAAAATAATTGTTCCGTTCCCAAGCAGATAGACTATAGCTGATCACTCCAACGCTTCTTCGGACGCCCACATCTCTCCGTCTTTTTGGCTTATAATTCCATAGTTGTTTGGGGGCTGCGCCAGTCAACCATTTGGTTAAGATGTTCCAACCATTTGATCAATTCTATCAAGTATACTCATAACGTTCAGCTTCTGCCGTACATCCACTTTTTGTTGCGATCTTCAACAGTCACGTTCATATTCCACAACCTGCCACGTGCCTGATAAATCTCATTTAGGCCGCTTGAACACGACTGGCACGGGGCGTCGTTAACGTCCAATTCTTAGATCCATAGAGAAGTGTGGGGAGGGCCACTGACCCTCATAGAACTTCAGGCGTGTTCTTTGCCTCGTTGATTTTAGAGTTCTCCTGATGCTCCCACAATACAGATGAACTTGTGCAGCTTCTTCATCACTTCATTGTTTGTAATGTAAGTTACATTACGACCTATATATTCAAAAGTACTGAACTTTTAGAGCACTGGTACTGCCATAAATTTGTAAAATTTGAGTTATTTTGTTTCCGGGTTTTTATCTAAGGGTTCGTCAAACAGTAATAAATAACTTAAAAATCGTTATCAGAAAATATGTCTGAAATACTTGACTTTTTACTTACTTGTTGTTGCTGTTGTCGGTGAATCACCGACTGACGAAAGCCTTGCTTCATTCGTGTAACACTCCGCGTTTAGTAACTCTCATTAGCGAACCCTGCTGTTATTGCACGTTATTGCATCATTAATAGTTTTTAGTACCACGCCTACCTTTCAATCTCATGATTATTATGAGTAAGGAATGTAGATGAGATTTGTCTGTAAACATGTTATGTTAACAGTAGTATTGAAGTTTAGGAAAAATTTAATTTTAATTGCTATGGAAATACTAACAACTGACACGTATGGGCGTGTTAATATGGCTGTTGTATGCTTGAGGGATCAAATATTCTTAAATTAAATATCAACACGTAGGGTCCGTTCCGTCTTCAACGCTTTGTGATTATCGATAGGCGCATTCAAGTATACCATGATACTAAGCCGGTTTGCTGTAGGCCTACGTGTAACTCGAGGGAGAGTGCAATATAATTTAAGCAGGAAACCGATATAGACAGCCATCCTCATCGACATATGAGAGGCCTTAGTTTTCTGTTTTTATCTCAATTTAATTATTATTTATGAAGATATTTAAATTAGGTCAGTTCTTAGTTATTATGTTTTTTATTCAATTATTATTCGTTATTGAAGGGTGAACCCAATTGGTTCATTTGATGTCCTAAACAAATGTTTAATATCTTATTTTTTAAATAAATAGATACAACTATGAAATAGGGTTTCTATGTACGTCGCGAATAGGCTTATATGTGCAGTTAAGTTGCATATAAAATTTTCTTCATACAGACTTGCAAGCATAGACAAGGAACTTCTTGACTTAGAGGCAAGACAGTTTTTTTTTTGCCGTTATTAGACATCCGTTTTTAAGCGACGTGTAGCGTAAATGATTAGAAAATACTCTCTAAAAAATATTTATCTGCAAACAAAAACGAAACGAAAGAAAACAAGAAAAATATTTAATCACCATATAAATTCATTTGGTGAGATGTCAAGACAGCGTAAACAATTACAGATTTAACCTACATGTTCTATCAATAAAATTATGATATTGGTCATTGTAGTTTTATTACCTTCTGTGTATCTAAACCTGATTAATCTAGCTTATTACTCATTATTTAGAGATTGCACAATTCACAGCTGTTGATAACGTGGTGTTACAACATGGTTGCCGTATTTACAAATTTTTTAAAGTCTGATTTGAAGTAGAGTCTGTTAAAACTACTTCTGACTAAAACGCCAGAATGATAAACTAGACAGGTTAAAGTATGCGAATTTTGTCGTAAAACCATCTCCGTGTTTTAAGTCTTTAGAATAAACTGGATAAAATTTGTCTAACCTCTTTTAGCCCAACTTAAATTATATTAGACATGTAACAGAAAGGATAGCCTGATATTGTATGATTTCATGTATTACCTACTTAGGATTGTGATAAATATGAAAAATAGATGTAAGTGACACTGAAACTACAAAGTATCCATCTCATAGCATGTGTGGGATATACTGTAGTAGTAACTTCTGAATCACTCTTTTTAAAACATGGTTTCCTTTAAATGTATGTAAAATTTAGGCTTAATATTCAAGATGCTTATTTGAAAGCATGTAAGAACATCTGTTTATGCCTACGCGAGACGCACTACTGTAATAGGCGTAGATTTATGTAACAGAGAAACACGTACGAGCCTGGAACAACCACAACAAACACACTTTTATACAGTGCGGACGTGTTCTGTATACAAATGGCGGCATTCGTATTTGCAGCCCAGACATGCCCATATGCGAATAGCCATCTGTAGTGTCGCCCCCAGTTAATGCGATTAACTTCGTGTTAAGTGAACATTTGGTGTTTCTGTATGTCTCTGTCCAAAAGAGAACAAAAGTTTTTAATGTTTATTTAAACTAAACATACAGTTTACAAACTTTTAAAAGTTTACAATTACTCCACCACGACTCGTAACACAAAATTTTCATGGGTATAAACGCAAAAGCCCCACCCCACAACCTGAACCAGTTTTCACCGGAAATCCAACAATTTATTAGTTTGTTCGAAAATAGATAATACGATTCATATAAGACACATACTTTGAAACTGGTATTCAAAAAAATATATTGATTTTCCAATACCTAGCACAAATTATTTCTAGTTTTATATATATATAGTCAATAATTGTAGGAAAAAAGGAAACAAAACAATAATACTGATGTTTTTTGTTTAGTTTTACGCTATAAATTGATTTTAAAAGCTTCTGAGCCACAAAGAAACCCGTGCCCACTACTACGAGCATACCCATAAAATATGTTTCAGTTTTATCAAAAAAATATTTTAAGATTATAGAAAATATTATCAAATGTAACCCCCCCATTTATCATGTTAATTACGTATTCATGAATGAGTATGTGTGTGTGTGTCTGTGTATGAAAAAGAGGAGAGAGAGAAAGAGAGAGAGAGAGAGAGAGAGAGAGAGAGAGAGAGAGAGAGAGAGAGAGAGAGAGACAGACAGACAGACAGACAGAGAATGGTACTAAATTCTAACGTTTGACAAAAAATAAATGCCTATTATTGAGAAAATAATATTTTTCACACATGACAATTTCAAATTAATACGGTTAGCTTAAATTATCATGGATTAATTGTAAATGCTTAAATTATGAAGTATTTAAAATTCTTGACATATAATGATGTCATAAGCTATTAGAAATTATTGTTTATTGAGAGTTGAAACCAAATTGTGTTTACTTTGAGCCGCCACAATCATAACTTAAATAAAAAACAAAATATTGTCTTTTTTTGTTCTCAATATTCAAGTATCTATGGAGTTTAGTTAAACGTGGAATACCTAACATTTAGCGTTCGGTAACAGTTAAATATAACAGTTAATTATTTAATATTCGTTATTATACAATAATACTCTAAGGATCGTTTTAGTGAAACTATTTTCAGAGTGTAATACAGTTACTCAAAGTTTCAATAAATAAATTCATTTTGATTATTTCCATTATAACCTTTGCTTTTTAACATAGCCTTGCATAAAGCAATGAGCAGATTAGACTTAAGAGGCAATTTAACGTATAAGTTAACTCAAACACATGCCTATGCAGATGATGTAGCCTTGGTGGCTAGGTGTCTCACAGCTCTTAGAGAAATGTTTGAGGTCTTGGATGAAGAAGCCTGTCCTTTGGAACTAAAAGAAAACGCATTATATGAAAATTATATCAGCACAGGCAAGAAGGGAGCCCCATACTTAGAGCTGGATAATTACACTTTTAGTGGTTTAGATAGGTTTGCATATCTTGGAACAGAACTCAATGAAGAGAACAAAATCTCACAAGAAATAAATAGAACAATCATGGCTGGGCAATAGAGCATATTATGCAAGCATTAATCCTCTCATGCTCAAGCTTCTGTCTCGTAAAACTAAAATGAAAGTCTATAAAAGCTTGATCAGGTCAGTTGCGACTTACAGAGCTGAAGCATGGCCACTTACGGCTGTCTCAATAAATTTGTTAACACTACCGGGTATTTGAAAGGAAAAGAATGAAAAAGATATCCGGCCCAATAATAGAAGCAGGAGAGTGGAGATGCCTTCGAAACACTGAAATTTATGGAATATTGCATCGGGAGGATATAGTGCACTTCATAAAGGCAAGGCGGATAAGCTGGCTGGGACGTATGGAGAGAATACCACAGAAGACACTGCCCAAGCGAGTGCTGAATGCAAACATGGAAGGAACAAGAAGGGGTAGACCCAGAAGGCGATGGATACATGAGGTGGAGAAGACTTAAGAAGAATCGGCGTACAAAACTGGAGTAACGTTGCAACGAAGTCAGAAAATTGGAGGTGATTGGTGTCGAAAGCCAAGAGTCATCCCGGCCTGTAGAGCTCCGGAAGAAGAAGACTTCGATTATTTGATATGTTACCTGCAAAGTATGTAATCCAGGCATTTTATAGAATACCTAGGCATTTCATACAATGCCTGGAGTTTTTGGCAAAGTATAGAATAGATTACTTTTCAAATGTTTTTATATTTTTCCTAGGTATTTTGTACATTGCCTAGTCATTCTATATAAATGCCAGTAATTCTTTAGGCAAAGTTTAAAATAAGCTTACTACGTTCAAAACGAAAACATTTTATTACAAAATCACAAACAATTCTTTGATTTTACACAAAGGAGGAGTTTGTATGACATTTCGAGTTTATCTATTCTCTACTTCTGTTCAGATACTATTTTATTACAATTATACTGTATAAGAACTTTTTAACCAATCTGGTTAAAAAAAATTCATTAGATACTATTGGTGTTTATTAATTCAAAGTATGTTGAATATGCTCTACTTATTACAACCAGACAGAGAACTATGACTTTTTGAAGTACACTTTCTTTCACTTTTTACACAATTACATGCTTTTTACATTTAGTCTTGCACACACATTTTACGAATCCTTGTCCGGTTCCTGATGATTGGGCAGTAGCAGCAGAAAGATGTGCGGTTTCTTGTTTAGGAACATCTTCAACCCCCGTTAGTAGTCTTGGACATACAGTGAACTGCGATCTTGTGTACACAGCTGCTTTAAAAATTCGTTAGTGGTTCCCAGTTTGTAAAATCCATCATCTGTCACACTCACGACGATTGCTAGGATGTTTCGAAGATCTCCCCGCCCCTTGTCTACTTCAGGAATTGGAACACGAAGAGACGCGCCCACAAGAGCTGGAGGAAATTTTTTGTCAGAATCAGGTTTCATCTTCTTTGCCTAAAGTTCTAGAAATGATATTGACCTTTTACATCCTTAAGTTGCAATTTTTACTTTGAAGCAGAGAGTGCACAGCTTCTTACCATACTATTGGTATGGTAATGAGGTAATGATGAGGTAATGATATGAATTAAAATCATTTCAAACTTCATTACAATCGGTGTAAAAATTTAAAAATGTTTGACCAGTTCTTGTGGTAGTTAATTTAAAACCGACAAAATCTACAAACAATTTTACTGTAAGAGTTTCAGTTGTAACGCAGAGTAGAAGCCAAGCATTTCCATGAATTAATAAATTAATTAGAAATGATAAGTCGGCTTAACGCTTTTTCTATATTTATGAAGTAAATACTATTCAAACGGCGAGCCCTTTTGAAAACTGAATTGTGGGTTTTAGAAATATTTAGCTGAACAAAGAGACGTGTGAATTATTAAATTAATAAAATAAGACGAAATTGTCTTTTAATTGATTGCGTCCGTTTGTAAATTCTTGGCAGACGTAACCGATTGAAAACTGCTGAAAGAAGAATGACTTTAAATTCCTGAAGTCTTCCGTACTTGCGGATATTAAATACGTGACTAGCCCTACTAAAATATTCACCATTTTATCTCACGTTCGTAAAATTCCACAACTGGAAAAATTAATTTCTTAATTACTAAAATTGTATATTGCAATAATGATTCCAGTACTTATAAAATTATTATATTAGATATAAATATTCCTTATTCACTGTTTAAGAAGTTGTATGTTTAAGAAGATGTATTAATGCATCGTAAATAATCCTTTACAAAATGTATCTTAATCAAAACAAATATCTTATAAAATTGTTACACGCTAGTGTTGAACACCTTATAGCTTATAACCAGACTCGTTTACTTGAATCGGCTTTCGAAATCGATTCCCATAAGCCCCCATTCATCCATACTTATGTGATGACCGTCTTTATTGTATATCTTGGGAGAAATCTTATCCGTCTGTTTTAAACTTCGCCGGAGCCGGCCGTTACCGACGCCATTTGTGACGTTCACTTTACTTTCCATTTTATACAGTTACTATACGCCTTCTACATATTTACATAGGCCTATTATGTAAATTTGTAGGACGGCGGAATATTTGAGTAGGTAGTATTGATGTTTTGGAATACTACGTGTCAAGAAAATGCCTAAAGGAATTAACTTTAATAGTCTGTAATTATCCGTAATTTTAGACAAAGCGACTAAGTTTTATATTGAATAAATTAATTTTATAAAACTTAAAAATATATGCTTACTTATTTTACTATAATCACAGTTGTTCTGTGAATAGACTCTTCAGAAAAAAGAGGTTCAGGCGGGTTCCCTTTCCACAAAAATTATTCGATACTCTTGACATTATACAAGTACACTTACTATCACATCCACTAACAAAAGTGTGGTTATCAGTTTTATGCAATTTTTGACAAATTAATAAAAATTTGGGTTGTAAAGTTTATTTTGTTTTGATGTAGTATTAGTATAGTTACGCAGATGACCAAACAATTACAGTGAAGAGTGAAAAGGTGTTACTAAGATATATTTATACCTTGCATACAATCTGCCAGAAATACAACTTTAAGATCTCAAGTACTAAGACAAAAGTAATGTCGTTTCTAGGGAAGAGCAAGCAAAAGCTGTAATTGATAATAGTGTTGTGGAGCAGATATCACATTTCAATTATTTGGGATGTAATATCTTATATAGGAAGGACAACGATATCGAGGGAACGTTGGATAAATTAAGTTAAACCTGTGGAAAAATAAGACGACTATTGAAGAATAAAACGCAGAGGAGACCCAGAGGAGACCCAGAATGAAATTTTTAAGACCAGTTAAGGGATGTAGTTTGAGAGATCATCTACGATATGACAACCTAAGGAAACACCTGAAATTACAATTGTTTCTGGAGGGAAAAAAGAAATACATGCAGAATTAGAACTCGTTGTGGAACGCATAGTAGACACGTGTACTCCTAAACACGCGTTTGAACATAGGCTAGTGGGGATGAGAGATTGTAGAAGATCCTGGAAAAAATGGTCAGACACTCTGTGAAGTCGGAAGGGCTATAGCTCAAGCCATGTAGTGAAGAAGAAGGAAAAGGATAGTTATAGAATAAAATATTTTTTATTACTTATGAATACAACAACGCGTGTTTTAAAATCAACAACACACCCGAACACGTGCTCCCCGCGTGGCAACACCATTATTAAATAACTCGACTTCCGTTCATTAAAACTCTTGTGGCCGGTGTTACAGTCAACATTTTTGGCAGTCGGGTGTGGAGTTTTATTAGTAGCACAGTAAAGTCTGAGATCGCAGGTAGCTCAGCAACATTATGCTTGTTGAATGATTGATTCTAAATTAAATTTTGTTCGTGTTTAAAAAATATGTAACTGGCTTTAGGGTAGGCTATCATTTGAGCTTTTCAAAGTTTAGAGAAGAAAGTATTGCCAGCTCTACGCTTCAGATATCTTAGCTTACTATCTTAGCCTTCCAGTGTTATGGAAACTCACATTCGCAGCTCCAGTCTACTTTGGGATTTATAGGTTAATATATGCAGGTTGAGCACTTGTAGTTAGTACTTACTTATAGTCGCTGGTCATAACCTCGTCTACATGCTTGCACAAAATATGACAACTGGATGGCCTAATTTATGTTTCTTGAGAAAAGAAGTTCTTACTTTCTCTGTTTGTGTCTCTGCAATGGTTTGATTTACGCCTCTCATAGCAAAACTTAAACAGACGAATGCAAATCTTTAGGCAGGCTATATTTTTGACACTCCTAACCAAACACAGTACACAGATTGGCACTTAGACCAAGCCTTGCGTAATTCCATATCCGATTAATCGGATTAGTGGTTTATTTGCAGTAAAGTCCTTTGTTGCATCAATCTCACTGCTACTCTTGCTTACTGAATGATTACAAATTAAATTTCGCTTCTAAGATGTGTAAATTTGTTTATAAATACTACATTAAAAAGTTACAAAACCAAACCAGGAACACATCTGACAACAGTGATGATCGTAACATTGAAACTAAAGAAAAATATATAAATAATATTTTTTGTTTATGTAAAAAAATACGTAGCTGTCCATACTTCAAGACATTTGAAATCATTTACAAATATATTTTCTTGGTGAATATTAATATATTAATTCTTAAGTTTATTTAATTTATTAAGTTTTCTTTTTGAACAAGACTATATTTAGAAAAGAAATCATGATAGAAACTGATAGTTGGCTAGCATTTGTCTACAATACGAAATATTTATTAACATGGTGTGTTTTCTTTAAAAAATAATTTGTCTCAACAAACGGTTTAACTGTAGTTAAACGGAATAGAATGGAACTATTTAAATTACTTTGCGTTCTTCTCCTTTGCAGAGTGTAGCTGAGCTTCTTGTTTCATTAAAATACCAGCTCATCACTTTGCCAGCAACACACAAATATTTCAGCTGAAAGCAGAATGTTAGTTATTGTCATGTTACGTGTTTTCTGTCTGGATAAAGTGAATTAACAATAATACTTACTGAAGCGAGGAGTGACAGTTAGTATTATGTACTTAAAAATTATTTATTTTGTGCCACTGAATTTCAATTAAATTTTAAAACTGTTACGACAATAAAGACAAAATGTATATTGTATATTTTAAAATATTTTTTACGTCTAATGATTTAAAATTCTGAGTCAGATTTAATATGAATTTTTGAAATGTTTCTTCAATTGGTACTTACTATTACGGAATAGTTTTATAACTACGTGTCACATGTTGACATCAAAGAATTGACAAATAATAAATTTGGGAAAACTTTTGACATCCATACGTTGTCACGTACGTACATTGTGACGTGAAACTGAAAGAAAATTTTCATTTTAATTGCCGCATGAATGCTAGCGCTAACGCTGACGCCAAATTTGCGAAGTATCACCATTAATATAAACTAATTTTGACTCATCTTTAAATGACAAATATGTATTTACTTTTTACAGAAACAGAAAATAATATTTACAATTGGGAAAACCTGTTTGCTTGAAAAAAGAAAACGTGGGCATAAGATACATTGTTATTTTGATAATACCTACAAGTTGTTTGGATGTTTAAAAGTATAAACCTACCTTGGCTTTAGTATGAATACTTTTTACCATGGCAGCATGGCAGTTAACGGTTAATCTAATTTATGTCCATAATTTATTGACGGTATTAGTATAATATTTTTATAGAAAACTAGAATGTATGTAACCAATTCAAAACGCCTGATCTCATAAAGCTAAAATAAAGCGCGCGATTATATTTTAATAAAATTATATTACTACATACTTTAATATAGACCAACCTGATAGTCATCAGTGTTATGTACAAGTCAATGTTGTGAACATGGTGGAAACACTTTATTCGGCATCAAATAGTGTTATGCGTTGAATTTATTAAGTAAAATTAATCTATTTACATAGTTTATTATGTACATACGAATTGCTATTTACTGTTTTCGAATTAATATTTCTAATTTATTGAATGGTACTGTAAAAAAAGCATTTTAAGAAATTGAGTAGCCTGTAACCGTATTAATGACAGCCGCAGCGTTATTAAGCCGTTTCTCGCTTACGGACATCAGCCTCCATTTGTTATCAGTATTATTACTCCAGACTTCACGTTCCTGTTTCCCTTTTGGCACATACGTTGTACACCATTTGTCAGTTATTCTTTGGGGACTTATGTAGCAAAATTACTGATGAACATTCACTGAGAGTACACCAATATTTTAACGTTTCAAAACAAGTTACTATTTGTAATAAACAAAATTTTATAATGTAACATATGACAAAATAAGAACAGAAATATTATTATTAAATACGTTTGCTAATAGAATTAAATAAATAGTCCCTTAAAATGGGGCAATTTTAGTCTTTCGTTGACGTAAGTAAGGCCCACTGGACACAATATTTTTTTACAGTATCTTTTTACTCGACTGATACTTATAATTAGAAAATATTAAATGGTTATTAAAGAATATCATACAACTATCTCATTGGGTATATATTTTATAATCTTGACATAATTATATAAACTATCCACGCTAACTATTCGTGAAACTACGAGAAAGTGTTCATTTTAATTGCCGCTGTATTAAATACTAAAGTTATCCAAATCATAAAAGTAGCATGTAATTTACTTTACAATCTTATTTAGGATTGCAGATAACAATGGTTTACATGAATTAAGAAATCTGATAGCATGAACTGCATTGTGTACCTCAGACACAAACACCCAGGTAATATATCCTATACGTTAAAATTTTGTGTTACCGTCATAGTGGACTTACGCTCCTAATTCCAGTCCATCAGCACCAAAAATACTGTCGTTGGAAGACGTTGGCAGATCACACTACTCAGGCTCAAATTTGGGTTTTGTGTTTGGCCATGCTGACCTTTATAAATAAATCGTCATTTGCGAGTGCCAAATAAATAGATATCATTTCATTCAGAACTTCATGAGGTAGAGCGTTTGTGATTTTATTTTCAATTAGCCAGAAGAGCTCTCTTATAAGAGCTCTCTTATACTTGAATCAGGTATCATTTCATAGGCTGCGTTTATATTACGTGTATCACTACACATTCCCACAGTGTCAGTAACTTATCTATTTCTTGATCTGTCAATCTGTTTTTAATGTTTTGCAATTATCTTTCAGTCGTTTCATTTCTTTATTTTAAATTTCCTCAATCTCGTCTTTATTCCGTTTTGTACATATTTGTATATAGTACCACTATAAGTTTTATAGTCAACAACTACATCAACCAATACCCCAAGCTGAAAGTGCTAAGTACCTTGGGATGCACCTGGACAGGAGACTAACTTGGAAGAAACACATAACCTCTAAGAAGACTGAACTAACCTCAAGGTCAGAAATATCTACTAGCTGATAAGGAGAAAATCGCGGTCAAGTCCTGCTTCCTAAACCGGTATGGACTTACGGTATTCAACTTTGGTGTACTGCTTGTAGGAGTAACATCGAGATTATAGAGCGCGTTCAGTCATGTAGCTATCGAGCAAATAGCTGCTGCTGCTTTGGCGTTAGTAATTATTCATTCGTCTTCCTCGTTCTCTGAACCTACGTAAGCATATTCCTTTCTCTCTTACACACATAAACGTGAAGAGAAGGTTTAAAAATATATGGATATGTCCCAGTAACCGTACCCGCACTCATTTTCGATATTTCGATTATCGATTATTAGCATCGATATGTAGTGTATATCGCATATAATTTTACTTAGATGACAGAAATCGTGAAAATTTATTCGTGTATGTTATAAAATAGTTTGTTTACGATTGCAATCGTGTTTCATTGTCATATTTTTCGAAAAATACTTCCAGCAATAATAGGCTATAACTTCGATGTGCGCCTGTGAAGTCAAAAGTTTGCGTTGTTAGGTTAACATGAAAACTGAAATTACACATGGTACCCAATCTATATATATAAAAGAGAAATACCACTGACTCACTGACTGACTCACTGATTCATCACGAAATCTCCGAAACTATAACACCTAGAAACTTGAAATTTGGCATGTAGGTTCCTCATGTGATGTAGGTATCCGCTAAGAAGGGATTTTTGGAAATTCGACCTTTAAAGGGGGAAAAAGGGGGGAAGGTTTGCCTGACTGACTGACATAGAATCAACGTAGAGCAAAAATTACTGAATGGATATCAATGAAACTTTGAACATAGCTTCATCATAGGTCTTAGGTGCTCACTAAGAAACGGTTTTAAAAACTTACACTCCTAAGGGGCAACCCCCCCCCCCATTGTATGTATGTATCTATGTATGTATGTTCCACATCTCCTCCTAAACCACTGGACCGATTTCAACCAAACTTGGCACAAATATTTTACGCGACGGGAGAACCAACACAGGAGAGATGCTTTTTTTGATGGGGTCCTTTGGGGGGTTCTTTGGGGTCTTCTACATCTCCTCCTAAATCACTGGACCGATTTCAACCAACCTTGGCACAAATATTTTACGCAACGGGAGAACCAACATAGGATAGGTGTTTTCTTCGATGGGGTCCTTTGGGGGTTCTTTGGGGTCTTCCACATCTCCTCCTAAATCACTGGACCGATTTCAACCAACCTTGGCACAAATATTTTACGCAACGGGAGAACCAACATAGGATAGATGTTTTCTTCGATGGGGTCCTTTGGGGTCTTCCACATCTCTTCCTAAACCACTGGACCTATTTCAACCAAACTTGGCACAAATATTTTACGCAACGGGAGAACCAACATAGGACAGGTGTTTTCTTCGATACGATCCTCTGGGGGGTCCTTTGGGTCTTAAAATCTATTAGATCTGGTTACTATGGCAACCCAATAGAATAGATTCTGGAAGTCTCCCGCGTAGGAAATAGAGCGGGAGTCGTCCGACGGGCCTTCCCCGGAACGATACCTCTGAAACCTTCTGGGTTCACGATATCTCTGAAACCACTGAATGGATATCAATGAAACTTTGAACATAGCTTCATCGTAGGTCTTAGGTGCTCACTAAGAAACGGTTTTACAAACTTTCACTCCTAAGGGGCAAAAAACCAAATACTGAAATTTATCCACTGTAAGTGGTTGACATCTCAGTTTACTGGAAACCCCGAATACATTTAGTCCTGAGTTTTTAATCATTGTTTTAAATTGAAAAACACTTCGTTGTTTGCAGGTTCTTACAGTCGAGAAAATTTCGAAGTTCAATTAATTAATAAATGTATGTCTTTTTTTTCTCGGAAACGGCTCTAACGATTTTCTCGAAATAAATAATAAATAGCTGTTGCTATGAATGTAAATAAAAACGCTAAGAGTTGAGAATTTGTACAATCTATCTAATCCTATACTATTAAGCGAGCAATAATTGTACAATTACGTACAACATGAAACTCCGTAGCGAAGCACGGGTATTTTGCTAGTATGCCTATAAAATAGTACTAGCTTTTTGTGAAACCTATGTAAAAAGACAACTTGAAGTAACCTTCCCTGTTACTACACGTGTCTCTAGCACATCACGACCAATTTTTACTGCATGTATACAACATAAACACGGCTACATAACCAGCGCATGTCCGTTTAGTACGAAGTAAAACACATTAACTGGCAGTTGTATTTCCGCTGGTATAATAATCTGCTATTGTCGTGTGGAGCGATAATGTGAGTATCGCTGTTCGCATACAGAACACGTTCGTAATTCGCGTACGGTCACGGAATGTAAGTACGCATTTTGTAGTTGATCCACATGTTGTATAGACCGTGCACTTTATAAGCGTATTAGCAAAGCTGTGTCCGTCACAGAATTACGCTCACCGTACCGTACACATAGGCTTGTACGATGTACGTTTACGCTCGCATAAACGCTAGTGTGTAAAACACTACTTCAATAATACGACATCAGAGAGGAGATATATATTTAGAAAATTTTTAAAAATAATTTTATATACTCGACCCGTCGATATTAATACGCGTGTATGCGACGGGGACGGTATCAAGACATTTTGCAAACATTATGGTACGACGGTTTCACAGATCAATTTTGCAATAAATTAAAAAAAAAATACATCAAATCCTCTGTTGTCTCCGTCACCAAGATCGCTCATATACTCCACCCCTCACTCAGCGAGATATCTTTTGAAAATAAAATGCACCACGACATTTTCCATAGTCAGAAAAATTATAGGGAGGTCTGAGCAAATTTAAAACATAACACAGTGTCTTAGCACTAGATAATCCACGCCCATTTGAACGTACACCTTAACCTAATCTAACAGTCCTTAATACCTTACACGTACGATCATAATATCATACAGTCCTCGATTAGTTTTAGTTGAGTTACAAAATTCAGGAACTCATATTAAATTACATTTATTACACAACATACAGAATTCAGTAGGCAGTCTACAAACACTTTGATTGTGAATACTGCTATGATCAGCCTTCACAAATCTTGCACATTAAAAAACTGTTAACAAAATCAAATAAAAACTTAATATTTATTATTTCAAAAACACCACTTTGATCTGAAGGGTAATTAAAATAATTACTAATATATGCTTTTACTTATTTTTTTTTAAAGACGAACTTGGGATACTTTGGTCACTCCTCGGAGGTTCTGGTGATTTGGACTGTCCTGGTGAAGTTTCATTTTATTCTTTTTTCAATTTGTATTCTGCAGTTTTATGCACATTCTTTCGTTTCTCAAAATTCTATAGATTATATGTATTTTATAAATATAGAATAAAACAATAAGCACCACACGAAAAAACACACTTTGTGTAACAAAAAACACTTTCTGACCACATTTTTCCTGTATGCAAACAAAAGCCGTATTTAGTTATTGTAGGAATATGATTCTTGGCGTTGCCAGGTTAATGTGTGACCAGCATAAAATAATAATCGTAAAATGTCCCTACAGTGTCTAAGAAAATTACGAGAAAAAAGTAGATTTTTTTGTCATATACTCACGGAATATTTTTTTTTTATATTTCAAGTAGCCCGGTCTGTATAATTTTAATATAATACTTAACGGAAACCCCGGGAGAATTTGAAATACAAAAAAACTCGATTTTTGTTCTAATTTTTCCCATCACCTCCGCACTAAACTTAGTTCCTCATAGCAATTACTAATGCAACGCAGCATGTGATAATCCCCTGTCGGTGTAAAATGTTTGCAACACACCTCTTATGTGTGTGTTTTGCGTGATGGTCGTATCAGGTTGCGTGCTGTTGCGGCCAATTTCTCAATTGTTTCGCCTTCCCTGATATTTCTCTCTTTCAGGTTTGTTTAAGACATTGTGTTTTCCCAACCCACATTACATTATGACTCGCGAAATCTCAGCAGAAACTAACGCGTATTTATGACACCTTACATACACAAAATTATTTTTACTGCGTATGCTTTGTTCTATGACAGCAATTCTGATTTGTAACACTAAGCATTACATGCTTATTTCTGCTCTCGGTAACGTATACATACATTTTCAGAATTTATTTCCAACGAAAAATTTGAGAAATACTTATTTAATTATGACCTTTAAATTCATTGCTTAACAATGTAAAGTAATTTTTCCTATAACGGCTGTATAATCAATAGTTTTTAAAATATTAACTACCTCTGCTAGTAAAATGTATTATTGTATTGTCACCTGACGTACGATTCACTGACTATAACAGTACCACAAGAGGTTTATAAACGGGTTAAAAAATAATTGAACTGATTCGATTTCAACATAAAAAATAACGAAATCTAATGTAATAAAATAAAAGACATGTTCAATTTAATTTTATTTGACTTATTGATTTTTTAATGAATGTTTTAGTGGATGGTTAGTGAGGATCGGTCAATAATACAAATTTTAGTTATTTTACGTCGACGTTTCGAGAATATTTATTGTTATCTTCAGGACCTGTGTATGAAATACAATAGAAATATCAAACATAACGAAACAATTAAATATTTGGGTGATCGTGTTGGTGATGTGAGTGTGTGGGTGCGTATGTATGTATCATTTTATATGTGAAGACTTATGATAGTTTGTTTACATCTTCAAATTATCTTTAAGAAAACGAGCAAATTATAGTATGAGACAACTTAATTTATACAGTATTACAATTTTTAAATTACTAAATGAAATGTTATTTTAGTTAATTAAGCAAACAATAATCAACAATTGGATATTAGATAGGTACATAAATTGTTTATACCTACAACAGTCAACATATAGCAAAGGTAATATTTTACAAAGACCAAACATTTACAAATCTAATTTAACCAGCCATTTTATAAGTAATAAACATAATTTTCCCGACATTCAAAATATGAAGTTAATTAAAACATATGAAAAGTTCACAAAATGAATGTTTGCGAAAATTTCAATATTTATAAAGACAGTAACAGTAATTTAGTAATTTACTAATTAAAGAACAAACTCAAGTTAAAGTAAAACAAGTATTTAACATCATAAATTTATTAAAATAAATTAAATATAAACATAAAATATTTCCAATATAACCGTCAAAACAGCTGTTTAAATAAATAACATTAAAACAATAGTTAAATAAAAATTTAATCTATAATTTCTTTTATATTAAATTATATTATTTGTTAATTAATTTATAAACCTTTGATGATACTGGTGTAGTCAGAAAAACGTACGTCAGGTGACAACACAATAATGCATTTTACTTGCAGAGGTAGTTAATATTTGAAAACTATAGAAAACAGTTCATATTATAGAAAACTTGCAAGAAATGTAGAAGAGTTACGTAAGAAATAAAAATGGCTATATATTCTTTTATTTTAATGTGTTGCTTATAATTTGTTAATTCTGAAAAATTTCGAATAGTAGCTGGTATCATACCACTAGAAAGTTCAGTGGTAGTGTTATACTCCCCCCCCCCCCAAAGTAATACGTTTGGCAACTTCCTTTTATCTGTAACGAAAAGATATCAACAGACCGACAGCACATCCGCAGCAAGGGTTACCTTCTCTAGTTTTCGGGTTACAGTCGGAACAATAAACAACGGTACCAATTGTGACACAGTTTAGCAACACAAGGATGCCAGACGATACAGGTGAACAAGGTGTTGTAACAAACCTTTATTTGATAACAATACACACATTACGTGACTCTAGAATTCAACAGATTCTAGAAAACGCATTGTCCGTTCTCTCAGCGACGGTTTATTTTAACGTACTCCAAACCTTAGAGTTAGATAAATGAGAAGGAACTAAAAATAATGTTCCACGCAAAATTTCGAGATTCCAAAATTCTGATGAAACAAAGCGAGTTCGTTGCAATGTGAATGGCGAACCCATTTACTGGAATCATTGCGTACAAAGTGGCAGAATCTACTGAGATCCCACAGAAATATTATTATCCCACAGCGTTATAATATTTTATCCATACCACACCTTGTTCAGTAACACGATTTTTATGTTTATCCTCAATAAATTAAGGGCCTATTAGACACGTAAGGGCATCTACTACGTATGTTGTTGCACGGTATTTATAAAGGTGTCACTGCAGTTATTATATCTAGCCGTTACAAACCAAGAAAATTGGTTGTATATCATCATCTTCACAGCACGGCATAGGCAAGGTGCTGCCTGTTTTGCCTTCGAAAATTCTCCAGCCTGTGTCTAATATAAGATAGATTACAAACTGTACTATAGGTTTGTATTTCCAGACTTGTTTTGCCAGTCTGGAATCTGTCATTCTTTCTAAGTGTGTTCTTTCCACGATTGTTTGTAATCTTTTATAATTTTTCATTGAAGTTAAAAACTTGTAATATTTTCTTAGGGTCTTATTCCTTATACGGTCAAGTTAAGAACACCTTTTAACTCCTCTTAACAACGCCATTTCCGAACCTGTATTTTAGTGTCTTTTTCTTGACTGTTGTCTATAATTCACATCCAGACGACAATATAGAGACTCACATAACCTTATAGAACTTTAATTTTGTATCTCGACGTACCTTCTTTCTAAAAATACGGTTGATTGTCCTACTAATCATCTGAAATTTACCCAACTTAACATCAATATCGTAATAGCCATCATAGCCAATATCATTTCCCAGATTATTAAAGTGGCTTACCTGTTCTAGAATTTGATTACTAATCATTATCTTTGATCTGTTTCCTTCGCTGCATTTCTGTAATCCCAGTCCAGGCTGTGTCTTGCAGATAAAATCACCAAATTGCTTGGATATGGTTTTCGTAGGCGCTTGACTAAGAATAAATTTTAAGTTGTTCGTTGAAGTCTATTGTTTGGAGGCCGTAATACCAGATGGAGGAGCCGTCCTTAACTAGCACTCGTTGTCGGCCGGAGCAGTGCGCAGCGTGAGAACGCTTCATGTACAACTAGTGTGTTTAATGACTGTTAGCATAACCATGTTACTGATTTATGGCTTTTGGAACCGCTTGCAAAATTTATTTTGGATGTAAATCAAACTTGATCCATTTAAACGTCAGAATACTTTTACATAAGAATACTGTTTAAGGTTCAAACTTACGTCTGCGTTTCAAAACTACTTAAAACTTTGCCAATAAAAATGAATATGTTTTTGTTTCCATGACAACCATCGTTGAAGTGGTCATCTTGTGCACATACGAGTTCTATCCTTATTACTTCAGTACTGTTTGTTATGGGACATACTGTATATTTATCATTTTCTCTTTCGTATCTTCTATTTCAGAGAATTGTCATTTAGGCCTACTTAATACACAAAGTACATAAAAGCTATGTGATAATATAATTCCCTTCAGGAATATTGTCTACCATGTTCTAGTACTACGTTTGCTCTAATACTATGTTTACTGACAATTAAAATAATTATTTTCAGTAATAACATCTGGAATAAATAATTGATTTAGAAATAATTAACATAAAAAATATTTACCCAGAAAACAAATTCAGATTCAGTTAACTATAGTTTGTACGATATGAAAAATTACGCCCCATGAAGTTCAATATATCACGAGGCGCAGACGGGTTGGTAATATTTACCACACGTTAATATTTCGCGTTACCGTTATCTTGGCTCCACATATCACTCCTCTAATGCAGCGCGCAGCCTGCGATAACACTGTGTAGGCTATTTGCAATACACGCGTGTGTGCGAGATTGCGTGAGAGTCGGTGATCCGTTGTGTGTCGGCGCGCAGTGCCGTGTTTCCACCACTCAGCAGCCAATTTCTCATTGTTTCGCCTGCTCTGATGTCTTAAACTTTCCTCGTTCGCCGCAATCCGTATCACACCTTTTGTATTGTTTGCTGCTGCCCTCATTTCGGTACGGCTCGCGAAATCTCACCGGAAACAGACAAATAACCGCCTACTTTGTACACGTATATTATTTCCACAAAATTTATTTTGCAATGTATGGTTTATTTCGCTGAAACGACTTTCATTTATAATCTTGTATATTACACGTGCGTTTTTGCTCTCCCATACCGCGTGCACAAATTTTTATACATTAAATTTTTTTACAGAATCTGTCAAGACGTATTTATTTAAATTGTACGAATTACATGGTAACAAATTTAGAATAATTTATATTAATGCGGTCTTACCTCGTGCTAGTTATCAAAATATTGTATCATAATGTTATAAACGTTTTTATATTTTTGAAGACTCTAAACGGTTAGCAATCCGTTTTTTAAGGGTTATGTTTTCAATTAACCATTCTTTGCTTCCCAAATGTGGTTACTGTACCGGTTGTTAATCGCTCTTGACAATGGATAAACATTTGTTGGTACACGACAACCGTCAGTTCATTAAATTTAGTACAGCCTCCCGGTCGTAAACGTTAACTAACGACCAGAATTATACAATTATAAAATCAGTTATATTTGACTCTGTACGTTAGAGTCATTTATACCGTAGATTTTCCTGTAAATTTGATGATTGTTTGTTTTCAAAATAGATAAGTATAAACTGTAAGTAAATATTAAATGCAATATCTTAAATCAGAAGAAAATGCAATCTAAACAGCAAAATCCCATGATTAGTTAAAAAGTTTTTTAAGTGTTTATATTTTGTAAAACAAAAAGTGAATAAAGCCGGACGAAAGCTGGCAAAGCGTGAAGTGAAAAAGCAAAATTAAAAAAAGTTAAGGAACCACTTGAAACGTTCTTCTTCTTCTTCTTCTTCTTCTTCTTCTTCTTCTTCTTCTTCTTCTTCTTCTTCTTCTTCTTCTTCTTCTTCTTCATCATCATCTTCTTCTTCTTCTTCTTCTTCTTCTTCTTCTTCTTCTTCTTCTTCTTCTTCTTCTACAGGCTGTGGACCTTACGACCCGTTGCGCACTTTTTGGTCCGTCCCATTTCTTTCGTTTCCAATATTCCTCCATCCTTTCACATTATAAACCAAAATTTGCTTTAGTATCCAGTTCTTATCCATCCTTTCAACATGGTCTGTCCAATCGTGTCTGTATTGCTTCGTTCTTTTGTTTAGGTTTTATATTACAAGGATGTTCTTTACGTCATCATTTCCTAGCCGGTCCCTCCGTAATACTAACCTTGGTCTTACCCATATTCTCCATCCGGCTGTTTCTACTGAGTGTGCCAGTAAACAAAAGTTTCGCCGACCTCGTTACGAGCGCTGTGCAGGGAAAGGAGGCTGCCATGTCATTGCTTCCGACCTGACAGGATTTGTGTAAGGCATTTTTCCCTAGATGAGTTGGTCTACGCCGACCTACAGGTTCCACCCACCCCTCAATCGACAAAGAAATAGATTAGTGAGAATAGGTAAGGATATGTAGGGGACGTTGGGTAGACAGATGTGGGGCACAATTCTTCTTGCTCCTCCGTTAAAACGTTCTAAACTGAATAACCCACAGACACGTACATTGTTCCAAATTTGTCAACATTTAATCGGAGTAATGTTGTTTTAAAACTAAGGCTGTTTTGAATTTCAAATATTTTATTTTAATTTTTTCTTCCTTCTACTATTTTAATTTTGGCAGTATAATGTATAACTTGATATTTTGATAGAGGTAAATAGTTGATCTTACGTAAATTTATTTAAAATATTATTATTTTTTAATAATTTGATAAATATTTTAAGAAAAATAATTACAGTATTCATCTCCGTTTATGTTATAGAAGGGCATAACCAATGTTATTTTACAATAAAAATACGGCGTTGAAATTCCTTAAAAGTTACTATTAATTAATTTTGTTATTTTTAGAAATCCATTTATTTGTTACTTGCCTTGAATTGCGTATAAATAGTTTTGTATTTTTGACATCAAGAATTGTTTTGTGACGTGCGAATTGTGTGTGTGTGTTGGGTTCGCTGGAGGGGGGGGGGTTGCGTGGCTGTTTGCTCTCATTTATACTGTGGCATGTCTTGTTTTGGTTCGTGCGGTCGTTTTTCACCTCTAACCACCTAATATTTCTTCTCTGATCGCTTTCTCACCCACTAAAACATTAACTATTATTTCATCCTGTTCGCCTGCTGTAATTTGCTTCCTTCACACTGTGTGTTATTTTAATCTTTATTAGGGATTATATATAATAATCGAGTGCAATTTCACAACTATCAGAACAATAACTTCACAACTTTGACTGATAGTTTAGCAGACTTATAATTAAACACTACAATAATACTAAACACATCAAACCAGGCACATAGTTGAGTATGACTATTGTATTCTTGAATGTTTGTATTGTTGAACTGGTTTTCATAAAACAATTGACTTGCGTAGCGTTTTAAAAAATACAGTGTCATTGGCATTACTTTATTACTGTTGAGATCTTTTGTGATTTACAAGCTACGTGGTTGGCTTCACTAATTAACGTTCTTATTGCTAAACATTTGTCAGCAATGAAGTGTATCAAATGTAAGAAAACATTCAACTAGTGTCTTAGTGATCATTAGTTCTTAATTACTTATGTACAAAATATTTTTATAATTCGCAGCTGTCAAATATTAGGCCCTATACTTTTTTAAATATTTGTAAATCTTTAAAAACGTAATGCGTATAAACATTTTTGGAAGAATCAGTCCTTATTCTAGTCCTTAGTAGACTAGTATATACCTATAACAGGTATTTTAGAACGACATTTTTGTGGAACGCATATAACAGTGACTGAAAAGTTGAAATACCGGTTCTGGTTCAACAATGACTGAAAAGTCGAAATACCCGTTCCGATTAATCGCGGCCTCGCGGTTCCGAGTCGTGGGACCCCCCATGCAATTAACGAATAAACAAGTAAACGAGTACAACGAGTACTATGAGTATTACGACTATTACGAGTGTACGAGTACACAGCCACTGTTGGTCCTGAATTAACTAATTAAATTAATTCTACGCATGTGCCGATTGCTATACAAGTGCGAAACGAATCAAAACAGCGAGGTTCAGAACAACTCTATACCAAAGAGACGAATCTGCTTTAAATAAATGCAAAAAATTCATAGAGATTTTACATTTATTCTCGTGTGTTATGCAGATATATAATACAGATATAATAACAAATTATATATTATACTAGTCACCAACTTGGTAAATTTTGAAAAAGCGAATTATATTGTGTTATAACCTACAGGGTGGCTGATAGGCCATATAGTACTTTTTGTTAATGTGATTTTGGAGATGATTTTAACTTTACTGCACATCTCACGTAAATTTTTTTGACATTCTTTGTTGTGCTATTACGTGCACCTCAAATTTAATTGCCTGAGTTTTGCAACTGATTTGTCTAACCAATTTGGAATCAATAGTTTAATATTAAATCTATGTCAGTTTGTTTACTTCTAGTGAAAACTTAAATTAGTATTCCCTTGTTTCTTATTTTCTTTTATATAGTAACAGCTTAATAAAGTCACATTGTAAAGTAAGTCTGTTAATACTTTTAGTTTCAATTTATTTCTTATAACAAATTATATAATACAGGAATATGTATAATACGTATATAATAACAGGAATTTGTATGTTTTACTTTTTTGGAACGGTTTCGTTCATACGTGTTATTTTCAAATACTAGTTTAGCACACCTCTTGTCCTTAGCACTGTACACAATAATAATCATTAATGTTACAGAATTGTAGAAAAGTGCGTGAAATCCATTAGAAGATAACGTCCTTTGTCCCAAGTGTCAACTGGTATCTACGCCAAGGCGACTGTAATTAGTACCTGGCTTCACGAGACAGAACCTTAAGCGTTGCGCTAGTCATATTATTTTACACGTTCATTGTTCGGTTACAAAAAATACATAATAGTTGCTAAGTTTATAAAAATTATTTGAAAAATTGTAAGTTATATAAAACTTGAGACGACCAACAGATAGATATATTTGTCCTGAATACTTCAGAACTTTAAAGACAATGAATGTTCTCTAAAGCTGAAGGCGTACAATACATGTAAAAGTCCTTAACTGCTGGAGTTCATTATCCTGACGAAATTCTACCTTAGTGGTTTGTGATTTTAGGACTAACTTTTCCTAAATAATACCGAAATAGAAGAAATAATACCGATAAAGGTAATAACTATGATATACGAGTTAATAGTTATATTTTAGTTAACAGACTGTACATGTAAAGTTTTTCGTACAGGCAAACAGGCTTGCTTGTAGATTACGACGCACAGCTTAGCCAATATTACGTCGAAGATTGTTAACAATGTTTGCAATACGATGTTTTGTCAAAAGTGCTTTGTAATATTTGACATACGTAACAAAATTTAGGAAAACAAAGAAAGTTGTATAATGCGTCTTGCATTCTACAACGTCAAATTATGCGACCCTCTTGTAATAATTAACGAAAATTTAAAAAGTTCGTTACTCAGTAATAACGTACAGTCAGTGTGCTTGCCGACTGATGATAATATTCTTGAGTTGCCGTCTTGATGATCAACATGATATTTGAGTTTTATTGAAGTTTCGGCAATAATTTTTTCTGTGCCAAAAAATTATGATAACTTCTAGGAATATTTAAACTAACACCAGGAAATTTGAATAAAATATTTTATACGGAATGTGGTTTCGTTTGGATTTAAAACATGGCCAATGGAAAAGAAAGACAAGAAACGAAAACAGAGACATCGGGAGTGGTGTTGGAGGAAAATACAAGGTACATCGTGGAGAAATAAAGATAAAGTAAGCAGTGATGAGACATTTGAATTGTTAAAAAAAAAGGTCATAGCAGCAAAGCATAATCTGGAAGAAACATCGATTGTTTTAACGCTTATTTAGGCATAACGGGGGAAGTTATAGGGGAAACTTAAGTGACGAGGTGCTAGGGAAATGAATGGAAAAGTGTGTAGGTTAAATGGTTAGAGAGATAGGTTTGAGGGGATACAGATATTTGAAGAAGAAGGCAAGCCACTGGTAATCTGATGACTTCAGAATATGACCACCCACTAAACTTCGGACTGAGGATAGAAGGAGAAGACTATAATGTATTACAAGCAGAGGCTACCAGATTACTGTATTTGTAAATAATAACTGTTGAATTTAGTGTGATTTAGATGAAAAATATTGGTAGAACTGATGATTTTTTCTCGGCTATAAATCAATAAACAATTTCACACTAACGATCAAAGGTCTACATTTCTGTCAGTTAACAATATCTAGTAAACTAAATAAAACGAAACATGAATTGTTTATATAGAAAATTATTTGTGAGTAATCAAACATGCATTATAAAAGTTGAGAATATTCCAAATCCCTGCACTACTTAATGGTGTTTTAGATAAGGAGTGACGCTTTCATATATAACAGGCTCTGTATGTCTAAAATAAAAGAGGTTTTACAAGACGATAATTAACTACAGTCTAGCAGAGTCTCTCTTAGACTCGTTTGTATCAGACTTGTTTTATAAAAACAGTAGTCTTATAAAATATTAAAATTTGAAGATTTATTTGCTGCCTTCTCAAGAAATATATTCTTTTAATTATTCTTTTAATTTATTATATTTAATTTTTTTAATGCAACGAGAAATTTATATTTAAATTTAAATAATTTTAAGTTTCGTAGCAAAATTAACGGAGATTCTTAAAACAACAGGTTTTATTAATTCATACAGTTGTTATCAGATGGGAGAATTGCAGTTACAACTTAAATTTTATTTTTAAAATTGTGGAAAGTAGCGCTTGCATGTGATCAATTCAATGAGCACGATAAGGTTAATTGGACAAGGGATGTGTTTAAGCTACAAAGTATGTTAACATAATGCAGTTATGAGCTTGTTGGTGTAGACGTTTATTTCCACTTGGTAGTTTTCATCGTACTCGCCAATATAATTTTATAAGTCACATCACTGGTGCGGATGTTTACTGTTTTAACGATTATATGCATTTCAAAATATTAAAATTTGATTACTGAGATGGCTTGGAAACACAAACTGTGGCAGTAAGAATACCGGAAAACCTATCTAGCCCATACAAACAAAATTGATTATTTAAAAATAAATACTCGCTTTTAATAATATTTACTGTATGGTCACACTACCCATTCAGTAACACTGGTAAATGTAGAGTGAAAGAAACCTAATAAAATTTCTGCTTGCGGTTTTCTAAACCGAGCTGGGTAATGTAGTGTGATAACAAGTATTTGAAAGTCACAACTCCGAGGAACTCGAAAAAGTAAAGTGTTCTCAACGGTTGAACTCACAGGATACTATAATCCAATTTAAAGTCAACGTGAGAGTAAAATTTCTTTTGATGCGACTACCATCCAATTTTCTTCGCCTTTAAATTCGATTTTCTGAGCTGTGTAAATCGTAACGCCCTTATAGTAGGCTTTAATGTTGAATTCTTTATATTTGCAGACGTCTATTTTAATTTAGTTCTTAAGCGTTTCTAAGAAGGCTGCATTCTAACTGTTAATTTCATTTTACAATAACGGGCAAAGTGAATGCCATTTACTTCGGAGTTAACGTGCTACTTAGATTAAAACTACATTCATCCTCGCTTAATCTAACTCTTGTCTCATAAACAAATTCTCTTGCGGTTATATTTTCATGGTTTGCAGACAAACTGTAGCCTATGCTAAACTAGAATCACATCGTTGCAGTCCTCTGATTGTACTGTAAACAACGAAAGCAGTGTAAGTAGTGTTTACGTATTTGCGGTAACAACAGAATCAGATAAGGAACAAACTGCAACAAACGTGAACTTGTATGTGACAACTTAATCTAGTAAACGAACGTTATTAGTACCAGGAAAAATGTGTTCGAAAAAATGGTGAGGAGACGATGGGTATGGTGATGTCGTTTGGATCAGAAATTGGGTGAAAGAACAGTATTTAAATAAGGCCATTGTAGTACAAATGTACTACTATTGTAGAAACTATGAGGTTATTAGCCTAGACACCATCGCGAACTATAAGATAAAGAGAAGAATAGGGATATGAAGAAAATACGAGAATAGGGTAAGGATAAGTGGGAAAAAAGTGAATTGTAATTTTTATTGAAAATAAGAGTTAAACGTGTTATGGTTGTATTAGAAGAGGTAAAAGTATTACATGGATAGCGAGGTCAGTAAGTACAGAAAGAAGGCAAAGGGGAAGGATATAGAGAATTTAGAGAGATGAAATGAACAAAATTGCAAAATGATTATGAAGATGGAGAACAGGAAGCCAAAGACTGATAGAAAATGGATGGGAGGAGGACAAAGACAGCTGCAGGTATTATGTGTTGGCGACGACGATGACAACGACGACGATGAGACGACAACGACGACGACGACGACGACGATGTCAATGACGAAGACAAAGACGACTATGATTATGATGGTGATGGTGATCATCATCATTATGACGACGACGAAGGCTAATTATTATTTTATTTCCACAGTCTGACGGTGAATTCATGTAATACGTACAGTAGACAGAACTAGGAAATGACAGCGAATTTTCTGAACATGAGAGTAACTAAAATAAAGTTTTAAAACACACAACGTTACCACATGTAACGCCTTCTGTAGCTGCTTCTTCACAATCTATAACCTTCATGGTAAATTAAATTCACATTTGAAAAGTATTAATAACAGCCTACTGCCTGGTCGTGCTTAATTTCTGAACAGTATCTTACGGTAGTATATTTATTAGTACTGTATGTCTTATGCCTTATTGATAAGAGTGCTAAGTTTAAAGATTTCCACCTATTGACAATAGTATTTGTAAATCTTTTTAGAGACTATGGTAGAAAATATTTATAGAGTATAAAATTACAGAATTTGTGGCTATAGACTAAAAATAAACGGAAAACAAGGAAAACGACAAACTAAAAGGAAGGAGAGGCACTGAAGCGTAAGCAGGAAACCTAACTGCGTTGATTCAGTAGCAGAAGGTAATAAAGACTCATTGCCTTGGTTTGTGTGTAGTTTGGAGGCAGTTCGTAGTAATTTGATAAGTTTGAAGTTAAACGCTTCAATAACTTAATTCATCTATTGAAAACATATTGTTTGTTGTCACTTGGAGCAAGAATGTCAGCAACATTTAAAAAGCGCAAACAGTAAACAAGCCCTGAACTAATCAATAAGCTTAATACTCATCGGAATCATTTAGAAAACAATTTACATCAATTATGCTCAGCACATTTGTAAAAACGGTCTAATATAGTTTTATATTTTGAGCAAGTTCCCTTGCTTTTAGCCGCTAAATTTTTCAGACATTTCACAAAACCTTTTTAATAAAAAGACCAACATTTTTGACAGTTATGTAAAAGTAAATTTTGTATGTTAACTTATGTTTAACTTTTTATGGTGATAAACCTAAAATCTTTACGTAGTAAAATATAATAATTTCAAGTTTCCAAAAGACTTAAATTCGGAATAGTAAATTTTCAAGATTAGCATAAATAACTGAATAGAAATCATGCCGAGGAACGCCGGAGTGCGTTGTAAGACGAATTAGTTAATTGTTACCGGTATTTTCTACCACTAAGTACATAATACCACAGTGAACACTTAATATTATTGTATATTCAGGCGATGTTGTTATTATACAACAGACGGAAAATGACTTGCAGAGGGGAGTATTCATCTTGAGGAATTTGGCAGAGGAATTTTGGTGCTAGCTCCACATTAAACAAAAGTAATGGCTTTTTGGAGGAAGTATCCAGTAAGGACAATATAGAGGTAAGTGGAAACATATTAGAGCAAGTATCCAGTTTTAATTATCTTCGGTGTGAAATATCTCCCGCAGTTGAATGTGACGTCGAAAACAAACAATATTCTAGGTGACTAATTCTAGGTAGGAAGGTATTTTTGTTGTCAACTCCTTCCCAAATTATCTTGCACTAACCACTGTTACGAATATGATTCAGCAACGTTTTTCAGGTGTGAGGAAACGGATTCCGAAATTATTTTAGTGTATGCACATACAAATTCGTTATCAGATATTGTTCTAAAACAAACTCATTCTGTGCTTACATATGCACAACATACACACATACACACACTCTTATACACACATTACAAAACAATTAATCAATTAAACGATTTTTTTTTTTCTTTTTTTTGAAACTGGTCTAAAAGACCAACCATCAATTTACATCTAATGTTTGTTATAATTTTAAGTTACTTATACAGTCGCCCACTGGTGTACTATATATTACTTTCTAGATTTCTGCACACACTGCACTACACTAATAAAAAGATTTAGTTCTCTTCAGCCTTCTCACTGTATTGGCGTTGTCAATCAGTTGAATAGCTTCTACATTGATATGCTGGTGTAGTCTAGATTTGTGCTTTGCAGCAAACCTTTTAATTTCACTGGCAACATCAGGGATCCTAAGGTCTCGATGTAGATCACTATTTCTGATGTACCATGGAGCACTTACCATGTTCCGTAGCACTCTATTCTGGAAGGTTTGAATACATCTAATGTTCGTTTCTTTCGCACAACCCCACAGTTGAATTCCATAAAGCCAAATTGGTTTCAGAATTTGGTTATATATCAGAATTTTGTTGTGTATTGACAACTGAGAATTTCGTCCCAAGAGCCAATACAGTTGTCTATATTTGAGATCAAGCTCCGTCCTTTTTTTTCTGATGTGCTCCTTCCATCGTAGCTTTGTATCTAGGGTCATCCCCAAATATTTGGCAGTGTTTGCATATGGTACTACAACACCATTTAAGGTAACTGGAAGACTGTTATCTATTCTTTTGTTTGTAAAATTGATATGGACAGATTTCAGTTCATTAAGCTTAATTTTCCATCTCCTAGTCCACTGCTGTATCTGATCACTAGCATCTTGAAGCATGTTGGTAGCTTCACCTAAGGTCGAACCAATCGCCATTATAGCTGTGTCATCAGCGAAAGTAGCAACAGACACATTCTCTGGCTGCGGCAGATCACATGTAAACAACAAGTAGAGGATGGGCCCCAAAACACTCCCTTGGGGCACACCTGCCCTCACTTCTCTTAGCTCAGAATAGTCATCTTCCTGTTTGACTGTAAATAATCTTTCCGATATATATGATTTTAACACGTCAGCATATTGTTTTGGTAGCATTTTATTAAGTTTATGTATTAAACCTTTATGCCAAACTTTATCAAAGGAATCTTCCTGAGCCACATCGAGGAAGATTGTCGAGCAGATTAGCTTTTTTTCTAGTGCTTTCTCTATTGTGTCTGTTATTCTATGTACTTGGTCTATTGTGGAATGTTTTTGTCTGAATCCGAATTGATGATTTGGTATCAGCTTTTTTCTCTCTATTACTCGATTTAGCCTTTGCAACAGAAGATAATTAAACGATTAATGATCACTGTATAAGTAATCGAGTGCAAAGAAGAATCATGCCACGATAAGAATAAGAATCAGTGTTACCGACAAGCCTAGTATAACCCAAATTTGTATCCCTGCTCTCGAGAACACATTTCCAAACTATGGGTTACGCGATTTTTCGACCACCCGCTCTAAGTTGCAGGAAAAGATTATCTACATTGAAAGTGGCGGGAGTTGCTGGCTTAACCCCCTCTCTCCAGTATGCCGACTCTCAGACTCACCCATCAATAATTGTCTTACATAAAGTCGGTTTTATAAAGACATTAAATTGTACCACCATAACAAATTTACAAAATGAAATTGTATTAAAAATTATTGCAAACAAGTAACTACGACATTTAATACTCGTTGTGTTTACAGAACTGCTGTCATAACTTATGCAGTTCCTAAATACACAAAGATTATTTAATTAGGGCTATTTTAAAACCGTTAGCATGCGATATAAATTTTTTATTCGGTACTGTTTTTCTTAATAAATATTAAAATCAGTGGTTGATTTCTAAAATTATAGGCGCCTGAACGCATCAATTCAAAAGTTGTACACACACGAATATACTTTTTTATATTAGCATATAGTAACTTACATCAGGTTATTACAAAGAAGGTCTACATTTTTAAAGCTTTATAAAATACGTAACATACGTATAAACTTTTATCTAAAAAGGTAATACAGTTTACTGATGTTTCTAAAGAACTTCATCGTCAGGTTAGCCACAGTCGCAGGTTAGCGAGATAAACAGTCGACACCGCTAAATGTGACTGTCAAAATTTTTAAAAATATGTTCCACTGACAAGAGAATTTTAGGTAGAACGTATTAAAAACTAAGCGATACTAGTTAAGATAAAGATTAGTGCTTGTGTTCGATTTTGACAAATGTTTGTAGTGAGGCTGATGAGGAGCACAATTTAAAATGTAGTAGTAAATTTTTGTAATAATTAGGTTTCTCTTTTCATATAGTTTTACGGTAATTTATTTTTGGATCCAAGACGTTCCGGAAAGCCGTTCCGGCGGGTTCCCCCTGAAATCAACCCCAGATTAAAACTACTATCCTGACTGTAAGGCCGTGGTCTTAACACCTTCGAACGAAGTAAATGGAAGACCACTTACTTACAGCCCGTAGTAGTGGTTTGAGAATTATGACGCCGGCCGTGAAAGCCAATGAAACAGATTTTACTTAATGCTCAGTTAAAATTTAAAGTGTTAAGCTGTTTGTAATTCCACTGTAGTTGTTGCGTAAACCAATGCCCAATGGAAGAGTCAACCGATGGGGAAGTGCCCCGGCCCTAATCCGTTGTATTTGTGTGTTGGTGAGAGCCTTTCTTTACAAACGCCTATTGAAAGTGAAGAAAGTATAAATGCGTCAATGATTGTAAATGGAGGTCAGAAAGGGGGTGCGACGCGAACATATGCTTTCATTGAAGAGAAATGCACTAGCATCTCCACCCCAACTCCACTCTCACCTACACGCTGGTGGGCCCTTACGCCGAGCAATCCACTCCAAGGTTGTGGTAGCCAATCCCTTCGACGGAGTGGATTGGTAAGCAAACGAGAGATGAGGATTCTGTCAGGGCAGCCTGGGGGTAATCATTGACTGACAACACGGGCTAAGTTAGTCTACTGCGATCGAGCAGAGAGAGCTCGTCACCTTAGGTGAAAGCAACTCTCTTGGGGAAGTGCAGCCCGAAATAAAAGTTCCTGGTCCTCCAGGTTGGTGGTTTTACAGCAGCCCAGTAACCTGTTTAAGTAAAAATATATGTACTTACAGAACTCATATGAGCTTCGGAAATCGGATGGGAAATACGGCAAAACTACCTAAACTAACGCAAAGGTTGTACCATTGCACCAGAAGATTAAAGACCGAGGAGGAAATGGTGTAAACACTTGAATCGCATGCCTGACATCCGTCTCCCTGTGGCTGCCTTGGGTTATCACCCTTCTGGGAAAAGAGATGCCAGTAGACCGAGGAGGATTGGGTTCCGGAACAGGTCTAAGCCATAGTCCTTGGAGTGGTGATGATGATGGTGATGACTGTAAATGAATTTTAACAATTACATGAACAATGTTTTACATAACCTAAAGAGTCCACCACATGCATAATACTTTATTATGCTTACGAAAGAGTGTTATAATTCACGTGTAAATTCGATGTTATTCTCAAAGATTGCGCAAGCAGTAAAATAATGTTTAGGAACAATGGACTTAGTGGAAGCACGCTGCAGTAAGTGTGACGAATCGCGGAGTCAGAGACGGTGAAACTGTGGGATATGGAACGTAACACGCAACTGAAACAAACTCACACGTACGCACAAACTCTCAAATGTTGTATGTTTAAATACTTGACGCATCTATTTGTGACATAAATTACGTGTTTCGTTAAAGGAATAGAGACGCAGATTAATGGCTGACTAACATAAGAACTGACTTCCAAAATTATATATATATATATATATATATATATATCATCAAAACATCACAATACAGTCAACGTAAAGAAGTATTATGTATGCAAAAAGAACAGAGAAATACTTGGCCTAGGTATATAAATGCCAAACTGATTGATTATGGAAGATTAATTTTAGAGTTTATAATGCTTCATGTACACAATATATGTGTTGGATAAATTAATTTCCAGATGAATGGATAAAATTTGTAGCAAAATGTCTCTGTTTAAAAAGAAGCCCAGAATGATTTTTGAAACTACAGAGGCATAGTTTATTGATTACAGCTTACAAAATATGTATACAGTAAAATCGTGATTTGGAATCTTAATATCTTTACAAATATTTTAATTTAGTACATGTACAATATGTGCTAGGCACAGAACATAAACTAATACATAGTAGTTCGGTGTTTTCATTAAAACAACGAAAAGATATTCGTTAAGAACAAAGATTGTGTTAGGACATGTGTGTCATTTTAAGTACTTTAGAATATCTCAATATCCATATAATGGATATCTCGTGTGGAGAAATCAAATAATCCCGAATAAGAGGAAATTAAATTAGCACATACATGGTACCTTAAGAAAGATACTAAGAAGGAAAGAGACCAGAGAAACGCAGATAAAAGTTACAAAATAGTGAGGGATGCCCACTCTATTGTACGGGTCCGAGTGTTGGACACCAATGATAAAGGGAACGAGGCAAAGGCAATGAGAATCATCGGAGAAAAAAATGTCTGAGGTTTGTCTGAGGAAATCTAAACTTAGGAATTAAAATATACGAGGCTTATTGGGTGCAAAACTAATGGTAAAAATTGCGGAGAGTTACAAGGGGAAGTGGAAATCTTCTGATAAAATAACGTTATAGAAGGCCGACATTAGGCAGAATTAAAATTACAATCAACTGACTCGTTAGCGAAATGCAAGTCATGACAGTGGAAGACAGAGTGAATATTCATTGCACCAGATATTGTCGATTCTTCCAATAAAGGGTTCCTGAAAGACAGATTGGCGTTTGTTGTACCTCCCCTTCGATCGCTCTCAACATGTCGGAATGAAGTTCCTGCGTTCAGATTCATTACGGCAAACACTGCTGGGTTTTGGTGGCGTTACTGGCGTAATGGTATCACTGATACTGTACACACAAAGCAACTCCGTGTGAATACGCTGGAAGCTCCAAGGAAACTGAGCTTCAACGGCTAAACTGATTGGAACCTGCCAATAAACAGGCAACCACGTGATTCTCCTTCCTGCTTGACAGTCTCAAGGCCTCCGTGCAGCCGTTTTACTACAAATTAAACCTGTGGGATTACTCCGAAACAGCTCGAAAATAAATATTAAAAGCCCGAGGAGAGCAGGAAGCAGGTGAACCAGGAACAGACCATAAAGGCTAAGCCTGGAAGGATCAAAGCAGATGAAATTATAGTAAATGATTACAGAAAAACATACAAGACCAACGATTTTGAGAGTTCTATTTTCTTTGATCGAACAGATGTAAATATCAGCTATTATCTAGTATTCGCTAGAAAGCAATTGATTGATTTATTTATCATATACTTTTATATGATTACACTTCAGCTTGAAAACATAATGTTTGTTAAGTATACAATTGTTTTGCACTTAGCGCATTTCATGCTGTTTGTAACTTAGTTTCAAATTCAATTCTCTAACAGATTTCAAGGAAATTGCTGCCACAAAGTCCTTGTTTGAAAGTAATATCATAGACAAATGGAAAGCTGAAATGTAGAAGATGATTTTTTAATGATTTATTTACAGGGGTAAAGGGTAAAATACAAACGATAATTTATCTTCCTTGACAGCTGTGGGGTTGCAGAAGTTAAAACGAATAAAAGCTGATTGTATAGAGACAGATACAATGATGCTACTGAACGAGGAAAGAGTAACCAAACAAATTAAATGGAATAATAAAAAGAAAACAAGTATTAAAAGCATGTAGCTATTGACAGTTTGCTAGTTGCTTTGGAGAAGTCATTAGTCATACACCCACAGCCTTCACCGCCCCATCCACCAACTCATAAACCCTTTCTAGTTTACTTATACAAGCGTGCAGAATTTATTTTAACACGGTATTATCGCACTTAACGTGTTACGAAACAAACTTAAGATTGTGCTAATTTACCTATGCAAATTTTCTATTCCCTGTCAAATAAAAACTAAACGAAAAAGATTATTTCTTAATTACTTTTTATTAATATTCTTATTCCTAGACAGTTGTTTTTAAGCGCTAAGGAAGAGTAAGAGACATAGAAGACACAATCTAAGGACAAACAAGTATACAAACACGTAAAAAACAATTAATTAATTGTTTTGGAAACATATATTTTAACAAAAAATGCCTACACCTTAATATTTTTCCAAAATACACAAACATAATAGTAAAAAACAACAATAACAAAACATTAAACAAATATATTACTCAAGCCCAATATAAATGGATTAAAGACGAAATATCAAATAATTACAGAAAAATCGACTACATTAATAGACAATTAATTAATTTACAACTTTTTTAGCCAACTCACTTGATTATCATACATGGAATAATAAATATATTAATATGCTTAAAATACTAAATAAACACAAAACAATTAAATTTAACACAATCAATAAAAAACTTACAAATCTACTAATAAATAGTACACCTAAAGAAGGTTACCAAAATTTACACACATTAAATAATAACCACACTTTTTACCCAAAATTCGTAAATTTATCTAATATTAAATTCACGGAAAACGAAATAGCTACCCTAGAAACATCAAACAAAACAAATCTTAAAAATGTAAACAAACATGTAATAGATAATATCATAGTCGAAACTGAAAACGCAATTAATAATGTAGAACAAGAAAACAAGATAAAATAAGAACAGAAGCCTCAGTGGAAATAATAAAATATATCAAAAAATATAATAACCAAAATCATCATATTAAAAATAAAAATTAACAAAATAAAACCATTAATAACATAAAACAGAAACTAACGACTAATAACCTCACTTTAACCAAACCTGATAAGAGTAATAGTACAATAATAATTTCTCAGAAAGATTTAGACGATAAAACAGAAGAATTTATAGTTAATAATAATTGCATAACATTAAATAAAGATCCCACAAATAAATATCAAACTCAAATAACAAATATACTAAAAACTAGTAACCAAATCATAAATCCTAACGACTCCTTTAAATATAAAATGGATAATCCTTGTGCACCAAAATTAAATTCTTTAATAAAATTACACAAAATCAATAAACCTATCAGACCTTGAATAAACGCTAGGACTGCACCAAATTATAAAATATCAAAATTACTAACTCAAATCTTAAAATATAAAATTGAACTTCCAGCAAAACACAATATAAAAAATAGTTTTTAACTCACGGAACAACTAATAAACGTAGAAGTATACAGAAATATAAAATTATATTCATTCGACATATCAAACATGTATACAAATATTCCCATTGAAGAAACTATAAATATTATAATAAATAATCTGAAAACAAATAACGAAAGTAACACATACATTAAACAGTTAACTAATACTTTAAACATAATTTTAAATCAAAATTATTTTCAATACAACAACAAATAATTATACTATCAAACAGATGGCCTTGCTATGGGATCCCCAACCTCCGCTATGATATCAGAAATCTTCCTACAAAAACTCGACGAACAAATAATAAATATAATAAAATTAAACGACCCATTAGGATGTAAATACATTGATGACACTCTGTACATTTACCAAAACAATGGTATAAATATAAATAAAATATTCAACTCCATAAATAATTTACATTCCAAAATAAAATTCACGTTAGAAGAAGAATCTAATAATAAATTAAATTATTTAGACTTAACAATAAAGAAAAATGAAACAAATTTTGAATACTCAATACACAGGAAACCTTCTCAAACTGACTTAGTAATACCAAATACTTCTAATCATCCTCCCCAACACAAAATGGCAGTATTTAATTCCATGATTTACCGAATGCTTAGGATCCCATTAAATAACACAGAAAGAAACAAAGAAAGAAAAATTATCCAACAAATAGCAGTTAAAAATGGATACAAAATAATAACTATTAATAAATTAGAAAATAAAATTAAACATAAAATCACTAATAACATTCCTAAGAACACTACATTTAAAAATTCACCTATTAATAATAATATAAAATATACAACCTTCACTTAATACGGAAATATAACTCAAAAACTAAATAAAATATTTAAAGATACTAATTTAAAAATATCTTATAATACAGATAATATAATTTTTAATAAAATAAAACCTAAAACTAAATCCAAAACTCACAATAAAAATGGAATATATAAAATAGAATCTCCAGATTGCAATAAATTTTACGTGGGCCAGACGAAGAAAAAACTACGAGATAGGTTCGTTCAACACCGCAATGCATATTTAAAACCAAATATTTATAAATCTAATTTAGCCACACATTGTCTAAATAGTAACCACCAGTTTCCAAACATTGAAAGTATAAAATTAATTAAAAACATACAAAAAGGTCAAAAAATTAATATTTGGGAAAATCGCGAAACGCGACTTCGTTAAGAATTACCACGGTTTATTTTATATATGATATTTCGACGTTCGTAAGAGAACAACTCTCTTCACCGGAAACAACTTCCCCTTGCAACTTCTACAGACAGACTGTGTCCATCCTAACTCTACAACATATGAATCTCACTGAATTTAGTGTATTCTGATAGTCTAAGCCCAAGTCACATGATTGATGGAACAAACAGATATACAAATTTCATGAAAAACTTTGTATAATTTAGCAAAGTCCTGCATGGGAATTATCTACAAATTTTATTACCCTATTATTGATAAGAGTTACAATTGAGTTTTCTTTACTTAAAAAACCATATTTCTAAAATAGTTATGAAACTCAGAGTATACACCAATTGAAGCTATATATATTTACCTAAATAATTCCTTGTCAAAGTTTCATGTAAATCGGTTAACTACCACTGAAGCTATAGGGATCACAAATTATCACACCCGCACACCCCCACAAATTCACTCAAAAAATACATGACAATATAGAATACCTTTTTATGAAGAGTTTGGTGTACACTACATGCTTATCCATTTCTAAATACAAAACTTACGACTAAAAGACAAAATATTACATAAAACAAATTTAAACAAGAAAATGCTCGTCATCCATGTGCTCTGATATACACAACATAGGTTATCATCCTGTGTTCTGTTGCAGAATTAACCCCCTCACGTGTAAAAAAAAATTTTGTATATGGAATACAAATTTTTTTTTCTTCCTAACCTAAATTGACATAACTTCCTCCCAATAATCATAATCATCCAAATGATAACATAATAAGTTCAAAAATCAAATAACTGAATAGCTTCTGTCTAACAACATTTCCCCAACTGTCACTTTGACAGCACTAATTGTAAAGAAACAACCGCATGGCTAGATATCAACAACCTTCCCGCACACAGATAAGTGTATCCTACTTCTGACGTCATTTGTCTAAGTCTATGTATAATACAGTTCAACCATACATTTTTCCCATGATTACAATTATTCTTACTTTACACATATTTTTATACAATTTTCTACCAGTCATTCCACCTATATCCTGGCATTCCAATTTTAATTATCTTTAGCATAATATTTTCTTAAGGATGATGCATAGAACTTCCCTATCACTCTGTGAGTATTCGGGTTTGTGACCATGTATGTATTTTTACCCACTTGTTTCGCTAAAATATATGGACCGTTGTATAATCTAAAGAATTTTGCTGCCGTATTATCTTCCCTGTGGCCAACATTTAACGCACGCAAGAGTACCTTCTCGCCAGTTTTGAACGTTACCAGTTTGTGATCCGCATTAAATTTCTCCGTCCGTTCTTCGGCACACTTTTTAATGCGTCTCCTTGCCTCTATCTTTTTAACCAAATTTGGAATAAGCAAATTCTGCGTTGCAATCCTTCTGATGCACCCATCCCAGATACGCTTTGGCATTTCCTCGGTTTGTAGTTCGTTAGGTGTAAATCCTATCGTGTCATTGTAATTCACGTTGATGGACTCCTCGAAAAACTCGAGATAATCCGGCCACCTACTCTGGTTGGTATTACAATAAGTGCGAAACAGACGCCCAAACTCCCTGTTGATCCTTTCGACGAGGTTACCTTGCGGTCTCCGGATCGCTCTCAACACTGCCTGTATATTGTGCTTCTCTAATTCGGACTGCCATTTCTTGTTGGTGAATTGCTTACCCTGATCAGATAGAATTTTCTTCACCGGACCATATTTCGGAATGTATTTATTTAATACAACATTTAATACTGCCATCGTGGTAGGTCGTCCAATTGCATATAAACTTACGTTCTTAGAAAATGCATCTGTGCAAACAACCAGGTTCTTCATACCTCTTGCAGCACGTGGTAGCGGGCTAAAAAATCGATACACAGTAGATCATTCTTATTCTTGGTAATGATGTTACCCATCTCCACATAGGTGTGTTGATTTGGGTATTTAGCTGTTTGGCATACGTGACATGTTCGCAAAATAGACTTAACTTCCTTTGCCATGTTCAACCATACGAAGTCTTCTCTCTCGCCAAATAACATTTATAAGCTCCAGCATGAGCAAGACTTTCATGACGAGCCCACGTTAAATCTTCAACGAGATCATCAGGAACCATAATCTTCCATTGTCCGTCGATTATTTTATACAGTACATCCCTGTCGATTCTGTACTTCGGGTTGTCTTGCCTTTGTATTTGTTCACTAATTTTTCTTAATTTTGCGTCCTTTTGTTGTTCAAGATTTACCAATTTCAACCTATTCTTTAAGTCATCTGGTAATGTATACTTGACTGCGAGAATTTGAATTTCACTTCTGGTCCCGGAGTACTCTTCTTCGATGATGGGGGGATATCTACTTAGAGTATCAGCAGTTTTATTCGCACTGGCTTTACAATATTTGATGCTGAAATCATATTCTTGGATCGCCATGATCCAGCGCGATATCCGTGCATTGGCCAGTTTATAATTAAGCATGAAAGATAAAGCCTGATTATCTGAGAGAATTTCAAAGTGTTGACCCACCAGCTGATATCTAAGTTTACTGATACAAAACACAATTACAAGAATCTCTTTTTCAGACGTAAAATAATTTCTTTCGGCACCTTTTAAAGGTCTACTTACATGTGCAATTACCTTATGTTCACCTTTATTATTTCGTTGATATAACACACCACCGATCGTGTAGTCTGAAGCGTCATAGTTGAGTACATACTGTCCTTCTTTTTCCGGGTGGGACACGTGTAAGTTCTTGCTGTATAATTCTTTTGTAGCGTTGAAAGCTGCCTCTTGTCGCTCTTCCCATCTCCATTTGGTGTTCTTCTTTAACAATTCCAGCAGCAGTTCTATGGTTTTTTAATATTCCGGTGTGAAACGGCGAAAATATCCAGTCAATCCAAGGAACGCCCTTATATCTTTCGCTTTTATTGGATTTGGAAATTCCGTAATGGCCTGAACTTTCTCCGAGTCAATACTAACACCATCCGCAGAAATAATATGCCCCAAGAACTTTATTTGTGATTTTCCAAATTCGCATTTTTCTAAGTTGAGCGCAAGGTTCGCATCTCGTAACTTGCGGAAAACGATATCCAGGTGCTGCATATGTTCCTCAAACGACTTCGATATAATAAGTATGTCGTCAACAAACACACTAACAAAATCGTCGACCTCCGGCCCTAATGCCAATTCAAGACACTTAACCATAGCAGCTAGGCTGGTAACCAAACCAAAAGGTACTAACTTAAACTGTTAACATTTATTTTTATATAAAAGGCTGTGCATTTTCGACATTCTTTGGCTAAAGGAATCTGCCAAAACCCACTTTTTAGGTCAAGACGCGACATGTATTTTACTCCTTGACATTTTACAAACAAAATTTCTGCGTTGGGAGCACAATCGTAACATTTTTGTGTTATATTTTTAAGATTTCGCATATCTAAGCAGATTCGTATATCGTCATTTTTTTTTAACGACCACCATCGGGTTTAAAAAATTACTATCTGCTCGTTCAGTAACATTATTCTCTAACATTTTATTTATTTCGCCTTCAACTTGTTGCTGATAATGTAATGGGATCGGATATGTTTTTCTTATAAATTTATTCTCGTCGCTAACTTGTATTTTATGTTCATAAACGCTGGTAATTGTGTGCTGTGTGTTGAACATTGATTCATATTTATTTAAAATATTATTTATTTGCTTCCGTTGCCAATCTGTTATCTCCTTATCGGGCGTACCACCCTTACCTGCTATCTTATCTAAGCGATTAACAGCTGGCTTCTGTAAGTCGACGGGACTACATCGGTCAACCGCATTGTCACATTCACTTCCCTGACTAAGAGAATAACCCAAATTAATTTTATGTTTTGTATTTTTAACTGCGCATTCAAGCGTTTTATTAGTGAAATCAATTGTAGCGTGTACTTTCCTTAATGTATCAGTGCCTACTATAACGTCGTACACTAGATTTTTGACTATAAAAACGGCATTTCCATTTCCATCCCTTGTGAATTTATTGTGGTAAGTGCTTGCTTATTAATATTTTGTGAATCACCTGTGGCTGTTGTGACAACTGTATTGTTGACAGGTAAGATCGGTGTTTTTTTAAATTGGTGTCTATGTTTGTTAATGAATTTTTCGCTGATTAGAGAAATTTGCGCACTAGTATCAAATAATACATTTCCGACACATCCATTAATTTTCGCTCTCACAACAATATCATTATCATTCTTATTTCTAACATTTTCCACATCATCATCAACACAATCGTTATATATTAATTCATCTCTAATGTCAACAGGATATAGGCCTGAAGCAATGTATATTTTCTTACTACTATTATCGTTTACATAAGATTTTCGATACTGCTGTTTGTTATGGTATGTTTTATTTGTATTTTTCAATTTATCGCACGGACTCACGCCGTGCAACCCAACTCGTTTTCTTGTTTGCTCTTCGCTGGTACTTGCTTCGGTACTCGCCGATACATTTCTTTGATTGAACTTTTGGAAATTAGATTTATTTTTAAATTGTTGTTGTTGTTTTTGTGGTTGTTGTGGCTGAAATTGTTTACGAGCCGATTCACTATTATTATTACTATTATTTTGACTGTCCACATTATCCCATTTGGTTAACAATAGGAGTAGTTCCTTCAATGACTTAATACCTTGTGCAATTCGGCGATTTGAATACCTCGTCCGAAATGACGAGCTAATTTATTTACTATCTCTGACTCTGCCAATTCTGGTTCAAGATATTTCGCACGAGATATGAGTTGGATTAAATAATTTTCTTTAGACCCTTTTAAACTGGAATACCTACCAAACTCCAGCTGTAAGCGTATTTTTCGCTGTATTTCGCTGGAGTCGGGTCAGCTGTAGTTCCAGCTCCTGTATTCGCTGATCGTGTTCAGCTGCGAGCTCACTCACGGTAGATGTGTGTTGAACTACTCTTTCCTCTATTCCAGTGATTTTAGCTTCACATTCACTGATGCGAGAATTTTTGCTTCTAAAGCTGTCTCAATATTGCTGTGAATTATTTCTACCTTTTCGCCTATACGTTTTTCGGTTGTCTCTAAAAGTTGTTTAGCCTGGTCATGAACGGCCGTATAAATTTTTTTATTCTCATCATGAAGTGATTGTAGCGACTTATTTTGCTTTAACGCTACTTCTTCTGAGAGTTTTTGCATATTTGCTTTATTCTCTTCTGATAGCTTTTGCATATTGGCCTTACTGTCTTCGGACATCTTTTGCATATTGGCCTTACTAGATTTAATTTCTTCTTTAATTGTTTTATTGTCGTCAGACATTTTCTGCATATAGGCCAATAATGCCGCTAACGTATTCTGTAATTCTAGTCATTCGGCCATATTGATTATTATTTAATATTATAAATTTAATAAATATTATAATTTGTGTATTTATCGTAATAGCACAATTATTAATATTTATTATTATGAATAACGTCCAGTATCTCAATCAAATGTAAACCAGCTTAATCTAACACAGATACAAATAATAATTCAATCTCCATATAGATAATTACTACTATTGTTCTACTATCTGATAAGAGAGAGTATTCAAACTTTTATCCACACTCCCTGATAACATAGAACAGCACTTATAAATAGTTCAATGAATTTAGTCTCTACACACTCAAAATAATATTTCTTTTTTCAAACTAATGCAAAAAATCGAGCTCAACGTTGGTCAACGCCAAATATCCTTATGCAACAGATCAAATTTTATTATACTAATAAGGATATAGCGAGTGTGTAAAAATCACAAACAAGTCTATTATGGAGGAGATGAAAAATTATTTATTAAACACAAATATTGTTTTTAAAGATGTATATTATATTATAAATTGTCATGTATTGATAATAGAAATAATTGTTTGTATTGTTCGATAATATAAATCGATTTTACTTGGTTTCTGCAACGTCCTCCTCTCCTTTCGTCGCTCCCGTCCTGGCGTCCTCTTCTTCAGCGTCACTCCTTCCTGGGGTCCTCTTCGTCCTGGCGTCCTGTTCGTCTCGTCGTCCTCTTCTACAGCGTCACTCCTTCCTGGTGTCCTCTTCGTCCTGGCGTCTTCTTCGTCTTGTCGTCCTCTTCTACGGCAGGCGGCTCCAGCGGCGATATTTCAATGAGTTTCGTTGTTATGTTTGACTGCTAACATTAATTAGTTTCTTCATAAATTGTTCACTCACAATGCTTAAAAATTCCACTCGTACAGTTTATTATTAATTTATATCTTATATTTTCTTAGACCTCAGGATTAATCTGGGTATTACATAATGCGGTGCGTTTAATGTACACCTTCCACGATATCTTGAAGTATCTTTAAATTCCCTAAGCGGATATCTTAACTTACACGAAACAGCACTGTATTATATTTTAAATTTTATCTAAATATTTTACCCACTGGTTCTTAACGCGAAACGTCGTTAAGAATTACCACGGTTTATTTTATATATGATATTTCGACGTTCGTAAGAGAACAACTCTCTTCACCGGAAACAACTTCCCCTTGCAACTTCTACAGACAGACTGTGTCCATCCTAACTCTACAACATATGAATCTCACTGAATTTAGTGTATTCTGATAGTCTAAGCCCAAGTCACATGATTGATGGAACAAACAGATATACAAATTTCATGAAAAACTTTGTATAATTTAGCAAAGTCCTGCATGGGAATTATCTACAAATTTTATTACCCTATTATTGATAAGAGTTACAATTGAGTTTTCTTTACTTAAAAAACCATATTTCTAAAATAGTTATGAAACTCAGAGTATACACCAATTGAAGCTATATATATTTACCTAAATAATTCCTTGTCAAAGTTTCATGTAAATCGGTTAACTACCACTGAAGCTATAGGGATCACAAATTATCACACCCGCACACCCCCACAAATTCACTCAAAAAATACATGACAATATAGAATACCTTTTTATGAAGAGTTTGGTGTACACTACATGCTTATCCATTTCTAAATACAAAACTTACGACTAAAAGACAAAATATTACATAAAACAAATTTAAACAAGAAAATGCTCGTCATCCATGTGCTCTGATATACACAACATAGCTTATCATCCTGTGTTCTGTTGCAATATATATATATACACACACACACACACCGGTATAGGTTACTGTGTTTTCTTACTTTGTTTTCTGTGTTATTATAATTATGCCATAGGAACATTATTTATTCACAGCTGACTTATTCGTTTTCCATACACATATGTAAGCCTATACTGTATTTGCGAATATGGTAGACACTGTTTATTGTCATATATTTATTGCTTTGACGAATATCTAGTTTTGTAACAGCATACTCTAATATTATCGTTTACGATTCGAATGTGTGTGTGTATATATATATATATATATATATATATATATATATATATATACATATATTGTAACGTATTTAGTAAAGTTGAATTTAATTTCAAATACAAATACACTTCTATTTGTTTTTGAATAGCCCCACGATCTTGGAGCACCATTACTATGTAACGTATTTAATAAAGTTGAATTTAATTTCAAATACAAATACACTTCTATTTGTTTTTGAATAGCCCCACGATCTTGGAGCGCCATTACTATGTAACGTATTTAACGTTGCAAATATAATATAATTTACATTTGTGATGCTCCACGTTGGAAGCGATAATTAATATGCAACAATACGATATACATAAAATAGGCGTGACTGTCGCAATATATATTGATGTAGCATTTGCAAAATACACGCTTACATCGTCTTTATAGTATCCGAGAAAACAAATACTTAATACGTTAGTCTTTATCTTCCCTCTGAGAGACATAAGCTAATAAACACTCATACTCCCGACAACGTGAACATTAACGCTCCCTTCGGCCATAAAAGGGACGACAGAGTTGCCAGTCCAACAGACTAATATATCGCCTCAGTTATTTGCTAAAAATAATATTTACTATTTCCAACAACTGTTTACCCATAATGTGTGTAAACATGTACATATAATTACACACGTCAGGTCAGGTTGTTTTATGATCGCTCGTGTTTATAAACAGAACCGACATTTTACTGTTTGTTTGCGATCGTGAACCACAGCTGTAACAAACGGTTACACAATTTATGAGTCCGCGATTGCTCTGACTAGCGCTGTACACACAGACCGTGTTTGGGCGCGACACAGGGTATTCGCAGTGCGGTCGTGTTGTCCGCGGTTTCGCTCGTCTCATAAGTCAAACTGTAGGGTTCATCTGCAGCCAACGCTCCAGTTCACATCATCCACCTATTTTACTAAGCTGGATCTCGCACTACGATTTGCACAAAGAATGTGTCACGTCAAAAATTTTAGGCCATCGACATCACGTAGGACTTATCTTGTTTTGTGTGTAATACGCGACGAATTTCTTCTAGAAAGTCCAAGAACTTTGCTTCATTGGTTCGTTTGTGAAAATATTTTAATAAATTTAGCACTGGACACTTTTAAGCTAGTGGGCTAAACCCCTATAGATCCGTAAGCGTCTTATTAAACTAATAACCAAACAGAGATGGGCATTTGATTTGAAACATCTAAGCGATGTGTGATTTCGTATCCGGACTGCTTCCATCGTTATTTATTTTTGTCGCTTGACGTTTCGATTCCCGGAATCTGGAGTCGTCCTCAGAAGTGTAAGTGGCGGTTGAAAGACCCTATTGAAAGACCTAACAAAATGGTACTTGGCAGGGTCTTTCAACCGCCACTCACAGCTTCTGAGGACGACTCCAGATGCCAGGAATCGAAACGTCCAGCTAAAAAACATTTTACGATAGAATGAAGTATAGAGGACTTACCTACAGTAGTTAGTTGTCGTTACTGTTCCCTAAGTAAGGTTTATGTTAGGTTAACCCTGCGGTAGGAACATGTTTTCATTTTGCACTTAAAGGAACACCCTGCCCCACAGGCATATACAATACATACATTATGAGGAACACCCTGCCTCCTAGGCAGGTACTCACATTTTCTTAAAAATGCCAAAATAACTACTTTAGAAAATAAAATATACCATTTCTTCTTTTCCAATTTACTTCATTGTAATAATTTCACAATGATATGTATTTTTTTGCAGACTTGGTATATGTTTGGTACTATACACCTCCCAGTGGAACATCTGCCTGACCTCCCCTTATAAGGAACATATGCCTAATAAGCATGCAAAACTACGTACGGTTAGAGGATCATATGCCTGGAAGGCATAAAATCGGACGTACATTTAGAGGAATACATGCCTGACAGGCAGGGAAACTTTTAGAAACAGGTAACTTACGGTCAAACGGAGGAGAGCTACGAGATGACGACACTTTCGCTGTCACACACAACAACTGATTGAGGAATTCTAGGAGGGGGACTTGCCCAGCAGCACGCAGGAGGCTTCTAGCAGCAAAAAGGTAAACCATACATGCCTGGCAGGCATATGTTCCTACCGAAGGGTTATTCGTATATTTTTACGCTTCTGCTTCTTCTTCCTCTTCTTATTTTTCTTCAACACTACCGTACTGGTCGCTAAAGATGTCCGGTACCCACCACTGCAGGACGTCTCACATTACCTTTTCTAGCCAGGTCTCTACTGGGTAACTGCTTTAGAGAATCTATCATCCTCTATTCGTTCCAACTGCTGGTACCATCTTCTGTAATTTGAAATGATAGCATGGACTCCACTTTAACACTATATCTTTATTTGTGTGTCTGTATTTGAGGGTGTATTTAATCCCCGAAAAAATTTCATTTCAGCAAATTGAATGTTGGTCACTCCTACGTTGGTCAAAATGGCCACTTGGTTGGTTAACGTGGTAACTTCTGGGTATTACCCACATTTTACTCGCTTATGTCAAAGTTGGTATAGAAACCGTCCTGAAAAAGTTAATACGTGTTTACTGTATTAATGTCTGATATTACGGTACATTATATAACTGATATTTCATAATTCTATTATTTCTTTTATCGTCAAACTCGTAGCTTGCCTCACTACCCAAATACCATACGCGGCATTGTAAACTGCATATGTTTAATGTAAAAATATAGTTCTTTTCTCCATAATTGTATTTATCCAAATATTTTGTAAATCTTTTGTATTTTAATTCGATCACTCAGGAACACTTAGTCTTTATTTGCATGAGCAGGAGAGTCTGTGACACGACGGCCGGCCCAACTCAACGCGCATATCTGTAGGGTCGAGTATTGCTGAATTTGATGTCCTTGATTACGGACAAATGCTTCGTTCAGACAGAGAAATGTAACTTGAGCCGTCCTTGTTTACACGTTAGCACTGGAAAGTTGGACAACGTATAAGAGTATCGCCTAAATTCATGAGCAGTTTCGTACGTGTTAAAGGCATAGATGAATATATACTACATCTACAGTATATATACATCTATGGTTAAAGGTAGAAATGCCAGTCAATACTGACTCATTAACTACATATTACTTGAAGATAGGGTTAATATTTAAGATTGAATCCAACGGGAAGTACAGTTTACATACTATACACTGATGAATCATTACTAATCGAGTTGATAGTTAAACCTAAATAGGTCACGGTGTTACAGATATACATCTGAGATCTAAAACACATTGGCTTGGTATGAATGAGACAGGAAGAAAAAGAGATATAGGGATAAACGGAGGGAAAGTGTGGTGGGAGTAACTCAAGTAAATTACTTGTCATTCATGTAATTATTTACACGCTTTCATGCTTGAAAAGACTCCAAAGAAATAATATTAATCAAGTCAAAAGTTATTCTTACAGCTAAAAGTACAGAATTGAAAACAGTTACAAAAAAGAAGCAAGAGTATATAGGCCTAGTAATGTTTTCTTAAATGTGTACATAATAATTTAAGAAGATATAGTATAGTATTGTACGGAGGATTTATGATAAAATTGTGTGAGAACGGTCGCACGATCCTCGTGTATAAACAATGAAAAAAATGACTTCGTTTCTCATTAGGCGCAAGCAACTGACCGTAACACTGACGAGCGTCAAAAGTTCACCTGATGAAAAGAAGAGCGCTCCACAGTCCACTTGAAGAGAGCACGCAACCTTTTTCGACGAGAGCCATAGCAGGAATGCCTTCTTCAGAACACCTGTGCCCATACGACGGCAAGATTGCGATGTAATACTATGACCTTCGCGGTGATGCATCGAAAATAATCGCGTACTGGAAGAGGTGTAGAAAGTACTACGTCCATTGTCGACCTTATAGCTTACACATCGCTGCCAGACCTGTAACGTGGAGGCCGCCTATCCCATGGGCGTAAAGAGCCTTACATATTGTGAAGCAATTTAATTAAGATCAGACTATATGCATCACAGTTTCTATACACGTAAGCAAAATCCAGAAAAATGTCTGCAAAACTTCACGTTTGTATATTGTGTTTTACGAAAAGAGTTAACGGAAATTTGTATATAAAATCACTTGTTTCCAATTACTAGTTATAAGCACAACAAGCATAAAAACAATCTGTTACCAATGGCTAAGAAAAAATATCACTTTATACGGCTTTTCTGTAAATTCATAGATTTCTGTTTCGCTTACGCTACTTGTACGTGTGACGACAAAAAAAAATTAAATTAAAAAAATTAATTTACGATATTATCAGTCCTGTAGTGATGTCGTGCGTTAATTACAACGGTTTATGAGGTGTGTACATCATCGTCAGGTGTAATTACTTGGTAGAGTTCGTGAAAACATTAAAAATACAACATGAAACACAGTTCAATGTCACGTAGGCCTACATGTATACAACGTCAACGCTTTATAATATAAACACAAACGGGGAATGCGTATAGAGTTGTTGGTGTAAGACATGAAGGTTTGTGTCGTACAAAGAGTTGCACTGCAATTTCAGTTAATCATTCAATATAACCTCCTCTGTATTTTAACCATTAGCGCTATTTCTATTTATTATATATAAAATTATTGAAATATTTAAGAATCCTGTTATTTCACACACTTGATGTTTGTCTCAGCCGGTCGCTGAGTTAGGTGAACTTTTTTACAGGCCAAGCCAAGGACTAGGCCTTGGACCCGTTGCGGAACCCATCTCTCCTCGGTCTACCGACATCTCTCTTCCCAGTAGGATGATAACCCAAGGCAGCCACAGGTAGACGGATATCAGGCATGCTATTCAAGTGCTCACGTTTAAGCAATCGAGAGATGGTGGTTCAGTTAGGGCTAGGGGTATCCTGGGTCCTGGCTTGGGAGGATCGTGGACATCGGCAGCAGGGTGAGGATCTAGGGTGGAGGCGGAGAAGCCTATAATGGCCAACGGCTACACACATGGGCTAAGTTAGCTAGTCTACTGCGGTCGAGCAGAGAGAGCTCGTCAGCTAAGGTGAAAGCAACTCTCTAGGGGAAGAGCAGCCCGAAATAAAAGTTCCTGGCCCTCCAGGTTGGGGGTTTTACAACAGGCCAGTAACCTCCTTAAGAAAAAATATATCTACTTACATAACTCATACTAGCCTCTGAAAACGAGGACATTAGACGCGATTTAAACATTGTATCATTGCACCAAAGAATAGAAGACCACAGAAGGAGATAGTGTGAAGACTTGAATATAATTGTTTACAAACATTATAACACAAAATTGGACAGTACATGAATCTAAAGTATGAAATTATTCCGAGTCATTAAAACTGCGTACATGCTACATTAATTCGAAACTGACTCGGTTCACAGTGGAACTATGTGGTTTGTGCGGCGTGAAAGATTATATTTCACCGACTATAATTTATCACGCGGCGTAGACTGTTGGTAGGTAATATTTACTCTTACGTTAATATTTTGCGTTGCCGTGTTATCTTTTGTACGTAACGCAGCGCCACATATCACGGCACTAATGCAGCGGCGCAACCCCCGTGATAACCCTGTCGGCGTAGGCTATTTGCAACCAACACGGATGTGTGTGTGTGTTGTCAAGGCGGGGGGGGGGGGGCTACGTGGTGGTCGGATCCGGTTGCGTGTTGCCGCCGCGGCCAATTTCTCATTGTTTCGCCTTCCCTGACATCTTAAACTTCCTTCGTTCGCGGCAGGCTGTATCACACTTCGCGTCGTATTGTTCCTGCTCTCGTTACGTTTCGGCTCGCGAAATCTCAGCGGAAACAGACAAATTTCCGCGCTCGTTCTGCACATATTATTTTCGCGAAATTTATTTCACGACTAATGGTCTACTCAATGAAATCCATTCCATCTGTAAACTCGGAATATATAATATAGGCCTATTCGGTGCATTTTACCGTATCCGTACCTTATACGTTCATGATTATACGGGTTTTCTTAACAGATTACTTATTTTTCAGCGAAGGGTTTGTGAGGATCGGTAAAAAATATAACGCAAAATTTAACTTTTTTGTGTCGACTTTTCGACAATGTTTATTGTCATCACCAGGAGAATTGTTGCTGACGCCAAACACACAACTGTTTGTCAGCAACAATTCTCCTGATGATGACAATAAACATTGTCGAAACGTCGACACAAATAAGTTAAAATTTGAGTTATATTTTTACCAATCCTCACAAACCCTTCACTGAAAAATTCATTGATTGACGGCAACTACGAATTTAAAGATTATTTATAGCGTATTTTTGTGCAAATCGTTATATTTGTAGTTTAAAAGTGTTTATTGCACTTTTTTTATATTATAATTATTAATAAAACTATTTACAAGAATATATTTTCTATTTTGTAAATTACATATGTTTCGATAGTAATCTAACTATAGTTATCAGATATAAATTAATTAATTCAAAAACTTTTAAATCACTTGTTCAAAACAGCTGTTTTATATGTACACTAAATTTATTGTTTTTTATGTGTATATAAAATATGTTATATAATTAATAGTAAAAATAATAAAAATATTTATTAAATTATTAATTTTGAAAATATTATCATGTTTTGTATTAATCTGAATTTTTTCTCGTATTAATTTATTACTTGATTTATGTTTAAAAACATTAAATATAAAAACATTAAATTTAGTCTACACATAAAACAGCTGTTCTGAACAATTGATATAAAAATTTTTGAATTTATTAATTTATATCTGATGATAGTTGGATTACTATTGAAACATATGTAATTTACAAAATTACAAAATATATTCTTGTAAAAAGTTTTATTGTTAACAATAATATAAAAATTAAAAATTGCAACGAAGACTTTTAAACTACAAATATAACGATTTGCAGAAAAGTACTCAATAAATAATCTGTTAAGAAAAACCGTATAATCATGAATGTATAAGGTACGGATACAGTAAAATTCACCAAGTATATATTCCGACTTTCTAGATGAATATATTCTTGTAATAATTGTTATTAATAATAGTAATATAAAATATATAACAAGAAAAATATAAGTATTTATGAATAGTTTTAATTTTTATACAGACAATATCATACACAATTGGCACATGAACCTTCCGGAGAAATTTCTGATTGGTAACTTTGCACGTAACACGTTGTCGTTTGTTCATAACCAAGCTATCAACTTGTTGTACAAGCGGCTTTTACATGGTTGTATACTTATTGGATCGAATCTGCAAGGATTTCGGATTGCAAATCTCCACTTTATAGACAGAGCCGATGGCTTATCATGTTTTACTATACAAGTAAAACTTGTTGTAGGAGCAGGCCAGTAATTTTTAATATCTGGGCTATAATGTGTCTTACATTACAAACAACTACTTGGTGAATAAACTACATAATTTCAGCAATGCGTGCGAGACCATCATGAAAACTAAAAAAATGAACAAGTAAAGAAACACGCATGAAGTTCTAAAAGGTGATGGTCCTTCCTATGCTTATCTATGGGTCAGGAAATTGGACTTTAACGAAATTTTAGACCAGTATTATTTAAGCGGCCGGCAGGTGGCACTATAAATCGCGGACGAAATCCATATGTACGGCAGGAACAGAATATTATGAATATACTCCCAATATCGGTTAAAATGGTTGTAATATCTAATAGAATGAACGACTGCCGCGTCCCCAATTAAATTATAAGCTGGAAGAACGGAGAGGTGTGGGTCGTCTGAAGAAGCGGTGGAGTGACAAGCTCTAGTCTGTCTGCTTGGGGCCGGAACAAGGCATTTTTGGTTTAATCCTTGAAGATGATGATGATGAAAATTCTTTCCAATAGCGGGATAACTATTTCAGAGAAGATTTATATTTCATTTAGCCTATTAAATAACGGAATTTACAGTTGCTCTATTACAAAAGAGCATTTTACCTTAGATGGTACTTCAAAATAGATGCGATTAGAAAGGAGTGATGATAAAACATAATTGTTTTATATTTTTACTAATTTTTCATAAACAATTTTTTAGTAAACAATATTTCACGTAACAATTTTTCCCCTGCACTCATACAACATTTTTCTGATAATATTTTTTTCTTTGTTGTCAAATGAATTCTGTGTCCTTATTCATAAGTTTTTTATTTTATATACTTTAGTCATACACGCAAATATCACGATATTATTGTAAATTGGCTGAATATTATACTAAACTATAGTGCGGATATCTTGATAAAAACAGTAAAGTTTATATAATAATATCATATTACTCCTATCCAAAAATTAGGATTGGAGATTATTAAGGTTTTAATAACCATTGACATTGAGTTACAAGTTTGAAACATCTGTAGGAGTTGCTATTCCATTACGTCACGTCTTTCATAGTATAATAAAATAACATGATTGGGTAGTTTGTTGGTTTTAATTATTTTTATAAGACATAAAATTCATAAGCCAATAAGTTCTGTTTTACAAATAACATAAGTTCTGTATTATATAATACAGAATTATATAAGTACTCTATATACTTAAATAAATATATTTGTTTACGTGATTGGAAGTCACATTTATATTATATTTGGAAGTCACTTGGCCCAATTTCCAATTTTTTCAAGTTCTAATTTTTTATTTAGTAAATTTAGTAGAAGAAAATGTATTAAAAATTGTAATAACTAAACCAGTAAGATCGCAAATAATATATCGTATTTATTGATGTTTTTATGACTTAAATTGTCAGAATTTAGTAACAGTAGACACCTTTCATTACCACTGTTCCTATTGTTAAAACTTTTGTTGAAACGTAATTTTATAAAATATTACACTATAATAATAACGGTATTTAATTTATCAGAGAAGAAATCAGATTAATTTCAGGTTTTTCGATTATTATACTTTTTCAAAATAAAAAAAATAAAAAAATATAAATATAATTTTATGTTATGAAATACAATGACTTGAATGCTTAGCTTAAGGCTCCACATAATTTCTAATTCTTGGTAAAGATCAAATCAAATTTAACCTAGGAAACTGTTAATAACGTTTAAAGGAACAGTCATATTGACACAAAATATTTGAATTAAGAATTACAATTATTTGAATTTAGATTTAAATGTACTAAGAGTTATTCTTATTTGAATTCACTTTGAATGTGTTTTCTATTAGTGCAAACGTAAATAAACTGTTTTTCTTTGTTGCTTGAAACGAAACGCACGAAACATTTTCTGTAGTTTGAAATAGCTTTCTTCAATTAAAATAACTGAAAAACACATGTTATTAATTTTTACACATGCATAAAAATGACTTATAAATGTACATAACCAAAAAAATTTAGACTTGCATTTCATAATTAAAAAATTATGTTATCAAAATTCTTGCAACTTCTAATGTATTGTTAGGAAGGTCTCATGGAAAACAAAATACAAGACACCAATGAAATCACTAATAACCAGCTTTAATTATCACAATTAATAATTTATAATCAACAAGGTAGTCTCTTACAACAATTCAAGTAAAAATTGTCCACACGCAATAATAACGTCAACTATGTAGAATTGGGCACTAATTATAACACAACAACACTTCGCTACAAACACTGGATCCGCGCTAAAGAAATCGCTCAATATCACTGAACAGACAAACCGGCTGCTATGGCTTTTTATAGGTAGCGCACCGCCTTCTAGAAATGTTCTATCCTCAATGAGCACGCAACTTAATGTTGGCGCTAATGCGTGTTTCAAGTGGCCTCTTGAAGAATCTGGAACAAACTTGGACGCGGCCTTGACTGAGGCAACACCAGGATACTAGTGGGGGGACGAGTGGAGGTCGCTCTCGACTGTTCTACGCGGTTCCATACGGTTGTGGTTACAGTGTTATTACAAGTTCCATTTTATATTAAATGTTGTTCAACCTTTAAGTTTTATAGCCTAGTGCATAACTTCCATTAAGCAGAAAGGTAAAGCAGTAATGTTATCTGAATTCCAGTAGAGAAGTCTCAGCTCGTGTGATAGGTTTATAGAATAGCTAGTCAAGAATTGCTTCGACAAGGAACATACGCCCAGCGAGTGCGGTAACTCTGAAAATGACAAATTGATAGAGAGATAATGGATAAACTTGTACAAGTACAAGTAAATAATGGAAGAACTGGAATCAAGCATGTCATAACGGAAAACAGAAGGTCATTTGTCATTTGTTTGTGTGTATGCACGCGCGCGCGTGTTTGTGCGTGTGCGTGCGTAGTTATTAGATGGCGTTTAAGATGTAGTAGAATCGTGTTTAGAGAACGTCTCGTTACCAAGATTTTCAAGAAGACTAACACCAAGTTCCAATTAACCAAAATCCAGTAAGACAAGAAAGAGGCCCGATTACCGATTTGTTGAATGACACAAAAGTTCCTATTTTCAAAATGTCCGGTTTTACAAAACATCCACTAGATAAAACGTGTAATTCTACAACAAAAATTCTGAAAAGAATATCTTGATAGTTTGTACGAAGAAGAAACCGATGAAATGAAACCAACAGGATGTTCGTTAGAACACATAAGGGGGACAACATGGAGAGGCAGAAGAGGTACCAACACGTTTTCCACCTACTGTCTTAAATGTTTTATATTTAGTTGCTACCAGAATGCAACGGACTATCAGTGGAGTTAATGGATGCCGTGCTAAGTTTCGGAAGATGCAGGTAACTTGCAACATAAGTTATAAAAATTTCCTGGACTTAATAAGAAAAACGCTAAAGGCACATTGAGACTCTAATTACACAACATTCCATAAACGTTTGCGACATCCAGTGAAATGAAGCTATCGAATAAACTAAGTATAATGGCAACACATAATCAAGTTTACAAGATGAATAGTAAAATAAATATGTAGACCTATAAGGAAAGTGGACGTAATTACCTAATGTGGATAAGTATTGTTAAATGGTTAAATGATTATGGTTAAATGCCAGGTCCAATTAAAAATGCCGTTTGACTTCACATTATTCTTAAGTAATACGTAACTATAACTAAAATTTGTAGTTATAAAATAAGTAAATATTATGTACCAATGGGTTTTGCTGATGAACAGACATTTTTTGTAATATACGTGACGTAGTAGACCAAACGTCATTAGACGTAAAATATTAAACATAACATCACTGGAAATTTTTACTTTTTATCTACTAATTCTATATTGCTACGACAACTACATACTGTAACCCTCTCGAAAAGTCGGCAGGTGCAGTTACGTAACAGTTCCACTTGTTTCTCGGCTAGAGTATCTCTGTCAAGACGGTGCACTCAAGTAGTTTCCAGAGTCCGACCTCTTGTAACTACGCAAATAATGTTGGCACGCGGCCAGTAGTACCGAAAATTATTCTGTTACATCTGCGGGGTATATACGCCTATAAGAGGCTCCGGCCCCGCTTAGGAGTTAATTACACCTGCCGATATTGTAGAGTGGAGATCAAGTGACTGTTGCAGATTAGTGGAAAGTGAATATTGTGTTATAATTAGTGCGGAACTCTAATAGTTGACATTATTAATGGATGTGGACAAATTTAACTTGAATTATTGTATGAGGGTACCTTGTTGATTACAAATTGTTTTTCGTGACTAATTAAAGCTGGTAATTAGTGACTTCATTGGTGTCTGTATTTTGTTTCCACTGTACGACACGACGATCCGTGAGACTGTCGTAACAATATAATTTAATACACTGCTTCAGTAGCTTACATGTTATTTTAATTTAGTTTCTTAGATTTATTTTGCGTTAAAGTTTATTTAGGTATATTTCGAGTGTAGATTGTTATTCATATAATACGGATAGAGTTTCGGAACCTTTATAGTGTTTGTCACCTTTATAGTGTGTGTTTGTTTAAAGTGATTTAATTACAATGTAAGATGTCAAACTAAATGAATGTGAACGAACGCGCTCGCTCGCACACACACACACACATACACACAAACTTCGGACAAGTGCATACAATTTTATTTAAAATTTGAGAAGACGATTATTTGTAGGCAAATCCCTACGGTTGTAAAAGTATTTATAATACAAACTATTCATGACGGAAACCTGAATAGAAGAAATCGATTACAGTTGGAAACACTCACAAAGGAGTGCGTGTCGCCAATTGTACGCACAGGGTTTAAACGAATAATAATTCTACGGCGAAAGGAAACAATTATAATTTATATTTGCTGCTGCTTTCTAAATCAGGGTTGTGTGCAGTGTCTGTACTATGGATAACAAGTATTAGAAAGTCGCAGTGTTGGAAAAGTAGAAAATTTTAAGCATTCTCCGCAGTGGGTGGAACTCACAGAATGCTGTAATCTAATTTAATGTAAACGTGAGAGGAAAATTTTCTTTTGATGCCACTAGCATCCAATTTTCCTCGCGTTTCAATTTGATTTTCCGAGCTGTATAAATCGTACCGCTCTTAAAGTACACTTTACTGTTGATTTCTTTATATTTGCAGACCTATATTTGAATTTCTATTTAAAATGGTTTTAAGAGAATGCATTCTACTAGTCGATTTTATTTTACAATAACTGTGAAATTAAAGACATTTATCATATGAAATAAGACTTAAAGCCATGTTTTTTGTCTCATACATAAAACTGTGTACAAACTTACTTTACTTGAATTCGGCTCATAAACAAACAAGCTATAATTTATATTCAACCTAATGGGAAAATACCAAACACTGTGAAAACAGAAAAAAAGTGGGGCTAGTAAAAACTTTGATAGTTTAAATAATGTTTTATGCGTCTGAAACAGAAAATGAAACAGGAGAGAACGTATTAATTGAAATCTTCTAATCACAGTCAGAGTCGTTGACGGGATGCAGAATACGTGTTTCCACATTACGAAAATTGCAGTTGAAAGATACGTTCCTAAAACAGTATAACAGTGCATACCTACGCTATTAAGGATATAGGAGTGACAGAAGTGGAAATCTTGTGACCTTGTTTAGGAGTAAGTCGTCGTCGTCCCTTCACGGTGTAGGCTTACAGCCTGTTCCGTCTTCACTGCATCCGCTCCTTCCAGGCCCTACCCACAGATCTTCTGCCAACTGGTTTGTAGTCTACAGCGCGCTTTACAAGCCTCTAGTGGTCCAATCTGTAGACGTGCTCCATCCATTCCTGCTTTCGTTCTTCTATCTTATCATTGATAGAAAATATACCCAGTTCGGCCCTCATATGTTCATTACGCGTTCGATCCCTTAGATGACAACCACTCACGTGCCTTAAAAAGTTCATTTCAGCGGTTTGTACATGCTGCTTTTCTGTCCCACTTATCGTCCATGTTTGACTACCTATGCAAGAGCGGGCATCGCAGTTACTTTATAGAACTTCATTTTAGTATGAGTTCTTGTTTTGTTTCTTAGTGTTCGTTGTATTGTACCACACATCATCTGATACTTATTTCCTTTTTTAGTGGGGGTAAGTCTACGATGAATATATGGAAAGAAAGTTCACTATACGAAGTAATAGTTTTAGCTTTGGTTAGGTAGGCCTAGTTCTGCGAATAACGAACGTTACTGGTACTGAAATGGAACCTAATACATTACTGTAGTGATACCGAAACTTTATAGTAGCACAACACTCCAATAAGAGTGAAAGGCACAGAGGCGAAGAGGGACTTAACACCCCTCCCCCCACCGAATGTACACATAAACTGCAACTTAATACCACAACCTTCGCTTGGTGCATTCATTTGGATCTCTCCCTCTCTCTCTCTCTCTCGTCATTCGCCTGACTGGTTTGATGCGATCTCCCAGCTCGTGTTATTCTGAGCGAACGGATATCTGCACCTCTGAATGTATACGACATCTCACATTCTCCGATGCTCTACTCTTTATCTTCCTCAGCAATTCATTCCATTCAATGCACCCATTATCACTAACGCCTCGATCAGTGCCCAAACAACCTGTCTGTTCTTCTTATTATCACCGTACTCATTTACAAACTTCTCCTTTCCCTGAACAACTCGTTGCTTTTTTACCACTTTTCAACTGTTTCTATTGCTTTTTTTCAGCTTTTCCATTTTCCATGTTTTGCCACATATAGTGCAATGCTACAAACACACAACTTTTGAAGCTTCTTCCAAATTCATAATAAAATAATTGAATGTACCCAATTTTCCTTTTTGAAAGAAACCTCGTTTTGGCTTACAACATTCCGCTTTTAATATATTTTCCTATTTCGTTGATCCTCTGTGACGCTTTTTCCCAAGTTCGTAAATTCACCTACTCCCTGAATTAATCCTTCGATATTATATTTTTAAAATATCCACTTATTTTTCTAAAAGTTTTATTTGTCGTTTTGGCTATATGTTGAAAGTAGGTTAGGTATACCTCGTGGTATCCACTTTTCTGGTCTTCATAAGAAAGACCCCGTAGATGCAGATGATACCACATAGGTACACGTACACATGGACTTAATAAGAACAAATTACGTGGCTGATTTTTAGAGCAACAAACTTTCCAAATGTGCTTGTTAACAATTACAACTAACTGTTACCAATTCTTAATATCTCTGGTAGAATGTGCGTGGCGTTCTCTTCTTACAGGGTGTCAAGATGATGCAGAAAAAATCTCACATTGTCGCTGACCATCGGTGTAAGAAACTCTAAACCTGACTTTTTGCTTCGGACAGTAACCCTTACAGTGAAAGTTACCTACTGTTGGACCCCACTTACAAACAACTCATTCTTAAGGGATTTACTCTCGTGCCTCTGTGTGTGTGTGTTAAATGCCGTCTTTTAAATTCCGATAGCCAGAATTTAAAAGAGTAAGCACTCAAGTGGATTTTCGTCACAAGCTTTGACTTCTGCAAGTATGAGAACATTGTTTCCTTAGTATACAATCATCAACCAAAATCAAAATGGAGGAAAAGTGAGTGGAAAGAGTTTATAAATATAGGCCAGAGGACAGAGGTGTGTGAAGAGTCGAAAACTTGGAGAGAAAGAAGTTAGGAGTACTTGATAGTTATCATATGAATATAGGTGTGTTCACAACTACACAACACGTATTTACACTACACTACTACATGTCTAAAAAAATTGTTTAAAACATTTATATTTACTATCTATTAAGGTGTCTATCTATATACGTAAAGCTCTACTGCAAGTTATTGCGTATTTTCATCATCAGTCTTTACTAATTTATAGTCAAAGCAGTTTTATAAAATTTATAAGTTGTGGATTAAGTATTTCTCTTTACTTTAATTTTATAAATTACATTTTGAAATTATATTTCAGTTTAGGAGAAATTAAAATATAATAAATCAAATAATTTATATACACGGTATTTTGCAGGTGTCTAATGGGTTAAATCTGTTTAGTTTTATAAAGAAAATTTATAAAGAAAATGAAGAGAATAGAACTTACTTATCTCACTAACAATATAAGTCCCCTTAAATGCCAAGTGAGTTTAAAGTTTGACTCGTACCGCGGAGGCAACATTCAACACTTACAACAATCGCATAGTCGTCTTTCTTGATTTTGTTTTGGCTACTCAGGTCACCTTATTTTACAGACTATTATATTGCTTGTAAGTTTATCGGCAATGACACTACGGCTATAGTAAAGAAAAACACACGGAATAAGGAAAACTCTCTACGTTTATAGTTTTTTAATAAAATGTTAGTGGTGCTTAGATCAGCAAGCCTGGCTACTAATTTAAAGGTTGCGCTGATTCACTATAATATCTCGGGGTCACTGTAATATCAAAACGATTTTTTGAGCTCCCGGGCCATTTCACTGAGGAATAATTTATGGGGGTAATAATGAGCTGCTGAAACGTGGATTGCAATTAGCATAGTTTTCCAAGGTGTGAAACGGCCTGTCTCACACCTACTTGTCTGACACCTAAACTACCCCGGCAATAAAATAAGAAGCTATTATAAAAGATTGATAGAAACTCTACCTGAGCTATTCCTACTAGAGGTAAGTAAGAAGTAGGTTTCAGTTTAATTTACACTCACACATTCGCGCGCGCGCACGAGGTTATCTAGCCACAGTTGAATATATGCTTAATATATGTCCAAAAAATGTTCCTCCTATGGATTCATTTGACAAAAAGAATTAAATATATTACAAATTATATGGAAAATCATAACTAGTGCTATTTGAAAACTATGCGCACGCACACACAATTAGACATTCTTCTCTTCCGATACAAACTAGGGAATATAATTTTTTCGAACTGTGTAGTCTAATAATTCTTTAACAAAATTACACGGTAATTAATTGATTAGAGTTTGTTAGTTTGCAACATTAAATTGAATCAATAAACTGATGCTCGTTACTTTCAAATATGTGTTAGTGAAAACAATTTATTGTCTGATAAGGACGTACAAAAATAATTCTGAACATACAAATGTGTCTAAAACAGCTATCAATAACTGTTCTATTAATAAAGAAACAATTACACTCTAGGCATAATAACAAAACAGTTACAGTAATGACAATTATTAATATATTTTAGAGACTTCTTGGTATGTCACCAAAGCAAGTTAGGAAATATAGGGTAGTCTGCCTAAATTTGAACATACTGCCTATAAGGTACGCTTTACGCATTACGCATTAGTCCCCTTTTTTTGTAACTCTACTTGGCCTGTTACGATTTTCCCTCATTTACGCAGGCCTAAATTCTCATCTGGCGGCTGGAGAACGTACATTCACTTTTAAGATGTTACCCGTGAATAAAACTCAGGAAGTCTAACATACGTTATTTTTATTCAGTTCTTTTACAATATAAAACAAATTATAATAAACAACGTGAGCTGTAACAGGGGCAAGACAACGATGGTGTCTGCCGCTAACTCTGTTCAGCACTTAGAAATACGACATTACCAGAAACTATACAATCTGTAAAATCATAAGGATAAAATTTACTTCTCCAAATGTATCACATTTACACGAAGGTTTTTTTTGACGATGATGGGAAAGACGGAAGATTACATGACGATTAGTTGCACGTACAAACTACAACAACAAAGAACTGACGTAAGTCGAACACACCATTAAAACATTGAGTTTGTTACTCTCCTGATTAGGAACTATGAAAGACAAAAATGTTTTTAAACGAAAAAAAAATTAAAAGAAATAACGCAGTTAATACTTGAATAAAATAGAGCTACCATTCGATCAGTATAAGAAACAGTTTTATTATTTTTATTGTGATATTGCCTACGAATATGATTTAAATTTAGATAAAACTTTTGAGCTGTTAATAATATTTGGTACTATGAGCCGCCAGTTATAAAGTAAACAAGAAAAGAGACCACGTTCAAACTATATACGATATTTAGTATATTCGCTCTCTTTTCTAGCAAAACGTTGAATTAAAAAAAAATGCAATGAACGAGATATATTAACAAATAGAGCAATAAAAAGAGTGTTTGAAGTGTCAATTCGGATAATCCGTTTTAAAGGCAAGAATGTACGGAAGGAAAATAAGACGGAAAATATTAAATAAGACGGAAAATAAGACGGAATGTATTAAACGGAAAATAAGACGTCCAGGTAGAAAGAAGTAAAGATGAAAAGCGTACGAACGAGATCCATCATACAAAAAGCTGAGACGATGATGATGATTACGAAGCTGATTTACTTCGATAGCATGAAAACTATAAAAATAATATAAAATTTGTTCACTACAATTGTAATATAATAATATTACAAATAAAAATAAAATTAATAATGATATATTGTATATTGTATTGTGTGTCGATTGATGTGTTGATCAGCCCTGACTGTAATTACTGTTTAGGCTGGTCAATTTGTAATATAATTTCAAATGTAATAATAAATAAAATATAAAGATATTGATGATAAGAATTGTGTATGTTGTCTGGATCTCGGTATTGAACTCCCCGATGATACAGCTCCACTTTGAAATCACCAAATACAAAGAATAGATTTAATATAAATATGTTATAACTAGGTGTGATTGATTGATAAATAACAAATACATCAAACTTTAAAAATTGTGCTAATATTTTTTCTTGTTCTCGTATCGAGTTTGATTGAATGATTTAATTTAATTAATTAATAATTAATTAATTAGTTGAGTTTGTAATTTCCTTCTATATCTATTCTCTCACTGTGAATTATGTTTTTGTTTAATAAAAAATAATAGTAACATGAATTATAGAAATAAAAACAATGCTGGTAACTGAGTAATGATTTGCGTTTATTAACATTCAAAATTGTGCGCCAGTCAAACTGCGCATGTCCCAGGCACTGGCTAATATTTGCTACAGTCGGTAGTGAAAAAAATCAACAAGTATATTTTTACAAGTTTAAATTTGTTGTTCTTTTAACGAGTCGAAATGGTCAGAGGGCAAGGAACAAGATACATTTAACAGGTATTCTTAAACTAAATGTTAATATCTGAAATAGAACAAAATTATTATTACAATTGTCAATTAGAAAAAAATTAAATTGCGAACCAAGTCGAAGAAATGACGTCACTCCCCTCCAGCAGGCACTGCATCGTCTTTATGAGAAATCCAGTAATGGCCGCCGTCTACTCGATTTTAACTGCTACGTTGCTGTTGGAATTGAATGATCTTCTCCCACAGAAATAAAACGATGTTCCCTTTTCTGCGAAGTGGTGTTGGTCCAGTAATATAGTGTGGAATGTCCTCTCGTCGTCTGCGATGTCGATTTCTGGATGGATTTCTTGTGTAGTGTCCGGTGTTCAAATATGTGTGTTGGTTTTCTGTGAATTTGGTCCAAAAATTGTTCAAAATGGCTGTCGATTTCTTGTGTTGAGTTTTATGGTGTTATACTGTGTTTTGGAAATTTGTGAAGTGTTAGAAATTGATAGTTAAGGTTGTTTCACTTTTTAGGTCATCTCCGTTACACGCCACATAACCACACTTGGTTTTATTACAAATTATTTTGTTTTCAATACTCCGCTAACACATTTCCAACTATTCCGCTTTACGATTAACAATAGACTAATAGACGCAACGTCGTCGTTTTAGGGTAATTTGTGCTATGTCTTTTTCCTCTTCATATTGTTTAACTATAAAAATATCTGTCTAAGACTTGTTTCACCATCTAACTATACATAATAAGTTTTCTTATTTTTTACTGTATTTCAAATATTTCTTAATTTTACATGAATCTAACTATTCAGTAATATTGATTAGTTAATTTTACATCTTTTGATATATAGCTGGGTTTGTTTCAAGCTCATTTAAGCCCAAAAATTACAATTTTACATAATGATTGTATGCCTCATATTTTGTACAAATTCAGTGTTTTAAAGGTTTTTATTTGTTTTTTCTTATAATATTTCAATGGAATATACTTAATAACTCCGTAAGTACTTTGTTGTTAATAATTTGGTTGTTAAAACATTTCAATATTGATTAATTTGCTGTTTAGTCTGATTTGATTACTATTCTAGGCCTATTATTGACTGTTTCCAAAAGAAGTTAATTTCCTTTCTTTTGTCATTCTATTTGCTATTAACTGTATCTGTATTAATTATATTTTCAATTTCTGTATTGTATGTATTGAATTCTATTCCTATTACATAGATTGATTCTTTGATAGATAATTTTTTGGTTTATAGGCCAATCTGTGTTTACTAAAATGGTGTCTTGGCTGGTCTGTTTGTACATTATACATGGTTTACTGTTTTGAATAAAATTATTACATTTTTATGTCCTACTTGCCTCTCTGACTTACACAATGGAAAATTAAATGACATGATTTTAAAATACAATAGAATATCTTGTATCTACTAAACTTTCTTTATACTAATAACATCATTGAACCATAACATGAACATCTTATGCCTAATTTTCTCTATATCACCTAATTTTAACAAAAACATTTTATCCCTATTATTTTTAACTGTATCATCAAATGATAACAAAATATCTTATCCTTATTATTACCTAGACATAATTTAATTAGAAAAAATAAAAAACTCCTATTACTAGTAATACTGTCAGTCATTAACTGTCTTGTGTATTTATGTTTCTTTTGAAAACAATTCAACTGTGATTAAAAAACATCTTGTATCTATTATCACCTTATATCTAAAATATTATCTAATTAACAATAAATAACAAACATCTTATTATTAGTTATACCCTCAGTTATGAACTGTCCTCTGGTATTTTTGTCCTTCTCACAATTTACTTCACTGTAATTAAAGAAAACATTTTATGGGTAATAGTTTTTCTTATATTTAATTTAAAAAAACTCTTATTACTGATAATGTTGTCAGTCCTTAGACTGTCTTTGATTCCAATGGTTTTACTAGTATTATTCTACACCCATGGTAGTCTTTTTATAATATTTACACTTCATTGAATATTTTTTCATAGATTTTTTAGCTATGTTTCTCACTATACTCACTGTAGTTTCTTATTTTTGTTACCTCACTTCACTTTATTGGGTTCTACACTATGGTAGTCTTTTCAGTGGGTTCTACACTATGGTAGTCTCTTTTGATATATTTTTTAACATATTACTCTTATAACTAGTATACAATTTGTGTTTTCTGGGATTGTATCTTGTAACTTGTTTGGGTCTACATACATCAGTTTTAATTTTGTCTCATGGTATTTATTACATGACTAACATTTTGTTTTGGCATATCTCTTCCTGGTTCTGGTCTCTTTGTTGGAATCTTGATATGTTTTGTCCCTTCTTCAAATATCACATTAGTAGTTTCTGGTCTTGTGGTGTCTCTGCCTCGTGACCTTATTATTGTTCCCTTATTAAAATGGTTTCATGACAGATTATTTCCTTTTTTATGGTCCTTCCCTTTTTGTACTGCATCCCCAATCTACTGGGTATACTGTTGGTTTAACTGGTTTTTACATAGTAGGTTATTTTAATCAATGGTTTTCTTTGTTATTTTCCATTTTTATTAACATTTTATAGACTTAATATACAGTTTCTAGTGTAATCCTTAAACAATTTATTCTTCTCACTCACTATGGAACTTTTTCCTTTATTTATGTTGCATTAATTCAAATGTTTAGTGTGATAATTTTGTTATGTTACACAATATCTATTGTCAGTTTTTTATTAACTTAAGAATTTAGAATCTTAAGAAAGTGAAATTCCACAAGCGCGATAATAATTGTAGACATTGCAAACACGAAAAAATGAAAATTGATACACACTGCTATGAACTTACGTCACGCTCTCAAAAATTCGGTAGGTGCAGTTACATAAAAGTTCTACTCGTTTCTCGACTAGCAGAGCAAGTCGAGTGTCTGTGTCACGGCCAGTCAAGGCCTTGTCAAGGCCCAGTCAAGGAACGTCTAGACTGTTCCAGTACTTGTAACTTCGCAAATTTTGCTGGTACGCCGCCAAGAGAATGGAAAATTATTCTGGAACACCTGCGTGACCTGTATAACCAACAGTGGCTGGCTTAGAAGTCAGTTACATCCGGCGAGATTGTAATTTGATCCGGCGGATCAAGTGGTTGTTGCTGAGTAGTGGAAAGTGATTATTGTGAGAGAATAGTGCGGAACTCCTACATTATTATTGCCTGTGGAGACATTTAACTAGAAATATTGTATGAGAGTACCTTGTTGATTTCGAATTGTTATTTGTAACTAATTAAAACTGGTTATTAGTGACTTCATTGGTGTTTGTATTTTGTTTCCACTGTACAATATGACGATCTGTGAGACAGTCGTAACAAAACATAAATTAATTAGTAGTAGATACATAAAATACACAGATAGTAGAGATCGTCTGGAGTTGAAAAAAATGATAGCTAGGTAAAATAATTGTAGAACTGAACCCTAAAGAGAAAAGAAGAGAGGTAAACCGAAACACAACTGGAGGAATGAGGAAATTGATCGGAACAGGAACTTGAAGCAATAGACCACAGAAATAAAAAAGAGAGGTAAACCGAAACACAACTGGAGGAATGAGGAAATTGATCGGAACAGGAACTTGAAGCAATAGACAGTAGAAATAAAGAGACAGGGCTCTAGACTGTGACAGCGTTTAGTTATATAGACAAATATAGGCAAATTACATAATGTAATTCAAAATTGCTAACAGTGCCGACTGTACACAACATTGTACAGTGTTAACAGTTAATAAGCCCAGTTGGCGGGAGGATAGAAAGGACGGGAAGGGGAGTATGTTATGAAGTCAATTGCGTTTGTTAACGGCGCAGCGGTAACAAGGCTTTCCACAAATCTGAACTTATTAGCGAACTGTGATACAACTTTGAAGATTTATTGTAAATTAGTTTGCAGAAGCGATGGTACTTGTCAGAATAAATTCCCCCACATTGCCGTTTCACGAAATTAATTTCACTTAATTCCACGCTGAAATTACTAAGTTCGCTTTTCCACTTACGAGCTGTCTTTAAATTTCCCCACAAGTTTAAATATGTTGTAGTCTGTTGTATTCTCTCGGTACAGCTTTAATATTCTGCTTTGTAGCCTGTTAAATACACCAACCATATTGTTCAATGAGTGTATTTTATTTGCGGCATAATGAAGCCACATTGTTACAACAGACCTGCTTTGAATTTCAGGTATGTTTTCAATGCGCGTAAAAAGGAAGAAATTCATATTACAAACCGCGTAAAAAATTTAAATGTACTGTTAAAAAAATTTCAAAAACAATCTCAACTTTCTATAGATTATTGTAATACAACAGTGTTATTTATTTTAAACAAAAATTTGTTTTGTAATTCAGGTACAATACCTATGAACAATAGGCCTATATAATTCATTTCAGTGAGGTTTATTTAAACATTGACTTTTCCTTTAATTTATTGTATTAAGAAGCTAATATGTATAGTAGTCTGCTACTTGTATACGTGTTTCTGTTTGTTCGAGTTTACACAGAATCTCAAAGTTTTTATAATGCGTATTTTCGCGTATGTCTCAACAAATACCGATACTTATTACGCCATATAAAAATAATTGCATCATGTTTTATAAGTAAATTGTTAAATCGACAGCATTAATAACAAACATAAATCAAATTCTGAAAATTAGTTAACGGAAAAATGTGTTTGCTTATGGTAGTGTCAGTTGATTTCAAGGCCCCAACATTTGGCGGAAGCATTTACCGGCGAACTTAACCTTTGTCAATTTAAAGCTGTTGCGCAAACCCGTGGATAGAAAAAGAGAAAGCAATGTACCTGTTTTTGCTTTAAAACCAGAGCTACTACAAAAAGTTCCACTCGACAGCCAAAACATATACTCAAAATTAATAATCCTTGAATTATAGCGTTTAAATGTGCTCAGCTAGAAGCAAGACTACTATGTTCTGGGCAAAGTATTAAAGAGTTTTAAACAACTATCGACAGACTGATTACACTGTCCTAGCCTGAAAGCTAGAGGACGGGCAGTGCAGACGGGCAGAAATAGTGAATTACGAATAGTGTTACGAATTGCAAGACACCAGAATAGCAGATATACTCTTGTTCACGCTCTTCAATTTGAAGAAGCCAAGTGAAAAACAAGAATGAAGAAAAGCCAACGCATTGAAGTCAAAAAGCTTCAGTTACTATCGGACTAACAGCTTAAAAATAACATTCTGGAAAAAATTATTTAAAAAAATTAATAGCGCCACAATGATTTTTGAACCATGGCATAACAGAGGAGTCCTCCATTGAAACAAATAAGGAACGTGGGCAACTTTGTTGAGAGACTGTTGAGAAATCATGAACCAGAGATACGACCGTACAGCACTAATTGGAGGATTACAGCTTCTGAACAGCAGTGTCCACGTTTTATAAAATCTAAAGCAAACTTGATCCTTAATGGGTTTGTTGAAGGTAAACCAAAACCAATGTACTTATATACAGTTCACGCAAGCGCTACTGTACTAGTAAGCTACTTTTAGTCTCGACTGAAGCCTTTTATTACACAAACTGCTACTGTAAGCTTTGCGAATATGCATTAGTTACATATGAGAGACGGGGGAAGAGAGAGAGAGAGAGAGAGAGAGAGAGAGAGAGAGAGAGAGAGAGAGAGAGAGAGAGAGAGAGAGAGAGAGAGAGAGAGAGAGAGAGAGGGAGAGAGGAGAGAGAGAGACAGAGAGATACAGTGGTGGATTATCCATAACGCTAGATATGCTGCAGCACCGGGCACCAGGGCCTCAGCTGTCAAAGGGGGCACCATCCAGATAAGTTTAGAGTTGAAACTTTCTATGTAATAATAGACAAAACTTATAGCTGAACTGAGTAAGCGAAGCAAAGCTTATTATCACATTACGCAATTGCTTGGTTTTCTTACGCAGTTATTAACCATGAAGAGTGTCGAGTTGGAAAATCAAGCGAACGCTCTTATAGACGTTACTCGAATTGAAGCACTTTGTGCCAGGAGTAAAGTTGCAAGAAAGAGGATTTTTTCAAATCGTTCGAATGAAGATGATAGATTCCATGATACTGCAGTTTGTCCGCTCAAAGTATTAAACTGGGTTATTGACTGTAAAATGATTTATGTATTTTCGAATATATGCATTCCTTATCGTCTGCTTTTGACAACTCAAAATTTGAAAGATCATTTTCTGTATTAAAACGCATAAAAATATGTTGAGTTAGTAATGGAGAGATTCAGCCTATAGAGTCGGAGAAAAAAGCGTTTTTAGCAAAATATTGTGAAGCAAAGGGTTGAAATTATTGGTCTTGTTATGCGTCATGGGAATCTGAATAAAACAAAAATAGAAGGTTACGCTGAAGGGAAAAGAGAAAGAAGAAGACCGAGACGCCAATATATATAAATCAGGTTATTGATTATGCAAGTTGAAATCCCTATGAGAAGATGAAACGGAAAGTACAGAGAAGACCGGCGTCGAAAACTGCTACAAACCAATCTGCGGATTGCTAATTAAAAGAAGAAGAAGAGTCACATCAGGTCTTCTAGAGAGTCAGTTCTTGCAAAAGAAAGTAAGTTCTTGAAAAATGTGTTCTTATTCAATTATTCTAGTAATTTATTTCACGAATAATGGGAAAGTGTAGTGGAAATGGGAAAATAAATAACCGCACACACAAACACATACATACAAATAACATCTGATAAAGAGAAATAAAGTAGTCAGTAGTACCAGTGATCCTTCCTCAATGCGCAGTTGGCTGTTTCACCATCGCAGGTCTAGATTTCACTAAAATACACTATGCTTTTTAGGGAGACAGAAGTAAGTGTAAGTTATTAGCGCGTCGGTTTTCTGCCGTGAAGGACAAACGTTTATAGGAAAATGACCTCTTCCAGCCTGAGCAAAGGTTTATTTTCGCCTACGAGTCTCACTGAACTTTTTATCGAAATTACGATCCCATCACCTAGAGGAGTATAAAATTCAAATTGCGAATTGGAAGATTTCTTATCTCCGTACAAGGCGGCAACAAAATAAATATCAAATTAAATTAAACAGGCTTTAGTGCTAAGCTTGTTGAAATTGTCCGGGCGACATGTCAAATGACAACGTCCTTTACCCTGCCTTACTCTAATGCCGAATGTCATGACTTGAATTAAAATTGTTTTCAATAAGATCTGTTTTGTTTAAAATCTGTCTGCTTTAATTAAATATTGTGTTAAGTAGTAAAACTGAATTTACTTTTTACTAAAAACCGATAGCTAAATTTCCTTGTCGTTGTTGTCATATACTAGTAGTTTAAAAAATTTTTTAAATAGTTTATAACTTAAATAGACGTTATTTTTGTAATTATTTCACTAAATTTGCACATTCGAAGAGGGTTGTCTGTATAGAGAGATGCAATTTATATAGGCTATTTCGGATTCCCACATCATTATATTTTCCAAAAAAATTCAATATCGGTAACTGCAGATTTATCTATCGCAATGTTCACCATCGATTAACGAGGGAATATCGTAATTTAGAGATTAAAGGGAACTACCATTACTTGATATGCTTAATAAAATTTGCCTTACAAACGTCTTCTTATGTATCACGAGTAGACTTGTGCTAAACTAGTATTTGTAAATAACAGGTATGAACGAATACGATACACAGACGCAAGGGTGTATATACAGTGTTTATATTGTTCTTTTTGAATTCAAAGCAAGAGTTTTTCGTTCAACATAGCGGCGTATAGACAACAACCTACGTCACATCCGGCCGTGAAGGTATTTTATCCGCTCCTTGAAGAAATGTTGTAAGGTAACGGCGTTGTTGTTGTTGTTGTTGAATAGGATTGGGGAGTGAATCGGATGAAAATTTACAAATCGTGCGCCAATAATTCTGTAGTAACAGTACGGAGCTTCTGATTCTTCTCGACATTCAGTACTGACCAAACAGTACAGAATGGTTGTCAAGTGTATTTTTGCCACATTCCAACGTATTATCAACGTTTGTTTTACAGGTGTCGTAAAGTCTACGTTCAATTTTTATCACTTTCTTATTTATGCTTAATTACTAATAATCATTGTAAGCGTCGAAATGAAACGAAAGGAATGTCAATAATACTGCTTAGAAAACCGGTTCTACAGACAGTTTTAAAATGTCTTTAAAACAGTTGCACAGACAGTTCTACATAAATGTATTTAATGAATTTTCGTCTTGATTCGATTCACCCGCCGCCAGCGGGTAGTTGTACCACTTGTAGTTAAGTTCAAATTACAATTACGGGAGTAACTTTCTCGTGATATAAGCAATTGCATAAAAAACTACAGTAGATAGGTTATTCTTAAAACCATTTACGTCAAAGTAAACAACGTTTTGCAGAGTTTTACAGAGAAATTGATAAATTTTGATTCGATTCACACGCAGTTACTTTAAGTTACTAAATTATTAACGACATGTATCCACGATTAAGAGATTTAGCAATGGAGGCATATTTTAAATTTAATGCCATTGTTCTAAATTGTACACTATTAACACTGTAATGTTGAAAAGTAAACAATTGAATAAATTGTCACATTAGTTATAGAACACATAATAGCGTTAGTCACTACAAAAATGACAATACGGGTTTCGTCTTTAATAAGTAAGAATGCTCCGCGTTAATGGTCCTTCTCATTTAAATGTAGTTAGGCGAGAAACAGTTATTAAAAGTGTAATTCTAAATCGTTACCTTCACGTAACGTATGTTTTTTTCAAATGTTTCTGTACATGTAAATCGTAGGCATATAACAATGCGAAATATTTGAGGCGGTTGGTGTGTAAAATAATTATGTAAGGCCTATAGTACAACGTCCCTGCGTGGCATATTTAAAAAATCCTGCAAATTAACAAACTTATTTTATAAGTCGTTCAATATTATGTGACTGCAGATACACTGTAACTTCAAATAAGCATGATAGCTATAAATTGTGGAATAAGTTCCACTAACCCGTGCAGCTATTATAAACATATTCTGAACAAATTATATTCTGCATATATTATATTACCTTGCCTTTGACCTTCAAGGCAAAATTTGTTGAACCTATTATTATGACATACCGTGATGTCACAGTGATAATGATAATGTCAGTGATAGTGGTGTCACAATGATAAAAATAATGAATATGATTTCAAAGAAAACATTTCTGTCTAATATTAATATTTTTTCGCATATTGCTTTTGCATGTTCGTTCGTGTACTTATGTTTATGCAGATTTCTGTATCCATATGCTTGCGCGCCCGCGTCTACGTTCGTGTGTTTGTCTGAGTGTGTACCGTTGTGCGCGGTGCGGGTGTGGGGTTCGTAACAAAGAATTATACAATTCAGTTTGCGTTAGTAGAAAACAGAGAAAGAAAGACAGAGAGAGTGAGTGAGAGGGAGAGGGAGAGGGGGAGAGAGTGCTAGACAAACAGACAGACAGAGTTAGAGAGAGAGAGAGAGAGAGAGAGAGAGAGAGAGAGAGAGAGAGAGAGAGAGAGAGAGAATCACACAGACAGCATAACCCGCATAAAAATAAATAGGACAAATTCTGGTATCTGACTGGAATGTAGGCCTACACATGCAAAAATATACAGTTTTATAAAACTGCGTTCCTGCCCAGAGTATTTCACATTTTTCTGCAGTGCGACTACGTGCAATAGTGTTACGAGTTGCAGTCCTATAAATGTTCCCCTGATAAAGGCTGAACAGAATTTCAGCAAACAGGGGAGAACTACTCTCTAACACTCCTGCACTCATTACGGATTACCTCATGTCAGAAGTCTAGTAAACTGTCTACAAGCCGATTTACTTTTTTAATGGCAAAACTCTCACAATTCTGACATACGATGGGGTAAATGAAATGCATTGTTTAACCTCTCAATGCTCGGACTATATCAGGATGTTAGAAAAAAGATTCAGTATGTTCAGTTAGTTTAAAATTCACTCTCTATCAAAAAAATTAATTAAAAAAATTTAATTGCATTAACTATTTCTACCAAATAAAATAGTTACAAACAACAGCACCTTAGAACAAGAGACCTGTTTTAAATACTCGGATGTGCTGTAAGCTATGAATCTGAATGTGATATGAAAGAGAAGATTACAAATTTAGAAATACATATGCAGTGACGCGTGCGTCATGACAAAAAAGGAATTCTGCAAGATTCAGAGCTGAATGCAGTACTTTAAGCTATACATTGCAAGATAGAGTAAGGAATTAGGATATCAGACTATAAATTGAAGTAGAGGACATAAATGAAATTATTTTCAGCTTACAGAAGACAATGGTGGGATCATCTGCAAAGGATGACAGAGGATCGATTGCCAAAAGCGGCACTGAACTATAAAGCCATTGGTAGAAGAGACGTGGATCGTCCGAGGATGAGATGGGTGGCGGAACAGGTTTATATATCCTAATCCTTAAAGACAAGAAGAAGAGGAAAGATTTCTACCAAATCTGGGTACGGGTCGAATTTGGCACTCCAGGTTGAACTTGTTAGATTATCTTTTTTTGTGAAATAAGTTATATGCCACAAAAATACTTTATTTAGAAATTTTCAAAGTTATTAATAACGCTGAACTGTATATATTTGTTAAATTTGACCCGTTGGGAAGTAAGAGGTTAATATACGACCGTACGTCTGTAAGCCGGAGGATGTGTGTGTGTGTGTGTGTGTGTGTGTGTGTGTGTGTGTGTGTGTGTGTGTGTGTGTGTGTGTGTGTGTGTGTGTGTGTGTGTGTGTGTGTGTGATAGAGAGAGAGAGAGAGAGAGAGAGAGAGAGAGAGAGAGAGAGAGAGAGAGAGAGAGAGAGAGAGAGAGAGAGAGAGAAGAGAGTTTCAATACATATGGGCCTTTTGGAGACATATCATTTTAAATATTTTAAGATAAAGAGGAAAAGTGGGAAACTTGAGACACAGCTGCAATCACGAAACATTAAAGTCGTGAGCGTACAAATGTTTTTATGACAACTCATAAAAAGTAGAAGACAGTGGAAGTTGTGTAGGTTTTATAAACATGAGACTTATCGAGTCAATTTTTTTTAATAATTATTATATTTTGCATTTATTTAATTGTGTAAGGTCAATTTCTGTCTACGAGCAATGTAAATATTGACTCATTTACACTATAAGGGAACCAATCATAAAGTGTTTAAGCAAATTAAATTAATTTCCGATTTGAGATGAATAGTGCTCAGTGCTCAGCTGATTCTGTGTAAGTAGCTAAGAATTTATAGAGAAGTAAAAATCTGAGGGTATGTGGTCATCTCCTGGTTATCTTATTTTCCTTATCAATTAAAAAATAAATTATTTTATTCTTTATAATTTAGTGTTTACGCTATATATTTGTACGCATTTGTTTTGGCGCTCATGAGGTTTCTGGCTATGAACTTTCAACATTACTTTAAATATGTAGTAAAATATTTACAGAATAGAATGAAATACAAGCAAATCGGAATAAAAGTTAAACATTGTTTTAGAAAAAATTTAGAGAAAAAAACAACTGAAGCTTTTTGTGTAACAAATTCCCGCGTACACCATCATTCTACATAATACATTTCTCAATTTTTTATTTCATGATTGTTATCAAGAACGCACAATTGAATTGTTCTAAAACTCATTTTGTCTAGCTACTTTTCTCTCAACTGACGTTTAAATTAGGCAATTTTCATCACATATATAAAGATTTCACATTACGTTGATTATCGTATATTTGTGTGAAAATAAATAAGTAAATACATAAGTGTGTGTGTGTGTGTGTGTGTGTGTGTGTGTGTGTGTGTGTGTGTGTGTGTGTGTGTGTGTGTGTGTGTGTGTGTGTGTGTGTGTGTGTGTGTGTGTGTGTGTGTTACTTGGTGTAATCAGTTTGTGAACTCAAACGTCCCACGTGTGAATTCACACAACACGCATGGGTGACGATTCATTGGCTAGATGCTTCAGATGATTCTACAAATTTGAAGGAAAAGCATTCGTTACAGTTAACAGGAGTGGCTAAATTGTAACCGTATAGTTCTAGTATTCAAATTAAAAATTTTCGATATAATTACTTTTTACGCCAAGTATAAAAACTCTCATGTCTTATTTGGTGTTTGTTTAACAAACTTTTCATATAATATGAACTAAAAGTATCAACGAACAGACGATATTGTGTTGTAGAAAACGATCACACCATAAACGATAAACTGTCTATTTGCTGATAGTTTCCGATTCTTAATTTTTCAGGTGGTAATTATATGAAATATAATTCTAGAAAAATAATGGTTACTTCTGTAAAGAGTTGAGTTTTATTTTTCTATCTGAATTTTTATTTGAAACCTCTGAAGATAATAATACAGTTAGTGAAACGTACGTCAGGTCAATTAAACCGTTAGAAAAAAAAAAATACAACTACTTCAGAAGCAATTATATGTTGTTAAAATGTAATATTATACAATAATAGTGTAAGAAACTTGAAGAGTTACTTACAAAAAAAAATGACGGATGAAAACACTATACAAGTGTTAATTCATTCTTATTGTATAGCTTATATAATTATATTTATGTATAAAGTATGTGTTTGTTTATGTAAATAACTTAATACCAAAGCATCTTTAGTTATTGACAATTGTACCACAAACGCGGTTTTTTCAGATTTACTGACTTTTTCTGTACTGCAAAAAGTACATATTACTTTCTTCCGTACGTGCGTAAACAACATTAATTTTTCTTTTTAATGAAAGTACAAGGTAAACAATTTTCAAGTTTAAACATTAGTCGATTGTAAATTTCTTTGGATGTAAAGACAGGGTACAAAATAGTGACTGGTCTCACCGGTGTTGTCAGTGGCTGACGGCGATATCACGACACCGAGCGACAGCGAGAGCGCGGCACAGCAGCAGAACAGAGCGACACTAGCGTCCATGAGGTCCCGCTCATCCCGACTGGCGTCGCGATGCCAGACCAGTCTCAATGGTGCCGCCCTTAACACATGCGCGCCGCCGCCTTCTCGTACTTGTACTCAATCCGAAATGTCAGGTAATGAGGCTATTGCTATTACGTGTTGATGGTCGGACAACGTACGGCGTTCGATTCAACAGTATTTCCGTACAGTAAAAAGTGACTGAAAAAGAGTTTAATCAACTCTTATATAACGTCAATATGTTGTAAGGTCAGAGTGTTCTGGATAAAAACTAATCCTGATCAGTGAAACTCCGACTGACTGAAACTTAAACTTGGGTGAACGAATTTAGTCCGAATGTACATTGGTTGCAACGTCGCTGCATAAAATAAAGCCGTTCATTTCTTAAATAATATAATATAGCATAACTTTTTAATATTCATATTACCTCACATTATTCTTGTTTTCAAATTAATAATAAATAATAATCAGAAATAACACTGTTGCACACCAATATAAAAATTTTTTCCGACTAGCGTTTTCAAGCTTTACAGCTCATCATCATATCGGCAACATGCCATCCTCACATCATAGGATGTCAGTAATGTCAGTAGTATAGCTCATCATCATATCGGCAATATGCCATCCTCACATCATAGGATGCCAGTAATATAAAACTGTCGAAACGTTGTAAAAAACAATAAAAAATGTATTATTGTTTTAAAAACATAAAGTATTATATAATACTAATAATATTTTAGTGTTTTTATTTTATCTTCCTTCTTATAAACTGTTAAATTAGAAAGCATTCGAATTGTAAATAATAACATTATAAAATACAAAACTTACCAATAACATTAACTTAAAAGTGATGCTCCATTGAAGAATAAGAAAAAAATTAGACAGTATATTTTTGAAACTAATTTGTGATGAAACCAGTATTTCCTAAATATAGTAGAGGCACTACTTAAACAGTATTTATATTTATCATAAACATAAACACCACTTAGGCATAAACTATAAAAGTAAGAATGAGAAAAACAGCCGTTTAAAACAAAATAAATAAGTAAACATTTATTTCAAAAGCATTTTATCCTTTGTTTTTGTGAATTATATTTTTTATTGTTACTTTGTCTATGATATTACTGTGAAATATAATAAGTAATCGGTAGACGCTATTGAAAATAATAACTCTCAGTATTGTAGTAATTATATTTGTATTATATTGCCGAGGTTTTTGTATCACTTTAAAAGCACGATAATTAATTTTATTTTTTCGTTTGGGGTTATTAAAATAATGAAAGTGTTGGTAATTTAATAATTATATCTCTAATTGTTTTGAATGTGGAGACAGTGATACCCAATCTCGACCGCGAGCGTATAATATGTGAAACATTCATCGTAAACTATAAGACATCGGCTTCATACATAAGAAAAAAACAAGTTAAAACTAATCAACATTACTATGTTTAAAGTGGCTGAAATTTGTCCCATTAAAGTAAACGGTAATAACACAGTAAAATTACGCATATTAAAACATTGCTTACAAGATATTTATTGACTGAATTATTTTCCTATATTTTATATTTCAAACGTATATACTAAAGCTAACTTTTTCGACCCTCTAGGGGAAGTCAGGTCCCGTTCGCCCCCCCCCACGTAAATACGCCTTGCTTACAGATGTAGGGCGGTTACTTGAGTTCTATGTTGATTCCACTTCATTTTCTCCGTCTTTTTCGTCTATTCTGACTACCGTACTTCATTCTTTTTTCTCCAGCCTTTTTCTTGTTTTCATCCTGATATGTTTTTCCAGGCCTGTTTCTGCTTGTATCATTTATTGATCTGGATTCAAGTACTGTCAGAGTATTAGCCTTTTGACAGTCATTTTCTTTTTGTGACAGAACCATTTCAGTTGATATTATATCGTGTCTGTTGTCTGAGTTTATTCTTGGAATGTACAATCTTTTAATTTACTGATGATGAATTAATATTCTGTTTTCCTGAGAATCAAATTTCACATAATTTTATTTTTATTCGTAGTATTAATTAGTTGCACTCAAATGTTGTGAGCTTCATGTATTGCATGCATGTTTAGTTCAGCCCTTCCGCCCTATTACTCTAATAGCGCTTCTAACTACAATGACTAGATAATCCTACCTCGCCTACAATCTTCCTCTAAGTTCACTTCCTCCTCCTGGCCTATATTTTAGACTCCCTTATTACGCCGATTTCTTCGCCGATCAATACGACCGTACCGTATCGATCTGTATGCCTTAATTGATTTCACTTCATTCTTTTGACTACAACCCTCTTTCACCTGTTTATCGTTTTTTTATTATTATATGAATACGGCTACACTTATTCGCCTACTCTATCGTTCTACTTCTTATTTTTTCCCGATAGTCTCATTTTATCTTTTCTTCGTTCCTTCATTCAGTGAAGTACATCGTCTTTACCGTGAACGTTACATTTGTTGTTAAATTATTGAAAACCTTCATGTAAAGCAAAATGAAGTACAAATTTAGAGCCACAGTAGACCACTGAACTTGGTACGTGGTTGCTAACTTAGACTTCAATTCGTAACAATAAAAAATTTATGTTTTCCATTTAATGTATATTTAATTCAATTAAATTATTGAAACCCTTCATATAAAACAAAATGAAGTACAAATTTAGAGCCACATTAGACTACTGAACTTGGTACGTAGTTGCTAACTTAGACTTCAATTCGTAACAATAAAAAATGTATATTCTCCATTGTACCGGTCTATTTATAAACTCAATGTATTTAAAATAGTAGCCGACGATTCTGTACAGAAGAAAAACTTGGACAACGTTCAGAAAAGACGTCGGGAAAACATTTTTGGAAGGGTTAGAGGATGTGAGCGCTAGGGATAGAAATGACATTAGAATAGAATTAGGAGTTAGAGCTGTAAATGGCAAATTAGAGAATTATACAGGTACCTGGAGACAATGTGTTCTGTGGATTGAATATTCAAAGATTCTCTAAAGTGTTTATAGCTACTATGTTACAAGTATATAAGATATATTCTGGACAAACGAAACTTTGCTCGTGAATCTAATTTGTGTTGAATTGGATAAGGCTTAATGAATAATCTCTGAAGTTTACAAGAAGAAAAAGAAGAAATGCTATTTCTGAAGAAAATAACAATATGTAACTGCTAAGTATTAATGTTACGGGAAGATCCCACGGGAGAGGACAAGAGACCTTCCAGGAACTCAAAGGTGAAGCAGAGATAAGATTACAGGTAAATACAGATAAAACAAATGTTATGATTACCACACGAAGGATAGCCAGGAAACCTGAACAGTCTAAAATCGAACCACTAAATCTGAAAATAGTTAATCGGTTTAAATATTTGTGATATTGGATTGCAGAAGATAATGAAGAAGTAAATGAGATAAGGAAAATGATTCAGGCCCCAAATAGAGCATATGCTTCGTTCAAAACTATAATCCACAGTTCACAAGGAATATCCACAGTCAGTCCAAGGTCACATTATATAAAGTTATGATTAGACCGGTGATAACATGTGGCAGCGAGACTTGGACTCTGAATAAACGAGTTCCTAACATAGTCAATTTCTTTGAAAGAAGAATTTTGAGGAAAATATATGGACCAATCCAAGTCAATGGGATATAGAGAGTACGTCATAGTGAGGAACTATACAAGCTACATAAAGATAATGATGTGGACCCACCATCCGACTGCAATGGGCAGGTCACATCATCGGTATGGAAGGCAACCGAACACCTAGGAAGGTCAAATCAAGAAGGCCTGTCGGAAGACCCAAGCACCGCTGGATTGACGCAGTGGCAAGGGATGCTAATACTTAACTTAAAATAAAACGATGGACATCAATCTCTAAAGAAAAATGGAGGCGGATGATTATGGAGGCTAAGGTTCGACTCCGAACTGTGACGCCGTTGAAAAAGAAGAAGATCTGCAAAGTATATTATAAACTATATTTACATTTATATTAGTACATTGGAGTGAATTATTCCCATTACAAAAATAGTAACATTTTTATAGTCATAATTTGGAGAGTCTGTTATAAGAATAGTTTATTTAAGCAAATTTTATGAATGTTTAATGCGCTTTGCAATCAGTGCTGTGTTCTAAGCCAGAGCAGCGAAGACAATGTTACGACACTTCAACACGCGAACTTCACATTGCCAGCAATATTAGCTTCACTAATGAGTGGACACATTACTGTCCCTCCTCAGTAAATCGTAACCTATATTACATTAACGTCAGTATTTTTGACTTGTAAACAGTTTTTTAATTTTTTCGTTAATGCAGCAGAGCTCGTAATGTAAGTCAAAGGAGACATTAATGTAAGAATTGCGTGCGACCTTGAAAATTCAAAACCGTTTTTTATAAACCACATGTAAGACACAAGACGTGTGTAACTTATTATAATTATTGCTGGACTTTTTATTTATTTGAATGCAAAACTATTTTGTGGATTAAATGGCTAAAAATACTCGTTTGTAGATTATTAAATATTTTAAAATTTATATCTCAGAAACTGTTGGTGTTTAGAAGTTGTATTGGCTATTTTCTAGAATTTCCAGTTTACTCCAAGACATCATCACAACATTAGAAGTGTAATTGTCTGCCCTAGATCTAGTCAGTATTTTGATACGAGTATACAGGTAACAGTAAATATTGAGCGAATACAACCGGCCATACTATTTTCCTAGAATGCTGTTCGCCTAAAGAGCTGTCAGTCTATTGTTTCTCCAAACCACTTCCCGAGGACTCTAACTCTTGTGGATGGTTTAAAAAGACTCTGCTACTACTAGCTCTGAGAGAGCTCTATTAACATGAAAGTCTTTCGCTTTGCGATAGAAAGCCATATTTGTTAGATCTCATAAAGCGTTTAAAAAATAGTCGATTAAACTAATCTCGTAGCAGATATAGTTTTACAAGATCATCTAGGAAACGACGACATAAGGAAAGACCTGAAGTTACAGTCAGTTCTGGATAGAATAAAGAAATACGGGCAGAATTGGAAGTCCCACGTGGTACGCCTGGTTGACACGCGTATTCCTAAACAAGCGTTTGAATATAGACCAGTAGGAACGAGAGATCATGGAAGACCATGAAAAAACCGTAAGAGACTCTGTGAAGTCGGAACGGGCTACAGCCCAAGCCATGTAGTGAAGAAAGAAGAAGAAGAAGAAGAAGAAGAAGAAGAAGAAGAAGAAGAAGAAGAAGAAGAAGAAGAAGAAGAAGAACTACTTTTATATGATAATAAAGTTTTCCAACTTACAAAGAGTTTTCATTGTTTACGATAAGTACTCCTTGTATTAAATCTGGGCAGACCAGTAGAGGTTGTCAACGATAGAGAAGCGTATGCACAGTGAAACACGAGAGTTGAGTAGGGGGAGTGGGTATACCTAACAATATTATCGTGTACCCCCACCTTTCTCCCTACCGGCGATAATTGAGCTTCTCTAACGTTGACAATCTCTACATACTTATTTGTATAACCATATGCGAAAAAATAAAATTATTTCTAGTGCTGTTAAAATATAACCGAAACGTCGGCTTCACTAAAGGTGCATTTTTGTAAGATTTGGTGGAAATACATCCCGTCAATTATAGCCTCTTTGGAAGTTTCGCAAGACTGCAGGTTAAGACTTTCCTTTTTTATGTTTATTAATAACATAACGTCTCTCCTAAATTGTGATTTTCAAATGTCAGCAGGTGATATTATGATCTCATTTCCCATTAGTGGCAAGAAGGATCATCTTCAACAATGGATAGATAATGCTGTAGAGTGGGCGCGGAGGGAATTGCTTGCCACTAAATCAGAAGAAAACTGTAATAGTCATGTACACCCGTAGAATCACTCCATCTTATTATGCTTACAAGATAGATGATGTGGCTGTAGAAAGAAAGGATTTAGCATTTGATCTGGATTTTCTTATGAATTCATAGCTTCTCTTCTCTCAGCAGGTTTAAAGTGTTGTCTCCAAAGACCGCAGAAATTTAGGCCTTTTTAAATGGATTGGCAGACACTCTGAGAGTATGGATTCCTGTGTGACTCTTCGCAGAACTTTGTCCGAAGCCGTCCAGAATATGCGTCAGTCATATGGAACAGGAACCGTGAGCACACAGCTAACTCCATCGAGGAAGTTCAAAGAAGCTTTTTGCATTGGATGACCAACATATTCACCCTATTGGGTCGTGATGTAAAGATCACGAAAGCTCTTGGTCTACCTTCACCTTTGACTAGAAGAACTAATAGAAATCTGTTCTTTTTTCATCGAGTTCTACTTGGAATTAGTGGATTGCACATCACCATTGTCTTGAAGGTCTCTACCTACACACTTCGTGTAAGTTCCAAGTTTACTGGTAGACACGCAGGATCCAGTATATAGTCCAGTTGTGAGATTCATTGAAGTTGTCAACCTCTGTGCTGACGTCCTCGACTTCTTTAGTGGCAAAAAGAAGTCTCAACGGGCAGTAAGTTAAATGATGAAGTTTTCTGACTGTACTTGTTTGACGCGGCACATTCGTTTTGTGGCGTAGCTTGTTAGAGACGTAGTAATTAGAATTTACTGTGTCTTCTATTTTTTCTTGTTACAAACATTTGCCTTAGACTACTTGGGAACGAAGCTTACAAGTAACAATAGGGTAGATGAAGAAATGGAACATCAATTAATGGAAGCAAGAAGAATTGCTGGATGCATGAATCTATGTATATAAAAGAGAAATACCACTGACTCACTCACTGACTCATCACGAAATCTCCGAAACTATAACACCTAGAAACTTGAAATTTGGCATGTAGGTTCCTTATGTGATGTAGGTATCCGCTAAGAATGGATTTTTGGAAATTCGACCTTTAAAGGGGGAAAAAGGGGGGGAAGTTTGCCTGACTAACTGACATAGAATCAACGTAGAGCAAAAACTACTGAATGGATGTCAATGAAACTTTGAACATAGCTTCATCATAGGTCTTAGGTGCTCACTAAGAAACGGTTTTAAAAACTTTCACTCCTAAGGGGCAACCCCCCCCTAATGTATGTATGTATGTATGTTCCACATCTCCTCCTAAACCACTGGACCGATTTCAACCAAACTTGGCACAAATATTTTACACGACGGGAGAACCAACATAGGATAGATGTTTTTTTCGATGGGGTCCTTTGGGGGGTTCTTCGGGGTCTTTCACATCCCCTCCTAAACCACTGGACCGATTTCAACCAAACTTGGCACAAATATTTTACGCGACGGAAGAGCCAACATAGGTGAGGTGCTTTTTTCGATGGGGTCCTTTGGGGGTTCTTTGGGGTCTTCCACATCTCCTCCTAAACCACTGGACCGATTTCAACCAAACTTGGCACAAATATTTTACGCAACGGAGAACCAACATAGGATAGGTGTTTTTTCTATGGGGTCCTTTGGGGGGTTCTTTGGGGTCTTCCATATCTCCTCCTAAACTACTGGACCGATTTCAACCAAACTTGGCACAAATATTTTACGCAACGGAGAACCAACATAGGATAGGTGTTTTCTTCGATGGGGTCCTTTGGGGGGGTCTTTGGGGTCTTACACATCTCCTCCTAAACCACTGGACCGATTTCAACCAAACTTGGCACAAATATTTTACGCAACGGGAGAACCAACATAGGACAAGTGTTTTTTCGATACGATCCTTTGGGGGGTCCTTTGGGTCTTAAAAACTATTAGATCTGGTTACTATGGCAACCCAATAGAATAGATTCTGGTTACCATAGCATCGGTGGAAGTCTCCCGCGTAGAAAATAGCGCGGGAGTCGTCCGACGGGCCTTCCCCGGAGTTCATCCACGGAACCAGGGGAGTCTTAGGTCGGATCCCGCGAAAGACGGCGGGGCCAGAGTCCACGGTTCTTATAAATAAAGATATAGGTTATGATATCAAAGGTGGTGTATGCATCTTAAGAAACTTCTTAATAGTGTGTGAATTCAGAGTTGTTTCAGTTTGAATTTAAAAGCGGATAAGTTAAGATCGAAGTAAGTTATAAGCGAGTATAAAAAACAAAGTTTTGATAGCAAATGTATTCAGATCATAGTGTTCAGACAATATAAATGCACTTGCTTCAGTTTGAATTTAAAAATTGATAAGCTGAAGTCTATAGAGGTATTGTATTGTTAGAATAAGTTTAGGAGACACTAATTTAACAAATGCCTTATTTCAACATTAACACAATGAATTATAAAAGACAGTAAATACGCAGCGCGTGCAAGTACTGTAGACATTTTATTGAAAACTAATTTAGCTGTTCGCCCTCTCCCAGAGTTAGAAATCGAACAGGAGCATCACGCGCAACAGAATTCTTCTCCAGATATAAGAATACAGTTTATGACATGTTCTTAAACAGGTGCGCTACAGAGTATTCCTCCAGTGAGAATGCGAACGTAACAATAGGAGGAAGATTATACAATATACAAGTAATATAACGTTAGAACAAGAATAGGTGCCTATGAGCCTATGAATAAATTATGAACCCGAGCAACGCTGGGTAAATCGGCTAGATACAGATATCTATATAAGCCAAATACCACTGACTGACTCACTGATCACGATATCTCTGAAACCACTGAATCTTTGAACTTTGAACGTAGCTTCATCATAGGTCTTAGGTGCTCACTAAGAAACGGTTTTAAAAACTTTCACTCCTAAGGGGCAAAAAACCAAATAATGGAATTTATCGCGGGAATTGCATACTTTGTAAATGAAGTGGTTGACATCTCAGTTTATTGGAAACCCCGAATACAATTAGTTCTGAGTTTTTAATCATTGTTTTAAAGTAGGGTAAGAATGAGAGTTCTAACGCGGAAGTGACGTCATATCCCCCCCTTTTGGCGCGAAATTCAAAAATCCAGGTGGTGGGGGTAGACTTCCGGCGCAGCGTGTCGTCATGTGCAGAGGTTATGATGGACCGGGGGGGTAGTGGTGTGTCCCACGTGACCTCGATGGGCGTACCGAAGTTGTCGGCCATGTTGTCGTCGTAGTCCATTTTGTGGGGTTACGTGTGCGTTGATTGGCGGAGGCGTGGCCGCCGTTCGCTGTTCGCCGTCCGGCGGGGGCTTGGCCGCGGCCTGGTCGTGGCTTGACCGCCGCCGGGAGTGGTGGGGTCGTCGTCCATTTTGTCGGCTGTGTGGTGGCCATGTTGGGAAAGCTGGGATGTTGTCGGATTGTGCGTGTGTGCTGGTTAAGGTTGGGCCACGTTGCCGCATCGTGGTGTGTTATAGTGTATGGTTTGGATATATGATTTGTTTTTCCGGAAGGGTATCCATGTTGGAAAAGCGTCGACGTTGTCAACTTGTGCCGGCCACGTTGTCGGCTCGTGCATGTGTTATAGTGTACGGGTTTTGTATATGTTTACACTGCCACCATTGTCTGTCGACGTTGTCAACTTGTGCGCCACGTTGTCGGCTCGTGCATGTGTTATAGTGTACAGGTTTTGTATATGTTTACACTGCCACCATTGTCCGTTGACATGAAGAGGTGAATTGTGCATTGTTGCCAACTTAAGAACTGTAATAACGTAGGTCACATTGTCAACTCGTGCATGTGGTAAGTATAAATAAAAAAAAGCACATCATCAGTGTGAAATTTTTGTTGACACAGTCTTTCGGTGCAAAATTTAAAATCATTTCACTTGTAAATATTGAATATATGCATTTATGCATATATATATTTATGCATAAATAATTATTACTATAGTAATCTATATTGCATGAACGTAAAAAAATTAGTAGTGTTGTGTACATGTAAGAAAATACACATGATATGCATTGCATAATTGAATGTCTAGTTGTAATGAATTGGCTTCGGCTATCTGAGCATAATATGTACACATGCTGGTGATGATGTAATCAATCCATCTGTGTGCCCATCTGTTACCAAAGCGTGTGAACGAAGGCTTTATTAGTCGTACATAATTTGAAGAACGCGAGTCGTTGGTGATGTAATATTATTAATTGGGCTCCAGCTGTCTGTGCGCGCTTGCGTGTGCGTACATCCATTTGTTTAATAACAGAACCCGAGCCGTTGACTAACTAATGAATAATAATTGGCTTCGGCTATCTGAGCATATGTACACATGCTGGTGATGATGTAATTGTCTAGCCATCTATTACCAAAGCGTGAGAGCTGAGGCTTTAATAGCCGTACATAATTTGAAGAACACAAGTCGTTGGTGATGTAATATTTTAATTGGGCTCCAGCTGTCTGTGCATTTGTTAATGTGTGTGTGTGTGTGTGTGTGTGTGTGTGTGTGTGTGAACGAAGTGATGACCGTACATAAATTATTGTGTGAAACAGAAAGCCAAGCCAAGCTAAGTGATTGTCCTTGACTGCACGTGTAGTAGCTCTAGGTTTTTTTTGTCGTCGAAACAGAAAAGCCAAGCTAAATGGTTGTCCTTGACTGCACGTGTAGCAGCTCTGGTTGATACCAGCTGCTTTCGCGTTCATCCTTGAGATAGCGTATATATACGCTGTACGAATTGCTCACATCATCACATTGTTCAACGAGACTAGAACTCGTACAGTGTGAGTTTTTCATTTTTAAATAAGTTTTCATTTTTTAAATAATTTTTTTAATTTTCGTTCGTTAAGATTCACATTCAGTCGTACAGAGTGAGTTTCATTTTTTTTTAAAATAATTTTCATTTTTTAAATAATTTTTTTTAATTTTCGTTCGACGAGATTCACATTCAGTAACTCAACTAGAACTCGTACAAGTTAAGTTTCATTTTTAAATAATTTTTTAATTTCTAAAGTATAATATAATCAAGCAATTCTCAACTAGAGCTCGTACAAGGTAAGTTTCATTTTAAAATAATTTTTGTAATTTCTAAAGTATAATATAATCAAGCAATTATTGTTTAATAATATTGATTTTTTAAATTAGTTATATGTAATAACACATGAATGCACATTGCGCAACATTTCTTTTAGCTTGTATATTGAGTGATGATTAGTGTTAATCTTTCAAGGATTTGTGAAATAAATATAGAATAAAAATGTTAAAGCAATATTATTTAATTAAAATACAAGTAATCAAAATATATTACAATTTAAAATAAATATTATGTAATAGTAAACAGTGGTGACAAGTACAAAATACATAATATGTAAACATATACAATATGACATTTGTGTACAATATTCATCTAAATAAAGTAATTACAAATTAAAATATGATGACGTACACAGTAATGACAAAAATTAATATGTAAACATGTGTGACAATTGTGTATGAATTACAACTAAGTAAAACTAATAAATACAATTGTATACATTTATATTATGTGTAAGCAAATTAGATTTTAATTTATAAATTCATTACGCATAATAATTTATTATTTGTAATTGTTTTAATAATTGTTTTTAATTACTTTAAAATAAAATAAGTGTAAGCACATTATATTTACTATTTGTGTACGTGTGCAATGACAATTTTGAACAAATATATTTGTTAATTTTGAAGATGTCTATCCAGGCTTACTCTAAAATGTACACCATGTAAGCCTTGTTTTATTATCTAGATATACAGTAAGTACATTGATAATTAAATATAATTAAATTAAATGAAATATATGTGTAAGCACAATATATTATAAATTAAAATACAACTAAGTACATGTTAATATATAATTGTACGTGCAGCTAATGACAATTATGTGTATTTACAATGAAAATTATACATGGTAAGTGAGTATGTCCATTCGGTCTTACTGTACAATTTCTACTATGTACGCTCTATCCTTTTCTCCACGAAAAATTAGATGCAGCGAACACGGTACTAAATCTTTTAATTCATCATCTTCGAAAACGCTCGCGTATCTTTTAGGTAGATATACGCGATATTTTAGTTTAGGGTCTTTATAATCTTGAAGAGTGACGAGTACGGCTTTCCCGTACTTCGCGTCTATATTCTGCATTTCTTCTATCGGATATTTTACGCCGATTATTAATTCTTTTATTTTTTTATATTCAATTGCGCTAATAGTTGCAAATTTTTCAGTGAATGATGCCATTTTAAAATAAAGAATTTTATATTTGTCTCGCGCGTCTCTCAAGGACTGAACGAATAACGCTCGCGCACAGCGGAATAAATAGGGAGGTAGTTGTGGAGGTGGAACCAGAGAGGGGGAACTACATAACGTACAGTAAGCGTTTATTTTTAACCGTGTGAACAGGATACGACTTGTCTTCTCACGACTCGATGGGTAGGCGGGGAAGAGGAGACGAGTCGGTTATTTTTTTTATGAATAGACAGAATGATGTAATTAACAGCACTCATGCGTGTTAGAACATGTCGCTGAAGCTAATTTTTTATCGTACAGTAAGCGTTTATTTTTAACCGTGTGAACAGGATACGACTTGACTTCTCACGACTCGATGGGTAGGCGGGGAAGAGGAGACGACTCGGTTATTTTTTTTATGAATAGACAGAATGATTTAATTAACAGCACTCATGCGTGTTAGAACATGTCGGTGAATCTAATTTTTTTTATATGACTATACAGAGTGATGTAATCGTCAGAAAGGTTAATTTGTTTTACGTAAGCGCTAAACAATAATGTTTTCAATTAGTAATTTATCAGAAACATATTGATTACTCTAAAATCTGATACAACCCACTCGCGTAAAGCGTGTACTCTAGTATTTGTACATATTTCTGGAAGTAAGTGGTGCGCGAGACAGACTGTTCCATGTATTGATTGTAATTGATCGAGTTTAGGACAACCGAAATCTTCTAAATTTATAATATTAAAATGCACGATACGCTTCTGTAGAAAAATTTTTTTTGCAATCTTTTTACGAACACAAATTTAAAAGGAAATGTATATTTTTCTAATATCGGTACAAGATGTTCATACGATGTGTCCCCGTCCGTCCACGCTAGTCCATGATAATGCTCTGTTAACCATCTGTTTGTCCTCACACGTTTATGATTCGAAACAATCATGTTTGCTGGAGGTGAAAATATCCAATGTCTGCTGGCAAATGCAGTGACATCCATAATGGCTAGTTCCTTAACGAGTTCGTTTCCATCGTTGTCGATGAAACAGTGAAAGTCAAGGATGACTGCTAGATTATCCTCGCACATCCTTTTTTCGTTATAAATAATGTGTTTGGTGTTACTAAGAACGCTGCAGATCCGTCCGTCTTACGGAACAGACACGTTGTATGTTGTGAAACGCTCGTAAAGAATTTTTTCGGAACGTTTATTTTGTACCTTATATTTTCGTCACGGATCAGTGCAACAAATTTACAGGTCAAAATGTTGTATACAAAAATTTCTATAGGGTATAGTATTGTGTGCTTTAATTCACTACAGCGTATGTACTGGTACGGAGATAACAGCTCCATGCGTCCGTCTTCAACGCGTGCTGTTCAAACACTGAGGTATGCGATATTAGTGGACTCGGATTAAACACTTTTGCCACGGCAGCATATATTTTCAAACCTTGTGTTCATTAATCGATTAAATTAAGGCGTGAAAATGAACTAGAAATACGCTCTCATGTAAGCGGTGCATGTGGTTCTACATAAAGGACAAGTATGTAGGGTTATGGCACAATTCACACATGTGATAAAATGTCGACAGGGAATAAGTACAACTTCCACGTTTTGTGCGTAACAGACTTTGCACATTGTATCACGATTACAGCTTCCTTCTATGTTTTTTATATTCTCCTTGATCGTGTCGACGCGTTGTTCGTTCTCTGCTGTCGCTATTGCTGTTGGTGCTTGCTCTTCGGTAACGATACCCAGTGCCTTGATGATAAAATTTTTATCTTTCATTAACATTACGTAAGAGCACGCAGGGAAATGACGTGCATGTTCCATCCAAGCATATTCTCCACGTTCCCATTTGTTTAATCCGCCTCCACAGCAAAAACAAATCACTCTATCGTTGCATCCAGTGTAAAAGAAACCCGCTTCTGATAATTCTTTAGGTGTTATCGTTAACGATACAGGGCATTCTTTAAAACTCTTTAAACGATTTTCCAAGCTTCTGTAACGCGGGTACGGAGATGTGATTTTTTGAATTAAGATGACTTGCACTTCTTTATCGTCTGGTGATAAGGACTTGATTGTTGTTGCTGTCGCTTCACCGCATTGTTTGAAATAGCGGTCGTTCTTGGGTTTGGTATCATCATCATCGAAATCGTGTGAAAGCATCTTGTGCGTCCTCTCGCGAGTCGTGTTGATGAAACACTGAGCAAAAAAAAAATAGGAAGAAGAGGATAATCGTTTCCCCCTCCACAAAATAAAATACATGAAAAATGATTACATTTTTTTTTTTAATAAAAAAAAATTACATACATGTAAGTCATACATTACATTCTATTTACAGCAAATACATAAAAATTGATTACATTTTTTTTTTTAAATAAAAATCGCATACATGTAACGCATACATTACATTCTAAAAAGCAACATTATATTTACAGCAAAAAAAAAAACAATAATTTATAGTAAATGTTTAATTATGTCTGCGCACTGTGTTGGATAACGGAGTGTACACGTTGAGCGAATCATGCAGTATCAAGCAGTAGGCCGCGGTCTGAGCGGGGAAATTGCTCGATGACTCGAATTCCAATCTGACGTCGACTGGTGAAGACTTGAGCGACTCATCCTGTCTGCTACAATCAAAGACGAATAACGGTGCTTTTGCTATGAACTCAGTAGGCGTTAGAAGTACGTTGGGTTGACTTCTGTGGTAGTATGACTTTTGAAATCGTATATACATGTCGTACAGCAATGCATAACGTCCGTTATCGATATCCAGGTTCAGGTTATCGTACGGGTAGTATTTGTCGTTCAGAAAGAGTCTCGCATTTGTCACATTGCAGTGATCGAATTCGCCGGCATGTTTTTTCAGATTATTCTTTCTGCTGGTCTGGAAGGTGAGTATCACGTACCGCGGTTTCTCCAGTTGTGTAGTTGTTTTCACTGTCCAAGTCTGTCTGTCAGTCGTTGGTAAAACCGTGTACTCGTGCAGTTCCCAACTACGAAACGGTAAGAATAGTGGTAGGTCTTTGCGTATGATATCCAATAATCGTATCCGTACTTCATTGTTCACCTACACGAACGGAATCATCCAAGAGATTTTTGTTAGTTCTATATCAGCGTTAGCGGGCGCATCCGTAGACGAGAACAGAGCGTTAACGTCAGTGGAAGTGCGTAATAGTATCAGTTCTTGTTTCATGTTTAAAATAACATGTGTGAAATCTTCAGCAAATCCCATCAGCATCCTCAACGGTATGCAAAAGTTGAATTCATTATTTTTACCAGATGGTGTTAGCTCGTCAGCTGTAGGAGCAACCCAACCGGCATTTTGCATCGAAACAATGTCCTGCTTGCTGGCAGATAGTATGGTTATAATAGTGGACGTGATGCCAACACTCTTGGTACGATCTACTTCCACGCCGGCCAATTCGTAACGGATTTCTTCGAAGAGAAACGCGATCGCATTGTTTATCATTTTCACGTTCACATTACCAGTGGCAGTGGTTTTTTTGCTCAACTTGCCTTCAACGTACAGGAAACTTTCCATCGGTAAAGTGAAGACTTCCTGTTGCAGGATAGGTATGCGTATCTCATCATTATTTCCATATCGTGACCCCGACGCGTACGGTGCATGAGGATGATATTCATAATGTGTGATGTTGTCTTCAAAGAACGGTCGACGTTCAACCGATAAGACTATACCGCTGTCCGTCATGTTACTTGTTTCTCTTGAGTTTGAATCCTAGTGAAATCAGGTAGCGTCGGTTAGTTGCTGTTAATCGTGTCAACGACGAACGTCTACTGATACCTTTTCCAAAAGTGTTGTCCTCTTTTATCTTGCAGTGCAAGCCGTCGCTACCTCCGCTCTTCATCATCATGGAGGTTTCGGTGAAATAAATTCCCATGATTACTACACACGTTTCAAATGTATACGTGCAGTGATGACTTCCCCTTGAAAATTCACAATATCACCGTCCTGACCGTGTACGGACACTGTAACGTTACGCAAGTGTAGTACGTTAAGCGGAAAATAAATGACGTTTCTAGGTGTTTCGACTATCTTGAATCCTGGCTCAACTGTTGGATAGAACGAGTGCAATATATGCTCGTTTCGACCCGCCTTGTATGAACCTTGAACAGCGTTACACCTTATCTCCAAAACGTTCACATTGTTAATGTTTACAGGCGCATCCGACGTGTGTAATATATACGCTTCTAACTTGCGGCTCTTGGAAAAACCCAACATGGTACCGATCGTATGTTCCGTACATCCGAAATCGATATCGTATGAAAAATAAATTTCACATTTCAATGTGTTGTTGTTGGGTCGTAGAGAAAATTTCGGGTCTACTAGTTCTTTTTTCAGGTACGTTTCAATATCACTGATTTCATACACACCGGTCGGTATATTGACAGGGTCTAACGTTTTACGTGCTCCCTTTAGTACAGGAAAGACATTGTTTTTTCCTCTCTCCACGTTCGGTATAGAGTTGTACGTGGTAAAGTCCAGCAGTCCTGCGTACCATTCACCGTCCGTTAATTCAAGCGGTGGAAAAAAGTCACAAACCAGTGCGCTCGGATCCGTTCCTGTGACGGTGACCGTAAGCGAAGACATCTTGTAGTTTACTGATCGTTCGATGTCAAAAACTCTAAACATAAATGTCCGCAGATGACCGTATCTGACGGCTGTTTTCGCATGTAATTGTAATGAACGTCGGTCACGTTCGATCCAAAGTACCGCATTAGCTCGACAGGTGGACGTAGATTGCCGAATCCATCAAAGTACCAGACTCTGTCGCCTCGCTTCTTGTAGCATACCCAGTGCGTGCCCGGTCCGCTAGCATCGTCCAGATTCACGATCGCACTTTCGTTCACCCACGGTGATGTACTAGGAAGTGCGTCGCGCATGTACACACCTCTGAAATAGGGTATACGCAATCGTTTCGTGTACTCATAAAGATCATGATCGGACAATGGACGCACGGGTATTTTGATTAGTTTTTTCGGTACGGTCGAAGATAGAGTCCTGAAGCCTTTTTACCGCCACTCTTTCTTCGTCGTTTTCCTGTCCCTGTTGTCGTCGTCCTCCTCCTCTTCCTGATTATCGTGCGTCGAACCGGCTTGCGTCGTCTGGTGCGACGTTGACGTTTACGCACACCACCACCACCACTACAGCATAGCCCGCTGCCTAACGCAGATTTCGCCTTCATTGCTGCTGCTACGGCTGCTGCGTACGCTCTTTCACTGATGCCTGAATTCAAAGCTTTAACTCGTTCCCACGCTTTACCGGCTAGCACACGATCCGCTATACCTCGTCGTTCGTTGTCCTTGTAATTGCTGTAAGCGATATCGTGTTCGCGACAGGCTTCGTCCAACTCGTTGATTCCTCGATCACCACGACTCAATCTCTCCTCTAGTTTCGTTCCTGGTCCGCAGAACCTGTAGCCAGGCAGATGTAGTTCTACCGGTAATACGTCCACCGCTCGATTGATCAGTGTAGGTACTGACTTCGCGACGAATGGTACCGCGCTTTTAACTATTTTTCCGATAAGACCACGCCCCCCTTTTTTTTATCAACACGGCTACGTAGTTCATACATGACTACTGTTTCGTTTGCTCTCGATAAAGAGATCTCCAATCTTGCTCGTTGTTGGATTTGTCCAGATCACTAATCAACACGCTCGTCTCCGTCTTGTTCATAAGTAGTAAGTCTGCCTCTTCGGCACCAAGTGAAGTACGCGCTGCGCGCGTATGCAATTTATAGATATACGATACCACTTTCTCCCAACGATGTTGGAACACTTTTGCGAGTTTGTACGTTTCGCTCTTCACGTACCGCTTCACGTCCTCCAATTGACGTGCGTTCACTGCATCTGTGGCCCGTGCGCCACCATCGCCAACGTTTAGAATGGTTTTTCCTTGCGCATTGAAATAAGCATCGTTTACCGCTGTGATCGTGTGTCGGTTCAAAAATTCCAAATTCACTGCGTCCTTGTTGTTCATGGGTGGAGCTAACTGTGTTATCCGCACATTGCCGACCATTAGGTTAGAGTTCGTATCCTTCGGTATGATTTTCGAGTCCACGTATATTTTGGTCGCGGCGTCTCTCGCACGAATCGGTTCCCTCAGAGACTGTATGCGATGGTCTCGTGCGTCGACGACAGCACCGTTCTTCTTGTTCGGTACCAATTGTGTGAAACGTAAGCACGAGTAGTCTACGTACTGCTTGTTGACAGCATCCCCGAGATCGACAGGAGCGCCGACGTTGACGAGCTTACGACCTTTCGCATCTATTCCTTGCGCCGCCGTCGACGGATCGCCAGCTAACAGACAATTGTCACGCACAAAGCGCAGTGAAACGGCATCGCTATCATCGCGCGGTTCGCCCAAATTATGTATTTTTTTTCCCGCTACATCAAAGTGTCCGTCCTCGGTCATTATGATACCAATATCCTCTCGCAGACTGCGTCGCGTCTCTCTTCGCGCTCTGACAGCGCTCTGGTGTCTGCCAAACTTGTCGACACTCATCTCGTGAATGATGCGCCTCGTTCGTTGTGCACGTCATTTATACGTATTCACGTAATAAATCGATTAGTTTTGATACGATCGTACTGTCTATGCATTTTATTCCGACAACGGAGAGTGCGTCGTTATGTTTTCCTTTTACAATCGTATCTAGAAATTCATCGTACACGTATACGTGTGTGTCTTTGAAGAAATAAATTTTTCCGTCGATATATCGGAACGCACTATCAACGGCTTCTGGTAAGCCGACAAAACGATCTTTAACATAACCATGTTTCTTGATCGTGAACGTGCACTCGTCTATCTCACTGTAATACATATCGTTGTACAACAGAAGAGTTCGACCCGTGTACGTGTGTATTGCAGCGTTTATTTTCGTCATCGTGCGAACACCGAGCGTTGTGATTGAACGCGGATACCCGTTCACCGGCTGCAGACTGTGTATATCAAACATGTATACATAGTTGTCTATGAAAAGCACCACTTCTTCGGTCCGCGGTCTCTGGTACATCGCCGAAACGTTGGTGAACGTCGGCGGTAAGAACGTCAACCAATCCGTCAACAGAAGCGGACTCTCGCCCGTTCGCTTCGACTCGATATCCAATGTCCACAAAAAGTTATCGTGCACGATATACAGATGTCTGTTGATTATTAAAAATTGGTTAACGTTCTTTAGTCGACATAAATCCGTTGTCGTCCGCACGGTCTCGTTCGTTGTCGGTGTCGTCGTCGTCGTTGACGTCGTCGTCGACGTTGACGTTGTCGTCGTCGTCGTAGCGGGCGGCGGCGGCGGCGGCTTCCCGTACAAGCGTTGAATGCCTCTTATATCGTCGTCTCTCAGGTCGAACGGTCCGTCCGAGCGTGGTACGTAGAACGGGTACATGATCGAATCCCTCTCGAGGGAATGTGACAGTCCTAATGCGTGTCCGATTTCGTGCGTTAGCACCTGAAGAAAACTGGTCTGATCGTCCGGTATTTCGGTTGCGTTTGTATAATTCCACGACTCGTAGTAGTCCATATGTATTTCAGTAGTGTTATACGGTAAATCAGGAGGGTAGTAAGCGTGAGCGAGTATACCTCCTCGTCCGTCCAAATCGTACCCGCAGATCGTGCACCTGGAAGTCAGACACCTGTGTTTAAAATATTTCATAGCGATAACCATGTCTGCGTTTATGTCGTTGGGTCGATATTCGAATTCCAGATTCGAATGTTTCTGCCACACAGCGAACGGTTGTCGCGACGCTCCTATAGCGCTGACGCTACCGTGAAAGAATCGCCACGACAGACGTTTCTTGGCCCACGGCGTTCGTAAGGTGTACGACACGAAATCTTCGTTACCACATCTCCGCGCACGCATCAGATTCATCGTTTCATTGTTCAATTCTCCATTTACGGTTAAATTGTAATTCACTTGAAACGTGCGAAGGTAGGCGTCCATATCGATGGTAGTGTTGTCCGTGAGTCGTAAACTATCGTCGGGCACGTATCCGTATCGCACCAAATAATCTATAGCGAAATCTACATCGTTAGCGTTAACGGACGATGCGACGACAGCACTTGTGCACGCAATAATAAACAGTAGCACGATATCCATGTTGTCACAACCAAACGTGGAATGTCCCCCGGTGCGTGTACGACAGTATTATTTATACTTTATCGGCTTTCAGAATCGAATAGGGAGCACATGGCATTAACGAGTCCTTTAAGATCGATTCCATGCTGCTGCTGCTGCTAATGTCAGATGATGATATATACCGCTCTTGTTATACGATTATGTCTGCTTCACGTAGTTCTTCCACTATGGAGACGATTTCGTTCGTGTGCCCACTGTTTCCAACACGTTGTGATGCCATTAACAGTCGCAATCTGTCCACCAGTTCGTTTGGATCGTCCCAGTGCACGTAATCGATTTTGTCTTTTTTTCTCGTTAGCGTCATATACGATGTATCAATATTATTATGCCCCTGTCCTGTACGTTTCGGTGGAAACAGTTGCGATATTATTCGTTTATACTTTACACCTCTGTTCGCGTTCACCTGTGCGTTCGCTAAGTAATACTGCTTATGCGCGTTGGTGTTACGCAGTATATCTTTGTACGCTTTCAGATCTGATTCCTTGTAAATATTTTCATTAGGATGCTTCATGAATACAAGTTCGTAGAGTCCAGGTGTACCTTTGTATCGTTTACCGTTGATAAGAATCGTATCGTCCTTATCGATTTCGAACTGTGAATCACCAATCATCCATTTTCCGTTTTCATGTCTTACACCGTACGTATAGTCCATCAGACGATCGCGTTCGGACGAAACGATCATACGCATGTACTTGTTCGCTAACGATTCACTGTCGTATTTGTCCTGAAAATATCTACGCGCTTCACGTCTTCCTTCCGGTGTGTCTAACATTTTTTCAATGTTTTGACTAGGATCGTCCTCATCGTCATCACCTGATGTTTCGGCTATCACGGGTGTTTTCAGGAAAGACGGTTTCGTTCGGGAACGAAGTGGTGTTCCTACATCGCTCTTACTAATTGCATCTATTGGATCCTCTTCTTCTTCTTCTTCCTCTTCTTCTTCTCGTTTCATTTTTTTCACTCTTATCGGCTTTTCATTTGTTGTTTTACGTTTCTTTTCAAGCAATGCTTGCGAAATATTTTGTAACGGTTCCAGAATCGGTTTGTAACTTTTGGATAACGTTGCTTCTTCTTCACGAATACCATGTTTTAACGCACGGTATTTCTTCCGTATGTCATCACTGATCGTGTCGATATCACGTGCTAATCGTTTTTTCTTGTCATCCATCTCGATAAACGGTAGTACGACAACTAAAGTCGTTGACAGCAGGACACGTGTATTTAGCTAAACTTTTGACAATTTTTTTTTGTTTAATCGTTAGGTGCGACTACTATGAAACGATCGAAACCGACTCTGTACCTACCGGTGTCGATAGAAGAATCCTTGTCCACAACGAGAAAGCCGTAACGATCTTTCCACGCTTCAGCGCACATGTTCTTAAACGTGTCATATTTCATGTCCGTGTTGACATGATCGTTATACACATGCTTCAAGTTGCGATCGTCCTGTTTGAACAATACTATTAGATTGGCATTATCACGAACCAACTGTTTTGGCACTTGACTGTACGTCTGACAAAGGTAAAACGCGTCCACACCGCTGTGACGTCCCATAGAGAAATACTTGCGTATATTGTGTTGTCTTTCACAAGACACGTCATCGAACACCATAATAGAATCAGGATCGACCTCGTCGGGAGGCGGTACCTCTTCGTTATCGTTGTAGCCGTGATAACCCATTCCTTCGTTGGAAAGTTGTGTCATCAAGGTCTCCAGCATCTGATATTTGGGTTGAAATAGTGATTTAGAAAACACGTATAAGTTCGCGAATCTTAATCCGTTTACATCGAACAACAGGTTGAACATGACGTTTGTCTTTCCGCACGCAGAAGGTCCGCAGATGATCGAACGAACGGTATCGGGCAGAAGACGTCCGTGTTTACGTTTTTTTCTGCCACAACCACCTCCACCACCATCGCCGCACAATTTCGAATAGTCCACGTCCTTTATTTTTAATCTGTGCGCTTGTTGCAATATTTTCATGTTGACGTTCCGTGCACAGTCTATTTAATAGTCGCACTATATTGCAGCAGTCGGTAGATATGTAACTGCATACACAAGTGTCCGGACCCGTTTCACAGTTCGGATCCGACCAAACACATTCTTTGTAGTGATCGAATCCGGTACCACTTGGTACTATTTCGTTAAGACGGAATCTCTTCACACGATTGATAACCCGTTGCCAGTACTCGTGCACTGTCAAGATCCTACGCATGCGTTCAACGTCGTTTGCAGTCGTGTTCACGATGTACTCATCGTAACCAGGATGTGACACAATGTCTTTTACACTGTACACAGCGTGCATGTTGTCATCATAACGCATCGATGCATACTGGTTCTATTTCCATGAGTCGAATAGTTGTTATAGCAAGTTCTTCTTGTGTATCCACGAATCGTGTTTACCATCGAATCCTAACCATCTGACTTTTACACGATCGCCTTTACGTTGTACAATCTTTTCTACCAAGTACACGTCACCAACGTTCGATTTACTGATTTCATGTTCATAAAAACCACCTTTCAACACTTCTCCTGTATGATCCTTTAGCGAATAGGTAATGGGTACGCTGCCGGTACGCACCGAATGAACGAGAAATATCTCGTTTGTCCAATTTGGTGTGTATCCTTTGGCGAATGTCATTTTGTGTTTGCTTATACGCACACGATCGCCTACTTTGAATTTCGGTCGTTTATAAACGATGCTCCTCGCTGTGTTCACACGAATCCTTTGTAGCACTGTACGTTCGTTGGATTCTTTCACCTGACACGGTTTCATTCCAATCGTTCTGTGCACGCTGTTGTTGTACGTGTTGACTAGTTCCGGCAACATATCCAACCAACGATAATGACCTTGTTCACTGAACGCACGATACATGTGCGTTTTCAACGTACGGTTAAAACGTTCCACAATGGAGGCCTTTTTTTCACTATACGTGGAATAGAGTGTGATACCGTATCTGCTCAGCAATTTTTGTACGCTACTGTTATAGTACTCTTTCCCGTTGTCTGTCTGCAGATATTTCATTTTATTAGCACGAAGAATCGGTTCCAGAGCTCGTGCGACCTCTACGCCCGTTTTTGTTTTCAACGGAACAGCGTACGCGTACTTGCTAAACGCGTTAATGATTGTCATAAGGTACTTGAATCCCTTGTTCACCTTCGCGTGCGGTATCATCTCTACCAGGTCCGCTTGGTACAAGTCGTGAAGTCCCTTCAACTCCACCGCACGTCTCGGAAAATTCCTTTTTACCGGTCTGTGCAACTCCTTCGCGATAGTCTTGCGAACGCTCTGCTGTATGTTCTTCACCTGTCGTTTCATTCTCATATCGTACGAACCGTGATTCACAATACGTCGGAACGTGGTAAAGCGTTAACTCAGTGCTGAATGTAACTCTCCTCGGTACCGTTCTGGTACGTCTGCTTTCCATCGCGTGACTGTAGTAAGATTTCCACTCCACGTCCAGTTATATCATCTCGACCGAACGGAAAAACAACGCGTTCTTCTTGTGATTGCGTAAGTACGTTAAAACATGCGCTAAACTGATTTTCATACGTCCATTACGCACGGGACTCATACCGATGTAATATCTCATGAGCGTGTGTTGTTTCATGTCCAACGCTCTTACGGTCTTGACGGAATTCATGTCTTTGAACATGACGCTGCGTATAACGTTGGCACGATACTCGTGCATTTCCGCGACTATGACGTTATCGTTTACGGGTAGATGCTCGCACATGTGTTTAGCTTTGAGTTCTGTGATCGGACGATGACTTCTCGACTCCATATGCAGGTGTATAAGATACGAGTTCAACAACCAAAACTCGTCTGCCATAGCACCTGTACATCGTTGCCACTGTTCGTATAAACGTCGATCTTTCACTGTGTACCCTTTTTCGTGTGAATACTGCAGACCGAAGTATTCACAATACTTGCGGAGTGTAGGCAATGATTCCTTCAGAAAGGCTACTGAAAACAATCCCTGCGCCTTGTTGTTCACCAATGTGAACTGTTTCCCTCTCGCAAGTGTCGGTAACGAAGATGGCGGGCAGCGCACGTCAAAACTTACGTTGTAGCTAGGATCCACTGCGCACTTTGGTGCTATCATAATCGCGCTTCTGTATATTTCAATCGCTGTACGTATCGGAATAGTGCGCTCTGTAATGACAATGCAACACAAAGCGTGTGGGATTGAACTTCCGTAGGCGAGCATGTCTGTGTACACAGTCGCATAGTTCATTTGTCCGTGTGAATCATGTAAGCCGTGAACACGTTGAACGGCATGATATAGTTCAGGAATCGGTCGGAAACGTGAAATAAAATTCCACGCGTGACGTACTGTACACTTGAACATATTCTTTTCATAAACCACGAGTTCAATCGGTACATTGTTTCGATCACACTCTTCGATAAAATGAAGCCATCGTGATTTGTTGTGTATACGATCAGAGATTATCATCAACAGCACGATCGGCGGCAGATAACCGCTACGTTTCTTTTGTGACGCCAACAACGTCCGTGATATTTGTCAACACCAAACTTATAACGTGTACAGTAGTTACCACCAAACCGTTTTTTCTTCACAAAATACATAGAACACAAGTTGGAACGTATCGCGCTTCGTAACGGTTTTGTTAGTGTGAAATGTTTCCCATCATCGTATCGATAAACATCCATTGTGTCATCGATCTGTGATGCAAGTGATACAGCTTCGAAATTGTCATGATATTTAATAGGTATAATTTTTATGAAATCTTTTGTTTTATTTTTTTATCATTGGCGCCATCAGTCAGACATTGAATTGTGTACACACATTTAGTAGTAGTACTAGTAATAGTAATATATATAGTACTATTAGTACTAGTATAGTACTAACACAGAGTACTACTAGTACTACCCAAACGGGTATGTTTGTACATGAGTTTATGTTGGCTCTGAAAAGAGCCGTTTTTGCGTGCGTCGACTTCTACAAGTGTTCACGAACGAAACTACATGTAGGCATTGACGCCTTATGGACTTGGACAGGATCATCACCCGCCATCCAATCCATAATTCGTATTTTACAATTGCAGCATCTTACAACATCATCATCGCCTTCATAAATAAACCCGGCTTTGGCTAGGTCAAAAAATCTCACGTTCGTATTCGGAAATTTACGAACGTAAAATTTAATGTTACCTCGACGATGGATGTTATAAAAGCTTTTTAATCGGCTTGCAAAAGAATATGTGTGCACGTCCATATCTGAAGCAAGAATGTTGGTTTGTTGCGCTGCATTTCACTTCCTCAGTGGTAGCTGCGCGCGCAATCGTAGTGGGGATTGCTGTCGTCAATTGGTCGGTATGAAATAAAGCACAGTAGTGGGAACAAATAGCTGCGCACGCACTCATCATAGATAGTATAAGTGGAGCGATGATCGCTGCCTGCGTTCACCTTCGAGTCTCGTGCAGGCTAACTTTCACGCACTGCTTATAAAATGTTACTTATTTTCTAACTTTGTATCAGTATTCTAATGTTCTTCAAGTGAGCAAGTAATTGATTTTGCTTTTATCGTTATTCTAACAATGCAGACGTTTTCTGTTGATCGTAAACATTCGTTGCGTGGCTCGTTGGTGTCGTACGTTTACACACCTCTTGTAGAGGAAGAAGAAGAATGTGTCAACGATGTCATTTCCTTTTTCGATGAAATTCACGATATGTTACGTACGGACATTCTAAACGAACTGACACGGTTGCTTACTATAAAGTGGCATATAGCGCTAAAAGCGAGATTTGTCAAGTACATTGTAAATGCCGACACGAACGAGGACGAAGAAATGACGAGTGAAGGCTATTTTCATGGACGATGTAATACGACATTGATCGCTGATCAGAACGTATTGCCTGAACGTTTAGAAGCTTCGTACGAAAAAATCATCGAATCGATTTATAAATTCACTCGTGAGGGTAGCGGTTGGGCGTTGGATCATATAATCTCGTTAGAACTCGTTCTCTCACGATACCAACCGCTGGCCGCCTCCAGTTTCATCCGTACACCTCCTGAATTGTCTTGTACAAATCCATCATCAATGTAAACAATACAGGCGATCAAATGTGTTTTATATGGTCAGTGTTGGCCGCACTGTTTCCACAACACAGAGACAGCGAGCGTGTATCCAAATACAAATCACATATTCACAGTATCACCACTTCTGGTATAACTTATCCCACCCGCCTATGCGATATTGTGAAGTTCGAACGAGACAATTCTGACATTTCTATAAATGTTTTTGGTTACGAAGAAAATGAAATTTACCCGCTAAGAATAACTCCTTTCAGTGACAGACAACACCATTTTAATCTATTACTTCTCACCACCGCTGACCGAAAACATTACTGTTTAATAAAAAATATTAGCCGCTTACTATCTTCACTAACCAAACACAACGGACGTTCTTTCTATTGCAACTACTGTCTGCATAGATTCTGTGAAGAACGACTCCTTAGTGAACATGTCCCTCGTTGTTCACCGTATGGTGAACAAAGAATTCGTTTACCAACGAAAGAGAAGGAGAAGGTTATGTACTTCAAAAATTACACGTACTGTCATAAAGTCCCTTTCGCTATATATGCAGACTTTGAATCGTTCATTGTACCTTGCCATCGTTGCGATGCTCCTCCACACACATCGTCCACCACAACAGAGTCGTTACATCTTCCTTCAGGTTTTTCCTACCTCATAGTCGACCACGAGGGTAACATTTTCAAACCACAGGTCGTTTATCGCGGTGTGAACGTGATAGAAACCTTTTTAGATAGACTAATCGATGAAGAGCATGAACTGTACAGGATCATGCGTACCAATATCCCTATGACTATGAGTGATCGTGACGTATTATCTTTCACGAATGCTGTCGTATGCCATCTCTGCGAAAAACCGCTGACTGATGACGACAAGGTGCGCAACCATTGTCATCTGACTGGACGATACCTTGGCGCAGCTCACAACGTATGTAACCTCAACTCCAAGTCCGCCCAACATATTCCTGTCTTTTTCCATAACTTACGAGGTTACGACGCACATCACTTGATACAAGGGTTGGGTAAATACAATGATGAAACTCTCACTTGTATCGCTACCACTAGTGAACGCTTCGTATCAGTCACGTTGGGTGCCCTACGTTTCGTAGACACGTTACAATTTTTGAACACGTCCTTGGATACACTTGTTGGAAACTTGCGCGCGAGCGGTGCGGATTTCGCTTTAACAAAGCAATGTTTCGAAGAACACTTCGAGCTACTCTTACGTAAGGGGGTGTACCCTTACGATTACATGACAGGTAGCGAGAAGTTCGACGAAACATGTCTGCCCGCACGCGAACACTTTTTCAATAGGCTGAGTGAATCACCCGTGTTGGACGAAGATTACGCACATGCACAGAATGTGTGGCAGACTTTCGGAATCCGCACGCTGGGTGATTATCACGATCTTTATCTTAAAACAGATGTACTGCTGCTGGCTGACGTCTTCGAGGCGTTTCGTGAGATGGCCATACGGTACTACCAGATTGATCCGGCTCATCTTTACTCGCTTCCCGGCGTTGCTTGGCACGCGATGTTAAAGATGACCGGTGTGCGACTGGAACTGTTGACGGATATAGATCAGCATCTTTTTATTGAATCAGCCGTTCGCGGTGGTGTTAGCATGGTACCCAACCGCTATGCCAAGGCCAACAACCCGCTAATCGCTGATCAGTATGATGCTTCAAAGCCGACCTCTTTCATATTGTACACCGACTGCAACAACCTTTACGGTGCAGCCATGTCACAGCCACTCCCTTACGGTGACTTTAGATGGCTCGATCGTAACGAGATCGACTCACTGGACGTACGTACTCTGAGTGATGACAGTGACATGGGCTACATACTTGAGGTCGACCTACACTATCCATCCGAACTTCATGATCTTCACTCAGATTATCCACTAGCACCTGTGCGTTCCTGCGTCAATCCTGACATACTTTCACCGTACTCTCGACGACTTCACACACGACTACACTATACAAAAGGGTATAACGGATCAGAAACGCCCTCATCGTCCGTCCCCAAGTTGCTAACGACTTTGGGCGATAAGCAAAAATACGTTCTTCATTTTCGAAATTTAAAGTTGTATCTGAACCTTGGTCTAGAATTGAAAGCGATCCATAGGGTGTTGAGTTTTAAACAGAAAGCGTGGATGAAACCGTTTATCGATTTCAACACACAAAAGAGAGCAGCAGCCACCAACAGTTTTGAAAAAGATTTTTTCAAACTGATGGTCAACGCTGTCTATGGTAAATCGCTGGAGAACGTAAGGAAACGAATAGACTTCCAACTAGTCTCTACCAAAGGGCGGCTGCAGAAACTTGTTTCCAATCCACGACTAAAGCGTATGATCCGCTACACCGACGACTTGGTCGGATTGGCTTTACGAAACAGAACTATATACCTTTCCCGTCCAGTGTATGTTGGTTTCACAGTACTTGATGTCAGTAAATTGATAATGTACGATTTTCATTATCGGTACGCTGTCAGCAAGTACGGACAACGATTAACATTATAATGACCGATACCGACAGTTTACTTAACAGCATACAGACTGACGATGTGTACTTGGATATGAAAGAGGATCTCCACCTTTTCGACACGTCGGACTATCCCTCAGATCATCCTTGTCATTGCGACGACAACAAAAAAGTCGTGGGGAAGTTCAAGGATGAAACTAATGGGAAACCCATCAGGGAATTCGTCGGACTCAGAGCTAAATGTTACTCGCTCCTGTTGTCCGACTTTACCGACAAAAAGGTGGCGAAAGGTGTTCCAAGAACGGCAATAAAAAAAAGGTTACGTCATCAGTTATACAGCGAGTGTCTTTTCGATAGTCGTACAGTTTTCACCTCTGCCGAGTGTATACGAAGCGATCGTCATAAGCTGTACACGCAACGTGTAACAAAACTTTCCCTGTCTCCTTATGACGATAAGAGGTACGTACTGGACGATGGTGTAACTACACTCGCGTACGGACACTACAGAGTGTGTAAACGTGCGTTAACCAATGACGATACCAGTCCTAACATGAAGAGACTAAGATACACAGAGCAGTAACTCATGGTAATAATAAACTTGTATTGCAAATATAAAATTTATTTATTTACTTTCATTTAATTTTCAATTGGTGTTAGCAAATTACTATACAACATTTTTCTTGTTACGTTTTACAGAATGAGTGGAAGTGATAACAGAATATATAAAAGAGTCTGTGAGGAGCAGCGACGAGTTCGAAGGTAAATTACAACATTTTTCTTTATTTAACGAGTACAAACAGAATACAACATTCGACTGACTTACTGTTTATTTTTTATAGTTCCCAAAGGTTACGACAGGCCTTATTGGGACCTTCAGTATCACAACAAAACTCGAGTCGGTATGTCCATTTTTATTAACAATCACTTGTACTATTGCGTTTACGTTCGGTATTCAAATTTATTCTTTTTTTTTTCAGTGATGCTACCGGTTCAGCTGCTGCTACTGCTGTTGCTGCTGCCGCTGCTGCTGCTGCTGCTGCTGCTGCTGCTGCTGCTGCTGCTGCTGCTGCTGCATCTCAGGAAGCCGGCACGAGTCGGTACGTTTTTTTTTCATTAACGTTCACTTGTACTATTGCGTTTACATCTGGTATTAAAAGTGTACTTTTTTTTCAGCAATGATGAGATGATGGTTTATGGTGATGATGATAGTGACAGTGATACAATACTGCTTGACGAATGCAATAATAATGATGATGATGAAAATAATGTTGATGAGCATCAACAACAACAATTACCAACCATCACATTTAATATGTGAGTCTTCTTCTTATGTGTACATACTTTCATGTTTTTTTTTTACATGATTTTTATATTTTTTTTTCTTTTCACCAGTGATATTCGGCCACAAGCGCGGCACATAACAATCACACCGCCACAATCACCACCACAATCACCACCACCACCGCCACAACCACAGGAACAGCCGCAACCGCGTCCGCAATGGATCAGTACAAATCAACGACGACCAGAACCGCAATCCCCACAGCCTCAACAGCAGCCACAACCTCAGCAGCCTCAGCAGCCTCAGCAGCCTCAACCACAACCTCAGCAACAGCATATGCGACACGATCCTCGTTTACAGTCCCCTCCAGAAGACGCACCATGAGTGTTTTACGATATCATCGACACGGTGGAACCAAGGATGCATAGCGAAGTCGCCACGATGAGATTACTTCTAAGAAGTAGATTTCCGACGTGGCGATGGAGCCGTGGAGACCTCTGCCCCATTCAGGGTATGTTAGGGCACACATCTTGTAGTGTGTGCCAAGAAAATTATGCTGAGGGGCAGAGACTCCTCGGCTTAATGTGTGGGCATACTTACCACTATTTATGCATAATTAATTGGTTCCAAACTGTGGCACTGGAGGGGTCGCCACCAGGATGTCCGCAATGTAGAGTGTATGCATTCAGCAGACCAATACACCCATTTTATGCACGCATGCATTTTTGAGGTATGTAACAGTACACATTATTCTAATCCATCCTACACGTATCAATTATACATCACTAATATTGTTTTTGTTTCTGTTACAGATGGTCGTGCACATTAAATGTATGATGCTCGTGTACAAAGTGATTTTTTTTTTTATATAATGTTTTATTTTCTGTATATATTGTATCCGTATTTTTTTTCTATATATATATTGTAATGTACAAAGTATGATGTTTTTTTTTTATATAATGTTTTATTTTCTGTATATATATATATATATTGTATCCGTATTTTTTTTCTGTATATATATTGTATATAAAATGTAATATAAATTGAATTTTCTATTTTTTTTTCATTAAATTATAATATTTATATTTCTATTTTAATGTTTTTTTTCTGTATATATATATATTGTATTTGTAATTTTTATCTTAAAATTGTTTGCTACAATATAAATATGTAAATTTTTTGATTTGCTTAGTTATTTCTTTTCAACTATCCTTTTTCCTTCTATCATGCATGTTTTATAAGTGAAGTGTCAATCAAAAACAATTACACCGCAATAGCCAGTCAACAAGAGTTTCACATCGATGATGTGCACATTTTTTGTATTTTTACAATATATACTTACCACAAAAGCACACATTCAAATTTACAGTTCACGAGTTGGCAACACTGCAATTCATCTCTTCACATCGACGATATCCGCAAGGTAGCAGTGTAAATATCTGAACCCACAGTTCTCAAGTTGGCAACAATGCACAATTCACCTCTTCATGTCAACGGACAATGGTGGCAGTGTAAACATATACAAAACCTGTACACTATAACACATGCACGAGCCGACAACGTGGCGCACAAGTTGACAACGTCGACAGACAATGGTGGCAGTGTAAACATATACAAAACCCGTACACTATAACACATGCACGAGCCGACAACGTGGCCGGCACAAGTTGACAACGTCGACGCTTTTCCAACATGGATACCCTTCCGGAAAAACAAATCATATATCCAAACCATACACTATAACACACCACGATGCGGCAACGTGGCTCAACCTTAACCAGCACACACGCACAATCCGACAACATCCCAGCTTTCCCAACATGGCCACCACACAGCCGACAAAATGGACGACGACCCCACCACTCCCGGCGGCGGTCAAGCCACGACCAGGCCGCGGCCAAGCCCCCGCCGGACGGCGAACAGCGAACGGCGGCCACGCCTCCGCCAATCAACGCACACGTAACCCCACAAAATGGACGACGACGACAACATGGCCGAACGCCGACAACATGGCCGACAACTTCGGTACGCCCATCGAGGTCACGTGGGACACACCACTACCCCCCCGGTCCATCATAACCTCTGCACATGACGACACGCTGCGCCGGAAGTCTACCCCCACCACCTGGATTTTTGAATTTCGCGCCAAAAGGGGGGGATGTGACGTCACTTCCGCGTTAGAACTCTCATTCTTACCCTACTTTTTAAATTGAAAAACTTCGTTGTTTGTAGGTTCTTATAGTCGAGAAAATTTCGAAGTTCAATTAATTATTAAATGTATGTCCTTTTTTTTCTCGGAAACGGCTCTAACGATTTTCTCGAAATAAATAATAAATAGCTGTTGCTATGAATGTAAATAAACAAACTAAGAGTTGAGAATTTGTACAATCTATCTAATCCTATACCATTAAGCGAGCAATAATTGTACAATTACGTACAACGTGAAACTCCGTAGCGAAGCACGGGTATTTTGCTGGTAACCTTATATGAAGTAATAAATACATCCACAAAAAGAACAAACTAGGGTTTACAAAAGCACAATACGTCCAGTAATATCCTGTACATCAGAAACCAAGCTAGATACAGCAAGAACTCAAAGGAGACGACAATCTATAAAAATAATATATTACGGAGGGTACTGCGAAAAAGAAGGTACGATAGTATACAACAAACAACAGTATAAGAGAAAGTGTAATGTAACAGATATTATTTATTGGACTGCGGAAAAAAGAAGGATATGGAGTGAACACATATCACACATAATGGATGGCACAAAACTAGTGAAAAAGGTAAGAGATAGCCAACTAAACGCGAAGAGGAGCATTGGTCGGCCAAAGAAGAAGTGTAGTGACAGCATGTAGGACCGTTATTATAGAACAGGACAGAGTCCTAACAAGAATGTTAAAGAAAGAGAAGAAATGTTTTCTTACTAGACACAATAAGTTTCTTAGATTTGTGTGTTTTTTCAAGTATGATATAGTGAGGTTCTATGAACCGTTCGACACACGTACTTGTCCCCTGTTTCTCTGCTGAGTATCCTTCTGTCCCAATAGTTCTGCCTTCTGGTAAATCGACTGGGTATATGGGTTCGTGGAAACCATGGAAAAAATAAATTTTGGATTACTGAAAAGAAGAAAAAAGTACCAACTGCCGGCTTTTGATTTTAACGATGTATATAAGCTCCGGGAAGTTGAAATAATTCTGACAGTAGTATCTTCAGTATTACTCACATGACACTGGTGAGATACTGATAGGCAATTTACAGGAACAGCATTTAAAATACTATTCAGAGAGGAGTTGTTTCGGGTAGTGTGCGGGAGTTTTTAAAATCCAACTAAACAACGTCGTTGAAGAAAGATGCGTTTTAAGTCAACAGAACCAAAGTTACTCCGTTGTCGCGTTTCGCCAACGTAACGTTGTTGCTCTTTTCTGTACACACAGCGTTTGCCTTGGATGATGACAAAATGAAAATCCCGGAAACTACGTAACTGCAAAGAAAAATAAATAATAATAAAACTATTACAGCGCATGCAAGTGATAAATGTCTAGAAATATTGACTGACATTATTCAAAACATTTGAACAACCGAAGAAATTTCTGACGACTGGACAACACCAGTGATTCATCCAATCTATAAAAAAGGTGATAAAACAGATGCAAATAATAACAGAGGCATCTCACTTTATCCAGATACCTATAAAATCTTATACAAAACATTATTTTTCAGAGTAGGGAAACAACCTGACTCACAAATAGCTGAATACCAATGTGGCTTCCGTAATAGTAGGTCATGCACAGAGCAGATTCTTAATCTAAAATCAATAATGACATATTTGAAAACAAGATCTAAAGATTTTGTAATTACTTTTATTAACTTTAAGAAGGCATATGACTCAACTGATAGAGAATCATTGTTTAAAACCCTTAATAAATTTGGCTTGGATAATAAAACAGCAAATTAAACAAACAAACGCTGACAAATACCTACTCCAAAGTGAAATTCAGAGATGAAATTTCTAGACAGTTTGAAGTTAAGACAGAAGTCAGACAAGGAGATGGACTATCACCGTTGCTTTTTAACTGCGTTCTAGAAAAGGAATAAGAGAATGAAGAAAATCAGCCAAAGAGAATGAAGTAATGGAGGAAAATCACATCAGCCAAGGAAATTAGACTAGGCTATAGCAGAGATAACCTGTCAATAGATTGCCTAGCGTTTGCAGATGATCTAGCAATCCTGTCAGGTTCAGTAGAAACAGCCGTTAGGCATGCTGTAAGAACAAGCCAAAAAAGCGGGTTTACAAATTTCTTTCGAAAAAACCAAGTTCGTGACTATCATCAAGACAATATCTAAGAAAATGAATACTCGATGTGGGCAAATCTAAGGAACTGACAAATTCGAGTATCTCTGAGGAGTTATTGAACAAAACGTCTCAGACAAAGAAGCCATTAAAGCACGCGTTAATGAGATGAAAGTTACTTACCATCTAAGCAATGACACATAGAACAAGAAATCAGTATCCATTAATGTCAAACTTAGCCATCACTCAACAGTATTTATGTAGCTTAACTTAACTCAACAGCCATCACTGAAAACAGCTTAGAAGCACTTTATGCAGCTAAGCGTCTGACTCTGAACAAGAAACTATGATGGGAGAAATGAAAGTCACGAAAAGAAAAATATTAAGAAAAATCTTGGGACCAATGAAAGATAGGGAACAGTATAGGAGATGTCTCAATAATGAGGTGTACACACATGTTGAGAAAAGAACAATTATTTTCTATGGACACATTCAAAGAATGAATCCTAACAGGTTAACAGGGAAACGTTTTAACTATTTCAGAAAGCTCAAATAACATACGTGGCTCAAAGACACAGAAAAAGACGTAGAAGAACTCAAGAATATCCAAGAAGACATTGAAAAATGCTTACCATTGAAAAATAAATTTAAAAATGCCCAATGTTTTAATTGAAAGGGGAACCCCAAGAAGAGGATAGCTACCACCTGGAGTAACGAAAGGAGGGAGAGACATTGGTCAAGAATGAAGGAGATATGGGAAAAGAGGAAGTTTGAGGAGAAGAAGGGAGGAACCAGTTGAAGCAAGCGTAGTGCACGGTGGCTCATACAAAAATTTAAAAAAAACAATTACAGCTAAGGCGGTAATGATGACGATGATGATGGTGATGTTGTTGGTGATTATTATTATTATTATTATTTTATTATTAATATTATTATTATTAATAGTATGTCTATTATTATTAATATTGTTGATGATGTTGTTGTTGTTGTTGTTTTGTTGTTATAAATCGTCAAAATAGGCTTACGTGTGTGCCTATTTTACAAAATAAGTGTATCCTTGCTGGAAATGTTTATTTATAAAACAAACTCACACATACGCTCTGCTATTTTAATTATGCAGGATAGTAATAACTTTCGTAATTATGAATTAATTGCATTGTAACAAAAATATTGTATATAGCACACATAAACAGTTAATAATTTCAAAGTTATTTGGTTGTTGCATGTGCAAAATAATTACGAGCAGAGTGGAAAGTACGTTATAAATTTTGTGTATCACCTGAATACGAATTAAATTTCAAACACCGTGACGTTTCACACACGCAAAACTACACACCACACTGAGGTAGCGCTGATTTTGAAAAGGCAAACTGCAGGTGGGTGGTAGGTCTAGCAACGTAGCATGTGGCAACCTAGCAACGTGAATTCGTTAGTTTATAAATTTTTATTGAAAACATAACTATTTATAACTAACTTTAGATGATAAAGAAAACAGAAGACCAGTTACAAAGGGCGATATTTACGTTCAATGGCATTATACAAGACTATGGGTTATAGATCTCTGCTACAAAATCTAAAACGATAGCATTTAAAGGCAAGTATTCTATAAGAAGTGAAATAGTCGTCAACAATCAGATTTTGGATTAGGTTAGTCATTTTAATTGCCTGGGTTGTGATATCTCATGTGAAATTGATATTGATTGATTGGGATAGTAAGCTAACGAAAATTAATCGCATCTATGGAACGATTCATAGGTACCTGAAAAAAACACACGGAAGGATACTCGAATCAAATTTTACAAAACTGTGGCTGTCCCCACATTTCTGTATGCTAGTGAGACATGGAGTCTTGATAAAAGGGACGTACAGAGGATTCAGACAGCTGAAATGAAATTTCTAAGAGGGATGCAAGGTTGTTCTCTGCTAAATATGAAAAGGAACTAGGACATTAGACTCGAATTAAACATTGTATCGTTCCACCAGAAGACTGAAGACCACAGAAAAGGACGGTGTAAACACTTGAACCGCATGCCTAATATCAGTCTACCCGTGGCTGGCTTGGGTTACCACCCTGTTGAGAAGAGAGATCTCGGTAGACCGAGGAGGAGATGATCTCTCTGCGATTTTTTGTTGAATGCGTTTCTATTGAAGAAGGTCTCCGGTGGGTGGCAGAAACATTTTTAAATGTTGCAGTAAACGTTTGTTGTGCTTTAACCAGTGTATCTCGGCAAACACTAGCTTATTGGCTATTTTTGTGTTAGCGATCTCCGTAACTGATAATTGATTTAATGAAACTCTTTATTGACAACAATCAAGTCTCTGCAATAGATCACTACCGTGTCTGCGATGGTCATCATATTCAGTACAATCATATCAGTGGTACTCAAAATGAAAATGTGTTATCTTAGCCAGTGGTGGCCCTTCTACATAGGAGAACAAGGCGTCCACTAGCTAGGGCCTCGTTCTTACAGGGGCCTTGCGCAAATTTGGAACAGGAGGAAAATAAATTTTTCAATAAGAAGATCGAGAATATAAATACAAATGCAGATCATCTGTTTACCACAGAATAGTTCCACTTTTATGTGAAAGACATCACATGAAAAACAGAATACTCTCACATCATTTACATGCAGTGAAGGACTTTCTAACTTTACAAAGTCTAGTCATGATTCGCAGATGATTATGATAATGATGATCTCTTATATATTGCAGAAGGGGCTTCTTGGTAATATAATATAAACAGCTACACCCATAAATCACGCATGTGATTTCCTGGGTAAAATACAATATCACACTCTTCTGATTGTATCATTAGTTGTTTTCGAGCGCAGGTGGTAGCGCTTCCTTCGGTGGCATCGGCATTCATGGTTGGGAAGTGTGCGTATCGCTCGCGCGAACGGCAAAGGGTGCTTCCTAACTCCTAATAGCGCATTGCGAACGGGTACCAGGATGCGCAGTCCATGGTCAGTAACTGGTCGGACCTCTCGTGCCAGTTCGTGATGTCCATTAATACACAGATTAAAACAGAACTAGTAGCATCGGGCTCGGGGCGCTGCCTTAATCAGTGAACTGGTGTCCATGGAGGAGGCAGAGTTCTAAGTTGGACCGAGCGATAGGGGAGGATACGACAACCTTCCTTACCGCTGGCCTGGTGGAGTAGTGTGCCTCTGATGTCACCAGAGAGTGGAGGAAAAACTGTAGATCGAGGAAGATCCCATGGATCCGAAGGACGTGCTCACGACCATTCTGGGCTTTGGGGGTTGTTGTGTTGATCAACGACGTACTGAACAATGGTGCCACGGGATCTTGAACCATCCCGGCCGGGGGTTATGCACCCGGTGTTCACTAGTTGAGGTATGGTTTTGTAGTGACTGTGGTTGACCCTCCTAGGGTAGATTTTCACTAAAACTAGTCTTTCTTGGAGTTCGCGTGTGTGTTCTGTGAGCCTTTGGACTTCAGTGAGCCACACTCGCTTTCCTGTAACCCTTGGTTTGCGTCCTCTTCGAGGCATGGACGCTCTACTGTACCATTAGTTGCCTGATAGTTTTGATTCGATCCCGCAGCTCCACCTATCTTGAACCAGTCATTCGGCTCCGGATACGTACACTATCCTACATCTACTTCAGGTATACCAATTTCTGCCGTTTTCTGCAGTTGTTCCCATTCACTTCACTCTCCATTATTCCTGAAAGTCTCTTTATAGTTCTCCATACACTTTGCTTTCTTCAATTATTTCCAAACCTATTCGTTAATTAGTTCAGCCAGCAATTTTATTTTTAAAATTTTTTATAGACTCACATTTCAAGTGCTAATGTTGTTTGTTTTTCAGATTTCTCTCCTGGTGACCAGGTTTTACCTAATTACAATATATTGATTATGTTAATTCACGCACCCAAAAATGATACTAGTTAGCTGCAGAACACGCTCACTATTTTAAACTAAGTACATTTATAATTACATAAATTTCAATATTAGATAATTCTTCAATTATGAAAGAAATTACAAAATCCCGATTACTCTATAACATATTCCACTTTCTGTAATAACATAATAATTCTCGAGCACACAGTCGTACAACAAACACTACACATTCGAAGCACTGGGATTTAGGTTACAATTCGTTTTAGTTTGACAACCTGCTAGATTTTCACAAATTGTTAAAATTGTTGATCACTTTTTTGGGCCCTGTAGTCCAAAAGTTTTAAAATTTCTAAAATTTAACGATAAATTATTATAATTCTTTTAACATGATAACCCCCACGAATTACTGCGAACTCAAAATTTCACCACTTTTTTCCTGATGTACAAAAATTTTTTAATTTTCAAAAACAAACACTGTATTCTGATTGTCGTTAAAAATCCTTTTAATTTGATATCCCACATGGGCTTTTACGATTTTTTCACAATTTTGAGTCATCAGATTTTTGCTTCCTGCCCCCTCTCTATTTTTGGAGTGATCAAGCTCAGAAATAATGAGGTTCTGTAGAGTCAAGGTGTTGGTATGCATATCACGTTTTCCGAAAACGGTTCATGCGTTCAGTAGTTATCGTGCGACATACCCCGATAGAAGATATAGGCTATAGACACACAGACGGTCTTTAAATGCCAAACGGTCGAGTTAAAACTGAGAACTCGCTTCGCTTGTTTAACTTTAGTTGTAAATAATTTTTTCAAATTGTTATTTATAATAAATTTTAAAGATGGAAAGTTTAGCGAGGATCGGTCAATAAATATAAAGAAATGTTATATTATTTGTGTCGACGTTCGACAATTTTATTGTAATCACCAGGACAATTATTGTTCAATTGTTACGACGCTAAACATTGTTTCGACTATTGTCGAAATGTCGACACAAATAAAAAATTTGTGTGTACTTATTGATCGATCCTTGCTAAACTTTATATCATTAAAATTTATTTCATCAACGGTGACTCCTAAATTAAGGGTTATTTATAAGAATGACTTTTTAAACTATTGGAGTACTAACTTTTAGTACTATTTAAAAACATGTGTTTTTATGTGTTGTAGTAAGGCCTGTACTTGTGTTTTGTAAAACACGTGACTACTGTTAACGAAAGCGTTAAAACATATTTGTAACTGTACAATGTGCGTTAGTAAAATGCAGTTAATTTCGTCTTGTTAGCAGCGGTCGAATGTTTTCGTAAATGAGACGACAAACGTCGGCTCACAGAGGGCGGAACGGAACGTTTCTGTTGAGTTGAGAGTAATGTAGCAAGGGTGGCTTTATTGTATACAATCAGGGGCCGGGAGCTGGAGCTGTGGTAGGCCATTCATCACACCGACCTGCATTACTTCTCCGACTTGCCAAGATTCCATTAGCTTAAAAGTAATCCGAATCAAACTAAACCCACCTTCGCTTTCAACACCAACAATAGCATTTCACATGACAAATGCCATTTTAAGTGCCGAAAACGAGCACAAGAAAAAATTAAATACAACAACAGAGTCACGTGAAGAAGATACGTTGCTCTGCCGTAGATAAACGAATTACAAACAAGCAAAGTGACAACAGGAAGACAGACCTACATTATTTCTTCCATACAAAAAAAACGAAGAATAAAGTTTTTAATAATAAAAACAAACAACTGTAATTGCAGGCCTGTATATTTTTTATTTTCATTTTGAACTTCATTCTATTAAAAAAACCTTGTAGCTGTTGTTCGAAGAGCTCTTCATTGTCATTTTCACAAGACGGCATAGGCAACGTGCTGCCTGTTTCGTTTTCAAAGATCCTCCAGCCATCTCTTGCTGGGTCAACAAACACCCTTGTTTCCTACAGGCTTGTATTTCCACACGTCTTTGGCCAGTCTTGAATCTGGAATTCTTTCTAAGCGTTCTTTCCACCGTTGTTTGTAATCTTTTAATTTTCAAAACAAGTTAAAAACTTGTACCTCTTCTCTTATGGCCTCATTCTTTATACGGTAAAGTTTAGAACACCTTTTAATTCCTCTTAAGAATGCCATTTCCGAGGCCTATATTTTACTGTCTTGTTTCTTGGTGGTTGTCCATAATTCACACCTATAGGACAGTACAGAGACTGCCATATCTTCATGGAATTTTAATTTTGTACCTCGAATTACTTTGTTTCTAAAAATACGGTTGATTATACCAAAGATCGTCTGGAATTTACTTAACTTGACATCAATATCATAATTCATATTACAGCCAATATCATTGTCCATACTTAGTGCGGTACGCTAATGATATAGCAGCGGTTATCATAGCGCGAGATGTGGAACTGGCTCACATGAGAATAAGGCCAGGTTATGCGTCGAGTCAGTTCCTGGATGACAGACCACGGCTTAAAACTGGCAGCTGACAAAACAGAAATCATGCTGATCACAAAGAGGCATCTCCCCAACATCTTGCCAATGCAGGTCAGAGAAGAAACGGTGCACACAAAAGCCGCAATTAAGTATCTGGGAATACTTCTGGACACGAAGCTTACGTTTTGGCCACAAATAAAACGGGTGGCTGAGAAGGCTGCAACTAAAACCGCGGCACTTAGTAGAATTATGGCAAACACCAGTGGGCCGAAACCTTCGAAGCGACGGTTACTTATGTCGGTTACGCATTCAATACTGCTTTATGGTGCGGAGATATGGGCTAATGCACTCAATACAGACGACTTATCTCAGTAGTGCAGCGAAGTGGCGCGCTCAGAGTGGGTTGCTCTTACCGCACGGTTTCGGAGTCCGCGGTCCTTGTCGTCGCAGGAATAATCCCAATCGATCTGTTGGCACAGGAACGGAAACTAGTTTACAAGAGGAAGGGGCCAAGTAGATACTGTACAAGCTCACAAGGAGGCCAGGGCTCGTACTATGGCTCAGTGGCAGGAAAGATGGCTCATAAAACAGTTAGCTGAGTGGCCTAATCGCAAATATGGCGAGATTAATTATTTCATAACACAATTTCTAACTGGCCATGGCCTGTTCCGGGCTTACCTATATAGGATGGGGAAAGAAGACAGACCAGATTGCATTTTCTGTAAACAAGATTTGGACGATGTGAATAATACGTTTTTCACCTGTGATAGATGGAAAGAAGAGAAGCAAACACTGGAAAATGTAGTGGGACAGATCTCACCTGAAAATATTATCGGAATAATGCTGGAGAGCGAACACTATTGGGAGCATGTAGCAGCTTACATAGAGAAGGTACTAAGGCGAAAGAAGGAAGCCGAAGATGATCTTGCTAGGGCCGCTAACAGAATAGCAGAAAGCAGGTAACGTGGACCAGCTGAAGGTTTAAAACAGATGAACGTCCACAGGACGAGGTACAAATGGCACCACCTTGAAGAATTGCAGAAGCTGAGTCCCAAGGTGGATCCATGCCATGGACAACAGGGTTTGTGGTTTTGGTGGGTGCGAGTCCCACACACCGTAGGAGTGCGGACCCTCCTTTCTCAAAACTTGGTCACGGGAAATTAGTAATTCCATTTTAGTCTCACCTCCGCAATCTTTCGGTTTCCATTCTTTATAATCACTCTTACCAGTGGCGATTCCTGACCCGATGGCTAGGGCAAGCATCGATTCATAGCACAATATAAACACATGTACATAAAATTCCAGTGCTAGAAAATAACTTAAAAATATTCAGGTACGTACATGTTTGTATCTCTGTGAGAAAAATAAATATTCATCAAGTGTAATCAGCATACGAATTAAAAAGTGGCGTTTAGCAAGCTGCGACTCTACTTCCTAGTTAAAAAAAACGATTTCAACAACCAGTACCCAGGACACACCGCGGGGAGCTAACCTCAAACAGTGACAACCAAAACAATAAACAAGAGAAAAAATGGCCGCATTTTCACCATGCCGGTACAATGCTAGGGCTCTCAGCGGCTTAAAGCACTAATAATAAGTACTTGCTTTTTGGGTTTTCTGACAGCCAGAATGTACCAGCAAACCATCGCACTCCTAAGTTAGATTGTTATAAGCTACAGTATTTCTAACTATAGCCTAATGTAAAAGAAGGCTAGATAATCAAAGCGTAGTTATGTAATTCTAAATAAATGCTAAGATTTCTGAAATCATGGCTAATCATAGTTAGTGCACCGAAGCAATTTTTGAAGTGATTACCTTGGGGGCGGAGCGGTCAGTAAGCTGATAAAACAGTGCACAGAACTGGAAGCGAATTACTTTGATAAAATCAAATCATTAGTATCATTTTGACTGGAAGATAGGTGGCAAATACGCCGCCGATGTTCAAATGATGAAATGTGAAACAGTTTTTCTGACAACAATAATGTTGGTTACATAATCATTTATTTACTTTTGTCTGATTTGGATAAGCACTGTTTGCGTTGTTTGCTTTGAGGATTCGCTTCTGACCCTTATCTGCATACATTGCCAAACATCGAAGACGTCTTACGATAATAACTAAACTAAACATCAAAGCCTAAAACATAAAAGCCATGTTTGGTTGCACTGCGACAAGAAACGAGTAAAATTTCACCGGCTGGAAACTACAGCGTATTTTTGTGTGCCAACTACAACACCATCATTATCTTGAATAGCCGATAACGTCCTTTACGTCCACTGTGTAGACCGGAAGGGCTATATAAGCGGCAATATATAAGGGTGGTTAGTAAATAATGGCAAACAGATAACACTAAAATAATAGTTATTATTAATTTAATATTTTCGTAATATCGTACCAGCTATTATAACAGTAACATTAGAAAACTCAAAAATAAATCTAACAACAACAACAAATCCAACAATAAATCCAATAAACTAAACTCACATTATAAAACAAAAAATTTGTTCTTGAGAAAAATGTCATAGTAATATGAGATCCTTCTGAATGTTACAAATTATCTCCACTGAATAGGATGGCTTCTGACGGATATCATTAAAAAGGTCTGCAAACTATTTAACTTTAGAAAGCGTTTCGGAACGCATAGTGTGAAAATAGAGATGCAGTCACTGCTTTTAGTTAGTTACAAGTTCAGACCTTATTGTTGTGTACATTACTACTACTATTAGGCCTACTACTACCACTACAACTACTACTAGTACTGATGCACTGCTGCTGCTACTACTACTACTACTACTACTGTAGTAGTAGTAGTAGTAGTAGTAGTAGTAGTAGTAGTAGTAGTAGTAGCAGTAGTAGTAGTAGTAGCAGTAGTAGTAGTAGTAGTAGTAGTAGTAGTAGTAGTGTTTCAAGATATCAACGTCGCTGAATAAGTCTATGAATCAGTGACATTTCACAACCGTAGATACTGCACCAAATAATTAGCGAAGCGTTTGCAGTTAACAAAGTAGATAATAATTCGGCTTGCTATATTTTAGAAGTGTTATGAACACACATCGCGACTACGCAAGAGAGACCTCGTGTCCCCCGTAATCCTTAGTTATAGTTCAGCGTTAATTATAATTAGTAAAAATTTTAAATTACGTACATGTATACAGTAAAGAACTAATTTCACGTTGAAATTAATCCAGCTTTACTCTTGAATCACTAACGACAAAATATAGAAAAATAATCTTAGAACGATCTAATTTTGACTTAAAGCAAGTTATATGTCTATAACGAGTTAATGAGTTTCAGGAAAAATAATAGCAGATTTCATTAAGAGTATTCAGATAAGTTGTTTCAAAGGAAGAAGGATCTAACAACTAGAAAACATGCGAATTCGCATTTATGATCCCTTATCTGACCTAATAACGAAGACATTAGGAAGATTAATGTTTGTGTGCATCATTAAGTATCTAACAAAAAGCGTTCTCCTTTTACCAGACTTTCATCAAGCTATGTCAGTTTTTACTTTCATACTATTTACCTCATACTCTTCCCACTTTTTTCTGTACAAGCTGTAATATATAACGCTTTTCTATTAACAAGAAAGAAAGCTAATGTTCTTTGTTTTTGTGGATCGTTAAGATATTTGTGTGTATTGATTCCAATTACTTATTACACTTTCCATTTAATTTGTTTTGCATGGAAAAAAGGTATGTCAGTACACCTCATTAAACGTATTTAGAACATTGATAAAATCAAAATGAGAGCAAAATTGAAGGGAAAATACTGTTTTTTCTCTAATGCAAACGACTTACATTTGTCTTCCACACAATTATACTTATTAACATTAATTTAGTTTTGATCATGACCGGTTAGATAGTTAAAGTTGACTGACATTCATTAAACGATTGGAAAACGTTCGCAGAACATATCGGAGGATCGCACTGACAACAAATTGGTTGTAAAGCATAATGTCGCATATACGGAAAAGGATAATTATATGGGGGGGGGATCTGTACAATAAAATTTGAATTAAAAGTGTAGAGAAAAATACAGTTACGAAAATGATTAAAATTGATTAACAAATTCACTAATACAGTAAAATTGATTATTTAAACGATCTAATATAATTAAAACAAAATTTGCGAATTTCACTTATTCTACAAAATTTCATATTTTACACAGTTCTACAAAGTTAATGCAGTCCCTTTACTGTCCTATGGGTGTGAATTATGAACAACAACCAACAAACAAGACAGTAAAATACAGGCCTTAAAAATGGCGTTTTTAAGAGAAATTAAAAGGTATTCTAAACTTGACGGCATACGTAATGACGCGGTAATAAAAGAGTTACAGGTTTTTAACTTGAATGATAAATTAAAAAATTACAAACAGCGGTGGAGAGAACACTTAGAAAGTATGTCAGATTACATATTGCCCAAACAAGTCTGGAAATACAAACCTATAGGAGACTTGTGTCTAGGTAGACCCAGGAAAAAAAAGCTGGAGGCTCTTTGAAGGCGAAATAGGCAGCACCTTGCTTATGCCGTGTTGTGAAGATGGTGACGATGATGAATTTTATATAAAATAAAACTTACCTAGAAGGGTACCATTTTCCTACTGAACCTTAGACGTTAGGGAAAGGGATAAAGAACGAGTGGAGGGTATTTAGACATGGTCGCGGACGAGAGTACGAATTATTCCACACGTGAGCAACAATAAAAAGTCTAAAAGCAGTCGCAAGGAAAGATACAGTAACAAGAAAATACCTTATGAGAGACAGAAATGTCACCGACTTGGATACTTTGATATAATAGGCTATTCGTATGGACGTAGCATTAGTTGTAATATTATAATGGATTTTATTCCGTACCATTGAAAGTCATACGAGAGATTAGGTAGGCAGCGTGCGTAGCCGTTCGGTTTCATGGAAGGTAGGCAGTGTAGCCAACCACACATTTTAGCCGCGTATTTGTAGTCTACGCGTTACCCCAGGTAGGTACTAATTTACTCAGGCTGAGTCAACCTGGAGACTCCAAAACGCACCTTAACTGTATGTTTCAAAAACGTTCAAACAAAGCTAGTGGCAATAACAGACCAATAAAAAGTCAATAAATAACATTTTTTACGTATCCGAGAATTGAACAAATTTGTAGAAGGATGAAAAATGAAATCCATGAAATTTTTACTACCATTACAAAATTTGGGTGACAGTGTTCAAAATCAGTGACTCAGAACCAAAACGTTAATTCCGAAAAGCAATATAAAATTACAAAACTTTGAATTCGTAAAACATAGCACAATTCGTACAATAAATTACATGATCGAATTACCGGCGTAAATCAAGGCCACCTGTATGCAAGTAAAAACTGATTTGTCATAGTTCACCTTGCTTGATTCGAATTTAAGGCCACTGAAAGTTTTACAGTAGTCATATTAACTTTGAATAGACTGTTTAAAATTATAAGTTTTACTGTATACATACAGAGTGGTCCACGGTCGTCTGGAGATTTTAAAAATGAAATGAGTAATATAAAATATATTTTATTTACTTTCGTTTTATTATGTAATTACAGCAAATTTTATGTCACTTACAGGTGGAGGTTTATATTTTAAATAGAAGATAAATGTTCTCTTATCATTTTGTATTCACTGCTGCAGTCTCTCCTGTAGATTTTGCACCGTGTTATTTGGTATGGTAGTGCCTTCTACCTGTATGGAAGCCTTAAGTTTATTACTGTCGTTAGGCTTATTAAGAAACACTCCAGACTTAAGTTATCCCCAGTGAAAATAGTCACATACTGACAGGTCTGGAGATAGATCCCAAAATTTGCCACAGCACACCAGACAGTGCTTGTTGTCCACAAATTTTATCGTATTGAGACTAGGAATAGCATCATAACGTGGAACACTAAAGTGGTAGAGAAATAAATCACAATTGAAGCACCATTTTGAAAGTACGTTTTCACAGTACAAACGTAGCAGTCCACTGTTCAGTTGTAATTCAAATTACATCAGTTATGCAAAGTCACAGCCAGTTTGATTCCTACTTGCCATAAGGTTTCCAACCTATGTCGCTTTAAAAATCGTCAGATTCCCGTGGATCACTCTGTATAACAAAGGGTCTTGCTTAACGCCTAAGCAGTCTAGTATTAAGGCAGGGTAGGCTTAGTAATAATTAAGCGTAAATGAAATATGATGATATATAATGATATTTAGTTAATAAATTAACTACTAGAAAGTAATGAAGTATTGATTTTATTGAATTGAACCCTGAGATAAACAAAAAACAATATAAAAATAGAGTTTATAACGTGTCGGCTACGTTATAATCCAGGGAACCCGTGATAATTGACTCTGGCCAATTATACAGGCTGCCTACGTTGTAACAAACTGAAAAATTAAACACATCGCTAACAATAATTATAAGTACTCTAATAAAAGGAAACCGGGGAGGGAATTTTGCTGATTTATGCACTCAATTTAGTATGTAACAAAGATGACATCCCTTTATTTACGTATGATTGATAATACATTACAAATAAAATCTTTACTTACACAGAAATTGTAAAGGGGTTTTCTGTATTAAAAATGATCATACAGATTGTGTAGTTACCTCGGACCCGAGTCTCTTTAAACTAGTTATGAGTTTTCAAATTTATTCTACTTCTTTAGTCAATTACATTATTACTTAAAATATTATTTGAAGAATGGTTTCATTTAGTTGTGCGATGTGTTTCAAAGTTACATCACAAGAGTTATGTTACAACGTATGATTTCTGAAATTACTTGTTACACCATAGTAATGCTTAACGCTTAGAGATTGTCATTTAAAAGTCTTTTTCATTTAAAATGACTTATATTTTAAAAGATACATTATTCACGGAAGACGAGCTTCCGCGTCACCTCTAGTTAAATGTTATCTGTCCATGTCCTGCCGCGTGATTCTTCTGTACTCTCTTAGTCGTGGGTTGTCATCGTGGTAGTCTTTCTAGTGGATGTCCTCGGAGTCAACTAACGATGAAGTGGATGTTATGGTGTCATCTCGCGTGAAGTCGTCCTGTTTCTCAGCGGTAGTGAAAATGCAGTTGAGGTCTTAGTCTTCACTATTCACAGTTATTCACATCACATATGTAATAGCACAGTAGTATTGGAGTTTACATATTCGTTTCACATTATGTTGGAATTACACTTAACTTGGAACCATATTTGATTTTTTTTTTTAGGAGATGTCACCTTACACATATTTTCTTCTTTCACATCTTTGTTTTAAAAACACACTACATCTTAGTTACATAGATCTATATCTCCACACTGTTAGTGGAAGCTAATAACGAAATCAAATAAAATAAAACATTTTGTGCAGAGCCCCGCTTGGAGTTGTTTACAGTTTGAAAGTCGCATCATAAGTCCTAACCATAATATAGTTCCAACTTTTAATTGGTAATACAGTCTTACAGTTCGACAAAATAAACAATCAAGACTTTGCTTGTCTACAGAATTTATTACAACTACTACTAGTGACTTTGAATTATTAATTATTTACATTATAGTTTACAGGTATTTTTTATTTAATGCCGGGTGGGTATGCAAGTTGGATCCGGTATACACAGGTCATAGCATGATAAATTTAATAAAGGGTTAACAGTTTTATTTTTGACTTTTGCTTTCTCAGTTTTAATTAATTATTTTAGTTAAATTCCCTTTTTAATTCTCATTACTATTATGAGTTAGTTCAGTGGTATTTGGTTTAATAGTGCGATTTAATGGTTTTCACTAACTTCCCATTTTATATTTTTATTATTATTTTTTTTTATTTGTTTTAAATATAAATCGTCACAAGTTATATTTTGCACCACAACAAGATGGGACTAAATTAATTAAAAAGAGCTGTAATTTAAGTTATATAATTTGACCCACACAACGTCGGGCAACTTAAAATAGTTATATATATTTGGCATCCCAAAACGCGGGACATTAAATAACTAATATAACAGTAATTGTTATATATTTGGCTCCCACCGCGGGCTTGATAAGGCTACACTCACCGCTTAATTGTTTACAGATAAATTGAAATATGTCAATTAATTTATGCTGAATAAAATAAGCAGTATAAATAAATGTATTATAACTTTGTGTGTGAAATTGTGAGCGGGTGAGCGTGTGATAAACCTTATTCCCTATATCTTCCGCGGTAATCAACCAGTCGACGTGAAACTTTGACAGTGGATTGTTTATGTAAATAGCTACAGTTTTTATATACTCTAAGGTTTCCAACTATTTTATAAGTATGGTTTTTGTATAGGAAAAAACTCAGCTTTTAACTCTTATCAATGATAGAGTAATAAAATTCATAGATAAAATCAATGCAAGCTCTTGCGGATTTATACAAAGTTTTGCTTGTAACTCAGATATCTTTTGCTAATATCAACCATGTGACATCGGATGGACTAATCAGAAGATACTAATTTCATTAATATTCGTACTCTGTGAGACATCGCTACAGTTGGTCGATAGGATTTGCCGAATGAAGTTGTGTCCGTCGACGAGAGTTTTTCTCGTACGGAATTATAGAAATCTCAAATTATCGTAAAACTTGCAACTCTTTGCGAGCTTTGCGTAAAGAACCAGGCAGATTAACAATCTTAGTAAAAATTATTATTATATTAAATTGCTTTTCGCGGTAGTCAAGATAGTCCGCATAGGGAATTATTGAACACTTCAAGCTTTCACGGAAGGTGTAAGCTAAATACACCGCTTTTATAATAAATACCCATATTCACCCGGAGGTCTAATAAAAATTAACGTGTAAATTAATAATAACTTTGCGAGCGAAAATGCTAATTATTGTGAGAGTGACAATTGTGTGAAAAGTCTATTTGGTGTTAGCAGTTCGACGGAGTCGTCAGAGTGACGTACAGAGGAATCGCCGCTGGAGCAACCCGCCGACGAAGAGGACGCCAGAGGATGAGGACGCCAGAGGATGAGGACGCCACGACGAAGAGGGACGCCGACGAAGAGGACGCCAGGACGGAGAGAGACGCCGAGAGGAGGATACGCACATCCGGAGAACAAATCAACAAGTGAACGGATATCATCTAACAAGTAAAATCGATCTAAAATCGAACTATATAAACTTTGTTCAAATATAAAACGCATGACAATTATGTAAATTAATATACATCGTAAAAACTGTTATTTCTTATGTATAATAAATAATTGTTCATTACCTCCATTATAGACTCGTTTGTAAGTTCTTCACGCACACTAAATCCTATGCGAAAATAATAATCTGTATCGTTGCAATAACTCTGAATACAATACAATAACTCTGAGTTTACAGTACAATAACTCTGAATAACCAGCTTTCGAAACCTAGAATGTATACCGTGATCATTGACATAATTATGTTATGAATTTGATTTTCTGAGACCGAGGAAAAGAATTTTACGGTATCACTCCAGTACCGTTTGTGTTTTGAAATAGAGTTTGATGTTTCATTTGTTACTGATACTGTTTCGTGTAACTGATTTGCCATGATCAATATTTAAGGCCTTTATTGAACCATTTTTCGGCAGGGAATATAAATATATATAACCATTTGTCTACCTTATAAATATAGCCCGGATATACATTTCACTATGAAATGAAATTCGAACCAGTAAATCGTCAGTGTGAAGAAATTTAATTAAATCTGTTTTTAATTATTGCATTATAGTAAAAACGTATAAGCATCTTACAAAACACCATTAATTTTTCTTTAAATAGTAGACCTATCTTAAACGTTACCATGAAATTATTTTTACAGCAAAATTCTTAATATTTTATTACAAATTTTGTGAGTATTTTCTAATGTTACAGCCAGTTTGCCGCTACAACTTGACAATAGAAATTTGTGTAGTTCTTTAAACTACACCTACGATATACAAGTGTTATTACTGGCTGTCAAACATATGACTGGGTGACTACACACTCCCGTTCCTCTCATAAAAATACCAGTAGAGTAAACTAATTTCTAGTACGGTGGAACTTTCAAAATTCAATACAAAATGCACTGGCATTTAAACATCATAATTCGAGAAGTTTCGATTTTGTTTTGATATATATTCTATACTATTTATAAGTCGTTTTTATCGATTAACTAACAATTCATTTGCATTAACCGTAAACTGTGGTAAACACAACATATAACTAACATACACAAGTTTGATTGATAAACAAAAGCAGTGTCCCATGCCAACGAACCTATGTTCTTTTCAAGATTTTGCAAATAACACTTAGACACTAAGTAAAATAAAACCATTTTTTAAACCATCTTACCTGTTTGTTTGGTTTATGACAAGTAATTCTTTTGTACTACTGACTATGCAGCTGAGAACGTAAAACATTTTTAATGGAAAAAATTAACTTCTTTTATAACAAAAACTGTTAAATATGATACTAAAACAAACTGAGTATGTTCTACATAATGCTTGTAGATGGAAAAGTGAGTTCGGACTCATTTGTATAATTCCACAAAAGTATTAAAACAATTACAAAAATATATAAAAAAGATAGCCGCCAACAATTCACAAACTACATACGACCACAAAGACGATATTCGACGCCTAATAGAACAACATTTAACACCGATTGTACTCAGATGAGATGTCAATAAAAATTTGGAAATGACCATTTGTCAATATTATTCTTGATACATAAGCCTAACAGTAATTGCTCGCACTGTTAGCTGACTTAAACTTATTCGAATTTTTATAAATTCAAGTGTATGTTATTTAAAAAAAACATCTGGTGTCTTGTACAAAGAACATACGCTTTCACGGCCGGTATTTGACTATAAAATAACTTCCAGGCTGTTAGGCCGTAGTCCAACATTGTTAAAATTATAGTTGCTATCGTAAAGCCGGTCCATGATAGCAACCCTGTCATCATCATCACAAGACGCACAGGCAAGGTGCAGCCTGTTCCGCTTTCAAAGATCCTCCAGTCATCTCTTCTTTGGTCTACCCACACACCTGTGTCCTATAGGTTTGTATTTCCAGACTTCTTTGACCAGTCTAGAATGTCACATTCCTTCTGATTGTTCTTTCCACGGTTGTTTGTGATGTTTTAATTTTTCACTCAAATTTAAAACTTGTAATTCTTCTCTATGATATCATTCCTTGTACGGTCAAGAACGCTACTCCCGAGGCCTGTATTTTACTGTCTTGTTTCTTGGTTATTATCCATACATCACACCCATAGAACAGTACAAAGACTGCCATAACTTTTTAGAACATTAATTTTGTATCTCGACGTACCTTGTTTCTAGAAATACGGTTGATTGCCCCACAAAACGTCTGATACGTACCTAAATTAACATCAATATTCTTATTACAGCCAATATTATTTTTCAGATAATTAAAGTGGCTCACCTGTTGTAGAATTCGATTACTACCCCGTCGCCATAAACCATATATAAAACAACAGAAATTCCGGCCGTGACCACGGCGGCATTCATCAGTGTGGCGGGAAAGAGGTGGTAATTCTCAAAACACAATTCACAGTCTCAGTCTCCGGCGAGACTTACTATAGTTAATGTTGACGGTATTGCTGCCATGGGCCAGCTTTTTGATAGGAACTATAATTTAGTAATGGTATACCGCCGCCTAACAGCCCGGGAATTGTTTACAACCTAGTAGTTTGTATTGAAAAGCCTTTGTACTGTAGAATTTTGTGGCTTTCTATTTGGTTACTCCTTTTTACTGTAGAATATTAAAAGAGGTATGAAGATTTCTGTTGAAATTAACAAATGAACATTAGCCATTGCTGTTGTTATTTGTATTTAATTAAAAGTTCTCTGTAATATTTCCTGTTATTAAAGTATGCATAATTTTTTAAATGGAAGCATCTAGTGAACCCTGATAATAACATATCACGAGAATAGATATTTGAATGTGCTGTTGTTTGCTGAAATCTTGCTTGTAATCCAAAATAAAGAATTGGCTTTACAAAAATAAGGTTTTAAGCTTCATCAGATTTGCACACAATAAACCTACAATACGAAAATCTCCACTACGAAAAGAATGGTAATGGCATTTTGAGGCAAAGAACCAATAATAACAACAATAATAATCAATGATCAAATTGTAGAACAGGCTAGCCAGTTTAACTATCTGGGTAACCATGAGTAACGAATGCTGTGGTGTTCAATTTTTATTCCACTGTTTAAGAACAATTATCGACCGTGCAACGTCATGAACATTAGTTTGGAAGCAAAATAGGCTATGTATTAGACCCCACACAACAATACGGTTGTCACCGCAAAACGTAATCATCGAACAATGTTACGACGCGTAAGAAAGGAGAAACATGCACTCGTAGAGTGAACATGACGTCACTTATATCTACTACGGTGATATGAGATAATTGCTACGGTGTCAATTAATAAGATAGAAAATAATAAGCCTATAACAGTATTGCGTTGTAGATAAAATTAATTCCGTAGCTAATAATGGATTAAGAAAATTCTGAATTTTAAGGGGGACAGTTTTCATCTCTTAACTGAGGCCGTAGTCGTAAGAGCAGTTAATATCAAGAAAAATCCGTACAAGATATTAAAATTTGTGCGCGTGCAATACGTACGTTAAATCTGTCACAAGAAAAACACTGCTGCGACAACTTTACCACTTCCAGCTTTAATTAAAATTTAACCGTAGACAGGATGTAAACAAAACCAGAATTAGAAAGCAATCTGGTCCGTGCTCATTACACTGCAATCTGCGAGTGAGAATTATAATTTGTCTGAAGCTGAAAATAGTGTCTACGCGGCTGACAAGCAGATCTCGAATCTCGCGTTGACATATTACGCAAAAATAATACAGAATACAAGTAATTTAAACATTAAATTATGTTAAACATTTATGACCAAATAAGTGTAGAAATATATTCACAAAATTTAATGAATCGCTGTAAAAATAATTCAAAAGGTAATGATTTTATTATTTCAGTAGTATTTTGTTTCTAAATATACAAATATTTATATTATTTATTAAACAGTCTTATATTAAATAAATATTATCTGTTTAATATCTGGTTAAACTTTGTTATTTTACCATTAAAATTTTTTTTTGTCCAGCACAAACACTGAGTTGTCTGAAGATTAACATTTTCATTGTATTCTTAACATGACTTCAATTCAAATTTATAAGGATAATAGTCGAATTTGTTTACATTTGATTAGTTAGCTATTTATTGTAAAAGTATTCAGGTTCAGTCATGAGTTTATTGGAAGTTTCTGTGGATTAGTCTTCTTCTCTAGGTTTCACAAGTAAGTAGCCTTTACTCCATATATATTTACGTGTACCTATCTTTTGACTTTTAATTAGTTTGTTATTAGTACTGTAGTATTGTTTTTAAAGGAACTTAAAATTTCTCAGCTATTTTATTTGTCATTTTAACGGTTTTATTTTGGCTTTTTGTTTATAACCCTCCCGCCGAAACGAATTGGAACCCTCGACTCTCCGCTATGGAAGTTGTCAAGTCAGAAACTTTATTATAAGTTACCATACTTCTTAAGACTGTAATTTGACACAGATTTCAGATTTTATAGCAATGACATTTTGTATAACGAAAAGTATATATATGTAATACGGTATTCGTTTTGATTTTGTTCTCTAGAAGTTAGGTCTATTATCTGTTGTGGTTATTCTTTAACCGGACGTTTTGGTTACACAAATATATTTAATTTGCATTACATCCTACTAAGGAATTAATTATTTATAAAGTTAATAGATTTATTCATATTTAATTAATTCAATATAAGTTAATTTTAGTATAAATATGTTGCTGTACAAGAATAGAAGTTTATGGATTAAGCAGTAATCTGTTGATTATCAAATTCTCATTACACAATATTGGGATGTATCCGTTAAAGACTAGTGTTAATTACTTTATGTCCCACTTATAGTAAATAAGAAAAATAAATTAATCAGTGTTCAATCGAGTATTTTATTCCATTGTTTACCTTTATCTGTATGCTGAATGTCTTAACCTAAATCTCAAAATGATAATCATTATACTGGTTTTTGTCTACTTGAATTTTTAGAATTTATTTTTCAATAATTATAACCAGTTATTCCGACGCGGAACACAATTATTTTAGATATATATTTTAAAATGTTTTACCTCACTGCCTAAACTAGTCTTCCCTCGTCACGGGCTTCATCAGAGTCTGCCGCTAGGAGCGCTGTCTGTCATGTTTTTAGTGACGGCGCTATGCTCTGAAAGATTGTTTTTGTGTAATATGTTCGATTAGTATGTGCGATTCAAATTGTGTCTGTACGTTTAGGATGTTGTTTCTATGCGTTTTTATGTGTTTGTATATTTCTAGTTGTTTGAGAGTGTCTAATTTTCGGTATTTAGTGTGTACGAGTAGAATTTTCATGTTGTTAATGTTTGTGCATGCATGGGCTGCCTCAATGAGCTAGTTTGCAAAGGTGGATTCAGCGGTGAAGTGTAATATTTGTATGTGTTTAATGTATCTCTGTTCAAAGCTGTGTCCTGTCTGACATATGTAGAATTTATTACATTCTGGGAAGTTTAATTTGTAAACACTAGGTAAATTACATTTTCTTAGCTATTTGAGACTGTTTTTACAGAGTGTGTGTTCTGTTTTGTTTGTAGTTTTGCATGCAATGCTCTAGCTTGCATTTGCGGGCTATTTTTTAGTGCGGTTATTTTTGGTGTCAGGGATCCAGCTTTTTAGACCAACTTGTTGCGGCAAACCACACGTACATAAACATTAACAAAAACATGAAAATTCTACACGAACACACAAACGGCCGAAAACTAGACTCTATCAAATAACTAGGAATATACAAACACTCAAAAATGCATAGAAACAATATCCTAAACGAACATACACAACTCAAATCACACATATTGTTTGAAAATATTACACCCCCTCCACCCACCCACCCACCCACCCACCCACCCACACACACACACACACACACACACACACACACACACACACACACACACACACACACAAAACAACGACGATCTTTCGAACGATGGCGCCGTCTCCAAAAATAGGACGGATAGCGCTCATAGTGGGAAAAAATTAGTTCAAGCAGTGAGGTAACAAATTAAAACATTTTTTCTAAAATAATTGTGACCCCCGTGGGAACAATTGTGACCCCCGTGGGAATAATTCATTATAGTTAGTGACAACACTCGTATATGTCATGGACAACAAAATTCAAAAATTTATTATTATTTTACTTTTTTATTTGCATTTTCTATATAATGAATTTCTAATCACTAATCGGCTATCACTCGATTTTAATGGATGAAAGTCAGGATTAGTTTGACTTGTATGGCCTGAGACTAAATAATATGACCCGTGGTCTAATGGCGAATTTCTATGTACTTATTTTCAAAGACACATTCAACTTGATGGCTTAGAAAGACACTATATACATGTAGACAGTACTGGGCCAAAGAATGAAAACTGACTTCTCTTTTTTTGTATCAAAGGAATGACATTTCTAAATAAAAAGTTGAATTCACACTTTCTATTTCCATTATTAACACTAGCAAGTTAATATCGCATTCCATTCTTCTGCGTGGAAAAGTATTTCCTTAATCCAACAAATAACGTTCCAATAAAACAACTTTAGAAAGTAAAAGTAGCGAAGTCAGTGTTTTAATGGTTTGTTGTTTTACGAACCTAATGAAATAAATATCCTTTGGCAGCTTGAAAAATTTCTACGATTGCCATTAATACGTTCCTACAGAGGGCGTGGTTGGATCCTAGCGGCGCCGGCTGATTCATGCTTCAGACGCACTGTCCTACAGTTCTGAATATCGGATGTCCAGAAAATGAGTATACACAAAGCAACGTTTACGATTATTATAAACTCGTATAACTACAGTACTTCAAAATTTTCTTCTAGTGTTTTTGATTCACGCACTAGGTGGTAAGGAAATGAATATGAAACTAAACTTTAATCTTTTTTGAAAATTGCTTGTTTAAGAACAAAGTACCAACGCCATAAATTTTGTTTGACCTCTTATTCCGTAAAATATTCGTAAATATTGTTATGTATTTTATATTATACACGCGTAATTTTTATGTTTACACAATAATTAATATTTCCACTTTGTCTATCCTTACGAATGCAAATGTCTCTGTTACCCTTACGAGATGCTGTGTGGTCATTCAATCAAGATATATATGTGTGTACGAAGCTTGATGTTTTGCAGCCAAAATGCAAAAAATAATCGGTCACATACATACACGCTCACGCACACAGTAAAACACACATATTAAGACGTAATAAACTAACATCTCTATCTCTGTAATCATGAAACTAAAAATTCAAATAACTATATAGAGATACAGGAGTTTATTATACTAAACAAGGACGCCAATTGAATGTTTTCGTGTCAAAGATAAGCGTAAATGTTGTAAAAATAAACGTAAAATTTCTACTTATAATATACGTGATTATGAACTAAAATGTGAATTTTCTTATATAGAAATGAAATTAATGTAGGTCTTTAGTTGAATCTACATTATCACGTTGATAAATTTTGTAAGGTTACTGATAAATTTACAAAACTGTAATTTCTAATGTACGATTTTCAAACACGAAACGATTTTTTAGATAACAACACGCAGTTTTATGAAGCCAATAAAATACTTCTTCCAAAACTGAGGTTACCCTCTTGTGAGGGTTAGTTCCCGTTTATCTATAAGTCAGAGGATAATAGAAACGAACTAATGATAATGTGATGTATTTTTATATACCTACACTTATTGTTTTATTAATGGTACCTATAATTCAAATTTTTATATTTTTTATTGTATTATTTTTATACGGCCTAAAGGCACCATATGATGTTATTATAAAGCGATCGATTTCGGTCAATAGACCATCTTCAGGTTATCACAATATTATAAAATATTACTTATACTTTATATTGTATTCTTTTTTATACAGCCTAAAGGCACCATATGATGTTATTACAAAGCAATCGATTTCGGTCAATAGACCATCTTCAGGTTATCACAATATTATAAAACATTATTTTATACAGCCTAAAGGCACCATATGATGTTATTATAAAGCGATCGATTTCGGTCAATATACAAATGTGAACACAAATGTGCTATAATGTTTTATAATATTGTGATAACCTGAAGATGGTCTATTGACCGGAGTTGATCGCTTTATAATGACATCATATGGTGCCTTTAAACTGTATAAAAAAGAATACAATAAAAAAAAAAAATAGAAACGAACTCTTGAACTATCTAAAATGTTCCAGAAAGTTCTTTCATATTACCGGTATTTTCAAACTTGCTACATCTTGTTTATCACTGAAATCGACATAATTGGTCTCTATCTGCGAATTTTATTATCCACTTACAATCATAAAGTAATTTTACAAAAAAACTCTTCTTCTTTAACTTCCTTGTTAGGACTCTGTCTTGTTCTATAACAACGGTCCTACATGACGTCACTCCACCTCTTCACTGACCGCCCAGTCCTATTCTTGATGTTTGGTTGGCTATCTCCTGCCTTTTTCACTAGCCTTGTGTCATACATTATTGATATGTGTTCCCTTCTTCTTTCAGCAATCCAAGAATTAATATGTGTTACATTACACGTTTCTCTTATACTATTGTTTGGCAACCTATCGTATCTTGTCTTTCCTAGTACCCACCGTAATGTAGTAATTTCTATAGTTTGTCGTTTTCTTGAAGTTGTTGCTTGGTCTCTGATGCATAGGATATTACTGGACGTATTGTGCTTTTACAAACTCTAGTTTTTGCTTTTTGTGTGAGGTATTTATTATTCCATGTAAGGTTATTCATGCATCCAGCAATCTTCTTGTTTTCGTCAATTGATGTTTTATTTCTTCATCTGACCTATTGTTCTTGTAAGCCTTCTTCCTAAGAAGTCTATCTGCATGACTTGTTCTATTATTCTGTTATTTATCACAAACTTACACCTAATGGGTCATGTGAAATTGTAATTGATTTTGTTTGTTCTTTCGCTATCTTTATATTATACTTCTGGCATGCTTTTTTAAAATTATACACAAGTCTTTGTATGTCATTTTCATTTTCTGCTAACAATGAATCAGATATAAAAAAATACAGATGTAAAAATTATAAGGTAACGTAAATAACATGTAAAATCGACCTTCACTAATCGTTTCACAGCAAAATGCTCTCTAATCACTTGTATGCACTAACGCGCATATTTAAAAAATTTATAATTTTATTTTTGCAGGCTAATATGACGGAAGTCAACAAACCAGAAGAAGAATGTCTCCGGTCTATGGACCTGTATTATGCATGAAAGGCTTAAGTACATGTTCTTTAAAAAATACGTCGTGTGTGTGTGTGTGTGTGTGTGTGTGTGTGTGTGTGTTTAATGCTACTATTGGTACTACTGCTGATAGAAATCAAACAAAATACTCACTTAATCATTAGTTTTTTGTATTTTAAAGCATGCAGAAAATATTCCTAATATCGGTACATGTAGTATATGTTACACAAAAGAAAACGTACAATTCAATTAATTTGTATAATTTCTAAATTAGTATAAGAAATTATTAATGTTTACTTCAAAATGTTTTTAAAAATAGTTAGACAGAGCCGCCATCTTGTCAATGTAATGGCAGACGCCAAAAAAGGGAGTTAAACCAAAAATTCTTTTCAAATCGATTTGACTAAAGTTTAATCTTGAATGTTTGTTTTACACGGTTCAGTTTAGTGTGTACGATGAATCAACACTGTTAATGTCATTCATTAACGTATACTGTTCGTTTTTATCACATAGTTATGCAGACGAAACATCAGAATCCAAGTGTTGTGTTTGTAATGTAGTTAGGTTATTTAATTATCTGGTATAAATGTGTTATAAATATAATGGCACTCTTTACCTGGCACGTATTGTGTATACTTTGTAATATCACTTAGTTGCTTATTATTTACAATGCAGTCTCTAATTGTCTTAAGCTGGGTATCAGCTGTTCTTCTGGTACAGCACAGAGGTAAGTTTACGCACAGAGGTAACGTTAACTTCCCGCATTTGTATAAGTCTTCAAGCCTGTAACTGTACGGGGAGACATATCAAAATTGTCAGCGCAAAACTTTGTGGATGGATACTATTTCATCCAAGCGTAGGTAAAGAGAGATATACAGTGGAGAGAGGGGAAGGGGGAGAGAGAGAGTAGAGGGGAGAGAAATATAAAGATAGACCTTTGAAGCTACAGTAGTAAAAGTCACAGGATGTTTACTGTATGCTACTGATAAGGTACTTAAAAATAATAATTGTACAAATTGTAACATTGACATTTTAATAAAAAATGAATAAAACGCGTGTTAAGTATTAAAAACCCGAAGTGTTTTCCACAAACTATTCTATTTTTCATGTCTACGACGATTTTTACATTATTTCAACTTAGGCATTGATCCGATACTTCACATTTAAATTCACCTACCCATTTTTAAATTTTTTTGAGGATTCGAGACTGCATACTAACGTGTTTCAATGTTTTGTGTCTCTGCAATAAATTCAACCATGGTTGTATTTGCCCGTTGTGAAAATACTCAGGTTAGAAAGTTTTACTACTCTGAGTACCACGACCAGAACACCGAAACGTGTGTACACCGCGAGCGCAACTTGGGCGCGTGCGTGCTAGAATGCGTGTTAGAGTTAATGCAAGCCGCGCGCACTTGCAAAGACCCCAAAACGCAGATTTAACGTGTGGCATGCCGGCTCAAGCGGTGCGGTGTGAGTCTGTACGCGCGGGCGTCACATGCGTGTGAGTGCTAGAATGTGTGCTGGAGTCAATGCAAGTCGCGCGCGCTTCCACTGACCCCAACACGCAAACTGCACGCCTGCATGTATCCGCCAAGCGGGTGTGTGCGAGTGTGATGCCCGTGTCCTAATCGTAGCAATCAAAGTTGCAAAAAACCACATGTAGCTCAAGTATTTCACATTGTGCCAACAGACCACGAGATGGATTTATTTCCAGAGATATCAACATAATACGTCTGTAGGCGTTGCCAGTTTGAATTAAAATATATAAAATCAATAATTTCGATCAATTGCTTAGAAACAGAAATTTATTGTTAACTATTTGAACAATTGAAATTTTAATAGTGTTTTTTTTTTTACTTCCATGTTCCATAAGGAAATGGAAGTATGGTCATGGCGAAAAAAATCGTGTTCGAGATAACGGCAGATTCTGATTGTACTACCATCAAAACATGAAAAAAAGTAATTTTTCGAAAAGTGTCTGTGTGTGTCTGTCTATAGAATTTTTCTTTATTGCAAACGATAACGGCCGCAAATTCAAACAGAATCAAATAATTTTTTGCATACAGCTCTAAATTGTAGAGGACTCGAGGCATATTGATCTTGGTGAAGATTGGTTAAGGGAAAGGGGCAGTTTACCTGTAACGTTTTACGTTCTAACAAGTGTAAAGTGCTTAATTTTGATAAAGTATCCTGAAAAGAAGGTCATAATAATCCACTGTAGAAAGGTAGATGAAATATCTATAAATGAAAAGGGTAGTTGAAGGGAGAGGGGTTAATTTTTTGTATAAATTAAAATGTTAGTTGATGATGGAGGAAATAAATGTTATATGTTTTATATATGTAATACGTTAATGACAAGAAAGAAGTAGTTTCTATGGAAACATTTCATTTCACTTTAACAAAATAAAAAAAATTTAGTTATTTTTTTTTTATTTATGGATTGTAAAATTAACATTTACACTAACCTGAAAGTATACATAGCACCATTTAACTAGACGCAGAAACTACAAGTTTTTGAACACTACGCCCCGAATGTGGCGACAATTTCAACTCGCACACTTTTGAAGTCGAGTTTTTACGTTTTCCATTACACGGTGTAACATGTGAACAGAAATTATATCAACTTTGAGTGTTTCGATGTTTCATGGGTGTGGATCATTATACACCTTACTCTCAAAATATCCCCAGTAGAATAAATAGCACGTTGGCAATCTCGCGGGCTACGGAATGTTGCTACTCCTGAAGGTAACTCGTTAAACTGCGTCCATTGATCGCCTAGCCCTATGGCTGATTGCTACCCATACTGTTTGGTGTTTTTTAACAAGCATTTCTAGACTGTTATTTATATGTGTACTACGTTATCGGCAACAAAGAAGTATTTTGTTATTAAAATCCCTTCCCGGGCTGTTTGGCCGTAGTCCAATGTTTTCTGCAAAACCAGACGTTTCGGCAGTGCCTTCGACTTCCATCATCAGTGAAAATCGAGTGCGATAACGTGAGGTGATATGCGTTAGTAACCACAGTACTGTGGTTAAGGCTGAAGAAAGAAAGTAGAAAGAAGTAGTTTCTATCGAAGTATTTGACTTCGAATATGATTTTAAATATACATCTTAGAACATGGAAGTTACGTATTGTTCTCCATACCGATATTTCAATATGTGAAAGTCAAAAGAGTCATAGCACATAATAGAGGAGAAAGCGCTGGAAGGAGTACATGGATGGGTAAAGGAAGGAAGAACGTAATGTGGTGAACACGAGGTTGTCTACAGAAAGGGACAAATTCCAAGCCTTTCAGCCTCTGGGTTGAGCGGAAGAAGAAGAAGAGAAATCAAAAGTTAGGGTTAAATATGCTCATTTTGATAAGAATAATTTTGATGAATACTAAGACGACTTTTTATTTATTTGTACTTTTATTTTCATTTTTCAAACCCTATGTAATCAATAATACACTCTATTAATAATAAAATGTTACCTTGAAAATTAGTTCAATAATTTTGTGATTTAACATTGCACTTAAAAAGCTTTAATTTCAGTTTTCCGTAGATTCACCTAAGTAACTTTACTACTAGCCTTACGATATATTACCTAATTGCATAATAATTAGGAATGTATAATTATTTATGGGTCGCGGCAGCAGTGTTCAGAATAAACATGGCGTCCTGCCACTTACTTTATCTCTGATATCAGAAATTTTGTCTTACAACAGGGATACTGTAGAAACTGTACTATTGTATAACCGGCACCGGCACTGTACTATTGTATACTCTAACATGCAAGAGATGAATGTAACTGCTTTTGGACGTTTAACATAGGTTTCGTAACGTGGAATGTTCTCGCTATTTCTAGATCACCTTCAATTCCTCTATTTACTTTACAATACGGTGGAATTTTGTCGTACATGTTTACGCCGTTTCTTCCAGCTACAAGTAGAGAAACACTGGCTCAACGCACTCAGTAAGGATTCCACCTGGAACAGCAGAATTGCCCACGCCGACGGCAAGTGTCGTCTTTACCACCGATTCGTTACTGACGACCAGGTAATGGATGTAATCGGCCGAAAAGATCCCAAACACTTTCCCTATTCCGGTCAGCCGAGGGACGTTCTTGACATAGTCATTGACAACAACGTGACCCGTCATGTCCAGGACTCGTCTGTGTCGTACCTTACGTACTGTCACAATCCCCTTTTATAACTGTCCTAGTGACACCGTCCTCACCCTCGACCTTCAGATCTTCTTGTTGGGGGGGGGGGGGGGGAGGCAATTAGCACGCTCTTGTCACGACGAGCTCTCTTGCTCTTGGCGGTTCTTCTCTCCCAGCGGCTCCGATCGTCATTCGTAATGATCCGGTCTCCGTCAGTTGCGACGAAACAACGTTTTTACCTGTACTTTCGCGGGGTCAATTGACCCCGCACTTTCATTTAGTGACTAAATCTGCATTTAGAAACATTCCTATTCTGAACTTCGATGAGATTTCAATTCTGTAACTTGTTATTTGTGCGAGTAACTTCATTCTTCCAAGATTTTTGTTAGCTAAAGTTAGGTTAGGTTAGGTCAGGTCAGGTCAGGTCAGGTCAGGTCATGTTAGGTTAGGTTAGCCTAAGTTAGATTAGGTTAGGTTAGGTTAGGTTAGGTTAGGAATGAATAGCATTATAATGGTAATTTATGTATTATTATTAATATTATTACTATAACATGAAAATGCAATCGACCGCAATTGACCGGGTTCAAATTTCCACATCGTTCGCAACTGACCGAGTTTTATACGATTGAGTCGCAACTGACCACGATCCTAATGATCTTGATCTTCGAGCCGATCGTCTTCAGGAGTTACTTTACTTCTGAAGGTGTCGTACTTCGCAGATGTCAAAGGACACGAGATCTCGCCGTTAAACAGAGTTATCAGGCCAAATCTCTTTACGCCCAGAAACTTTTGCAAAATGTAAACTCTGATCGCTGGGACTCATAACTTAAGTATCTAGAGACTTCTAGAGACTTCGCGGCGAGTAGACTGATCCGCGAGAAGAGAACACGGAATCCGTTGGAAAATCTAAAAAAGGGGTTTGTATTTGTTAGAAGGCAAAACCGAGTTCTTCACCAACTGCATGAATTTACCGTTGATAATCCTGACCACACGGCTGTCATTTGGGACTTCGTTTCTAGACATTTTCCCGCCCTCCAGTTGTGCCCCCACTCCTGTTTGACAGAGACAAACTCGTTTTGTCTCTCTGGAGACTTAACCGCCGTCGCGCCCCCGGTTCTAACCGGATCGATGCCGCTGCACTCCAACTTCTCCCGGGATCAGGCGTTGACCTCGTTCTTGAGCTGTTCAACTCCTTTCTCCGGCTACAATATTTTCTTCGCCTCTGGAAGACAGCCAACATCAGCATGATCCCCAAGCCCAGAAAGCCGCGAGTGCTTCCTGAAAGCTATCGCGCCATTTGTCTTTTGCCAGTCATCTCAAAGGTGTTTGATCGTTTCCTGTTCCCCGTATCTGACCGCTGTTGGACGCAGTCAACAGCAAAGCGTCCACGGGCGCTGTCTTATTCGATGTAAGGCTTCTGGTAAATCTGGCCTTCTTTTTAAACTGGCCGATTCTCCAGTCCCTTCTTACATTGTTATTTTTCTCTGGGCGTATCATACCGCCCAAACCTTTTGGGTGAGAGTCGACGGGTGCTTTTCTTCATTCGACCTGTTGTTGCCACCAGGGTTCTATCCTCGGCCCGTTGAAAATCTTGTGTACACGAATTACTCTAGTCTTGCCAGTAGAAAACCAGAAACGGTCTTCTACCCGCTTCTCTTCGTATAAGCGAACAAAGGACGATGACTGGGGGGTTGCGCGGGATGTGTAGTGTCCCGAGTCTCAGTTAGGACTCTTGCCACTGGGTCTGGTAGTGTTCTATTTACATGTTTTTGCTTAGTGGAGTACGTGGAGCGACAATCGATTAGAGGATTATCCCACCGGGGCTAAAAACGTGGTCGCTTCCAACTCACCTGGGCTTGGCTTGTAATTACCGAGTCCGGCGATCAGGGGATTACGGGTTACACGAGCAGCTCGACCATTGAATCAACGCGGCAGGCATCTCAAGCTGTCATTAAAAGAGCGGACGCTTAGATCTCTTCTCAAAGCCGAGAGGAGAATCTCCGGGTGACTTTACACTCGAGTGTAAGTCCCCTGACGAGAACGCGCTGGAGCGCCGATCTATGACAGCGTGCAAAGTAATCCACACGGGACAGGAGTAGTTAATCACCGGCAACACATATGTGTTGACTATGAGCTTACCAGCAGGGGGGGGGGAGCACGAGCCAGAGTCTACAGAATTGCGCCGAGGAGCGTTGGTGGATCATCTGGGCATGGGTTCGCCAGGTGAGTCGTGAGTCTAAATGGAGCCCAAGAGAACAAAGGATTATCGTCGATGTATATATAACTCTGTGTGTGTGTGTGTGTGTGTGTGTCTGTGTTTTGAATAACGTTAAATGCTTTTTAGCGGTTAGCAGTTCAAGAAGCAATATGTTCTGTATTTCACAAATTCACAAATTCACAAATTTAAACTTCTTTGGAAAACATATACTTTAGATAGCACTAAAACAGCAAATTGTAATCGTTTCTCATAAATAAAATCATCATTCTCTTTGATGGTACCATTCTTTTGAACAATAGGCCTACTTGTATTATAGTGTTCGGGTATACGAGTTGTTTTAGCGCATTTCAATTACTAGTCTTGAGATTTTAAGATTGACAATCACCAGCCAGTGAATAGAAGCTTCGTGTTTCACTGTACTTTCTAAGCGCTGGAAAAACTTAGAAATCTCACTTTACGAGTATCTTGTAAAATGTCATTAAAAGTGTCCGTAGCTAAATTTTTTATCCAATTTATTTCATTTATTTTTTTATGTTTACTTCGAATGTGTAATGGCATTATTAGTGGTCAATTTCCGATGTTGTTTTCAATGACCCTTTAATATTCTGCCACTCCACACTTTCGATTTGACTGCCTTAGATATACATTAGAATTATTTTTATTTCAAAACTCAAGGGTTTTAACTCATCATCCTAAAACGTTACTTTAGTACTTCAACATTTCCTTAAATAGTGGCATTTAAAAATGTTTTAAATAATCACATAGATCGGCGCTCCAGCGCGTTCTCGTCAGGGGACTTACACTCGAGTGTAAAGTCACCCGGAGATTCTCCTCTCGGCTTTGAGAAGAGATCTAAGCGTCCGCTCTTTTAATGACAGCTTGAGATGCCTGCCGCGTTGATTCAATGGTCGAGCTGCTCGTGTAACCCGTAATCCCCTGATCGCCGGACTCGGTAATTACAAGCCAAGCCCAGGTGAGTTGGAAGCGACCACGTTTTTAGCCCCGGTGGGATAATCCTCTAATCGATTGTCGCTCCACGTACTCCACTAAGCAAAAACATGTAAATAGAACACTACCAGACCCAGTGGCAAGAGTCCTAACTGAGACTCGGGACACTACACATCCCGCGCAACCCCCCAGTCATCGTCCTTTGTTCGCTTATACGAAGAGAAGCGGGTAGAAGACCGTTTCTGGTTTTCTACTGGCAAGACTAGAGTAATTCGTGTACACAAGATTTTCAACGGGCCGAGGATAGAACCCTGGTGGCAACAACAGGTCGAATGAAGAAAAGCACCCGTCGACTCTCACCCAAAAGGTTTGGGCGGTATGATACGCCCAGAGAAAAATAACAATGTAAGAAGGGACTGGAGAATCGGCCAGTTTAAAAAGAAGGCCAGATTTACCAGAAGCCTTACATCGAATAAGACAGCGCCCGTGGACGCTTTGCTGTTGACTGCGTCCAACAGCGGTCAGATACGGGGAACAGGAAACGATCAAACACCTTTGAGATGACTGGCAAAAGACAAATGGCGCGATAGCTTTCAGGAAGCACTCGCGGCTTTCTGGGCTTGGGGATCATGCTGATGTTGGCTGTCTTCCAGAGGCGAAGAAAATATTGTAGCCGGAGAAAGGAGTTGAACAGCTCAAGAACGAGGTCAACGCCTGATCCCGGGAGAAGTTGGAGTGCAGCGGCATCGATCCGGTTAGAACCGGGGGCGCGACGGCGGTTAAGTCTCCAGAGAGACAAAACGAGTTTGTCTCTGTCAAACAGGAGTGGGGGCACAACTGGAGGGCGGGAAAATGTCTAGAAACGAAGTCCCAAATGACAGCCGTGTGGTCAGGATTATCAACGGTAAATTCATGCAGTTGGTGAAGAACTCGGTTTTGCCTTCTAACAAATACAAACCCCTTTTTTAGATTTTCCAACGGATTCCGTGTTCTCTTCTCGCGGATCAGTCTACTCGCCGCGAAGTCTCTAGAAGTCTCTAGATACTTAAGTTATGAGTCCCAGCGATCAGAGTTTACATTTTGCAAAAGTTTCTGGGCGTAAAGAGATTTGGCCTGATAACTCTGTTTAACGGCGAGATCTCGTGTCCTTTGACATCTGCGAAGTACGACACCTTCAGAAGTAAAGTAACTCCTGAAGACGATCGGCTCGAAGATCAAGATCATTAGGATCGTGGTCAGTTGCGACTCAATCGTATAAAACTCGGTCAGTTGCGAACGATGTGGAAATTTGAACCCGGTCAATTGCGGTCGATTGCATTTTCATGTTATAGTAATAATATTAATAATAATACATAAATTACCATTATAATGCTATTCATTCCTAACCTAACCTAACCTAACCTAACCTAATCTAACTTAGGCTAACCTAACCTAACATGACCTGACCTGACCTGACCTGACCTGACCTAACCTAACCTAACTTTAGCTAACAAAAATCTTGGAAGAATGAAGTTACTCGCACAAATAACAAGTTACAGAATTGAAATCTCATCGAAGTTCAGAATAGGAATGTTTCTAAATGCAGATTTAGTCACTAAATGAAAGTGCGGGGTCAATTGACCCCGCGAAAGTACAGGTAAAAACGTTGTTTCGTCGCAACTGACGGAGACCGGATCATTACGAATGACGATCGGAGCCGCTGGGAGAGAAGAACCGCCAAGAGCAAGAGAGCTCGTCGTGACAAGAGCGTGCTAATTGCCTCCCCCCCCCCCCCAACAAGAAGATCTGAAGGTCGAGGGTGAGGACGGTGTCACTAGGACAGTTATAAAAGGGGATTGTGACAGTACGTAAGGTACGACACAGACGAGTCCTGGACATGACGGGTCACGTTGTTGTCAATGACTATGTCAAGAACGTCCCTCGGCTGACCGGAATAGGGAAAGTGTTTGGGATCTTTTCGGCCGATTACATCCATTACCTGGTCGTCAGTAACGAATCGGTGGTAAAGACGACACTTGCCGTCGGCGTGGGCAATTCTGCTGTTCCAGGTGGAATCCTTACTGAGTGCGTTGAGCCAGTGTTTCTCTACTTGTAGCTGGAAGAAACGGCGTAAACATGTACGACAAAATTCCACCGTATTGTAAAGTAAATAGAGGAATTGAAGGTGATCTAGAAATAGCGAGAACATTCCACGTTACGAAACCTATGTTAAACGTCCAAAAGCAGTTACATTCATCTCTTGCATGTTAGAGTATACAATAGTACAGTGCCGGTGCCGGTTATACAATAGTACAGTTTCTACAGTATCCCTGTTGTAAGACAAAATTTCTGATATCAGAGATAAAGTAAGTGGCAGGACGCCATGTTTATTCTGAACACTGCTGCCGCGACCCATAAATAATTATACATTCCTAATTATTATGCAATTAGGTAATATATCGTAAGGCTAGTAGTAAAGTTACTTAGGTGAATCTACGGAAAACTGAAATTAAAGCTTTTTAAGTGCAATGTTAAATCACAAAATTATTGAACTAATTTTCAAGGTAACATTTTATTATTAATAGAGTGTATTATTGATTACATAGGGTTTGAAAAATGAAAATAAAAGTACAAATAAATAAAAAGTCGTCTTAGTATTCATCAAAATTATTCTGTAAAAAAAAAACTAAAAATTTTGGAATTGAATAACGCAATAATTATCAAGACGGTTCCATGAAACTAGACGGCTCGTAAGGTATAATAATTAAAATAGTGCTGTTGAGGTTTCCCAAAAATAAACATTTACGCCTACCATTTGGAATGTTTTGAATGTGGTAAAATTTTTTTTTTTTTTTTTTTTTTTTTTTACAGCTCGGCGGTCCTGACGTCAGGACATCACAGCGCAGACTAATGGCGTTGACTAGGAGAGCTTGATTTGAATCAGTATATCTTATGTCAGGAGGAATTAGTAATCTTTCGTTGTCATCTTGTCAAATGTTTTCTCTATTTTTTACAGCCGATTGTGTAAATAAAATTTGTCTAGAGATCTAGACAGAGGTCCATTTCACGTAGAGTATTGTTTAAATACGCGTAATTACCTGTAGGTTATGTGACGATTACGTTTCCTATATTTGCTATTTTCAATAAATTTTTAAACATCTAAACGCCTTTTAAATTTAAAGGGTAATTGCAAACATCGTTTTACAAAATACCACATATCTCAGAAACAGTTGACCTAAAAGCCTGTGGTTTTGCTTGTTTGTAGAAAGATTTTTAATGCGTATTTTGGCTACACTACCAATTCATACTGAGGTATCTTCGATTTGTAAATAAGTGTAATTTTGTAAACAAAAGTTACTTTTTCAAATGTTTTGTGTTGTTACTTGAGTGTGTTGAGTTGTTTTGATCCTTTTTTTACTAAAACATGTCTTAAATTTTGAATTTTTGTATCAGAGTTCTATATAATGGCTACAATTTTTCAGTTCACTATTTTTAAACCATTGTAGATTAATGTATGTGTAATAAATGGCTCAGTGTTCTGTAAAATATTACATTTCAGTTCCTAGCAGTTTCTGAAAAAATTTAATAAAAATATTTTTCATATGAGAGAGACTTCTATTAAAATTATACATTTCAAAAACAATAGCTTTGATGCACAATCTACAATTTATGTCAAAAAAAGTGTAAGTCATACCGGAATTGGTGTACCATTTATCGCATGCACAGTAAATATAAGTTATTCGCACAATAAACAAAAAATATGGAATTCAGTATAATTACTTTTTCAGGCGTATCGTACGATTTAATTCCACAATAAATCTTTTAATTTTAAATTTATCGATTAATGTTTCCCTCACGATATTTGAAAAAAGTAGATTATCTAAGGCGTGTTACAATGTAAAGACCAAACATGAAGATTAACAAAGAAGTAAGGACTATTGTGGATGCAAGAGAGACCTTAGTAGAAGAAATCAAGAGGCAAGGGTTAAAGTAGTTTGTCTTAACACTGAGAATGCCAGATGACAGTAGCAAGAAACAATTCCAGTAGGACAAAGACAAAGAAAGAGGTAAAATCCAGAGAGAAACAAATGAATTAAAATGCTGTGGAGGCTCGTCATCTGCAGAAGAACGTGCCTTAAACCAAATAATGTATGGTGCTTCACAGTTGAATAATTGTAGAGTTAAGTAGAATTCCTTATCACTGATATCATAAAACACGTACACACAAGTACAATAATATTTCTCAATTTCATGTCAGTTAAAACAACCAACATATGTTAAATAGCACGAATATTATTTTCTAATTGTCCGTCATTCGTGTTTCCAGTCGAAATCAAATCTTATTTGTTTCTGTATTTACAAACTATACGTGCTATAAAGCAAACAATAACTGAGTAGACAACCTTGTAGAAAATAATTGTAATTATACAGTGGCGGCTCGCCATAAGGTTCAATGTTCATTGAACCCCCTAAATATTTAAATATTTTTAAGGATTTGTTTTGGTTTTTAATAACGAGATTTGTGAGATTAATCGTGTTGACTGACTAATAATCGATTCAACTAATAAGGATATTGCTCGGTACTACTGCTCGAGGTGCAAAGCAGCTCTCAGTACCTCCTAGGCTATGTACAGAGCTTTGGAATGGGAACTCACTATACGCAAAATTACATTAAACTGTCGCTAACATTCCATCTTGGCAACAGAGATGAACAGTTTCAATGAGGGCTGAACTGCCACAACCGAGAATGTCAACATTTTCATACCATAGGATTATAATTATGATTTTTAACATATGATTTGCCCTATTACTTTCAGTTTTGTGTCAGATTTCCCCTTTTTCATACATTCTGCAATGAAATTGTGTGCAGTGAAGTCTTAAAATCAAACAAAATAGAGTTATGCTGTCAATAGAGAAAGAATTTGTTCGCCAAGTCGTAGACTTAAATGAAAGAATTATTGATAAATTTCGTGCTAAAAAAGAAAGAAGAATGGAGTTTTTATATAACATTTAGCAACGTTTACAATAAACAGTGCAACGCAAAGTCTAAAAGATGCTGGGAGCAGCGTAATAACTGAGTCTTGAATAATTTATCCACAAAGTATGTTATTCCGAAATAAGGTAGGCATTTAACTCTACCCTACTATTTTAACTATATATTTTTAGAATCATTTACAAGTAGCACAAATACAACCAAATATTACTATTACAACAATCATTGCTCTATGTTGCGACCCACTCTGTGTGTTATTTGGAATGGGATAAATTGCTCTTACTTCACTAGAAACATTCAGACATTGAACCCCAACTATCAGAACCATGAACCACCACTGTAGTTACAAGATCGAGAAGACAACACACCAGACATTTTCTCATTCGATTAAAACACACTTAATATTATTTGCAGTAAATCGCAACTGATACACGCAGAATATGCGACTTACTACAAAGCATTTCCGTTTGTCCATGATTACGAATAAACAGCTTCCGAACACGACTGAAGCATACTGTTTATCCACACCTAATAATTAACTACTTTGAACGTCACTCCCTATTTTGGTAACACATAAGAAACGAAGCGTTGAGTTTTTACGTCGATATAACAGAATTAATTTTAATAATAAAAGTAATATTCAGCTGATCAAAAAGTGAGAAAATGAAAGTGACAAACTTATACTTTACAAGTTTAACTTTTTGGGATTGTAATGTCATAAATATTCTTTAGGAAAGAGCACAAGGTCTACTCTTGTCATTAACAAGTTCCTACAGAGGGCGTGGTTGGGAACTTAGTGGCGCCGCCTGATTCATGCTGCAGACACGGTGTCCTACAGATCTGAATATCAGATGACAACAAATGTAGCCTACATGTTAGTAATCTTAGAGGTAATGTAGACGTATCAAGTGTTGTTACTATATTTTCTGCCACTGATATACACAGTCCTAAGGTAATTAATGAGCAGAATGGTAAATCAATTATTAATAAAAACGCAAAAGTTAAATCCTTCTGTGAAAAATTAATCTTTTAAAGGATAAGACGGATGTATGTTACATGTTTTGTAAACGTTTGTTACGCAAAAATTTTATAGTTGCAAAAAATTTGAATACTTCTGTGCTATTAGTTAAAAATCTTTATAAAGCTTTTAAATAATAGGTATTCTTGGAAGTAATAGATATTTTGTGTATATGAAGTAAATGAAATTATATTGATATGATTGTCTCACGGATCGTCGTATTGTACAGTGGAAGGAAATACAGACACCAGTGAAGTCACTAGTAACCTGCTTTAATTAGTCACTAATAACAACTTAAAATTAACAAGGTACTCTCATAGATTAATTTAAGTTAAATTTGTCCACAGGGAATAATAATTGGCAAATATTAAAATTCCGTACTAATTATAACATAATAATCACTTTCCACTATCCGCAACAATCACTTGATCCGCAATAAAGAAATCGCCCACTGTAACTAATTGACTAAGCCGGCCTCCGTTGATTGTGTACATCCCACAGAAGTTCTATAATAATATTCCTAGCTGTACGCCAACATAATTTGCGTAATTACAAGAGCTCGAACAGTCTAGAACCTACGCAAGTGGGCGAGTTTGACACAGGCGCCGCAAGCTGGGCTAGTCGAGAAAGGTGTAGAATGACGCTCTAGAATTTTCGAAAACGTAAAAATATACAATTTTTTATTAAATGTACCGGTGACTGGCAACATCAATGATGAGCTCTGGGTTCTGTATCTATTATCCAAGAAGCTACATAATGAATGAGACAACGCTAAACCGATTAAGCAAAAAGCGAAAGTGAAACATTCCTGTAAAAAATTAATGAGCCAAAGTGCAATGTGAATGTACATTAAAATTACACAAGCATTTAAAAGCTGCAATAAAACTTTAATATGTCTGATTACTAGATTATAAATTTGTAAATTATTAACGTTTAGATTTCTATGAAATTCTTGACTAAGCCTCGGACCAACCAATGCTTATACTGAGTGAATCAAATGGTGTAATAGTCCTACATAATTCCTACAACTCTTTATTTGCTGAATGTAATCTTTCCATCCTTTAGGCTGCAGCACATAGACATCTTTACGACTTGCAATTAAATTGCTATTTATTTTTTTAAATGCCAAAGTACGTGCTCTTGGCAGTGGCATAAGCATTGGGTAGGGTGCTAATGTAGTGTTATACACAAAATTTGCATGCAATATCAGCTTGCTAACGGCCATGATAAAACACTAAGCTGTTACTGGAGAATCCCCTAACACTGTTTTTATCACCAGTCACCTGCCACGATGAAAAAATTGTAGCCCCCCACGAACAAATCTTGGTTAATAACCGCCCACGGAAAAATCCTCTCAACAACACAGCAAACTAAATTAGCCAGCGTAAAAGAACAAAAGCTGATGTAATTATTTATATCTTTATATACTGTTACGAAGCTCGCATGGATAGTGATGTTTAAAGAGTTAAATAAATTATTTAAACTAGAAAAATCGTTACAATTTTATCGACACTTTTAATAGGAACAAAACTTGAGTGAAGCGTTTTCTCTATTACAGCAGAGACACTAAAGCAATAACTAATGAAAATCACAATAGTCCATAAGAAGGTGAACAATGATCACTCTTATCAAATATCACTTTCACGCGATAATCATCTTCAACTGAAGCATCGGTTTGACATTAAAGTTTTATGAGTTTTATTTTTGGCCTATTTTTATTTACCATTTGCATAGTTATTTCTTTCTGATTGCCAGTACTTGTGGAGGGGGATTGTTAATGTAGTTTGCATAAAAGTTAATCAGAAAACTTGGGAGTATATTGTTATTAATAGCGTAAGTTTCTAGCATTCTAGTATACTAAATATCTGACTGTAAGTAAACTTATATTTATTTAATACTAAATGCTAACATCAAACACATATTTTTTTGAACTTAATATTTCAATAGATAGACTATTTCAACAAGAAGTCTAAACGATTTTCATACATTTTCTTTAGTCTACATTTTAATCTATTCCTATTTTTAAAATGTTCAATTTATAATTTTGTACATTTTCAATTTTAGATTCACTTAATACAGTGTAGAGTAGTATTGTATTTACGAGATAGCACCTTTCTCCTTGTGTTTCAGTCGTTATGAATGTGTTGCATCACCAGCAAATGCACACAATGAATCAACTGAAATCCAAGTATTTCGGGATAAAGTTAAATATCCTGAAAGGGTTTGAGCATTTAAATTATTCAGTATACTATCTCCGCAGTTATTCAGTATATTATCTCTGCAATTTTAAGTCTTTTTTTTCCACCGTTTCCACGTTCGCTATACGTATGTGGTTCCAGTATTTTCCAGTTTTACATGCAAAAATACAATGTTCGATTTTGTAAATATTATAAATTTTGTATGTAGTCTGTTGCAAATTTGAAATGAATATATTTAAAGTTTTTTTTTTTTATAAAACACTGAATAACTTTTCTAGCAACGAAGTAGTCGAACAAACCAACTAAGCTAACACCTTCAAAACCGAGTATACATTCAATTTTCATGCCTAAGTTTGTTGTTCGTATCGCAATTCTTTTCATGCTTTTCTGTGCAGTCCCCGTTTTGAACGAACAAAGAAAACTCTCAGTTTTAATTAGACAGTTAGGCATTTTTACGTCTGTCTGTTTGGAGTAGGTATGTCTTACTATAACGTTTTAATGAATCAACGGATTTTACTAAAACTTGGCACGCATTACCGTACTGTTACCCAAGAAACACCTATTGTGCTAGGGGTTTATCCCTCTCCAGTAAGGCGACGGGAACCGACAAATGTAACGGGTCAAAAGTTTAATAAAATCGCAAAAATCTATACACTGTCTCAAATTTCAGACAATCTTAACCAAAACACTGAATACAGTGTTCAATTTTTGAAATTAGGTACACTATGACTCCAAGGCGTAATATATTCAATTAATGCGAATTTTAACGGAAATGTAGTGTTTACTTTACATGACATTTTAGTATGTATTTGTATTAACAATGTTTTTTTTTTGTATTTTAGTGGAAACAAATGCAAACTTCAAGAGAATTGAAAATATTTGTGTGGTGGGGGTGTCACATTATGATGAATTTTATTCAAAATATAAACATGGTATCTCTAATGTTTAAAAAAATGTAGTAGCCTATATATCAACACTCTTTGCAAACTTTGGACCGTGATCAAACAGTTTCTAAATTACGCTTCAAAAAAAAAATAATCGTATCATCATCGGTTATGAAGATTTGTGAAAAGCATTTGTGAAATGTGATCCTATAGACATCTACTGAGACATGCATAAACTTGAAATCTGTGACAAAATTATTTGTCATTTTTTCAATGTAGTTCATAAATTTAGTAAAAAAATTCTAAAATTTATATAAATCAGGAGACTTTACTGTTTGTTGTATAATTGTCAGCTTTTCAATTGTTGTTTCATAAAAAGAGTAAAATAATAATAACTACAAATGTTCAACATTGAAATTTATCTAATAATAAGTACAGTTTACAGAGACATAGAATGTTTATACTGTTATTACAGTCACACCGGTCGACGTATTGTACAGTGGAAACAAAATAACAGGCACCAATGAAGTCACTAATTACCAACTTTAATACCGATACCAGCTAATAATTAACAACCAACTTACTAACGTAACGAACAGTTTGGAACAGTTTACGTACAAAGTTTTTAGTATTTACACAATCAAAATATCGCATTGGCTGAACCACTATAGTAATTACTAGATAATTAAATGTAACTACATTTTTCGTGTTTAGCAAAAAATAAGTAAACTAAATAACAGATGAAAACAGACTAAGACAAATGGAGTTGCTAACCAGAGCGACAAGCCTTGAGTTATGAGAGATAACGTGGTTGTAAGAACCAGACGTATCACGCTACTGAACATTAGATTTAATCTCACGAGCACAGCTGCAAACAGCTGATACACTTCTCTGAAAGCGTTTTTTCTTATAATGTACCTGAGTGGAATAAGGCTATGCAGACGTTTAACTTTATGCAATTTTCGTGATTTTAGAGGTAGTAATATAAAAAACCATCAGATGCATTCTTTCATCTCTTTAGAAAAGGAATAACCACTTAATATTTTTTATTTTTCAAATTGTATTATATTTCAACATATTTTTGAATAATCGAAATTTTGGCCTTATTAGTACCCTATTTCCCAAATAAGGGGCAGCTCGTAGTTTTGTGTTTAATTATTGTAACTTGATCCCAACATAGTATATTTCTGAAATGTGCTAATCTGCGTAAAAGCATTTTATAAAATGTTTATATTTTTGTCCCTTAAAGAGAATTGTAAGAGTTGAAGGGTAACTTTACTTCGAATCGAAGAAACATCAGACTTTTTTTAAGGAGTTAAAAAATAGTTTCAAAGTGAAGTAGACTACAATGAGTTTGCGATAGACCTTATATTTAGATAGAACTTTGTCGTAGACATGGAAAACAGGAAACAGTGCAACCCACGCTCAATTGTAATCATTTAATACTTGGATATGCAGGTTTCAGATGCAGCTATGAAACGTAACACAAATCGTATAGTTTTCGGAAATGATATTTGGTTATTTTAATTCATGAAATTAAGTACCCACACTTTTATTATTAGTGATTTTAAATATAAGGTTATTGTTGCTTTAAGAATATTTAATTCGTGTCCACTTTATGTAGATTAAAATAATTAATTTTTTCCTTTTTAATTTTTTATATTATTTAATATAATTTCAATATAGGCGTTGACATTTAAAAAATTTATTTTTAATCTTTCAACAATGTTTTTTAATCAAGGAGGAAGTAGTAGATTACTAGACATAAAATAAACATTATACATTTTTTAAATGTTGCATGCATGTTTATCCGTGTAGGGACTTGTATTTAATTGTACACAAGAATGTAAGAATCACTTAAATAATTAAAATCAGACACATAAAGGAACTATACACTGTTTATGCAAATGACTGTTAAGTATACATGTTAAATTTATTCGCCATATAATGGAAATGAACAGCGATATAATAAAATATAAATTACCTGTATTAGTATCATTATTATTGCTACGACAATTGCGTAGCACTCTGGACTTTTTAAGAGAGTCACTCTACACTTTTGTCGGCTGGCCGAGCAGGTGCAGTGTCTCAATCAAGGCCTCCAGACTGTTCGAGCATTTGTATCTATGCAAATTATGGCAGCACGGCGCCAAAAGAATGGAACATTATTCTGGAACTTCTGCGGAGTATATATAAGGGTCTATTATAACTGGCTTAGGTAGTTAGTTACACCTGGTGATATTGTAGAGTGCGGATCGTGTGATTATTGCGGATTAGTGTGATTATTGTGTTAATTAGTGCGGTATTGTAATAAGGTATCATTATTATTTCGTGTAAACAAATTTAACAGGAATTATTGTGTGAGAGTACATTGTTGATTTCAAATTATTATTTGTGACTAATTAAAGCTGGTAATAAGTGACTTCACTGGTGTCAGTATTTTGCATCCACTGTAGGCCTACAGTACGACAATCCGTGAGACCGTCGTAACATTATAATATTATTTGTATAGTTATAGGTAAATATTTAACAAATAATTAAATATTTATCACTATATACTAATATTTTGTTTTAAATAGTATTATAACTGCCTCAACATGATGTAAAATTTCTTATTTTGCCTTTGGAAATTATATATCATACTTTTGAAAGTCTACAAACTCTATTTTAAAAGCATATTAGATTCTAAAATATTTTTAATAATGAAGCATTCTTTGTTAGCTGACAAATATATAAACTTATGTTATCTTTACAATAGTTACTTCATAAATCAATAGAAACTAGTTTTCTGAATAAATGCACACATACATAATTATATACATCCAAATGTTACCTTTACTTGTACAGGTATTGGGCTGCCTCCATCACATTCACGAATAAAAGAATAATTATAAGACTTATGAAGATGCCACTCATTGCAAGTGAAAGTAACAGTTTAGTGAAAGAAATTAATACATTTCTTAGATGACGAACACCAGATCTACGAAACTGATATATAAATACTCCAGGATTTAAAAACGTAATAAACAGTATCTCATTATTGATGGTCTTATAAGATTGTGTGACAAATTTTTAGTCTTCATAAGTTAAATGACTGTATACTAAACTCTTTTCTAAATCATTTTTTATGAAGTAATTATGTAATGACAAATTTGAAAATAATTGTTTATGCCTTTCGCAAAATAAGTTTTATCAATCAAAATTCGTACTACTTGAAATAGGTTTCATAAAAAATTTCTTGTCCGCTGTACGTTCCAGATTATTAACCTTGATAAACGCACAGTCACAGAGACAGTTTCCAACTGTATTATGCCTTTGACATTTCCTATCGATACATAGTCATTGCCAGACATTTGTGCCAAATATTTGTTGATTATAAGCACGTTAATTTCATTCTCTTGTTATATAAAAACTTTCCAAGCCCATAATTTTAACGTGAAGCGAACTTTGATTTGATAATTACAACTATAATTGTAAGATTTGCTTTATATACAACTGTCCAAGTGAACACTATGTTAAACCTCATGGAGTATTAAGTGAACTGAAGTATACTGTTTCCGTTCTTAGTTTAATCCTAATGTAAAATAACCCACGTGGGTCATCTGAAACGCTATTGGCCAGGGGCGTTGAGACTGTTCACACAGTAATGGGTTACGCGCATACGCAGAATGTCTGTACAGTCATGTAAGAGATGTCTTTAGTGTCACTGCGAGAAGTGGTTTTGATTACGTTTAATAATCTTTATGAATACATAGTAGAATTTTATTACCGCTAGCAAAGTGAAGGTAAATTTAAAAAGTTGTTAGTAAATGATATTGCCGAAAAATCGGGGCACGCCTTTTTAAAACTTCGTCCTTATCACTGTATTCTGAATCCCATTGAATTAATATGGAGCCAGTTGAAAGGATATGTTGCCCGTCACAATATAAGCTGCATGATGTAAAAAACTGATAGAGACGGCGTTAAATGGAATAATGGTGGACAAGTGGAATCGTTTTGTCGAGCATGTATTCAAGGAAGAAGATACGCTTTGGGAACTGGACCAAGTTACCGACGCTGTCATGTACAATCTTATCATTAACACTGCTGATTCAAGTGATGATTCAAGTTCCGACACAGACATGGAAGGCACTGAATTACTCTCTGACACCAACTGATAATACACAGTACACTGGTAAGCAATGATCACAGCTTCTATTTTCGTTTTAAATATAGGTATACTTTTTTTGCGATAGTCAAACAGTGAATAAAAAAGCCATTAACTCTCCGTGTTATAAAATATGTCATTGTTGCTCTGACACAGTCAGACAATATTACTTTGGTCCGGAATATAAACATTATGGCAGTTTACGTGTGTTTATCAACATTATATGTAGGCCTACCCCTGTCTGTACTACTTCTGTCAGTGTGACACGCCTCTAATTCAAGCAGCAAATAGCGTTTCAGATGTGCCGCGCATGTTTGTTTACATCAGGATTAAAGTAAGAACGGAAACAGTATAGACAATACATACTTTGTCCATAGATATAACTTTTGATGGGCCATTTGAAACGTTTGCTGTATTATGTTAGCAACCAACGTCTCAGTGTCATCCTAAACTAAAAATGATCTCTGTACAACGAGTACTTCTGTGAAACTGATCTCTGTATTTAGCAGAATGGTCTGTAAAAACAGACTGTTTTTACTGGCTGTAGCCTAAGGATTTCAGCTTTAATATGCCCAAATTTGTGTTAGTCATTTATACGTTGACAATCGATGGACTGATAGTCTTTAAGAAGCAGAGTTTTTATTCTTGTGTGTTCATACGCCTATTGAACTCCATTTAGTCTCTTGGTACTGTCTTTTACGCTTGGTTGTATCTTAATCGTAGAGAGAAGTTTTGTTTATAAATCACTTTGCCTTAATTTTATTTTTAACTTATTATAGATTTTTTCTTAACATTATTTATTTTATTTTTACTTGTCTACAAATAGAGGAAATCGTATTATTTCTGTAGTTGAAGCTATTGTATTAATTTAATAATTTCCTAAGTGTTTATCTCTAGGGATCCTCTAGGGACAAACAGAGTTGATATCGAGAATATGTAATTCATCTCCAGTATAATTACTTCTATGTAGTTGATCAATTTCTATCTATTTCCAAACGTTTATTTCCAACGGTAAAATATTAATATATGCTTTTTATGTACTACACAAATTCTTGCTTACGCCGATGATGTAGCAATTAGAAGTAGAAACAAAACTTTTTGAAGGAAGCTGTAATTAATATGGGTAGCAAGGCAAGTAGAGACAAAACATTATTTACATTATAATAAAACCAAATACATGGAAATAACAAGAGCAACATATACTACACAACCTTTACAATTTAGTAATCATAAATTTAAGCACGCAAACGAATTTTCCCAAATAAGCTCACAAATAAGTTACATCAACAATACAAGCACTGATATCCAGGAGAGAATCGTTAGTGTTAACCATATATTAGTACGCCTGCACAAAATAAATACACTCGGAAGCACTGAGCAATTGTTAAAATTTAAAATATACAAAACCATAATTAGACCAGTTGTAATTTATTCTTGTGGAACATGGGTATTAATACAAAAGGCTAACAGTGTCTCAGAATATTTGAACTAAAGACGCTGAGAAAATTTTTTGGAACAATGCAAAATAACAACGGCTTGTGGAGAATATTAAGGAATCAAAAAATAAATAAACCGATACGCGAAGCTGACATAGTAAGGTTTATAAAGTGTAGAAGTAAGTGGAAAGTGTAGACGACTTACTCAATTAGCTGTGAAATCTAAACTATGCGTCAATTAGGGCTAACATTTTAGAAAATTGTCATAGCTTGGCTAGGACACACAATGAGGACGGAACAATACAGAGTTCCCAGAAAAATTCTATAATGGCGACCAAAAGAAAGGCCAAGGTAGAGATGGATCGAGGATGTTGAGAAATATCTGAGGAATACGGGGATAGGAAGATGGAGGAGACTGTGTAATGAGAAGACCGAATGGAGAAAAATCGTTGAAGAGTCTACAACTCATACTGGGTTGTAATGCCAGTATGCTTTATATGCATGTTTACTTTCAATTTATAACCTTGCGGGAATGTTTTATTTAGTTATTGTTTTTTACGATTCTGAAGGCGCAATGCTAAAATTTAATTATAATAAATAACGTTTTGACTTTGAACACAATGTCGATACACTAGAAGTTGTAATAATTTTTAGCCTACACGAGACGAAATGCCGGTTCTTCTCCTGTTTGTCAAATGTATGAGAGAATCGGAGATTAAGGTGTATTGTTTCTTTACATTTCGTTTGGTAATCAAGTCTGTTTTCTTTACAACCGTTATGTTTTACTGCCATATAATTTTCAGTCACCAGCTTTGACTACTGTAACACAATTTATTTTACACCTTCATGTGTTATCTCTCTATACGTGGTGTTTACAAAGTGGTCATACGATGAACTACTGAAACCCGCGTATAGATACTTGCTTATTTATGGTATTTAAACTCACTGTGTCAGCGTATATTCACCGCACCTGAGCATGTCGTTGTTTCTATACGATATACGAAAAGCACACTCTCCCGACACTAGTATATGGACGTTCTCAGCAGTTTTCGGCTGTTTAGTGCTGTGTGTTAACTCCGTTAAATCTATGGTAATAATTTTCTTCGTTTCTTTCGGTTCCTATAGACCGTCATGGAAGTCTGTATGAGCTGTGCCAGTGGCTGAGTAGGAGCTGCCTCTTACGGAGGGGGGATTTAACTATTTTCTGGGGACGAATTGACTAGCAGGGGTGATGGGACTGGTTAGATTTTCCATTTTCCTCAGGACGAATGAGGTACTCAAGATTCTTTCAAATTAATTATTTATATAATATAAGCTTTATTTTAATACACGAACTGTATTACAAATAGACGTCCAGAATTTCACTGAAATTTTTAATAGGTCTAGAGGGAATTAGTTTGATCAAAAAGTTCATGAAGTTCTTGTTTATTTTTAAATTATGCTTTCATTCATCGACACTTACATTCCCCCCTTCAAAGTAGTTTCAGTCGAATTTAACACGATTAAGCCAGCCGTTTTGCAGCCTTCAAAACATTTCTAGCATGCACTTTTTGGTACAGCCTTCAGCTAGCTTAGCGGTTTTGGGAGGAGGAAAGATCTCGTTGGGATACATTTGGTGAATACGGCAGTCCCCGTGTAATCATTATGACGTTTTTTTCTTTTGACTGGCAAAGTTCTTAACAAGCAATGACAAAAGCAAGACAAAAGCAAGCAATCGGGCTGCAATTTTCAAAAATTATTCTTCCGCAAATCTGACAGTTTTCTACAAATAGCTTCACATAAGTGGTGTGAAACGTCCTAATAATATTCTTTATTTACCGCTCCGCCTAACGATGAAATTCGTGGAACATAAAAACAGAATCTTCATTTGACAACCGCGATCCTCAACTCATTTACGGCAGTCTTTGAAGCTTGTAAACAGCTTATTCGCGCACAACAGTCTTGCCAGAAGCCTTCTGAACACGTTTACCAGAACAGAAAAGTTTATCTCACAGCTTACACAAAATTTAATCCATGTTCTTCAATCTTCCATTATAGAATGACAAAGAAATCGCCTAATACACCTAAGGACGACTTACCCAATTAGCTGTGAAATCTAAACTATGCATCAATTAGGGCTGACATTTTAGAAAATTGTCACTAACATGTATACCAACATCACATGAAAACAGTTTTGTAATCGGACACTTGTAGCGGTGGGAATTACAAAATTGCACAAACTTTTTTATCAAGCCACGTATAGTATAAGAATACTCCCTTTTTACACAAATGTTACAATAGTTTTAGTTGTCTAATAGTCCAATTCACATCATCAACACACACAATAAAACAAGTAACTTAAAATTAAAATAATCACAAAAGTTAACGATTATTGCTTGTCTCTAAATACGGCAACGTAATACCTCACTGATTAAATACTGATAAGCTTCCGACATACTGCATATGTTTTGCCTGAACTGTCTAACTCCGCTGATTGAAATGTGGATCAAACAGTTTAAGTAAGATGGCCGTGAAACTTAATGAACGTTATCTATGTAAGAAAACGTTAAAATTAGTTAATTAATTACATGTGTCTTTTTATGAATTGAATAATATCTGCCATATAGACAATTTTAAAATATTTAGTGTTAAAACTAAAGCAATAGTCTTCCTAGATGAGAACCCTCTAAGAAGATAAGTTGTAGTTAATAATAATATTTTGAATCGGGTATGACAAAAAACTACGATATCAAACACAACGTATACCACATAAATTCAACTGTAAAATATTGAAAGGCCATGACCTGACAAGTTAATTGTTAAACGCACTAAGTAGAAAATTATGTGAATTCATTTGATGACTCTGTGATGTGAAGTGTTCATTACCTAGAAGTAATTCTTCTGAGTGCCCGTGTTCTAATATCTTATTTATTCTGTCGAATGCGTGAATAGGCCTGTCAGTTACTCTATCTGATATCTGCTACAACATATTAGTGTTTTTATAACCACAAGCATTATTAGTGTATAATCCTTAAATCATGACAATTTGCATGTGGACCACATAAGCACGCGTAACTCACTCATACACACGTACACACACAGATGTCTAAGAATACTTTAGTCACGTATTACACAAAAGTTTCAAAAATATTACAAAAATTCTGCAGAACGTTCAGTCACACTATAAATTAATCCGCAGGTAGGATACATTTATAATTTTTCTAAACGAGTCAATTAATTAATCACTGGATGTATCGCATACATTTGTGAGTGTGTATGTATGTGTTTGACCCATACGTCAACATTCTGATTACCAAAATGCCTTCATTGTGCGGTGTTGAATACAGTCATGTCAACAACACTTAACCAGTAATGGGTCAAACTACTTGACGCTGAAATCCAACACTTAAAGTCGGCCACTTCAAGTCAAGAGCCAGTAACTTAGTGAAGACTACACAGTGACACTATTTCTCTACCGGAGAGCATGTTGCACCCTTAAAGAGCTACAGGCCTACATAAATTACGTTCCTTCATCCAATTATAGTCATAAAATTAGACTACTTCACTAATGGTTACAGACGAATTCTGAACATTGGTGTTAATAAATATACATGTAAATATTTAGAAGTTAACGAGTTTATCTGACATGTATAAGAATAACAAATCCGAAGCTGTAATTCTGAATTTCAAAATTTCTTAATGTTTATCGCAGTGATCACAGGTATATTTTTATTAACTTTCTTCTTGAAGTATAAAATTATATGATGTATCTTACTATAGATTTTATAGACCGTGGAAAAAAATACATTACATTCAATCAAGACAAAAAATTGTATTTTGAAACCACACGCACTTTTCCAGATTCTGAGATTTTCACAAAAAAGACACAAAACGAATATATGTGTAAAGCTTAGTATGTATGTAGACAAAGTAAAATTAAAGCAAAATAAGTAATTTAATAATTTTAATAATTAAAATTTAGAACGACTACAATTTACAGTACGACCGTCAAGGCCAAGCTCCGATTACGATCAAACATTATATTATTTAAATTAGTTTAAATAGAAATTCATATCGATTGTTCGTAAATCAATTTAGCCTCTGACCTACATGTACAAATTTAAAACGGACATTGGATCAAATAATATATATTTGCAAAAAAAGCAATTATGTCTGCGACAATAAATTGTACCTGTGAAATTACATTGTACCTGTGAAAACAACTAAAATTTACATTTAATATTTTGGAATTCCAGACAAACTTGTCATAAGATACCATTCTCAAATAACAGTGTTAAGAAACTATGTTTTAAAAAATGTTTAATTCATTAAAAAATCAATATAAACATCCTTAAAAGTTTGGCTTGAGTGATATATTCAAAATGTAACTTGAGTTACTCAAGTTAAGAAAATCATATATAAGTTACAAATTTCACAACTACATGTCGGTAAACATAATGTCAAAATTAAAAATATTAACAAGATTTTACTCCTTTCTCTGTTTTCGTTGCAACTATTTATCCCTCTTCAGCAATATTTTGTACTGAATGTTACAAAAACGACACACACACCCGTAAGTTTTTTTTTTTAATTTATTACTTTTGCACTCAGGGAAAACGATGTTACAAATTACCTTTATAAATTACCTTCAAATAAAAAATCATTGTAATATATTTGGCAACAATTGTTGTTTCTTCACAGTTACTATTCCTACGCTAATTACGGAACCTTCTCGAAAAACAAGAGTGTCGTTCTACAAACTTTTCGGCTTGCCCCAGGCTATGACGTGTGTGTCAAGGCCGTCCACTACGTAGCACTCCAGACTTCTGTTCGAGAGCACTTGTAACTACGCAAACTATCCTGGCACGCCACCAAAAGAATGGGTAAATAATTCTGGCTAGAATACCGTTCATGACAGATTATTATTCTTGTCGTAGTGTTCATGATTTTTTGTCAAATTCATAATAGGTAAAATATTCTCTTTATAAAAAAAAGTATACTGCTTTCATTTTTAATTCATAATTCTTAGCGTATGAGGAGTTTTTAAAAATCAATCAACTTTGTTTCAATTCGTCCAGTAGGTAAATTATCCTTAGGCTCTCTTGAAACAATATATCAGGAAAACGATTTAGTGTCCCAGCGTCCGGTCTAGTCATATTATAGTCATAGTCATATATCATATTTTATAATAAAAAGTATTTCAGTCACCACTTGCTTTGGCTACTCGAATTCATATTTTTACCATTAATTACTCTGCCACACTAAATTCACATTTAATTTAATTTTATGGTGACATGTTCCAAAAAAATAACAAGATTGAAAACTGTTTTATGCATAATGAAATTTCAACCTCGCTTTCTATATCAAACAGACTTTTTTTAAAATTTGTAATCTTAAGATTTGTAAGACTATTAATAAAAACCATACGACACTATAAGCTGCAAGGAACAATTATACGTGTATATCACGCCTAATCTCATATCGCAAGTTAACTGTAAAATATTTATGGCTTATCTCCAATTGTATTATTCGTTTATTACGATTACTGTTGACGGAAAACGTCCTACACTGCGGGTTCGGTATGGGAGGGAACCTATGCAAAAGTCGATGTTACGATTTTGTGTATACCACACAAACTTTAATATCTTTAAAACTATAAGGCATATTTAAATAAACAATACACGATTCAAAAGAACAAATGTGAAAAATGTCACACAAAATTAGTCTTGAGCGCTTGACGTTACAGGTTATCACAAGATGGCCGCCAAGTTGGAGTGGAAATCACCGATTCGCTGAGCGGAAAAATTAGTATAGCCCGGGAACGCGTATGCGTAGGACGTTGTTTGAGGTGTAGGTTTTATAAAGCTCTACGAGTACAATAAAATAAAACACTAATAGTGGTAATAGTGAAAGAAATTAATAAATAATACAGGACTTTAACATTGAGGCATCGATTGATCGTCTGAAACAGTTTCTGAACACGTTTAGATTGTCCACGGATCCAATTAATTTCACAACTTTAGCAAATACCACGACATACTTAACGTTCTCTAGAAATGTAAATGTAGCATGTAAGCTTACATATCGTACTACTCGTACCTTTGTCCTGTCTTTAACAAAATTTTACAAATTAGTCAGCATTGTGAGAAACAAATAAAATAAAAGACATGTAAGTTCGTTCATTTTGTTTACCAAACCTACAAACATTCCGTCCCAGCAACACCGCCATGGTAAGATGTTTTCCGTCAAAAACCTTAGCAGTAGTGATTCGACACTACCTACCCCGTTTTATTTTAATTGTTGTTATTGTTGTGTTCTTATTAAAGTAATTGTTATTTTATTGCCATTGAGATTATACCGGTACCATCATTAACAGCAGTACAATTTTCTAATTATCGCAAAATAGTAATAATTCGTGATATGGAAACAAGTGTGTAACTTACATGCATGCTATCGTAATGGACGTATAATCAATCAGTATTCCAGTTAATGAATGTTAGTTGGGGTTTGTTGATTTGTAGTGTTCAGTGATTTCAGCGCAATCAGTGACGTTTCAACCAAATGCATCTGGTTTTATGTGCCAGCATGTCCAAAATTCAAACTCAAAAAGTTAGATAACAGACAAAACGCGAACTATTGCATTTCAAAGCGGCAATACCACACACACAGCAGATTACTGGCGAGTGTTATGTTAATGCCAATAGTGGTAATGAATGACTGATAAAAACATTGTTATTATTATTATTATTTCGGCTGGATAATGTTTACACGTTTCCCGTAACCAAAGATTACAGAATTGATTCAATTCTTATCTTCCACCGCTGCTTGTCAATCAAAAGAAATCTTCAATTTATCTTTCCCTCGATATAGTCTAAATGTCTTCTATCCAGGTGATAGGCGGTCTTACTCTTTACCTTCTCCTTGGTGCGGTCCATTCCTAACTCTCCTTGGAAAGCTTTCCTGTACTATTTCTTTCGTGTCTCCATACCATTGTAAAATTTTGTTTGAATAAAATCAACAATTGCATTTTCACATTCCTTCTGTCCCTAATAAATGCGTTTCTAACTTTCTCACGTCTAAATAGTTTTGCCGAACGTTTCCAAAAGTCTATCTCTGCTGTCACTAATTGTGTTCTTATGTGCTTATTGGTAGTCCAAACGTCTGAGCCGTAAGTCATGATACTTATAACAGTAGTTTTAAATATTCTGTTTTTAGTTTCTGCTGGTTTTAGTTTGCTTATATCACAGTATTCCATTTAACGTAGAGATAACAATTTTTTCCATATTCTGGATTCTATTTCTTTGTCTTGCTCACCATTGGCCGTCATTTTTACACCTAAATACTTGTATTACTCCGTACATGAAATCCTCCCCATTTCTTCCTCCTCATGCACTAACATAGGAATCCTCCACAAACAAACATCACTCATAATGAAAACTTGAATGTAACAGAAGAATCGTCGTCGTCATCCTTTACGGCTTAGGCTAGTAGCCTGTTTCAGTCTCAATGGAAGTCATCCAACCATCGCTTACGGCGTCTTCCCACACTTATCTTCCCTCTTGGATGATAGTCAAGGGCTCTTCTTGAAAATCTAGTTGCACCCATTCTGTCTACGTGTAACCGTCACTCCGTTTTGTACCGGGAGATTTTCTCATTTAAGCTTTCAGCTATGCCTAGCTCCATTCTAATACGATAATTTCTTATATGATCCCTCCTGGTACAACCCTTTACAGCCCTTAATAACCTCATTTCCGCTCCTTGTATTCTAGATATATTTTTGATCTGTCTAATCCAAGTCTCACTACCATACAGGAATTGAGATATGGCCATTACATTATAATATTTCAATTGCGTATCATTCCTTGTTTTCTCCTTTAAGTGTTTAATGATGCAGCCACAAAGCGACTGGAAGAGACTAATTTGCTTTTAACCTCCTTATTATCTTAGCATATAATGCTGGACCCTAGATATTTAAAATCTGACACCTATTCTAATGGCGAGTCCTGTATGACAATCTGTTCTAATACGATTTGCCCCAGAAAAAACCATAACTTTCGTTTTGTATAAGGAAATGGTTTGATTGTAACAGAAGAATATAAAGATCAATTTTAAGAATCTGATTAACGGACAGTAACAGGATGGTTGATTAAATTTAGATAAACAATTTACAACGGTGCCACGTTTGAAGTGCATACTGTAAAGAGAAACGGATACTGGCTGAATGCTCAATACTGGGTGTAGCAAGGCTTATAAGATTCAAGACCTCAGCTTTAAACAAGATCAGGTTGAACAGATAAAGCTGGGAACTGGGTGACAGAATGCTGCAGAACTCTACGATGGCTTGAGATGTTACCTGCGACATAATTTTAGCAGTATTCAAACTGCATGACAGCAGTTCACGGTGGTGGGGTAGGTCTGTTTCAACAGTATTAACAGAGTGTAAGATATTCTCTCCGACACCGTGTTTCTCTGTATCGTATTCCACTACAAAATATTTATTTTATAACAGACAAATAAAACAAATAAATGAATACAAATAAAACACAAGGAGATAAATGAAATAATTTGTAGGTAGTATCTAATCCTATTCCAAGGAACAAACATAAATTACTTACGATTGGTTTAAAATAAATTTATCCTATGTATTGTGGGTCACCGTTATAAGCTTTTATATATTCAAACAAAAAGTGAAATTTTTTATCTATACTCAGGGATCATTAAATATACGGCTATTTATATGGGCTAGTTACAACATCAATTGGCGAGAATATTGTACTTAGGAAGGATTTATATGTATTCAGTATTACATATCAAAATAAACATTCGTAACATCTTTTTCTGAAAATATTTTATTTTTCCTAGTTATTGTTAATTTGTAGTTCCGGGATCTGCTTGAATTTCCTGATCTGAAAAATCTAAAACCATGATGACACAAAATTATGTTATTCGTGGAAAACATTAGACTCCAGTTATCATTAGCCGTTGACAGTGTTTTTTTTTTTTTTGGAAGTAGGAACTTGACTAGAAGTTATTTTATTATGTTCATGACTGACTTGTTATAAAGTTATGTTTGAAACTCTCCAATCAAAATTTATGTAAAACGTTTCTTTATTTTTATTTGTAAAATATGTTCTGAATGTATTTCTGTTAATTCGTGAAATACACTTTACGTGTCGTGAAAAACAAATTGTTTCCATACAGTTATACTACTTTTTATGTATGTATATTATTATAATAACTTAATAAAATACTTTAATTCTTTTTCATTTTTCACAGAGCATTTTTGGACTGGTCGCGGCCGCTTCGTCTGATTCGCATTAATGAAGAGGGCACAACCTCCTGTAAGCCCATAAAATATGAAAAAGTGAAGTTCTTGGAAAACTTGTTGTATTAAATCGGTATAAATATATAATAATATTAATATATAATTATATAAAATAATTACTTTAAGAATGTGAGTATTTGTTTTCAATAAGTATTTGATTTAATTTTTGCTAACCGTGTTAGCTATACGCTTAACGTATTAAATACAGTTTTCTCAGAGTACAAGGGTCTTATTAAAGAAACGGAAGAACCTGCTTTCCCGGAAAACAATTTAAGCGACACAAAACCGTTTAGACCAATTTTTTTATTTTTTCAATGTTTGCAGAGTAAAGAAATTTTTGTACAATTTTGTTTGTACAGGAAGCAACAGTGCCATTACAACAGAAGGCGTGGTTTGGTGGAAGTGGCGCGTCATGACTCATGCTGCAGACGTAGTGTCCTACGTTGCAAGCGTCACGGATGTAGTACTGCCAGCATCATAAAACATCACAATATCCTGTAACATCTTATTGTAATACATTTAATGTACGTCATAAAAGAAGAAATATTTAGACCAAAGTTGTACACAAAGATCAGTAATAAACAGACGGTCAAGCATTAGAGTCAAAATAAAGTCGACTGTACTAACGATGGGAATCACGAGGCACGTAAGTCAAGTGACAAAGGGTAAACAGAAAAATGTCTACTTGAATCTTGTTACGTTTTATACAACTTTTTCTATGTTTGTAATAAAACTGAATAATTATTTTTGAGAAACATGTTTGAATTGGTATCCAAGTCACTTATTGACAAAATCTGTATAATATTTACCGTATTTCTTCCGTCGTGTGACTTCGTGTTGCGTTCGATTGACTTATGTGTTTCGAAAGATATATTTCGTCTTCAGAAATAAAAAAATCACTCAAAGTGAGGTCGTTATATATTAAAATTGCAAATATTGAAAACAATTCCACACATATCCGTGTTACATGAGTGCGCATTCGAGTCGGACCGATCGGACACTGTCTGTTAATAGCTATTGTGTAAACAGGTTTATTCCGGTATCGTAGAGCGGGTTTGAGTTGAAATTTAAATGATCGTTTAGCACGAAGTCATGACTGTGTACGTCATTGTACGCTCTATATATCTCGAATTCTTCCAAGCCATTCATGTAAGACCCTTTATTACAAAAATATATGGGTTTCAAGTTGGAATTAAAGCTCGTATATTTATGATTTTCATTTATCAAGTGACGTGCGTAGACCCTTGCGCACCCTTGTAGACCCTTGTGGGTTACCCTTGTAACGTCACAGAACGTTCCATAAAGGAAATCATTTACATAGCAATTTATCATAAGAGTGAAGTGAGATGTACAGTATCGAACCCAAGTAATCCTAAAAATTGTATAATATTGTCTAATAATTAATAATTAATACTACTAACATGAAAAACGACCAGACTATGACTAAGACACAAACCCCATATATATTATTAAAGTGAATCACAGTGAAAAAACCATAAGATACTATAAGAGAGACAAATAATATCATTCAACCAAAATGAAGTCATTAATTACTAAGTTTTGTAACTCTGATTAGAGTATAAAGAACTATTTATATTGAATTAATGGACATGATCCATTATTATATTATGTAATGTAAAATAAATAAATGTATTAAATGATTTAAATACATTATTAGAAAGAATCTAAGTTAAAATAAAAAAATATATAATTGTTATGACAAAAAAATATTAATGTGTTGGATTTGAGACCAATCACTCAGATTTCATGTAAAAATTAATTATTATCAAATCGAGATAAATGTAATTGTCAAGTAGACACATATGAACAATTTATCTTAAATAAAGAAAGCTGTCAAATGAATAAAAGTCAGTAAAAATAGCCAAAAAACAGTATTAACTAAAAACATGTAGTAGGCATACAATATTGTGATATTTATGCATTTAATGTTAACAAAATGTAACCAAATTGCATTAGAAAGTTGAAATATAATATAAAGCGACTATACTAATATATTTGACTAACCTAAACATTGTAATAGTCGAGTTAGCAAAATATTTACCTATACCATGTATGGCTGAGGCCAATCAACCATTACAAGAAATAGCCATATCTGGCTAAATGTTTACAAAATATTGACAAAAATAAAAGAGAATGGTACAATATTTTAGTGTACCATAAAAGACAAACAGACTCAGTTGAAAATCAGATCAATTATCAAAGAATTTAACTTATAAGAGTGAGATTTGTCACACAAAGAAAAAGGACATCTCAGGCAAACCAATATGATGCTATGTTATCCTACAATAAAAATAATATGTATAAAGAGTAACCAGGTATCACAAAAGACAGACAATGTAATAAACTCTTAGTGTACACTAGTGAAATCCTATATATGTGTTAAAGAAAAAGACTAATTATTGTGTTATAACAGTGACAACAACGTAGGCCATAGGCATGGACCATATAAAATTGAAATTATTTGTGTATTATGTATGTTAAAATTTATTTGTTTTGTTATAGGAAGACAGTAATATTATGTGTTCATGTTGTGGAAGAAACCTAATAGTTTCACAACGATTTTTTGTTCTAAAAATTGAATTTTAATGGAAACAACCCAAGGTAAGAGTTGTATATTGTGTTATTTATTATAGTTAATTTATTTAAAAACCAATCATAATTAGTATCATTAGATTCAGTTGAAAACAGAGAATCCAAATGTAGTAAGGGCATGCAAATTGTGAGCACTGATGTAAAACTGTTTGACAAATACCAGTGTAATTTTTGAAATATCCTTAGTGTGAAGAATAAGAAATTTTGTTCTAAAAGCTTCGACGGAAGTTACATTTGTTCCATAACGTTCCATTTCATTATTCTCGAACATTCTAGAAGGAATTTTTACACAAATATACCGGAAGTTCATGAAAACAATCAGCCTGACACAGTATAAAAGAGAGACCAAATTCGACCCAAAAACACCTGAAGCTTGAAATCCAGAACAGACGCATCACCCACGACACTGATCAACGCAACCAAGGCGAAACCGAAGGCGAGAAATCGACACAAGACACGAAGAAAGGCTTTTCCCGTACATTGACAAATAGACCGACTTAACCTCTACAAAAATCTACGCCAATGTGTTGCTGAAATAGAGCAGCAACACGGCACATTTTAATAGAAATCACGCAGCCAGAACGTCAACGGCCCAGGAGGGACCAAAATTTTAAATAGAGAACCAATTCTGCTGTGTTCGCAAAGACAAACTGACTTGACAAAAAATCCCCTAACGTAAACAAACACAAAGCCTTTCTTTCGTCTGCATGGGAATCAGCGCTGTGACGGCCAATTTGGGAATCAACGCGAAACAGCTGATTGGTAGCGGCGGGGTTTGAGCGAAAATCTACTGCCAAACTGTTTCACAAAAAGTGCGGAAGTTGTAAAAATCGCATTTTTGACTTAAAATAAATTCAGTGCACACACGAAGAGGCGAGATTGAAAAACTACCCGAGAGAAGTGCCCAGTGCGAGAATAATTAACCATTGGAACGTGAGTTGTCAAAATTAAAGTCGTTTTTTACCTGGTTACATTTGTCACACTGTTGTACTACACATGCCACACACACCTTCAAATCACTTAATTTTTCTTGTAAAGCATCTTATTGATATGTCTTGGTAGTTCAAAGGAGTCACGTCCTGAGAGTGAAGATTTTGCACGTATTACTCATGCTTTACAACTGAGTAAAAAATTAAATATTTTAGCCGATACTTGATTGGATTAAAAACTTGTCAATAATAATAAGAACTTATAATTTTTTGTAACTCTGCAATTTTATAATCTTTTCATGAATGTTAGTCCTTCAGACGATTTTTTATGAATCATTAAACTTACTTTATTTTTTCAAACCAAACTGACTTGTTTATCTTTTTTCATAGAATTAAGAATTCAAAATTTTAATTTTTTTAATAATAACATTTTTTTTCTTGGAACAAAAGATTCCAAGTGGCGCCCACAAACATAGTAGATTAAGTTGTGTTACAGGACTACATCACCGCAGAGGATCCAGTCATCAGAGTAAGTAACAAAAAGTGCGCGGAGGTAACGCCCGACATTTTACAACACAACACTTACACTTTTCTATTTGTTATAAATTGACGACTCCAAAGTGAGGCTCTTGAAGAAGGTATTACGACCCCACACACATTTTTCTAGTTGTTATAAATTGGCAGCCCAACTAGTGAGGCTTGAAAAAACGGAACAAGCCCGGCAACTACCAACAGATCAAAATGCCGCAACCTAAAGGAAAAAAGGTGAAGAAGAATGTGGAACCCGAGTTAAGTGTGGAAGGCGGAGAGGGAGTACAAATGGAGGAAATAGAGTTAGAACCGCCCACACTAGAATTGGAAAGACCAGTACAAACGGCAGAGGAAATAGAGGAACAAACGGGAGAAGAACCCATACAAATGGTAGAACAAACAGAGAAACCCGAACCAGAAAAAATAACAGGGAGTGTTGACGCGAATATAATAATGATGATGCTCCAAAGAATGAAGGAAGATAAGGAGGAAATAATAGAATCCATGAATAAAAATAGCCGGGAAGATAAGGAGGAGAATAATAAAAAGAGACAGGAAGATAAGGAGGAAATAATAAAATTAGACAAAAACATAGAATCTTTAAGGGAGTATATCACCGAGAAAATAAATGATAATGGGAAAAAGATGGAGCTATTTCAGGAGGAGAATAAAAAATACATAGAGTACCTGAAAAAAGAAATTAGCATAAAGTATGAAACAGTAAACAAAAAGATCGATGATAATAAAATCGATAGTGACAGTAAGGTCGAAAACATGGAGAAACAGTTGGAAAGATTACAGGAGGGAAATAATACCCGTTTCGAAAATATAGAGGAACAAATAGTAGAGACCAAACAAGATGATAGAAATCTCGAAAACAAGGTAAGGCAGAACCAAGACGCCATCATGCAGGAGGTGGGAGAAGTCCAGAGAGACGTTAGCGAGAGGATGCAGAGAACATATGACATCGCTAACAGGCTGGACGAGCAAATAAAAACTAACAAAAATAGCATACAGGAAATAGACCAGAGGGAGAAAAACCTGCAGGAAAGATTAGAGGCGCTGAGAGACACACCTATATTAAATACTCATACGTGTCATAGTGAAAACAGGGAAGTAATCAACTTCCAAAACTATCGTCGAAACCCAATGGAATTTTTAGAGAGAATGGAAGAGTTTATTGGGAGAAATAGAGAAACAAGGTGGGACAGAATAAGGGAGATGCTAGACGAGACGTTTAAAAACACTAGGGATAACTGGTGGGTAGCGGTACGACCCGAAATCACGAATTTAGCCGAGTTTAAACGCCAGTTCAAGGAGAAGTATTGGTCGGAGACTGCACAAAACAGGGTAAGAATGGACATATTCTACGGCAAATACGACGCGTCCAATGGACAGTCCCCGACGTCTTTTTTCTTAGGAAAGGTATGTTTAGCACGGAAGTTGATACCGCCGATCCCGGAAGAATGTTTGGTAAGGCAGTTAGCTGGACATTACAGCTATGGTATCAAAGATGCCCAATTGTACCAACAGCTCAGTAAAATAGCCGATCTAGCCAAATTATTAGAAAATTGTGAATCCACTGGAAGGTTCCAGGATTACCAACCCCCCAATCGTAAGGTAGAATATAATAGCAACAATAACGGACCAAACCGGAATGGAGGTGGAAACGGTAACAACCTTAACACAAATAACCAGAACAATAATACCCCACCAAATGGCCGAAATAACAAACACTCAGGGTCCAAATAACCGCAACTATCCGGGACCAAACAGAAGTAATTACCCCGAGAATAATTACGGTAGAAACTACCATCAGGGAAACAGTTATCGCGGAAATAACTATAGGGAAAATAATTATGGTCAACGTAATAATTATCGTAACGGGGGCGACCAAGGAGGAGGCAATAGGAGAAATCAAGAATATAGGCCCCAGGTAAACTATACAAAGGCCAATAACCGACGGCCATATCCACCCAATGTACCCACTTACATGTTTTACCCACAACAGGCGCCAGGTAACCCGGGTAATACATCGAATAGCCCACCTATTAGTGGTAATCCCGAGGTCAGGCAAGAACCACAGACGGGGCAATATTCCGGGAGACCGGGCCAATGAGACCGTGGCTCATTTAAACTAAACGCGGCAGTGGAAAAGGAAAACCGCCCTTCACTGAATCAATATTATGGGGTGACTGGTTACGAACATAGACAGGACAAAGACGGGACTATGACATTAAGAATAAATAATTATCTTAAGGATATTAGAGAGGAGTTATTAGAAGAGAGTGACAATATCGTTAAAAATCATAACAAAGGGAATAATGATATCGTACAAATCAAGGCAAATATCAATGGCATAGGAGCAATATTACTCATTGACACGTGGTCAAATGTATCGCTTATCGATAGTGTAGAGCTAGAGAGGATCAAACAAAACAGTAATTTACCAATACCCACCCTGCCTATAAATAACATCATTTTAGTCGGAGCAACGGGGAGGCAAAATAAATCGATAAAGAAACAAGTGTCATTAGAGATGACTAGTAATGGGGTAACGATAGCAACGATACCAATAGGGTTATTAGTGGCGAATAATTTATCCATGAGTATCCTAATAGGCTGCGATATACTTAGGCCATACAATGCAGTAATAGATTTAGAAGGTAAGATGATAACTTTAAAAACTAACGAGGGAATTTGGACCAATAATTTGATTGATGTCCAAGGAGATGGTACAGACAACACACCTTGTCAAGCGATAGTGAAACATTATTATTGTGCCGATCGACCGATAAACATGCCCTTATGTCAGGAGGAAAACCCAGATTTGTGGTTAGAAAAATTAGAAGAAATACGGGATTTCCAAAGGACGAAAGCAAGGGGTCTGATCAGCGAAACACAGGCGGAACAATTAATCAAGGTATACAACAATTATAAACACATATTCTCAAACGCTCCAGGTAATAGCCAGGTATCAATGCACCATAAAATTCAAAACTCCGGTGGAATTTAACAGGAAATCGTACCCGATCGCCTACTCGCTAAAGAACGAAGTCAGGGAAGAATTGAACAGGATGATAGAGGACGACATAATCGAGTATAGTCATTCGCCCTTTACCAGCCCAATCATAGCTGTACCGAAAAAGAATGGACAGGTACGTATATGTCTCGATGCTAGGGAGATTAACAAGATGATTGTTAACGACCGCACATCCGCACATCCCCTGGGGAGATAGAAGAGATATTGAAAAAGTTTCACGGGACAAAGTATATAAGTTCATGGGATACAGTATGCGGCTACTGGCAGGTAGAGCTCCAACCTGATAGTAGGAAATATATGGCGTTCATATTCGAGGGCAGAAACTATCAGTTTAAGCGGTTACCTTTTGGTTTAATAAATTATGTGGCGGTGTTTGTAAAGATAATGGACAGAATATTGGGGCAGGAAGTACTGAAGTTTACGACAGTATATGTCGACGATTTACTGGTAACTTCAGCGAATTGGGATGACCATTGTAATAGGGTTGAACAGGTGTTAGAGAAACTATCAGAGAATAATATCACCCTCAAATTAGACAAGTCCCAATTCATTGCAAATGAGGTGAAATTTTTAGGCTTTATTCTAACAGAACAAGGGATAACTCCATCCAAAGAGAAGGTAGAGGCCATACAGAAGTTCCCCACCCCAAAGAACAGGAAACAGCTTCAGTCATTTTTAGGAATCTGTAACTATTACAGGAAGTTTCGGTCCAATTACTCAGAACTAACTGCCAGGTTCCAAAAGCAGTTATCAGCTAAAGACAAATGGACTTGGGGACCAGAGCAAGATGGAGTGCTCAATCTCATAAAGGAAAAGTTTTTAGAAGCAGTAATGTTGCATCATCCCGACTTTACAAAACCATTTTTTCTAAATTGCCATGCCAGTAACGTGAGTTTAGGTGCAGCCCTATATCAGGAAGATCAGGATGGTAGCCATTTAGTAATTAGCTTTGCTAGCCGCGTGCTGAACAGTTGCGAACGAAACTACAATACTACCGAAAAAGAATTGTTGAGTGTAGTTTTCGCATGCGGTAAATTTAGAACATATATATTAAGGTACCCCATCACGGTTAGAAGCGACCACAAATCTATATCATTTTTAAAGCATTGTAAGCTGAACCACGGAAGGCTGACGAGATGGGTTTTGGCCTTGCAAGAATATAATATCACATGGGAATATATACCCGGCAAACAGAACGTAGCAGCCGAAGTCCTATCTCGCATCAATATACCAGACCAAACCTTTGACGGCGAAAAGGAACAATTAGCAAACCTTTACCATATTATTAAGAGCAGGGAAGATTTAAAAAATATTTTAAACGATATAAAGTCACAACAAGAGGCCGATCCAAAACTAGGAGATATTAGAAAAAGCGTACAGGAAGGCGATGAGGTCATGAATAAATATTACTGTATACACAACGACACATTGTTTATATGGAATACCCCGCACCAGGAGAATTGGAAGTTAGTAATTCCACCAGCGATAGAGAGACCGCTAATAATCGACTATCACGATAGGTACGGACATATGGGTGCCCTCAAAGTAAGGAAGGCATTGGAAGAGCAAACATACATCAAAGGGATGAATAAGAAGGTGCAACTGGCGATACGGTTGTGCGATATTTGTCAAAAAGTAAAGTGTGATAACGAGAGAAAGGAAGGGGTCATGATACCCATAACATCCACCGAAAAATTGGAAAAGGTATTTCTCGATATCTGTGGACCATTTCCACGCAGCGGTGGGAGACACAGATATAAATTTATCGTAATCATCTTCGACCATTTTAGCAAATATACCAAGCTATACCCAATAACTAGGGCTACGACCAGGAAAATAATAGACATTATAATAGAGCGATATATAATGGAGGTAGGCAGACCGTATTCTATAATTACGGACCACGGTACCCAGTTTAGGGGAAAACTTTGGAAGGATAACCTTGGAGAACACGGGATAAAAACGTACCGAATAGTAACCCAGCCGAGAGAGTGTTAAGGGAAGTAGGACGGTTGCTGAGAACATACTGCCATAACGAACAGCAAAGATGGCATGAATACGTAGCATCAACCGAGGATTTTCTCAATTTCTCATATCACAATACCATCGAGGTGTCACCATACACAGTTATGTTCGAAAGACCCCCACCACGAGAGATAAAAGAGATTATTAATTTTCCCGACGAACCCGCATACCAATTTGAAAGAACCAAATTTTATAAGAAGGTGTTAGAAAAAACGGAACAGCAGCGGAAAAAATATGTCAAATCCCAGCCCAAGGCAATTGAATATAAAGTAGGAGAAAAGGTGTTAGTAAAAAATAGAGAATTGCCCAGTGCTATACAAGGCATGACGAGGAAATTGCTACTTTTATATACAGGACCTTTTACGATCACCAAAGACAATAAAAACAATACATACGAGGTAACCGACACGGTTAGTAACAAAGTAAAAGGTACGTATAACCAAACGTCATTGAAAAAGTACCATGATTAAAAATCACAAGTCAAATACTCAATCAGTGAGCAAGTACCATGACCAAAAACCCAAGTCAAATACAGCATCATTGAGAAGGTACCATGACTAAAAAACATGTTAACGTGAATTTTCTAACTTACCCATAATTAGAAAGGAGATAGAGGTTATTAAATAAATATAAATATTATTATATAATTACGAGATGGACACATTCCACCAAAGGCAAGAAGATATATATAAGATATAGATTTATTTCCAATAGCCATGTCAACGTATATTTACCAACTTACCCGTACATAGACAAGGAGAGAGATTATTAATAATAAATATTACGAGAAGGACACATGCCACCAAATACAAGAAGATATATATAAGATATAGATTTATTTTCAATAGCCATGTCAACGTATATTTACCAGCTTACCCGTACATAGACAAGGAGAGAGATTATTAATAATAAATATTACGAGAAGGACACATGCCACCAAATACAAGAAGATATATATAAGATACAGATTTATTTTCAATAGCCATGTCAACGTATATTTACCAGCTTACCCGTACTTAGAGAAGGAGTAAAAGGAAAGAAGGAAAGGACATAATTAGTTAAATGAATTATTAAGCATTTAAATAACAATTGATATTACTAAGGGGGAGAAAAGAAGGAGAAATACTGTCATATAATTGATACTAAAGGGAAATGATAAATGAAAAAAAAAGGAATCAGTGTTACATAAGGAGGTAATGATGAATATAAATATAGCTATTAACATTGAATGATTTTAAACGATAATTTTACCTGCGGAGAACGATATATTAATATAATTGTGAAATAATCAGAAGAGTTTAAGAAAGGGAATTTATGTGTAGGAGCCTATGATCTTTGAATATTGTATTACTTTATTATTATTATTATTTGTTGCGAAGGTGCAATTATTATTTTCTGGACAGGGATGTGTTGCCTCTGATTTCAGTAGTTATAGATAGGGAAGGGCAGAGAATGTATGCCATAGCGAGCCACTCTGACTCCCAACCCTCTATGAAGTTAGGGAATTGTTAGGGAATTATGTCAAAGATTAAATAAATAACATCAAGGTAAAAAGGAAAGGAATAGGTTATACGACAAAGAACGAAATAGGAATATTGAGTTGGATTAGTATACTAAAGGAGTAGTACAGGAATTTAATTATAAGATAAAAGAATGAAATATAAAGAAGCTAATAAAAGGTTAATATAGAAATGATATTTTCATCAAAACCAAAGATATGTTTTTCCAAAATTATCAATTTTAACGGAGAGGCATATGTAACGTCACAGAACGTTCCATAAAGGAAATCATTTACATAGCAATTTATCATAAGAGGGAAGTCAGGTGTACAGTATCGAACCCAAGTAGTCCTAAAAATTGTATAATATTGTCTAATAATTAATACTACTAACATGAAAAACGACCAGACTATGACTAAGACACAAACCCCATATATATTATTAAAGTGAATAACAGTGAAAAAACCATAAGATACTATAAGAGAGACAAATAATATCATTCAACCAAAATGAAGTCATTAATTACTAAGTTTTGTAACTATGAATAGAGTATAAAGAACTATTTATATTGAATGAATGGACATGATCCATTATTATATTATGTAATGTAAAATAAATAAATGTATTAAATGATTTAAATACATTATTAGAAAGAATCTAAGTTAAAATAAAAAAATATATAATTGTTATGACGAAAAAATATTAATGTGTTGGATTTGAGACCAATCACTCAGATTTCATGTAAAAATTAATTAGTATCAAATCAAAATAAAAACTATATGTCATTGTCAAGTAGACAAAGATGAACAATTTATCTTAAATAAAGAAAGCTGTCAAATGAATAAAAGTCAGTCAAAATAGCCAAAAAACAGTATTAACTAAAAACATGTAGTAGGCATATAATATTGTGATAATTATGCATTTAATGTTGACAAAATGCAACCAAATTGCATTAGAAAGTTGAAATATAATATAACGCGACTATACTAATATATTTTAGTTAGCAAAATATTTACCTATACCATGTATGGCTGAGGCCAATCAACCATTACAAGAAATAGCCATATCTGGCTAAATGTTTACAAAATATTGACAAAAATAAAAGAGAATGGTACAATATTTTAGTGTACCATAAAAGACAAACAGACCCAGTTGAAAATAAGATCAATTATCAAAGAATTTAACTTATAAGAGTGAGATTTGTCACACAAAGAAAAAGGACATCTCAGGCAAACCAATATGATGCTATGTTATCCTACAATAAAAATAATATGTATAAAGAGTAACCAGGTATCACAAAAGACAGACAATGTAATAAACTTTTAGTGTACACTAGTGAAATCCTATATATATTAAAGAAAAAGACTAATTATTGTGTTATAACAGTGACAACAACGTAGGCCATAGGCATGGACCATATAAAATTGAAATTATTTGTGTATTATATATGTTAAAATTTATTTGTTTTGTTGTAGGAAGATAGTAATATTATGTGTTCATGTTGTGGAAGAAACCTAGTATTTTCACAACGATTTTTTGTTCTAAAAATTGAATTTTAATGGAAACAACCCAAGGTAAGAGTTGTATATTGTGTTATTTATTATAGTTAATTTATTTAAAAACCAATCATGATTAGTATCATTAGATTCAGTTGAAAACAGAGAATCCAAATGTAGTAAGGGCATGCAAATTGTGAGTACTGATGTAAAACTGTTTGACAAATACCAGTGTAATTTTTGAAATATCCTTAGTGTGAAGAATAAGAAATTTTGTTCTAAACGCTTCGACGGAAGTTAAATTTGTTCCATGACGTTCCATTTCATTATTCTCGAACATTCTAGAAGGAATTTTTACACAAATATACCGGAAGTTCATGAAAACAATCAGCCTGACACAGTATAAAAGAGAGACCAAATTCGACCCAAAAACACTTGAAGCTTGAAATCCAGAACAGACGCATCATCCACGACACTGATCAACGTAACCAAGGCGAAACCGAAGGCGAGAAATCGACACAAGACACGAAGAAAGGCTTTTCCCGTACATTGACAAATAGACCGACTTAACCTCTACAAAAATCTACGCCAATGTGTTGCTGAAATAGAGCAGCAACACGGCACATTTTAATAGAAATCACGCAGCCAGAACGTCAACGGCCCAGGAGGGACCAAAATTTTAAATAGAGAACCAATTCTGCTGTGTTCGCAAAGACAAACTGACTTGACAAAAAATCCCCTAACGTAAACAAACACAAAGCCTTTCTTTCGTCTGCATGGGAATCAGCGCTGTGACGGCCAATTTGGGAATCAACGCGAAACAGCTGATTGGTAGCGGCGGGGTTTGAGCGAAAATCTACTGCCAAACTGTTTCACAAAAAGTGCGGAAGTTGTAAAAATCGCATTTTTGACTTAAAATAAATTCAGCGCACACACGAAGAGGCGAGATTGAAAAACTACCCGAGAGAAGTGTCCAGTGCGAGAATAATTAACCATTGGAACGTGAGTTGTCAAAATTAAAGTCGTTTTTTACCTGGTTACATTTGTCACACTGTTGTACTACACATGCCACACACACCTTCAAATCACTTAATTTTTCTTGTAAAGCATCTTATTGATATGTCTTGGTAGTTCAAAGGAGTCACGTCCTGAGAGTAATCACGTTCATGATTTTTCACGTATTAAACTCATGCTTTTCAACTGAGTAAAAAATTAAATATTTTAGCCGATACTTGATTGGATTAAAAACTTGTCAATAATAATAAGTACTTATAATTTTTTTGTAACTCTGCAATTTTATAATCTTTTCATGAATGTTAGTCCTTCAGACGATTTTTTAAGAATCATTAAACTTACTTTATTTTTTCAAACCAAACTGACTTGTTTATCTTTTTTCATAGAATTAAGAATTCAAAATTTTAATTTTTTTAATAATAACATTTTTTTCTTGGAACAAAAGATTCCAAGTGGCGCCCACAAACATAGTAGATTATACCCTGATTAACGAAAGAAAGTGACTGGCGGAGCGGCCGCGCGGCGACCGAGTTTGTAGTAAAAACATTCCACTTTATAACCTCGTGGAAACGTAAAATACAGGGCGAGAAATGTCTAATGAACTGTATTTTAATCATCAATTAAAGACGTTTTTAACAAGCTTTTCTAATTTTTAAAATCTCTTTTCAATAAATTTACATTGTGAGTTAAAGAAAAAAATACACGAATTTGAATTAAAAAATTAGGGTTTATCGTTTTTATTACGTAAGAACTCAGAGGTTAAGCATCGGAAAAAAATTTCTTGTAGACAAATGGTAGTCCACCTTCTTTAGTACAATATATCAAAAATTGAGATTCCTACGATTAAAATTAACGACGTTATTAATTTTTTTCTAATGTCCTGTTAACTCAGTTGTTAAAAGTTGTACACGAATGAGATTTGCGTGACGCTCTCTTTAGATAACTAAATGTAGAAGACATATACAACTTACACCTTGTACGTGATAGGAATACTACAATGGATTAATATATAAAGTGAATTTCACAGAGAGCAATGCGTGGCGCTCTGCGGCGGAAGTACAGTCAGAACCTATTGGACCCATTTTTTTCGCGCGCTACCGTCATTCCCGTACAGCGTCTCGGCCTCTCCTTTATGTCTACAAATAGCACACGCTTCCAGGAAAACTGAACCGTTATACGCACACTAAGGGTAAGGGAAATTTCCAGCTTTCAGTTTAGTTGATGTGGTGGTTGAGTGATGTCCGGTTGTTGGTTATCTTGATTTTAAGTGTTAGTTTCTTGTGCTTTCATTATAAATTGACGTGTTTTTAAGTTATTTTGTGTGAATATACTTCGGTGGCTGAGCATGGAGCAACGTAACGAGGCTGAACCAAGGAAACATAGGGGAAGACCTAGGACTCGAACTCCAAAGAAAAGACAAACTTCGGGCCGAGGCGTACCTATGAAAGGACAGTCAAGAGAAATTGTGTGCAAAGTGCGGGAATATTTTGATAGAGAAAAGGCGAACAAAGGTCCTTTAATTCCGGTTAATAATGCAATACAGCGAACTGCAGATGCTCTGAAAATACATAAAAATACAGTTCTGCGAGTTTGCAAGGAAAAAGAATTGAAAGAAATACAAGATGACAGTAATAGCCAACTTTCAACTCCGGGCAAACAGAGGAAACGGGAGAAAACTGTGACAAAACTTGACACTTTTCAGGAAGACGCTATACGAAGACATGTATATCAATATTACATAAGAAAAGAATATCCCACTTTGAAAAAACTTTTATCATCGTTGGAAAATGAAGAGCTGTTTAATGGCAGTCTGTCTTCGCTTAGAAACGTGCTAAAAGGTTTAGGATTTACGTGGAGAAAATTTTCGGGCAGAAAAGTGATTATGTTGAGAAGCGATGTCGCTGCCTGGAGGTGTCGTTTTCTTCGCCAAATCAAAGACGAGAATTTCGATAATATAATTTGGCTCGATGAGACCTGGGTCAATGCTGGGCATTGTTTGAAACAAGGATGGACTGATGAGTCACTTCAGGGGACAATGTTAACACCTATAGGGAAAGGTGAACGATTAATAATATGTCATGCAGGTTCTTCAAAAGGGTTTGTTCCAAATTCCCTTCTACTATTTAAATCGAAAAAAACCGGTGACTACCATGAAGATATGGATCACGACAAATTCTTCGGTTGGTGTTCTGAAACTTTGCTAAATAACCTAGAAGAGCCTGCAGTAATAGTCATGGACAATGCTCCCTACAATTCTAAGCAAATTGATAAAGCTCCCACAAGCAAAGATAAAAAAGCTGACATACTTGCATGGCTGGATAGGAAAAATATTCAATCTACAACCGACTTGAAAAAATCAGAACTTTTGGAATTAGTGAAATGGCACAAGACCCAGAACAAAAGGTATTTTGTTGATGAATTGATAGAGAGCAGAGGTCACAACGTGATAAGGCTACCACCTTACCATTGCCATCTTAACGCCATTGAGCTTATATGGGCTCAGGTTAAGGGGTATGTTGCCGAAAACAACAAAATGTTTACTTTAAAAGAAGTTGAACGACTGACTAAAGACGGATTTAATCGAATTACTGCTGAGAGGTGGGAGCAAGTAGTGGACCACACCAAAAAAGTTATTATCGATGCATGGAATAACGAAGGACTAATGGAAGAAGCTGTGGAGGAAATGATTATATCCGTGGAAGACAGCAGTAGCTCCGAGGATGATAATTGTTCAGAAGATGATAATAGTGATGACGATCCAATGGAGGGTATCAGAGAACTTTCGTTTGAAGACTACTAACTCACAGCTATAAGTGTTTTTTATAGAGTGTTTTAATAGTGTATTTTTATGATTTATACACATTTTATGAGCGGATTCCATAAAAGCTGAAGAACACTACAATACTTGTAAGTACCGTACTGTATTTATTATTTATTTGTCAATGCTAACAACAAGTAATTTACTAATTGTTTTTACATTTCAATTACATTATAACAGTAAAATACTGTTATAATTATGCAATATCTGGTAGACCGAGCTTTGCTCGGTAGTTTTAAACTGTAAACTATATTTCATAGTTAAATAATTAGTTATTGAGAAATTTGAATGGCATTAACAATTTCCCAGTAATTACATTGCACTTCAATTAGTAGTATTAAAGCTGATCACAAAACAAAAACAGTTTATTAACAAGAAAACAATAAATACCGTACCGCAAAAGAGTAATAAACAATCATTCAAGACTGTTATAAAAAGCATGTAGTTCAACTAAACCACAAAAGTCTGGTCAGATGTACGTTTTTGACAGATCTCCAGGTAGAAGATTAGATTAAATAAGTAGACAGATAACTAAGTATATACTTATGAGAGATTGGTGACTCGTAGTAAGTTGGCCATGTGTCAATGTGTGAGCCGTGAGCGTATGCACCACTTTCTTTGGGCTGTTACTGTACCTTGACTCGATCGCGCGCCGTTGAGCGATGTTAGTTCTAATTTTCCTATATTAACTGATTGCGGTTATATTTCGTAATATTTGAAGGTTACATACCACTTTGTATTGATGAATACAATTTTGTTATGTTTATTGTGAAAAAACACAATGAAAAAAATTATTAATAACGGAGTTAACAGTACATTCGGAAAAAATTAATAACGTCGTTAATATTAATCGTAGGAATCTCAATTTTTGATATATTGTACTAAAGAAGGTGGACTACCATTTGTCTACAAGAAATTTTTTTCCGATGCTTAACCTCTGAGTTCTTACGTAATAAAAACGATAAACCCTAATTTTTTAATTCAAATTCGTGTATTTTTTTCTTTAACTCACAATGTAAATTTATTGAAAAGAGATTTTAAAAATTAGAAAAGCTTGTTAAAAACGTCTTTAATTGATGATTAAAATACAGTTCATTAGACATTTCTCGCCCTGTATTTTACGTTTCCACGAGGTTATAAAGTGGAATGTTTTTACTACAAACTCGGTCGCCGCGCGGCCGCTCCGCCAGTCACTTTCTTTCGTTAATCAGGGTATAAGTTGTGTTACAGGACTACATCACCGCAGAGGATCCAGTCATCAGAGTAAGTAACAAAAAGTGCGCGGAGGTAGCGCCCGACATTTTACAACACAACACTTACACTTTTCTATTTGTTATAAATTGACGACTCCAAAGTGAGGCTGTTGAAGAAGGTATTACGACCCCACACACATTTTTCTAGTTGTTATACCCTTCAAATTGTGCTTTGGTGTGTGTTCAATAAAAGTCCTCGAGTGCGCACTCATGTAACGCGGATATGTGTAAAATTGTTTTCAATATTTGCAATTTTAATATTTAACGATATCACTTTGAGTGATTTTCTATTTCTGAAGACAAAACATATGTTTCGAAATGCGTAAATCAATCGAACGCAACACGAAGTCACACGACGGAAGAAATGCGGTAAATATTACGCCGACATTATTTTTTACGTATATTGATATTTTTTACGTAATTATAGATCTAAGTCTATAGCAAAAGGAAGAACACTATACTACAAAGTAATATTTAAAGTAAAACTGTAAAATACTAAAAGTAATTCTCATTTGTAATATATATACATTTTTTATATAGAAGAGAGTCTCAACATTAAATATGTGAATAATTTAAATCTGTTGTATTTTATGTGTTTATATTATACAGAGTAAACAGGAATAATATTAAACTGGTTATTATACTATTAAGCTGGTTATATTATGTATGCTGTTTATATAGTTTACATTATACTGAGCATTTCATATTGTTTTACTGTCAATCAGATAGTAAAGTATATTGTATGGTAGGCCAATTTATAATCACCTTTGTCCTATACATATTCATATATATTTATACTTATTTTAGTTTAAGTGACAAATGGTTGACTTATAATTTTCTTCACACAAAAGTGTATTGTATACGATTCATAATTAGCCAGTAACGGAACTTTTTGTGAACACCAGTAGAAGACGCACCTTTTTTAAACCTCTTAGCTGGTAGGCCTACTTCCCAATTCACTCTTTGTCATACGCCACCTCCAACCCTCCCAATCCTAACATACATTTCAATTTTTGTCAGTTCAAATCTAACCTTTGAAGCTGACGTTACTGGTGAAACAATTGTTACGAAAATAAATTTATCTGTTAAACTACACCAAGTGTTTATTTATTCAATTGAAGTATTAATAAAATGTTCTAATAAGTGCCGAATGACCACCATTCGATCAGTATAATTTAAAGTAGGATACTAATATTACTATACTAATTCAGTTCTAAAACAAATCGTTATGAATTTGGATTTTATAAGTTTGCATAATTTAACACGGCGGTACTCACTTATTTAGATTTAGTTTAACGTCATCAGCGTCGTCATCCTTAGACAGTCTTTTAGTTCGGCTTAGATAAGCGTGTCAGATCCAATTTCGAAGTAGGCTGGAACCGATCTGTATATATCTACCTTAGTTGTTTAATAATTCTTGTGGCTCATACGTATATAATAACGTAGATATTCACGCCTTAACCCATGCCACTTTGTTTTCTATTCCACCACGTTCTCTGTACTTCTACTAGTTTTCAGTTCTTCTCTGATTTAACCATTTCTTTTTTGGTCACATGAACTGTACTCAGCCAACGGCCTTAGAAGTTTCATTTCTGCTGATTTATTTTTTTTCCTTCGTCTTGTTGTCAGTGTCCAGAACAGTAATCTACGTAATTAATTTGAGACAGGCATTATGTCATAGAACTTGACATTCTACTGATTTGTTTTCTTATTGAAATATGATTACATAAAATGTTAAATTTTCTAACAGTAGTGTCGTCGAATACTTGTTGTACTTCACTCATGCGCTTGGACTACTGCTGAGGCAATAACGGTTATTATTGGTTCTCACTATCTTTAACCAGTCTTCACTGGTAGTAATGGTGTCCCTTCATCTGTTTGTTGGTGGAGGCATAGATCAAGACAAGACGTCGTACTCATCATTACCCATTGTCTCTTCTGCCACCGCATACTTCTGTGGGTCGTTAGCACTTGTCTTCCGCTATGAAAACCGTCATGTTGCAATTCGTTTGCTGACTTTTGGTATGTTTGTATGTTTTATATCGTCTTTACCCTGTATCTTTCCAAGATTCTTCCGGCGGCAAGTTCTGCTGAAGTCATAGTTCATTATTTAATAACTACTATGTGGGTAGCACTAATGATGTATCGTTGCCTCAAAGGTTCTATTTTTGCTTTCATATTCTTCTACGTTAGTTTGTATTGTTGGAATTCTCTCTCTCTCTCTCTTTCTCTCTTTTGTGGCAAACGGTCCCTGTAGTATCCTGGCCTGCTCAATGAATCCCCCCTATTCTTCTCTGTCCAGAGCCTTACTCGTAATCCTCCATCCTGCTATTTGCATCTTCCTCAAATCTCCTTTCACATCTTCACACCATCTCCTCCTCGGACGTCCTCTCCTCCTTACTCCCTCCGGCTTCCTTTCTAATGTCACTTTTTGGCCTCCATTACTTCTCATTCTTACCACGTGCCCCAACCATCTCAACCTTTGCACCTTTACTGCCGCAACTATGTCAGCTTTTCCAGAAAGGTCTCTTAGCTGATGATTCTTTCTCATCCTCCACATCTCTCCGTCCCATACTAGTCAATAAATTCTTCTCAAAATTTTCCTCTCAAAAACACCAAGGTTTTTCGTATTTCCCATCTTCAGCATACATGTGTCACTTGCATATGTTACTACAGGTCTGATTACCGTGGTGTATATTTCCTTTTTGGCATTTATTGTTAAAATTATTTCTGTTAAAATTCTTCTCCATCTCCACAAGCTTTCCCATTGTAATAGATTTGGTTAAATTCTCTTTCCGAACTCAAATAATCCGCTCCTGACTTTTGTCTTGTGATGCTCGGTCATTTAGTTGTGGATAACGACAAATTTCGCTTATTAGTAGATCCATTTTGGTTATAAATTTAGTTTAAATAAGGGTTACAGGATTTCTCTGTGAGTAAAATATCTGTTTCCCCACAATACCAATATATCACTGAAACGATTTAAGCGTTTAATCTTGTCAGACTCTAGGAAAGTCTTTAGCAGTAGAAACACATTACAAAATTGTTTCGTATAGCTTTGTTTGTTAACCTAATTTATGACTACGTGGTGGAGAGTAGAGTATTGTACATCTTGACATATCAACTATTTTTAGCTAACTAACGGTTAAGTCTAGAAACATTTAACGCTGTGGCGTGTTAAAAAAGGAAAAATGTATGCACTTTCACCCGTTTTTATGTACCTACTGACGAACTATTGAGCTTGACTATATATATATTATAATGTTGCAGAACTCAGACCCTATAGGGGATCCACAAATATAATATAGCTGTAAGAGAAGCAAATTAATTTAAAGCATAAAGATCAATAAATCTACAAAGATGATGAGAGAACAAAAAGAAAAATAGTAGACAAAGATAATAAATGAATGAATAGACTAGACTGACAGACAAATGACTGTGACCCAACCCCAGTGATTGGCCAGATAAAGGCTATAAAATAAAATGTAAACTAATAAAACACCTAACTAATATGTCAAATTATATAACAAATATTACCCAAGTTATGTAAAAGAAAGTACACCACCAGTAATAAACATGTAAACCCATTGTTATAATATTATGAGGATAAAAATACTACCAAGAAAGGGTAGAATAGATTCGAATTATAAAGACTTGTTGAAGGAATTAAAGGGACTAATGTCAACAGCCCAAAAAATTAACTTTACACAAAATAGTAGTACTAACTTTGCGAGTTAGAATATTATGTATTTTAAAATAACCTTACTAATATAAAAAGCAAACAAGAGATTTTAAGAAACTTACCTTAAGATTAGGTTTTAAAAAACCAATTTAAACCAAGAGTGAGAGGTAGGTAGGGAGTGTTAATGATAACCAGTTAACCAAACTAATATATGATAGCAGCAGTGATCGTAAAACTTAAGGAATTAAAGATGAATCACTACTGTGAATTCAAACAAAGTGTATTACAAATGTGACTGTAATTTAAATAAACACTTAACCAATGTAATCAGTGAATGTGATAGATAGGATAGGGATGAATTAATATAAATAATTAATAGTATTAATAAAAGAAAAGAACAGTGGTAATAAACCATAAACAATAATAATATGTTGATAGATAAACAATAAGAAACATTAGTAGTGGGTAGAACCTATGGTATAAGGATTATGTTAGATAAGTTTATAAGATAAAAGGTATAAGATTAAAGAATAAGTTTTATTAGAAAATAAGATCAGTTTAAAAAACAATATTGATAGACGTAATTCAAGGAATTCTTTTGTTCAATTAAGCAGTTTAAATGTTCATACTAATTGTTGGTAGACAACAAAATTAGTATGTCAACTAATTTTATTGTGTTAATAACTAAGAAATAAATTACGTAGGATTTAAATAATAGTAAAACATCCTATATTACAAAATAGTAACAAGGATGGTGATCACAATATTGTAAGTGGTTTCAAGACACCATGCACCAAAATTGTTGTTAGTTTATCTAAAAGAGTTGTTTTTTAAAAGAAGGAATGGGGCTGGATCATGGAAAGACCATAAACCATTTTACTGTTATATGTTACCATAGAAAAATTAAGTGATAAAAAGTTTGTATAAGAAATATTAGAAAATACAGCCAAGCAATTGTATAAGTTTAATAATCACAATAGTACTCATAATTGTAATAAGATAGGAAAAAAGAATGTTATACAAAGTAACTAGCAGAGGTCAAGAAAGTATTTTAAAAATTATAATAACATTTATTTATTGTAAAATGGCCCAAAGTCATTCAAAAGTAGACACTATAACTAAGTAATGGCAAGCAAAACTTATGAAAGTGAAAGGTAGTGTTTAAATTGTGTAAACTAAGAAATTCTAGACATTCAGAAAAAGCAATTTATAAGTAACTAACCATTGTATTTGAGAAATAGGACAAAGTGACTTGTTAATTTCAATTATCTAACCATAATATTATGTCAGAAATAGAATAAACAGAAAAAGTAAGTGAAATATGTAATAAAATAACATTAGTAAATTGGTTAAAACATTAATACAGGACCAAGCCCAGCATTATGGAATATCAAAATAGTCTTTAAAAGAAAATAAAGACATTGATGTTAATATCTTACACATTAGTAATAACACCAATGAATAATAGCAATTATAAAATATTAAGTCAACTTGGTACAAAAAACCCAAGCTTTCATAACAATGTAAACAAAATTCTTAACCAATCAGAAGCAGGGAATTATGCTTGGGATTGAGAAAACCGTTAGAATTTTTAGTGAGTCCATTATTAACGCTCAAGGTATGCAGATGCCAAACTGAATCCGCTCCAATTAAAAAATAATTAGAGGGAAATGTACTCAAAATGAACAAATATGAATAATAGAAGTTGAATCTGGATCCATTAAACCAATGATGAAACCATAAATCAAAATTCAATAATTAAAATTAAAAACCTTGAGTAAATAAAATAGAAAATAGAAGAAAAAATAGAAAACCCGAATGATGAAGAACTAATTACTATATCAACACAATTTGGAAGAATTTACCTGGGACTCATCAGAAGAAACAACAAGATTTTGTTAGGTATAAATGAATTCTATATAATTGCGAATAAAATTAATTAACTTTTCCACAACACAATAACTCTCACTCCAAACTTGGTATTATACATTCTTTCAAGGATTAGTTGAAATTATATATTAAAACTGTATGTGAAACTGTAACTTAAACTATATACGTTGCCTAAAGGTCGACACACTTTTTAGACACTAAGAACCGAGTTGTAAGTAAACCTGTATAGTATTGAATTAACATTGATGTAAGGTTGTGTACTTTCATAAACATCTTGTTTATTTTTTCGTAATCAAAAGAACTCTTTGGCTGAATAAACTGTAGAAAAAATTAACATCGAGATAGACGCTAGTTTCAGTCGACGACCAAGTCAACATAGCCAAACGCTGAGTTGTAATTTCTTTATAGCCGGAGCAAACTTTTTTATAATAACAATATTTTGTAATTAACTTATAAATAATCAGTGAATCTGGACACTAATAAATTAGTACTGAACATTAATAATCGCTCCTTGTTTTATTTGATATATGTCTTAATAATGGTGTACTTTAGCAGTGAAGAAATTTTTTTACCAGAATTATAGGTTGTCAACACGTCAATCTCCATTCGAGATTTGAATTCGCGCCAGTCCGTTTGAGTAAGTTTAAATTATCATCAAAGAAATAGAAGACGACGCAGGTAGAAACTTTTAATTGTTTTTTGTAAAACAATTTGGCGCCTATCGGGAAGTAAGTTACATTCAAATAAGGACAGGTAAGGAGATGAACGATACACATTCGGTACTGGTTATTAGTGCGTTCGCAATCGTCATCGTTAGACAGACACGTTATAAATTGACGACAACCACGAGTAGCTTTCAGACACATACTCAATAATAATAATAATATATATATATATATATTGTAGGGTATCAAAATAAATATTGCATAGATAGGTAATAATAATAATATTGTTACGAGAAGCGTACCGAACAATCCAGAACATTATCCACTCCCCCCGGCCAATGAGGCTTGTGTTGCGTCATTCATGTAGGTGGTGCTAGTGAGTTCCAGGAACACTTGAGATAAGCATTAAGCCGCTGGCGTGCAGTAAGGAGGCAAAGCTGTACTGCACCCCTGCTGGGCCTATATAAAGCCATAGCAGCCGGATTGTCAGTTCAGTTACGTGAGCGATTTTCGCTAGTGAGAATTGAATGTTGTCGAAGTGAAGTAGTTTTGTGTTAATAATTCTGTGAAAATTTATTATTAGACATTGTTATTGAGTGTGGAGAAATCTAACAGGAAGTATTGTACAAATTAATTACAAAATGTCTAATTGTGAAAGTTAAAGCTGGTGATTAGTGACTGAAGTGGTGTCTTGTATTTCGTTTTCCACTTTAATCGTACGACGAACAGTAGACCATCATAATAATATAAAACAGAGTCTATATCTGGAGGTGGGAAATTTATTAACTAACACAACTTATACTTTTGTCTTATTTAGTTTTCAAACATAAAATTATTTATTTAAATATTGAGTCATTGAAATAAACCACCTAAAATAAATAGCCTAATAAAAATACACAAATTAAACATCCAAATACGACCATTAATCGACTTGAAAATAGCACCTACATACAAAATAGCAAAAATAATAGCACAAAAACTAAAAAAATAACCATCTAACAAATAATTATCATAACATAAAAAATACATACGAATTAATAGACAAACTCAAGTTAATAAACATAGATGAAAACACATTTTTCACATCATATGATATCACAAATATGTACACCAACATTCCAATGGATGAAACAGTAGACATAATAATAAACAAACTTAAGAACAAAATGAAGATACACGATATATAACTGAAATAAAAAATAGTCTCCAACTAATATTAAAACAAAACTAATTTGAATTCAATAGCAAAATGTGTCAACAACAACAAGGTCTGGCAATGGGATCCCTATTATCTAGCATAATATCAGAAATATTCTTACAACACTTACAATACAACAAAATATTATAAATTCATGTTATCAAAATGGCATATGGATAAGATATGTAGATGATGGGCTATATGTATCAAATAACAAAAATACAAATGCAGATAACATATTAAAACAAATCAATGACATACATCCAAAAATACAATTCAGAGGAGAAAAAGAAAACCATAAATAAATCAACTATTTAGACATAACCATCACAAGAAACAATAACCATCTACAATGTGCAATATACAGAATACCAACTTCCAATAACGTCTACCAACTTCCACATACCTAACCATTCTGACCGCCCACCACAACATAAAATGGCAGTTTTCTATTCACTATTTAACTGAATGTACAAAATATCCCTTATATACACACAGAAAAGGTCATAGAACAATATATATTGCGACAGATTAGTTTTGCTAAATTTTTATGTAATGCTAAATTGGTATGACCCACACTTTGTAGCGATAACTTATCTGTAACAACTAATGTGACACAGTTTAAAGGGGATATCAGGTGTATCTGTATTAAGAACTCTATGTAACTTGTAACGGTATTTCAAATTTATTTAGTAATAATAAAATTGTGCGCAAGGCACTTGATTCGACTTAAAAACATTCATTGTTGCTTTGTTACTATGCCGTAAGGCTTACGCTATATACATCCTTACTGACTAAATATTCTATTCTAATAATTACTTTATTAAAAATATCATTTCCTGACTACTCAGCCAATTAGTGTGCTTCTAAATATGAATGCTTAAATATCTTTTTAGATAGTGTAACGAAATTCAAAATATTAATAGCTACTGAATTTATCTTTCTTTTTAGGTACTGATTTATAAAACTCTAATTTTTACTTAAATGATTTGCATTCTTTTCATTTCAATACTAATTTGAGCTCTTGTTTACGTTAATCTTACTTCAATAATATCTACTATTTTAACTCTACATTTACAAGAAACATTGGCTCTTAACTCTAAAGTAAAACAAGAATGACTTTAATTGTCTTTGAGTTAATTGTTCGACTAAGAGATAAATAAGTTGTTTATCACCTTATTGTTGTCAATCATACTCAATCGCAATCGATCCATCTGTAATCGTCCTCTTCTCGAACTCCAGCATCAATTCCTCTTGTCCAGCGTCGCTTCTCTTGTCCAGCGTCGCTTCCAGATTTCAGTAACGTTCCTCTTGTCCAGCGCAGCCGCTCTAGACTCCAGTACCATTCCTCTTGTCCAGCGTAGTCGCCTCTAGACTCCAGCGTTGTCTCGCTCTATGGAACTAAGTCGTCAGCTTTCTCGCTCTCCGGAACTTCATGTTACTTCTTCTCGTGCTGTTTCGGACGTCAGTTGATCATCTTATATGGATTTTCTTCTCGTGTAATTCTGTTACCATTTAAAAGTAATTGTATTTACAACTTAGTTACATAGTTGTATGTAACTGGAAGAATGAAACTATTTACAAAATAATAAATACGCCGTGCGGACGGACAGAAACTCCCGCCGCAAATGTGGGTGATCAAAAGAGATCCAACTGTAGCGTGTGTGTCCAATTTATACCCACGCCTTGGTTAACACCTGTAGTTGTACGAAATCGACATGTCTGAAATTGTCTCTGGGCCTTGTTCCCCCACTCCTCGTCAATTGCGCTATTTCTTATATTTCTGCGAATTGCAGAGTCCTGTGATTATACTCTTATACCCATCTTATAACTATTTTCACTACACATGTTCACTGTACTTTTGGAAATTTGTAACTTAACTCTTGCGGTCGGTACACAGTTTATTTCGCACTACCCCGTACGGTGTGTCCCTTTCACGTGATTTTCGTACACAGTATGTAGTTAATTTTATTACATTTTATTGTGTCTTTGGATTTTACTCCTTATTTATAGTTTATGAATAATTACGGAAAAACAGTAATTACGTAATTATTCATACTGGGGTGGCAAACTCGCCTGCATAGACCTGCGTCACACACACATCCAAAATACTATTGTACACACTCTCAGTTACATCTCTGTGTGTGTGTGTGTGTGTGTGTGTGTGTGTGTGTGTGTGTGTGTGTGTGTGTGTGTGTGTGTGTGTGTGTGTGTGTGTGTGTGTGTGTGTGTGTGTGTGTGTGTGTGTGTGTGTGTGTGTGTGTGTGTGTGTGTGTGTGTGTGTGTGTGTGTGTGGACAAGTCGATTCAGGTCGACACACCTGTCCATATTTTTGTCTGAGACAAGCATGCAATCCCTGACATGCTTACTTCTAATACAGTATTAATTATTTTACAAATTATTATGTATATTTAAATTTTTATAGTCAATACTCAGTACAGCACTTATCTGTACTGCCGTAATATATATACACACACACATACCAGATTTTTTGCACAATTTAATATAATTTATGCAATTTATTTAGTCAATAAAAGTAAAATATTTAATTACAATTGCAAAGGTTATTGTACCTAATAATATTACCAAATATAATTAGTTATGTTATACAAAATAGCAAGTAAATCGGTTAAACATATCCGGTGTTTCGTAATTCATTTCAACAGATAAAATAACATTTCAGATGACGACAGAAAACGCAATGAAATAATAATCACGAGGGTGACAATATCAGTACACTTAAAAGCTTGTTACGAAACAAATGCTTATCAATTTTTATTACCATACCAATTAAAATATTCATTAATTGTTTTGTAAGCTGTTGTTTGTTAAGTTATAAATAGAACGATGAAAGTTTTGCTATCGTAATTTGTTTAGGTTTACAGTAAACATTTAATTTACGAATGACGAATTTAAATTTTCCCACTTCCGTTGTAATGTTCAGTAACGTACATAATAGTAACAACTACGACGTTGCCAACTGTTTCTAATTAACTACATTGACTCGAGGGAATAATTAAAGTAAGACTTATGTCTATAAAACTATTGCGTTAGTGTATGTGAATTCTCTTATCAATTTATTATAAATTGAAAAACTGTCTTTTATTTTTCGTCCTCCAACTTTAAAGTGGAAGTAAATGAAAGTTCCAAAACGTCAAAATAAATACCTATGCAAGTGATTAAGTTTTCCTTCCTCTTTTGTTTCCAAGACCAGAATAAGTTATTAAGTACACATTTTGTCCTTATACCAATCTCTGTACACAATTTAAAAGTTGCACGAGAAAACGCACAGAGAGTTAAAAATACATTCAGCTTTGAAATGCAAATTTTGTAACCAGTTTTGTTAGCATATTTTCATCTACAAAAATGTGACCATTTCCTTTTGTTTCACTTAAAAGGAAGTAGTATAGACTTAGTTGTCAGTAATAATCTATAGGACTAATTATTTCCACGCTTCGAAAAATATTATTGAAAACCAGAAATGAGAATTGCTCAAAGAATGTTGGATTCAAACATTTACACATTCTATAAATCCAACTGATTCCTTCTTTTCTTCTGTCAATATGTTTTTGTTTATTCTTTTCTAGAGATTTCCCATTTACAGATAAATAACAAAATTTGGCATACGTTGACTGCATACCTAGTAACAGTGGCACCACTTTTAGATCACCACAAACTTGCCATTGAAAATCACGGTACGTAATGGGTTCCAGCATAAGTTTCATGTTGTCATAAAATTCTTTCATTTAAACAGATTATGTAGTTGAGATTGAAGGAAGCTCATTACCGTATTGACAAGCACTGATTTTAAACTCACCCTGGAGAAGTCAATAAAAAGTCTCCGGTCTCCATAGTTGTTACTAATTCTAAGATCTTCGATTAGACCATATATATTTGCACACTTCACAATCTTGTCTTGTATAATAAAAATAGTTCTGAACATTTGCTTCCTGCTCCCTAACAACTTAAAATAGCTCATTTTTAACATTTAAGACAGTAATACCACTCCATTGTAGCAATATTTCTTAACTTAGCGTAACTTTCCTGGAATATTAAATCATTGTTTGCTGGCTACGTAAAATGAAAATTAGAACTAATTATTAATTTTCTTTTTCCTATTCATTACCAGCAACATTAAAAGAATATGCTAGTTCCGTTTAATTTACATTCTCTTTGCTGTAAAGTGCAGCTGACCCATTGTAACCCAAATATTCAGGAGCGTCCGCCATTTTACAAGTTCAACTATTCAGGATACCATCTCTGCCACTTTAATTCGTTTCTTTTTCTCCACTATTTTCAAGTTTGGTAGACGCAAGTTTCACATCAGGAACTTTTTCAGTTTTAGTATGTAAAATTTTTATTTTTCTATTATATCACCATTATTACCGCTGACGTTATCGCACTCAGTAAACATATAATAATACTGATAACTTGGTCAGTGTTACAGGCTTTTGCTCTACAACTGTATGAACTCAAGATGCCCGTCGAAGGTACGGCCGAAACGTCTGCAGCCAACAACTTCAGACCACGGCCTTACAGCCCGGCAAGACAAAGTCTAACTTAATTACTTTATACGTTGAGACAATCGTATGTGTCTGCGTTTGTGAGCTGTAAGACTATGTAGGCTGTCGCTAACATAATACATAGTATAAGGAAAATTCTTTTTCTATAGATACTTGGTATTTAACTAGAGATGTGTCAATAACACTTTAACAGTGCGGGTTAAACTGCCTGACGTTGAATTTAACCCAGTGTCACTGCCATTACAATCCAAGTACCAGTAACCTGCTGAAGAGTATACAACAACAGACACCCTGTTTCATCTAAACGCAACTGCATTCCTAACTCAGATAATTCTACATAACGTTTTAATTATTAACCAAACTATATTTCCACAGTAAGCATATTACCATAAAACTATTAAAACTATTTCAGTGCTGTTGTTTGCTGACGACTTCTTTGTATTTTAAAATTCAGAATCTGAATTGCAAAAATCTGTTTTTATGCTTCATGAGATTTACAAACAATACAATATGAAAATCTCCACTATAAAAACTAAGATAATGGAATTTTGAGGCGAGGACCAATAAGAACACAAATAATGATTAGTGAACGAATTCTAGAACAGCCAGTTTAGAAATTATCATACTGATGTTAAGTTAGGCAAGTTCCAGACGATCTGTCAAACAATCAACTGTGTTTTTAGAAGCAAGGTACGTCGAGATACAAAATTATAGTTTTACAAAGTTATATCGGTTCCTGTACTGTCCTACGTGTGTGAAGTATGCACTACGACCAAAAAACAAGACAGTAAAATACGGGCTTCGGAAATAGCATTTTTAAAAAGAGTTAAAAGATGTTCTAAACTTGACCAATAAGAAATAAGGCCATAAGAAAGCAAATACAAGTTCTTAACTTGAATGAAAAATTAAAAGATGACAAATAACGGTGGAAAGAACACTTATGAAGACTGTCATATCCAGACTGGCCAAACCCCTATAGGACACACGTGTTTGGGTAGACCCAGGAAGAGATGGGTGGAAGATTTTTGAAGGCAGAACAGGCATAACCTCATATATTCCGTGTTATAAAGAAGCCATATAAATATTCAAAATTGTTTATTCAAATGGCTGTTGAGTATAAATATTACTTTTACTTACATTTTGATGAAAATGAGAACAGCTGAATAAAAAGTATAAGTTTTATTTATGTACTATTACAAATATTATAATATTATCTCTATAATTTAGAAATTAATATTTATCTAATATTGAATATCGTCTAGAATAAATAAGTACAATAATTTGTTTTAATGGTATCAACATTAAACAAAACTTCTTAAAATGGCTTTCAAATTTTTTGAACAGATTTTTGAATATCATTCAACACTATTCAAAAGTGTAATAAGTTCTAAAACATTTTACACACTGAAGAATTCTGTTAGTTTACAAATATATGAAATTAAATTTTCTTCTTAATAGTTTATAAATAAGGAGAAACAATATTTCTAAATAAATGTTTAAATAAATAATTATGATAAATTCACTTTTTTAATTTTCATACGTATTGAGCTCCCTTCATCGTATTCCCGATTACAATAATAATCAAAGAAATAATTAAAAATAATAAAAAGTAATAAAATAAAAATAAAGTAGAAATTCATGCAAAAATTCAATAATACAAAAATTCCCGGAAAGGTGAGTGAACAATACGTATGGAGAAATAAAATATACTAACAATTTCAAATATCTTGGAGAAAACATATCCCGAAACGCCTCAGACAAAGAATCCTTCAAGATAAGGAAACCCAAATTAGCAAAGGCCTTTACTCTAACCCAGGAACTGCACGGAAAGAAAAACCTTTCCAGAAGTGCGAAAGTACGCCATTATTGCACTGTGATCAAGCCGGTGATCATGTATGGAGTGGAAACAATGAGCTTTCAAAATTTGGAACCTCTTCTTAAAATTTAACAAAGAATTCTTCGGAAAATTTGTGGCCCCAAGAGAACCGAAGATGGGTACCGCCATAGACCCAAAGAAGATCTGTACAGGGATCTGGAAGGTCTGGAAACGATTTTCCGAAGGAAAAGACAGATTCATTAGACATATGGTTCGAATGGATCGGTCCAGATTAAACAAACATATTTTCAAATATATTTGGCAACGTCCCAGTCTGAACGAGTACATCAAACAACTCAAGGAGGAAATGATGAAACTGGGTAGACTATCTATTTGGACGACTGTGTGGATAAAAATACATAAAGAAACAAAATTCAAAATCGTGAGGTTCTCTGCGGTGAGAAAGAGACAAGAAAGCGGTGGACAATGAAAAGGAAGGCAGCGCATAGTATGCGACTGAGGGCCATCTACCAGGAGAAGAAAGGGAAACGATATTCGCCTGGTCCACGGCTAGCCTGTTCGTGTAAAAAAAAAAAATAGATGCAAAAAGGTGCCACTGATTGCTAGTTAAAGTAAGCCTAACACTTTAGTAACAAAAATAATATGTTTATTAGTTAATGAAAACCAGACGACGAAATTCGTTGTAAAGAATCCAGGATAAAAAAATTAAATGCGTGATATCTACTGTATCATGGAAATGAGTGCAACATATTTCAACAGAATCATTAATCACATTATTATAAAAAATATTTCAACTTTATAAATTAAAATGACTGTATATTAACAAAACATTTTTATCAAGTAAATTACATTACGCAGCAATTCATTTTGTACAATTTCTAATATAATATAGAATATAATATATATTATAATATAATATAATATATTTAGACAGCAAAAATTTGTGCCACTAAAACTAGGTTCCCTCCTGTAAATTCTGTTTTCGTGCGCTGCACGTTCCAGATTGTCAACCCTGATAACTCGCAGTCACAGAGATAGTTTTCCAACCGTGTTGTCAGTTTGATATTTGCTATCGACATATAGTCAATGCCAGATATTTGTGCCAAATATCTGTCAGTTCTAGGCACATTGTCGTATAATAAAAACAGTCTATAATTGTGACAAAAACTAAATTTCATACAGCTGGTAGAATTACCCTTGTTTCGTACAAAAGTCAATGTTGGCATTGTGTTAAACCTCACTATAAGGTATTAAGAAAATTAAAATAAATTATGTTTCAATCACATGTGTGATATATCGAAAAATCGTTAAGTGTTTTCTATTACCTAAAGTCTTAATGAAAAACATCCTGGCGGAATATTTTAATGCTCATGCACGTGTAGTCTTCATCAATGAGATGGTGTGCAAAGTTGCATTTGCGGGTGAAGTGTTAACAACATTAACAACAACATTGAAATTCAACACGCACACACGAAACGCCAGAAACTAGACACACTCGAACAAAAGGAATACACAAACACACGAAAACGCACGGAAAGAACATCCCCCAATCGAACGGACACAATGTACGTCACACATACTGTGTGAACACATTACAAGACACACACACAACAACGATCTTTCGAAAGACACAGCCGTTACTAAAAACAGGATGGACAGCTATCCCAGGAAAAACCGGTTCAGACAACGAGGTAAAGATTTAAAAATATCGTTACAGCGGTCTCACGGATCGTCATAATGTATAATGGAAACAAAGTACAGACACCAAAATACATTAATACACGTGTAAATTACCATTCCCATTGATATATTTTTAGAACAAACAAACACGAGAACAGTTTTCATAAAAGGTATTTTTTTTAACTGACTATATTGACTGCACAATAGGTCATATATGCATATAATTTTTAGTGCTATTAATGTAAAAGTGTTGTTACGACTGTCTCACGGATCGTCGTGTTGTACAGTGGAAACAAAATACAGACACCAATGAAGTCATTAATTACCAGTTTTAGTCAGTCACAAATAACAATATGAAGATACTCTCATACAATAATTCAAGTTAAATTTGTCCACATGCAATAATAATGCCAACTATTAAGAGTTCTGCACTAATTATAACACAGTAATCACTTCCACGATCACTTGATCTGCACTGTACAATCTCGCCAGGTGTAACTAACTTCTAAGCCGGCAGCTGTTGCTTATATAGGTCCCGTGGGTGTTCCAGAATAGGTGTTTCAATTCTTTTGGAGGTGTGACAGCATAATTTGCGTGGTTAAGAGTGCTCGAACAGTCTCGAAGCTACTAGATTGCACGGCCTTGACAGAGACACTGCACCTATTCGGTTAACCGAGAAAAGCGTAGGTGCACTGTTACGTAACCGCACCTGCCGACTTTTCGATAGCGTTACGTAATTGTCGTAGCATATTTTTTACTAAAGTATCTGTGTTCCTTGTCATAATAGTATATTTTGGCCACTGATAACTTTCGGACACCTCATGGACAACAAAATCCAAGAACAGAATAATTTTGTGAACTTGCAACTTACAAAAGTAGCATTTGCTGTATGAAGTCTGTTATCAAACACAACAGGCAGCTGGTGTGCGTTAGACGAAACAGGCTATTGTTGTTCTTTGACCATTAACTTAATTACGTGAGTGTAGTCATCTATTACCATTAACTTGAGTACGTTGGTGTTTGATAATACCATATTTAATTACGACTGAATAATACTCCTATACCGTATCGATTTTCGGTTTGTGTGATGGGAATGGTGGCAATTTAGAGTATGAACAATGTTATCGCAACTGTAGGATTATCTAAATCCAAAACATTTAGACTTTCCGCACGCTACGTGACGTAAATTTGCTTCCAATATCCGTCCCACTAGGACCCTTGCTCCCCAACATTAAGTCGCTATCGACAAAAACATCATACACAATGTTAAACGCAGTCCGGATGTCAGTAGACGATATCTGTCTCGGCGGTTCGGACGTTCACAACTATAGTGTGAAGGACACTTCGTAACAACAAACCTCACCAATAGCTGCTAGAGTCTATAACCAAGAGCCCCCTGTCTTTTGCTTAGACTTCTGTTTTCTTCTTCTTTTTCTTCATTCCAGGACTAGACGATATCACCTGTTGCGGTCTCTATTTTCAAGCCATCTTTTACGTGGTCTTCTCACATCTTTCTTCTCTTTAGGCGCATACAACTTGTTGAGGCAGCCCTTTCGCTTCTATTCTACTTATATGTTCAATCCATCTGAGCTTACATTCTCTGATTCTTGCATTTACAGAGAATATACCCAATTCATGTTTTATCATATCGTATTTACTTCTATCGTTTATGTACATCCCTTTTCGTATCTAAAGAAATTTATCTCTGCAGCTTGTAAATGACCTGTATCTTTTATAGATAATACGCGTATTTCGGAACCGTATAAAAGAGTGGAGACTGACATAACCTTATAGAACTTTATTTGAGTTTCCTTTCTTGTTTTTCTCTCTAAAGTTCTTTTAACAGTGCCACAAATCGCCTGAAATCTGTATATCTTTCTAGCGATGTCCTCGTCAACTTTATATGTAATATCACGTGTTAGGTAGTGAAACTGGGGTACTTGCTCAAGCACTTTATTATTGATCGTAATTTTTGATCTTACAGGCTGTTTCCCTTTGAAAGCGATTACTTTTGTCTTATACTTCTGTACCGTATTGAATACGAATCGTTACTATTTGTTTTACTCACACAGGAGGCACAGTTCATTTAGCACGGAGTCAATAAGAAACGCAACGAATTGCCTGGGCCAAAGTCAACGACTAGAGGGCCAAAATTCAACACCGATTTTGCGTCAGCGTTGTAACGTGGCATTGAATTAACAACTCACACTTACTTAAGCGTAAGCGCAAAAAGAATCGACACAGTTGCTAGAAGTTGTTGCTACAGTATCAAGACGTCGTATTTACGCCCAACACGACTATTCTTTTTTTCACACTTCTCGCGTGTTAGCTCAGTTCATAGGTTACCATTTCTCAGCGTAATGGATTAGTTGTGGCAGTCGGCATTCTTGACCGCCCAAATCATCAGACCTAATTCGGTCAGAGTTTTACATATGAGGGCGATAAAGAATGTTGTGTGGAAGATAAAAGAACGTACCGCTGAGTCATTACTCTCTCAAAATACGGATGCCGCTGGTCAAATTCAGGACGGTCCTGCCTGACGGGTGTGCGATCCGTAAGGGTGAGCCAATTCTATCCTATAAGAACTTTCGTATACACTTTTATCGTATATTTTCTCTAGCTAAATAAATAATTTATTATATACGTACAAGCAAATGAACAAGAATGTACTTACATGATGTTTTTCCCATAAAGTCAAATTGTATATAGCTGGGTTATTTTTAATTAATTTGTATTTTCTCTGAATTACCTTCTTCAAAAAAGTTTGGCTTTAAGATTTATTTGTTTATCAAAAATTTTAAAAGAACCTTTACGTAAAACCTAAAAAATGAGGGCGATTGTCGTCTAATATTATTTAAGATTTTTAAAAGATTTTCCTCGATGACTACCGTAAATGTAGTTCTGCGTTCTTTAAAATTTTACTATCGCATTTTTACCAATCAAACCAACAGGAGATGGAAATCTTTATTACAAAATGTCCCCGAGCATATTGTTATATTATGGAACGTTCTACATGTTTCTCCGCTATCCCAGCAGAGCCCAGCTGTAATGTTTGTGTGAATGTATTTACTACTTTGAGATGAAAGACAATTACGTGAAACTTAACATGCATCAACAATCGAGGCTGTTCCCGTCTTCACCGCCCACCACTGTGTTCAAGACCGCAATCAATTACGCTCTACTATTTTCGAGAGGCGTTGGCGCGTATTATGAATTATTCTAGAAAACTTGTGCTATCTATTTAAACAACGACAGCAGCCGCTTAGAATTAAGTTTACATCGGGCGATTACACAGTGGGTTCAAGTGGTTATTAGTGAAAAACGATTATTGTGCGTAACTCTTATTAGTTGACATTATTATTGCGTGTGGACTAATTTAATTTGAATTATTGTACAGCTACAACCTTTTTGAATAACTTGTTGATTATAAACGGTTAATTGTGATAATTAAGACTGGTTTTTAATGACTTCATGACTTCATTATATTTTATTTATTGGTGGCTTGTATTTTGTTTTCCACTGTACCATACGACGATCAAGGAGACCGTCTTAACAATATGTTTATCATTGCCCTACTATTTTACCTTTGTATGGCATATTTTCTGTGTATTCACCTATAGCAAGTGTGGGCAAAATAAGCTCTACATAAGACGTGAAAGTAAGGCTAAAACTTTCTAAAAAAATGTGTAAATTCGTACACATATTTTTGAAGAAAAAACTTACGATTTTCTCCTTAATAAAATAAAATTACAAATTTATTTTTAAAATTTTAACAGTTTATCATCAAAATTTGTCATATGTAATTTGTTTAATGCCTACTGAATATCATTGCAATTTTTTGGTTGTGTTCTTTATTATTGTTTGAATCTTTCCTGCAGGTACATATATTTTCTAAATTTATTTCCATAGGGAATTTATATAGGCAATATATCCCTCTGGTGTATGGGGTTATTTGCATTTTATGTACGTTAAAGAAACTGCCGATTAAAAACTGTTTATGTACGATGTTGGTACACATGTTAGTAAGAATCAAACAAACCACTGAAGATAGAGAATAATTTCTGTGAAACGTGGGTCAGGTGAAAATTAACCTACTTGCAATGAATTTTATTTGAAGATATTACGTACACACACACACACACACACACACACACATACACACACACACACACATATATTTATATATTGCAATGTGACAGGCAGTCACACTAAATGTGAATGTGTAGAACATAATTATGACCAGCTGTAACGAGAGTCCAGGACAATTGGGGAATGCTTGAAAGTAAGAATATTGCTAAAAATTCAGAATAATTGTATAAATTAGTAATAAGACCTTATAAAGACTATGAAAATATAGTTTTATATTTGAGCGAAGTGTTGTGTTGTGCGCGTATCTAATAGAAGGTTAAAGTAATTTATTCATATATAGTGAAACGTGTTCTAGAAAAATCGAGAAGACGGATGTACAATTTGCTGCACGTGGGTTATCCAGAATGTTCTCTAATATAGCATGGAATATATTGGAAATGCGTTTGCGCGCAGGTAGTGGATAACGTCACATTATATTGTTGCAGCTTCATTGTACACCAGTCTTCAAATCAGTCTTCATATATCACTCAGCGAGAGCAGTCGCAGTAGTCTTCGTTCAGTCCAACATCCATGCCAGGCAGTCCTTGGGGCCCGTGGAGTCGAGGAAGCAGCGAGTGTCGGCAGGGAACAACCACGGTGTAAGAGGTATTCTACTACCGTTCCTGACCTTCGTGTGCTGATCGTGGCGACTGAAACGGACACCTAGAGCGAGGCAGTTCCTGGAGGAGGTGGCTGGAACGTGGAACACGGACGACAGATCGCTGGAGACCGGGACCGAGATCATCGACCGGGACGACAACGAGGACGACAAAGCAGGAAAGCAAAATTTAAAGTAAATTTGTTGTCAAAAATATAAAGCTTTCAAAAGAAAAAAATAACTTGTTGAACTTTAAAATTAGATCATTGTTTAAATAAATGAAGACATTTATTTAAATTATATTAAAAAGGAAGATTTGGAACATGTAAAATTCTATCACTGTTTTAAATAAAAGAGAACATTTATTTAAAGTATATTTTGAAAGAAGATTTTGAACTTTTTAGTTGTAATTGTTTGAATCACAAGAAAGCATTTAAATACAAATTACTGTAAAAAAAAGAGACAATAAATGTATGTAAAGCACGAATGGAGCATTCTTTTCTGTAAGTCTGGTTCGGCTAACAACCTGCTACCTAGCAGAAAATGGCGCCTGTAACTTTGGGGCATTGAATGTTAGCCCAGTAAAATAAAAAAAAAGTATAGACTGCAAAATTAGTGAATGATACAATTATTGGAGATTATATGTTAGAGTAGGAACTGTATTTATATGTGTGTTAATTTAGGACAAGGTATATCATTTTTAGTTAATTTATATGTGTGTTAATTTAGGACAAGTAATATCGTTTTAGTTAATTAGGGTATATGTTAGTGTAGGACAATTGATATCATTATTAATTAATTTATTCACGAACTGCTAGTGCTAAGTAATAATAATTATTGTAAAACGGAATAAATAAGAACAGTGATAACAAAATTTATCAGTAACGAAAAAATATGGCCGAACAGGGTGAGATTGCGCGTATGTTACAAGAATTAGTGAACAATAATAATGAACTGAAAGCTGAAATGCAAAATCGCGATGCTGAAAATAAAAAGCGTGACAAACAACTTAAAGATATATTGCAAAAACATAATAGTGAACTTAAAGTGGAAATGAAAAAACGCAATGCTGAGAATAAAGATGAAATGCAAAAACGCGATGCCGAAAATAAAAGCGTGATGAACAACTTAAAGATGAATTTCAAAATGCCATACAAACAGAAAATACCAAGATTTATAAATCGCTAACAGAGCACATGGAGCTATGTAAGGCTCAAATTGAGAAAGCAAGAACAGAAATGTTATCGAACATTGGTCAATTACATGAACATGTGGACACATGATTTACACACAACACAACAGAACACCATTACAAGCTGTCAAGACCGTATACAAGCTAACACACAGTTAATAAACCAGCAAAAGACAGAGCTAGAACATAAAATAGATGAAAAAATCAGGTTACAAGGGATGTAGCAGGTCGTGTAAACCCCACAATATGTTTCTACAGACACAATGAAGATCCTAGTAACCAACCTAAATTTTGGGGTGATGGAAATCCAATTCAGTTTATACGGGATTGCGAACGGGGTATGGACTCTGTGGGTGATCAATTGAATGACTCGGAGAGAATTGAATGGGTGGTACGTAAACTGAGTGGTTCGGCAGCATTATGGTACTCCATAGTCCGGGACAATATTAGAACGTATGAAGAATTAATCAAATGCTTTGAAAATCGGTATTGGAACGAACATGTGCAACGCAAAGTACGAGATAGGCTCGAGTTTGGCAGATTTACTCCCGGAAAACTCAAACGGGAACAGTATGTGATAAAAGAAATCGCTAAAGTTAAACATCTTAGACCGGAACAATCAGAAGCAGAATTAGTCCATAAATTAAGCTATCATTTTGATGTAAATATTCGTACAGCCATATTAACACGAGGGATAAATACACTCGAAGCACTATTAAACATGTTGTCACAATGGGAGGATGTAATGCCCTCAGCAAAAGTTCAGTACACATATAACACTCATAAACCATCATATAAACCGTAGACAGCATTTAATAAAGATAAAACCTCGGGAAATGATAAAAACAAATTTACAGGGAAACTTAAGAAAATCCAATCAATTAATAAAGTTAATCAATTAGAGAATAATAATAAGTACTCACCTACAGTATCAGAAGCTGTGGATGCTGATGAAAAAAAAAACATAAAATGTCACGTGGGAGCGGCGTGCCTAAAAAAGCAGCCAAAAGCACTGATCCATAAACATCACTTTAGCACTAGCACGGATTTGGATAAAGACAATAAGATCACTATAAGTCGTAACACTAACTGTAGTAATAAAGTAGTTGATTGTGAGGATGTTGTTTCAAAATTAGTGGTATTTATCTACGTGATCTACGAGAAGCATTGTTAGAAAGCGACAAGGATCACTCTACAAAAAATTGAAAGTAACGCTGCATGTCCTACACTTAGTGCATACATAAACAACGTCAAAACACACATTTTAATTAACACAGGAGCAGAAATATCGGCGATTAGTGAAAATTTTATTAAAAGAAATAATAAATATTTTAAAAACACTGCAATATTAGCCACGAATTAGGTACAGATTCAGACAGCGGATAACAACAAAACGGTTGCTACTGGGCAAATATATATCACATTAAAATACGATAATTTGGAAGTGAACATCCCGGTAATAATAATAAAGAAACTAATTTGTAATGTAGTACTTGGAGTCGATGTTCTAACGAAATGTCAGGCACAAATCGAGCTGGCTAACGGTATCATGCATTGGGCTATAAACGGACGGACGTATCAGCTGTTCCTTAACGATAACAAAATAAACAAAAGCGAACGACCTACTTATAACCCGATTGAGATACGGCGGCCCACCATATCGATTAAAACTGACCTTACAAAGGACATTAATGATCGTTTAAATCCGCAGCAAACTAAAGAGTTGAATAACCTAATAAAGAAACACTCACACGTATTTTGCGAGCAACCTCGAATCACAAATGTGTATACGTATAAGATTGAGGTGACGGAAGAATCTAAATTCATACGTAGTACTTACCCCATACCTAAGGCGTACTAAGAGCAAGTTGATGCTGAGATACAGCAGATGTTAAAGAATCAGATCATTGAACGTTCGGAAAGCGATTTCCTCAACCCTCTTGTTGTCGTTAAAAAGAAAACGGGAGACATCCGGCTATGCCTTGATATAAGAAATTTAAATACTATTACTAAGAAAATATATATGACTGCGCTCCACATGCTGATAGCTTATTTATTAAGTGCCAAGGTGTTCAATACATGACGAGGCTTGACCTTACCAGCAGTTTCTGGCAGATTCCTTTGGATGAGGAAAGTCGAAAATATACTGCGTTCCTCTATAAAAACAAAAGCTATCAATTTAAAGTCATATCATTTGGACTCGTGACAAGTATAGCTACAATTATTAAATGTTTAGAGCTAGCACTGGGTCCCGAGGTAGAGGAATTTATCAGCATTTTTGTGGATGACATCCTAGTTGTGTCTAAATTGTTTGAGGAACATTTAGATCATCTCGACATAGTGCTGAATAAGCTCCAAAAGGATAATCTAGTGTTGAAGCAATCCAAATGTGAATTTATTAAATCGGAAATTAAATTCTTGGGGCATGTCATAAATGCGGACGTTATTAGCACGGATCCTGAGAAAGTAGATAGTATTGTTAAGGTCCCAACACCTAAAAAGGTTAAAGATGTTAGAGCTTTTCTCGAGTTAACTGGATACTATCGTCGTTTCTCGCAGAATTATTCTAAAACAATAACACCCTTATTAGAATTACTTCAAAATGGGCATAAGTGGAAGTGGGAAGATAAACATCAAATCGCATTTGATAATATAAAGGACCTATTTAAAAATAATTTGCACTTATTTCATCCGAATGACGAAGGATCTGATGTTGTTGCAACATGCGAGGAACAGTGTTGCAAACTGATGCGAGTGATACTGCTATCAGTGCTGTGTTGTATCAGCGTGACACTATGGGAGAACATCGTGTCATCTTGTATAGCCTATAAACCGTACACTTAAAGGCGCCGAGAAAAACTATTTGACATCGGAAAAAGAAATATTGGCAGTTATCTATGCTTTGAATAAATTAATAAATTAGCGACCAAGGAAAGCAGTTCCAGAATGTGCTGTGGTCTACTACCCTCGAAACAAATGTTAACCAACCTATCCTTATGACTATTCGGCGACCGCAGGTCAACTTTGCCGAAATAGTAAACAAGGAGCTGGGACGACTGCTTCGGACCTACTGTCATAACTCAAAGAACATGTGGCCAGATTACATACGGTTCTTCGAGCAGTCACTTAATGAGAACTATAACACCACTACGGGCTTTACAGCTAAAGAGTTGCAGTCAGGTAAGCAACCTACCAGATTTTGGGAGAGACATATAAAAAATCTGGAGACACAGAACCTACCGCTACCGTTGCACATAAAACAGAACATCGCCAAAACCAGGATAGAGCAAACGGCTGATCAACGGGCACGGGTGTTCAATGATACGCATAAAACTCTGAAGTTTCAGGAAGGAGAAATGGTCCTTGTTAAGGCAAATCCTGTAGGCCGATCTGAAGACAACACGTCAGCTAAGTTCTTTAAACATTATTGATTATGGTCCAAGTCACGTTATTGATAATAAATTACCTTATTTCAAATCCGTCCTGTGACTTCGTTGCGTTGTTTTTGTTGTTACGCGTTTCGGGATTATTTAAACACACGTGTCCGACTCGGTCAGACGCATTGGAGGAGTTTGAAATATACAAAAGTTATAACAGCACGAACAACCATGATGGCATACTGAATGATAAATTGAATTTTAAAGCCAACCCACTGTACGACACCGCGTTGCGTTTGCTTGAGATAAACAACCTGGCAATAACTCGAAGTCCAAATATTCAGTATCCAACCGAACGTTACACGGTGCGCACCGAGTCAGACACGTGTGTTTAAATAATGCACTTTTATGAATTTTAATATTTGACGATCTCTTCCCGAGTGATACGTCTGATGATGGGACATAGTTCTCGAAACGCGTAACAACAAAAACAACGCAACGAAGTCACAGGACGGATTTGAAATAAGGTAATTTTTTTAAGTTCTTGAGATTAAATATCACTATTGTACTAACGACTCGGAACACTAAGTTTTTTATAAGTAAAATCGTAAAGTTTTACCTTACAGCCTAAACCGGCTTTCACCTTTAAAAGGCTTCTTCAGAGGCTGCCGTAGGTAGCGCTGTCCGTCTTGTTGTTGGCGACGGGATAGATTTTCGAAAGATCGATGCTGTGTGTGTGTGTGTGTGTGGTGAGATGTGTTCGAATAATGCGTGCGATTTGAATTGTGTCTATTCGTTTAGGATGTCGTTTTTATTTGTTTTTGTGTGTTTGTATATTTCTAATTGTTCTAGTGTTCTAGAGTGTCTACTTTTCGGCCTTTTGTGTGTACGTGTAGAATGTTCATGTTATTGTCGATGTTTTTATATGTGTGGTTTGCTTCAATGAGGTGGTTTGCAAAGGTGGATTCTGTAGTGGTGTGGAGTGCGTTTGTGTGTTCAATGTATCTCTGTTTGAAGCTACGTCCTGTCTGGCCTATGTAGAATTTATTGCAATTTGAGCAATTTAGCTTGTATACACCGGGTAGATCGAATTTGTTTTGTGCTTTGTGCGTGCGTTTTGATAGTGTGTGTTCTGTTTTGTTAGTAGTTTTGTAAGCTTGTGATTCTGTATCCTGCTTTTTTGAATTTGTGGGCAATTTTTTCACTTTGTTTGTTGATGTATGTTAGTGTTATGAATTTGTTGTTTTCTGTCTTTGTCTGTTGTTTGTTTTGTGTTTTGTGTAGGAGTTTACTGACTATTGTTCTGTCATATCCGTTAGATTCTGCTAGATATTTTATCGTGTTTAGTTCGTCTTTGTAGTCTTTTTCATCTAAGGGGATGTTGTTAAGTCTATGTATCATGGTTCTAAAAGCAGCTAGTTTGTGTTGTATTGGGTGATTGGAGGTGTTGTGTATTAGTGTGACAGTTGTAGTTGGTTTTCTGTATATACTGAATTTGTGCCCGTGTTCTAGTTTTGTGATGGAGAGGTCTAAGACGTTTATGGTATTGTTGTGTTCGTATTCGGCAGTGAAGGTTATGTTTTTATGTATTTTTTTTATGTGCGTTAGTAACTGTTCACATTGTCTTTTGTTTCCCCTGTATAGTATTAGAATGTCATCAACGTATCTGTGCTAATTTAGTATTTTATGTGAGTGTCTGTCATTGTTTGTGAGTATTTTTGTTTTTTCTAAGTGTTGGAGGAAGACTTCTGCTAGAATGCTGGATATGGGGGAGCCCATGGTTAAGCCATCGTTCTGTGTGTAGTATTTATTGTTATAAGTAAAGTAGTTCTGTTTTGTGATAATGTTCAGGGTTTCTGTTATTTTGTTGATAAGTTCGTCTGGTGTGTTGTTCTGTTTGAGTTTGTTTTGTAGGATGGTGATTGTTTCAGAGATGGAAATGTTTGTGTACGGGTTTTTAATGTCAAAGGAGCAATGTGGTTCTTAGCAAGAACCTCCTTGCTAATGTGGCATTATGGGGGATGTGTATGTCTTTTATTTTTGTTATTAGGTCAGTGTTGTTTTTTACTGCAATGTTGTTGTCTATTTGTGTGTGTTGTCTAATAATTTTGTCTAGATATTTTGCGAGTTTGTGTGCAGCGGCATTACGGTAGTTGATAATGGGGCGGATCGGAATGTCTTCTTTATGGATTTTGGGAAGCGCTTGGAGGCTAGGTGCTGATGGTCGGATTTGTTTCATGTAAGGCTTTTGTTTATGTGTCATTATGTGTTCTTTAGATCATTTAACGGTCCATACAAATTGAGAGAACGGGTTGGCAGGAATAATTTCATCGTGGTGGATGAAGATCAAAACAAAGTTATTGGAAAATATCATGGCGCATCTTTGAGGAAATATTACCCTCTTGAACTACCGAATCCTTAAAGAAAGACCCTGAATATACTAATGAGAATAATAATAATAATATGACAGAATGCACATGCAATAGTTATGCCTTTCAGATACGCAACTCACTTATGGAAAACCACAATGTATGATTGGCTGGATATTTTATTGGCTGTGTGATATTATGAAACCACTGTACGTATGTGCCACATTGCATAGTAATAATATAAGATGTGAAATGAAGGATTAATTATGTTTTAGTTTATTGAAATTTATTTTATTGATTATGCTATGTTTTGGATTGTATTATTTTTGTAGGATATTGAATTAGGAGAATGTTTTAAGTTTAAAAGAAAAGAAAAAAAATTAATTTTCGAAGAAAATAAATTTTTGTTATTAACCTGGAGGCTTATGCAATGTGATAGCCAGTCACACTATATGTGAATGTGTAGAACATAATTATGACCAGCTGTAACGAGTGCCCAGGACAATTGAGGTATGTTTGAAAGTAAGAATATTGCTAAAAATTAAGAATAATTGTATAAATTAGTAATAAGACCTTATAAAGACTATGAAAATATAGTTTTATATTTGAGCGAAGTGTTGTGTTGTGCGCGTATCTAATAGAAGGTTAAAGTAATTTATTCATATATAGTGAAACGTGTTCTAGAAAAATCGAGAAGACGGATGTACAATTTGCTGCACGTGGCTTATCCAGAATGTTCTCTAATGTAGCATGGAATATATTGGAAATGCGTCTGTGCGCAGGTAGTGGATGACGTCACAGTATATCGTAGCTTCATTGTATTCATTTGTACAGCAGTTTTCAAAGAAGTCTTCATATATCACTCAGCGAGAGCAGTCGCAGTAGTCTTCGTTCAGTCCAACATCCATGCCAGGCAGTCCTTGGGGCCCGTGGAGCCGAGGAAGCAGCGAGTGTCGGCAGGGAACAACCACGGTGTAAGAGGTATTCTACTACCGTTTCTGACCTTCGTGTGCTGATCGTGGCGACTGAAACGGACACCTAGAGCGAGGCAGTTCCTGGAGGCGGTGGCTGGAACGTGGAACACAGACAACGGATCGCTGGAGACCAGGACCGAGATCTTCGACCGGGACGACAACGAGGACGACAAAGCAGGAAAGCAAAATTTAAACTAAATTTGTTGTCAAAAATATAGAGCTTTCAAAAGAAAAAAAGAACTTGTTGAACTTTAAAATTAGATCATTGTTTAAATAAATGAAGACATTTATTTAAATTATATTAAAAAAGAAGATTTGGAACATGTAAAATTCTATCTCTGATGGATAGGATATTACTGGACTTATTGTGCTTTTCTAAACCCTAGTGTTTGCTTCTTGGGTGCAGTATTTATTATTCCTTATATGGTTACTCATACATTCAGCAATTCTTTTTTCTTTCATGTATTGCTGTTTAATTTCTTCATCTGCCCTATTGCTTACTTGTAAGCCTTGTTCCTAAGTAGTCTATCTCCATTAATTTGGTGCTAACTTACTTCTAACTCTCGCTTTCAGAAATAGAAATTTTATAAATTTCTATAATTTTTTCAGTTCAGTACTCATGTAGATTTGATTCAACGTCATCACTTTGTCGTTGACGTCATCAACACTCGTTACTATCATATTCTACTTTGACTTAAGCAATTGCGGCTCTCCCGACTTCAAGCGGACTGGAACTGATCTATTCACATTTTCCTTGGATGGCCAACACTTCTTTGTTGATTACATATGTATATGCCACTTTTGGTTTGCATTCCTCTAGTTTCTCTGTGTCGTTTCTAATTCTCAGTCTATCTATGATTTCTGTAATGGTTCTCTGATTGTATAATCGGTACCTAGCAATTGAACTTAGAAGCCTCATATCCGCTGCCTTAATTCTTCCCGTCTGGTTTATTATCATCGCTCACGTCTGTAATTCGTTAAATACAATTTGAACACCAATTATGTTATAGAAGTTGAGTATAGGTTATTGCAACTGAATCATGTTTGCTTCAATTTTAAAATTCCCTGATTCCACTTCTGTGGAAAAACCATTGTAGTTCTTGGATACGTTTCGATTTTACCTACGGCAATCGCCCTCTCCCGCTAGTCATCAGTGTCTCCTCCCTGGCTTCACTTGGTGGAGACGTTGTTCTTACATCCATTTGTTCGCCCAATCCGTTGTATTCCGGTCGGTTGATGCACTGGCCATACCGACCGCCACCTTGTCTGTACACGGACCCTATAACTTGCTAACCCAGACGTAAGCATTCTCGGAAGTGCTAGCAACCACGACGTTTCCACTTTCATATTTTTATACTTCTGTCCGATACTCTTCTTGTGGTTAAAGTTCTCGTTTTGCCTCTCTGTGCTTGCATATTGCTGCGGCACTTCCCGCTGCTAGGCCCCGGAAGTGTTCAGCATACACACAAATAACATAATTTAATATCTAAGTACATCAAAATGCTTAAGACACCTTTCCTGTGATACAACTTATTTCTCAAGAGGATAAGGTACTGTGTCTAATGCCGTGGGAAAAGCAAAATTTGCGAAACACATGAGAGCTGAAACAGGTAGCGTTATCCGAGATTATGTATTTAGGAAAGCCAAAATTCTGAAAAACATACGTGTCCAACGCCTGCACGGTAGCCGCCGAAGTGGAATCGCGTACAGGACACAACCAACAAAACTTCGAAAACGAGTCCACAGCTACCAGGATAAATCGATTTCCCTTTTTACTCCGGGGCAATTTGCCGACGTAATCAATATGAATTTTTTCCATAGGTCTGTTCGGCACTGAGGATGACAGAAAACCTTTTTTTTGTGTTTCGGGCGGGCTTACTCATTTGGCATACGTCGTAACGCTGGCCCATTCGCTTCACATTCCTATGACAACCGGGCCAGAAGAACTGGTTGCAGATTTTACTTTTCGTTTAAAAAAACCCCAAATGCCCTCCCATGAGAGAGTTATGGAAATACTTAAAAACCATGTCCCTTACCGCCTTCGGTAAGTAAATCTTATGAGGCTTACCCGTTCTATCTGTCGTACATAAAATCCCCTTCGACAGACAGTATTTGTCCTTGCTCGATCCTGACTCAACGTCTTCTATTATTTTCGCTACATCGTCATCCTCGCGCTGCAGCTGACGCAGGTCGGAAAAACTTAAAGGAAAGTTGGATAGGACGCCAGCACACAGTGCCGGCGTATCCTCATCGCCTTCCACGTTAAACATTCGAGACGGCTACGGGATTCTGCGTGCCCCTGATGTGGCGCAACTTCAGCGAAGTGAGTCTGGCGATCCAGCGCCCCAACTTGCCTAACTGGCGCGGATGTGAAAGCAGCCACGAGAGCGCCTGATTATCAGTCTCCAATACGAACTCTCGGTGCTCCAAGTACTGCCGGAACTTCTCCACCCCAAATATAACCGCTAAACATTCGGACTCGTATGCGGACGACGCTCTCCTTTCTTGTGGAGTAGGCACGCGGGAGGCGTACCCGATAGGCTGACGCACCCCCTCGATTTCCTGCAACAGCACGGCGCCGAGGGCACAAGAGCTTGCGTCGGTTTGGAGGATAAATGTCTTGCCAAAGTCTGCCATGCGCAGGACGAGGGGCTGGGTAACGGCTTCTTTTAAGGCCACAAAGGAGTCCTGATGTTCGGTTCCCCAAAGGAATTTTTCGCCTTTTCTTCTCAACCGGTTCAAGGGTGCCGCGATTTCCGAAAATTTAGGGATGAACTTGGAGAAATAATTCACCATCCCGATGAAACGAGCTACGGCCTTGGCGTCCTTGGGAAGCGGGAACTCCCGAATGGCGCGGGTCCGATCCGGATCCACGCAGATGCCCTGCTCGGACACAAGGTGTCCCAAAAGGCTTATCTGCTTGACTCCAAAACGTACCTTCTCGGGGTTAACCGTGAGCTTGGCTTTTCCCAGCCTCGTGAGCGCTTCGTCCACATGGCGGACGTGGGCCTCCCACGATTTGGAATATACAATAATGTCATCAAGATAGTTGAACACGAACCTGTACTTTATATCAGACAAGACCGTGTCCAACAACCTAGTAAGCACCTGCGCGCCGGTACTCAACCCAAAGGAGACCCGACAAAACTCATACAACCCGTATGGAACGACGAAAGCCGTAATGGGCATCGATTTTTCGGAGAGTGGGATGTGGAAATACGCGTTAGAGACGCTGAAATACCTCGCGCCGGAAAACCACTGGAAGCAGGTATGGATGTTCGGTAGCGGCTGCGCTTCAATTTCAATATTTTTATTTAGCTTGCGATAATCGATGACCAACCTGGGTTTTTTATCCGGCCGGCAGACCAAAAACGCAGGACTCGCATAAGAGTGTACGCTCGGCCTGATCACGCCCTCTTTAACCAACTGGTCCGTAATCTCACGCATGGCTTTCATTTTGGGAGGGGCGAGCTGGTAGGAATGGGCCTTGACCGGCCGGTTATCCAGCAAGGTTATATCGTACGTCAACCTGTCCGTCCGGCCCAGTTCCCCGGTCAAAACGTTTTTATGACGGCGACACACCTGAAGTATTTCGTCGGCCTTCTCACGATCGACGTGCCCGACCTCAAAGGACTCTTTTACTAATAGGTTAGAACTACAGCCTTCCGAATTGTTTTGGCGGTCGCACAGAGAAATAAGTTTCTTCGGGCGAAATTTAAAATATATTACGCCCTGGTGAATATCCAGCACCAAACGGGTGTGATGGATGAAATCGCGCCGAGTATGAGATCGCAAGACAGGCCGTCGGCGACCAATATAGGGAAATTCCAGGTAAACGCGTCGATTTTTACCCGGCACAAGGCTTCCAAATTGATCTTCAAATTGCCGTTGCAGGCGCTCCTGCATACTACGGCACTGTTAGTCCACTTCAAGACGCTTCGGGTGTCTCCAATGCTCTCGAACAGCCGACGCGACATAATTGTACGTACCGACCCGGAATCAATCAGACCTTTCACGGTTCTATCATTAAAAACTACTTCCACCTGGGGCGAAAACAGTTTGTTCTTAAACAAACTAGCTAAGTTTTTTCCGGACCCTAGATGTTCCTTATATAAGTCGTGCGAAGTGACTCTTTGAGTCAACATTCGGCTCATTCTTCCGTTGGTCTTGCGACGACGTTTTCGGGGATTCTTTTTTGACGTCTTGCCGACAAACGAACGACACCGCCAGATAGAGTGCCCCTTTTTTTTGCACAGGTAACAAATCGGGGTGAAAACAGTCCCGAAGGGGACGCGGTCACGGCCAGTCAGGTCAGGCTTAGGGCAAAAGGTTGAGAAACAGTTGCTGACCGTACTGTCTCTCAATACGCGTTTTTTGCATTCGTGGACTTCAGACGGGGACAGTAACGTCTCACGTGCCCTTCTTCCTTACAATGGTAACACCGCCTCCGGTCCTCGCGCGGTCCGGCATTAGCTGGGGGGGGGGGCAGCAGGGCCTCTATACGCGGTAGTCCGATCGGTGAATTGGAAATTCGCCACCTCTACGCAGATCTTGTCCAGATCGGCGAACGTGGACGGGCGGCTGCAGAACACGAGACAGGTTCTCGTTTGGGCGGATAGCCCCGAAACGATGTTATCAACTACTTCCCTCTCAGTCACGGGTAGTCGCAGCACCTGGGCCGCCCCTTTTATTTCGGAGATATAAGTCGACAAAGGTTCTCCGCGCTCTTGGGCTCTTAAAAACAGCTTCTGCTTTAAGGACGAAAACAACCGATCGGGAATGAAATATTCCAGGGCTTCCTGGTGAAAACGGTCAAAGTCATCGGCCGCCAGGTTCTTGGCAAGTCGATCGCCCAAAGCTCCGTTACAATAAGGCATAAGCAACGCCAGAAACCCGGCCTCCGAAACCGGAAAGCACCTTTTCAGTCTCATAGTTATTTTAAAAAACTCTAGCAGAGTTTCCACACAGAAACCGTCTGCTTTAAGGAGGCCGCGGACTATTTTTTCGGCGGGGTGAGGCAACTTGCTGTAAAAACAGCTGGGAGGCAACCGCGAAGGGTAGGTGTTTGCTTCGCTCACGAAAGGATTCCGCTCGAGTCCGGGAACGGCGCTTCCTAATGGGGCCGCCTTATCTTCAAATTGAATAAGCGGTCCAGCGTCAGAACGACTGTCACCCGGCGGGGCTGACTCTTGCGGGCTCACCTCGTTTTCCGCGACGGGGCAAGTCTCGCTGTCCGCCAAAACCCTCTTAACCTTTTCCCCTATAGAGAGTATATGTTTCCGGGAGTTTACGTCCCCCGACGATTCCGCCCAAGACTCTAACAACTTTAACCGGCCCTCAAAAGCCCGACACCTGGCTGTAAGCCGTTGATGGTCGGTTCGGCACTGGGACTCGCCGATGTTTGCAAGGTCGACATCCAAAATATACGATATCAAGTCGCATTCTCTGCACTCGTTCGAAATGTCCAACCCTTCGAGGTATTTAGTGTCAGGGTTCTTCCCTTCATGCATTACATTACCTAGGCACTTCCGCAGTTCCCCTACTATCCCGTTTTTTACGACACCACGAGCCCTTAGTTCAAATAATAAATCGTGCTTTCGCAGTTGATCAATGTCTCTGAGTAAGGCCATATTACGACCGATAGCAAAATCAAAACATACAATGTGCAACGATAAGGGGGCAGCTGTTTGATGGAATGTAGATAAGACGAACAGGTTCGCCTGGCAGCCTTATCTGCCAGACAAAGTTCACCTAGCGGTTTTCTACTCGCGAGCGAATAGTTTGAACGATCTGATTTCACGACAACTTACAGCAAAGACCCACTTGTGACAAAATTGTTAACTACGCATATAACATTTAAAATACCTCCCACAAAATCCCATACAAAATTTCACGTGACCAATACCGTGCAATACAAACAATACAAAATTTCAACACACACAACATCAACTAAATTACTCTTGATAACTATGGCTTATTACCCATTAAATTGAATTAAATGCCTAGTAACCCATGGACCAAGGAAAACCCAAAATAACCGCTCTCCGGCTACCACTTCTGCTGCGGCACTTCCCGCTGCTAGGACCCGGAAGTGTTCAGCATACACACAAATAACATAATTTAATATCTAAGTACATCAAAATGCTTAAGACACCTTTCCTGTGATACAACTTATTTCTCAAGCGTTTCTATAATTAACATCATTATATAAAAGGAGGAGGTGCGAGTAAAAGAAATTGTTGAAAGCATCAATCTGTGAGCTGAGTCGGATGCGACCCGTTTATTTCAAAAACGTTACGAGCCTCTAAAATTTACTTAACTATGTGCCAGTCAGCAACGGTCAGTACTGAGTTAATTTTTTTTTTGAAAAACTGAATATAAAAAATGTTAAATGCTAAATATGGGGGTGTCGCATAAATCGATGCTAGTTTACAAAATGGTGTACAGCGTACACGCTGTGATCTATATATAAATTTCTGACACTGTTATCTATCGCAAAAGTTTATAAAATTGTTTCTGACACTTATGACGAGTAACTAGTTTGTCTCGCTTTTGCTTCGTGATTATGCAGCAACTAGCACCGTAAGTTATTAGGTAAAAATGTTACTTGGCAATCCAGATAAATCCTTTTTGCGACCTGCTGTATCTGGTCGCTACGGCCGCGTGTTCCTCCGTACCTGGTCTGAACCACTGCTATGTCTGTGCTGGAAGATCGTGTAAAACTGTACGAAGTTCGTGTTCTCGTGTCTTCTGTCCGGAACGTTGAACCAAGTTTCGAACTGAAAGTTTTCACATCTTTTAGTACACTTTTGTACCCACATCGTTCGATTAACACGCACGCATGCATTCATACAGTGCGTGTTACAGTTTACAATATTACAAAATAGCATTACAAGGTTATGAGTTTAAATTACATATATAACGAGTACTGACACTCAACCTTACATATCTTAGGTCCTTTCATCAAGTTGACTGACTGAAATTTAAATTTAGGCGAGGCTGACCATTACAGACAAGATACATCTTGGTTGGTTACGGATAACAATCTTTTTACATCTACTACAAGTTTTCTTTTTTGTTGCAAACGTAATACATAAAATTATTAGCCACTAGCATTGATTTACGATAGCTCAAAAAACAATCATAGTTACCTTGGTTATTGAGGCTCCCAAACTTGACGAAAGTCCGGCGACGGGCCGCTCAGCTCACAGCGTTTGATGGGAGACTGACGAGATTTTACAAAGCAAGCGATAGGGTTGGTAAAGGGGAGGGCGTGACGTCAGGGCGTCTGGCAAGGTACAATTCGCGGATTGTTGCATTCGACAGAAGACGAATAATTGCAACAATATTAAGTAGTATAACAGAAGTCCAAAATCCTTTTCTCCTCAAATAAAATAAAGTAGCGTATTCTGTATTAGTCAAAATGTCTTCTGCCACCGCATACTTTTCACCGGATAACTAATACACCGGACGTCTTCTGTAACAGGATAACTAATACATATTGTTCAATATGCCTTGTCTTCCTCTATCCGGACAGTACTGGGTTTTATGATGTCATTAGTTAGGCCACACAAACAATCCAGTCTGAAGGTAACTGTAGAGGGACATAATCTCTTCCATCTTTTGCTGAATTCAGGAGTTTAGACTTTCCACACAGGTCCAAACTTCGTCTACACCTGTATCTTTACAGTATTCTTCGTAATGCCACTTAAGTTTTAGCTTAAACTTTCAGTTCGTGGTTGAATTATTACAATGCAAACGGTTGTAACAATACATCATTGTCAACTAACTTGTGATGCTGCAGTGAGCTTTCTTCTGATGTTCGAGGAATGGTTTTTGATGGCAACAGTAATTCTTAGGAATATTAGCTTTAAATTCTGTCTACGTCTTTCCAATCAGACGGTTTAATAATCGTTATTTCCAAAATGTTTATCAAATTTTGTTTATTAAACACTACTTTTATATTGTAATGCATTTTAGATGAAATTGTTTCTCCAAATACAAACAAAACTGTTAATGATTTACCTTGCTCAGTTAGTTGGTGCTCCATAACGACAAATTTCGCTTATTATTAAATCCATTCGTGTTATAAACTGTCTTTAAATGAGGGTTACAGGGTTTCTCGTGTAAGTAAAACATCCGTTTTCCCACTTTAACAATATATCACTGAAACGATTTAAGCGTCTAATCTTGTCAGACTCTAGGAAAGTCTTTAGCGACAGTAACACATTACAAAATTGTTTTGTATAGTGTTGTTTGTTAACTTTATTTATGAGTTTCTGCTGGACAGTAGAGTTTTGTACATATTGAGATATAAAGATCTTTAAGGCAATTAAACGTTAACATTATTGAAAGTGTAAGTTTCAACATGTTGGGAACGTAACAGACATATGTGCTTACGCTCATGTTAATGCACGAAACATTACCGAAATATTGAGCTTGACGAAAAATATACACATTTATATTTATATAATTATTATTTACAAATGTAACTGTAATTGTCATATTATACCCCAAAGTTATTATTCACCATCATCAAATCTACGTAGCCCTACCTACTATTTTACTCCATAATACATGCTGGACTACATGCATTACAAAATGATAATAGTGTTTAATATAGGCCTACATCATGAAACTCAACATGCTGTACGCTGTTCTGTAATAGTGAATGCCTAGCAGAAAATACTGAGTTAATACTGAGTTACGGTACGAGGTATTGATAGATACACAAGTTCCGGTTTAGTAATTTTTAATTAATGCCACACACTATGGGATTCCCGTAGACCACTGAAGATGACTGCCCCAACTGCAAACAAAATGTTTGAATCTACAAAAAGAGGACGATGCCCCTACAACCGGGAATATAATTTCACTGAACTTTGATTCGTCGAAAGACTGCACTCCATGCCTTACACCAGGTCAAGGGGTCAAGTCCACTTTCCAAACAATAACAAATCTTATAAATACTTAAAACTTTCGGGCTGGAAGGCCGTGGTCGAATGCTTGATCTTGTGTAGCTAGACGTTTCGGCCACACCACCGGTGGCCATCTTCAGCAGCAAAAAGTGTTCGAAATAGATGGTACGCCGAACACGTCTCCCAATGAACTGGGAACAAGCAACTGTGAGAGAAGGCTACGCTGTTTCTATTTATAGCTTTTTGGCCGCTTAAGGCGAGTGAAGTAACCCCGGACAGAAGGTAACACCCGGGCTTCATCAAACATTACCCGGTGATCGTTGTGGGAAAGAGCGTGTTCAGCAACTGCGGACTTCTCCGGCTGGCCCAGGCGGCAGTATCTCCGATGTTCAGAGAGACGCGTCCGGACACTACGCTTCGTGGTGCCTATGTATAGCTGGCCACACGTACAAGGAATACTGTACACCCCGCACGACGAGAGCGGATCCCTGGCGTCTTTTACCGGTCGCAGGAACTGTTGGATCTTTTTGGTTGGCTTAAAGATCGTCCTGACGCCCCGTTTACTCAGCAACTTGCCGATGCGGTCAGTCACGCCACGGATATAGGGCAAGACAGCGGAGCCAACAACCTCGGGCAACACCGACTCGTCCTGCCTACCAGATCTTCTCGGCCGGGCAGCTCTCCTTACCTCCGCAGTAGAGTAGCCGTTGGACTGCAGTGCTTCCTCGAGATGCCGAAACTCATCTTCGAGACACCGGGGCTCACAGATCCTCTTTGCCCGGTCAACCAGAGTCTTCAGCACCGCCCTCTTCTGCCTAGTAATGTGACTGGAGGACTTATGCAGATATCTGTCAGTGTGCGTTGGCTTCCTATAAACTTTGTGCCCCAATCTGCCATCGGTCCTTTTCAGGACCAACACATCCAGAAATGCCAATTGATCACCGCTCTCGCGCTCCATCGTAAACTTTATGCGCGGGTGCACAGCGTTCAGATGTCCAAGGAAGCGTTCCAACTCTTCATCCCCATGGCTCCAGACCACGAAAGTGTCGTCAACATACCGCAGCCAACACTTCGGCTTCAGTGGCGCAGATGAAATTGCCAACTCTTCAAATTACGATCTTTAAGCCAACCAAAAAGATCCAACAGTTCCTGCGACCGGTAAAAGACGCCAGGGATCCGCTCTCGTCGTGCGGGGTGTACAGTATTCCTTGTACGTGTGGCTAGCTATACATAGGCACCACGAAGCGTAGTGTCCGGACGCGCCTCTCTGAATATCGGAGATACTGCCGCCTGGGCCAGCCGGAGAAGTCCGCAGTTGCTGAACACGCTCTTTCCCACGACGATCACCGGGTAATGTTTGATGAAGCCCGGGTGTTGTCTTCTGTCCGGGGTTACTTCAAGGTGAAAGCATCGCCTTAAATAGTGTCTGGCATGGTTTATTTTCCATGGCCAATCAGAGTGGAGAATGATCAGCTGGCTTCTCATTGGTCCGCGTTATACACCTTAAGCGGCCAAAAAGTTATAAATAGAAACAGCGTAGCCTTCTCTCACTGTTGCTTGTTCCCAGTTCATTGGGAGACGTGTTCGGCGAACCATCTATTTCGAACACTTTTTGCTACTGAAGATGGCCACAGGTGGTGTGGCCAAAACGTCTAGCTACACAAGATCAAGCATTCGACCACGGCCTTTCAGCCCGGAAGTTTTAAGTATTTATAGTGACACCGGCCGTGAAAGCCTACGTACTAAAATTAATAACAAATCTTGTCGACTATTTATTACTGAGAACAAGGTACGTTAGTGGAGTCTGTAAAAACAATCGTTAGAGTAAGATTTGTTTCTATCAACAATTGTAAAGTGATAGAACTTTTATATTGCATTAATGTAATTTATGTCGGGACAACCATATTTTATCTTCGTAGAGGGGATTGTTGTTGTACGGAGATTTGACATTTCAATGCTAATACGACGAGAACTTGAAGATCTATCACAAACGAAACTAAATAAAAAATTAAACTTTTAAGCTTAGGTACCACAATATGGTTGTAAAAAAATTGTTGAATCTAAGTTGAGAGGAAGGTTGTGACAAATGCAATCATTACCGTGTAACCCAAGAGAATATTTGACCAAGAAACGCAAAATGACTTCTACTCAAACTCTATTGTGTATAATTCTTCATCACCACAGTCACTCTTAAAGAGTAAAGAGTGACTCTTCAAAACCACAATATAAGTGTGACAATATTGGGTTCTTCTAAGAAACATTCCATTGCTCCCATATTTATTGATTAGTAAAAATTAAATAAAACGGACATGTTACAGTTAAACTACACGTAATTAATATTTACTGAATCAATAGAAGGTATAATAGAAACGCGTCTGAGTATACTTAAATAATCAAGTTTTATTTTTCACTATAAGAAGGACACATGTTTTTATATACGGCCGCAAGACATCTCTTGACAATCTATATTCATTCACTAGTTCTTTCTATTTGTTCAAGAGGAAACCAAGTAAATATCTATTCAGAAGCACACCAGAAAATTAGCAAGTGATAAACTCCCATAGGAAAGTAACACAATACAGAACACACTCAAATCAGTTAATTGTTGATATGTTCAGTAGATTTGGTACATTAAGTAGCTTTGTATTATTAAAAAATATATTCCTTTTGAGTTCTTACAGCGGATCCAAATATTTATTCAGTATTCAGTCGTGTTATACTTTGTGTGTGTCTAACTAATCTGAGCGTGGAAAGTGCCCTTGAAATTGAGCACGTTTGGTGTTCTTACTAATTGTAAAGAAACCAAAAATCTGATATCATCATTTAGAATTCTACTCTACATCATTAGGAATCATAATGTTTTATACACCTTAAGACTACTTTACAAACAGGGATATATGTGTTTTAAATTGAATCTGCAAGAATTGTTGGAGAAAGATGATGGGATTTCATTTAGCCGATCCCATACCAGTAAAAATTGTTGTAGATGGTAATTTTCAGGAGCAGGTTAGTAAATGTACACATATGGGCTATAATGTGTCTTACATTACAAACAATGATGTGGTGAAGAACCTGCACATCTCTAATCAAATGTGTGGCACCATCAGGAGAACTCTAAAATCAATGAGTAAAGAAACACGCCTGAAGGTCTACATGGTGATGGCCGTCCTCACACATTTCTATGGGTCTCAGAATTAGATAATAATCACAGTCCAATCGTATTCAAGAAGTTGAAATGAGGTTTCTCAGGCACGTGGCAGGATTTACTCTTGAAGATTGCAAGGTGTACTAAAGGAACTTAATATTATGAATATACTTAATAGGGTTGCTCAATGTCAGCTAAAGTGTTAGCAACATATTAACCAAATGGATGACTGCCGCGTCCTTCGAAACAACTATTGAACTATAAGCCAAAAGAACGGAGAGGTGTGAGGTGTCCGAAGAAGCGTCGGAGTGACCAGCTCTAGTCTATCTGCTTGGGACCGAAACAAACCAATTTGATTTAATCCTTGCTATTGCTGTTGGTGATGATGTTGAGTTTTAATACCGCTGAGAATCTTACGGTTTAATTTAAAATTTCTTTCACCGCAATTCTTTATCTTAGCAATGTTAGTTCAGCAGTGACGAATTGTATTTCCCTCACACTACCATTTTAATTTTCCTTGAAATGTAGAATATTACACTAAGACATCGCCAACTATTTCTAATTAACCACATTGCCTCGAGGGATTAATATTTTAATTAATCTTATTCGAAAGTCTTATTTCTAGAAAAACACTAGTGTGCAATTATGGCGTTTAAACGCCCATACGAAAGAAAATCTGGGAAAAGTTTAATAAAAACTCTAAAATTGTCTTTTGTTTTCAATCCTCCGGCTATAGGCGAGACACTCTCGGTGATATTGTCGTTTTGTTATTAACTGTAATTTATAATGAAACCTCTGAAGATACAGATTGAATCTGAAAAATGTGCGTCAGATATAAATATATAGTTTCATAAATAATTTATTTTATAACAACAGATAACTCACAATTGTATGTTTGTTCCTGTACCATTGAAGAAAGCAAAATACATTCTAAATATAAAGATTCACCATTTCCGTCTTTTAATGACAATTTGATATTTATACCTTTAAAAATACATATTACAAAATTTTCAAAATTTCAAAGAAATGAACAGTTATATAAGAAGAGTTTTCCGGGCTGTTTCGCCGTGGTCTACGGTTTAATGACAAACCAAACGTTTCAACAGCACCAATGGCTGCTATCATCAGTGGAATTCAAAGAAATCCAAGACCTGCTTAACGTAGGTTGTTATCGTCAAGCCTACAGTACTGTGGTAAAGGCTTAAATGAACAGTTAAATTAATTATTTATTCGTGAAACTTTGATAGTGTACTTTAAAACTGCTTTTTGAATATAAACCTAGTGAATGAATACCCTTTCTATCTCGGTATTTAAATAAAACTCCCAACAGAATGAATAAACCTAAACATTTTTAATCTTAACTTTCATAAAGAATGTTAGACAAATAATATTTAATATTGTGTTATACCGTGTAAAATTGTAAAGGTATACTAAATATTAGATAAATTCATATATGTGAGTAATCAATTGATTAAAGAACATGAAACTAGAAATAGGTTTCCGTTAACAAAACGTGTTGAGAATATCATAGATGCTCACAATAATAAAGGTTGGTTTGCCATAATATCTGAGGTTTGTTATTATAGAATTAATTACTCATCTCTCTCTATCCTTTCGAGTGTAAAGATTACAAGCTACAGTGTGGTTATCTTTCCAGGTAATATTACTAAAACAATTTTTATTATTTACAAAATTGTCTTGACTACTTAAACAAACATTGTTTTAATGTGCTGAATTTAATTAAATTTCAATTGGTAGAATTACCAAATGTCCTGCCAAGGACAAATTTTGCATATTAATGATTTAAATTATTCTTGTTTCTGCTGTAGACCGAAGCAAGCAAGTTACTTTCAGACACTCAGAAAATCAGATTTTATAACAATATTACGTTAATTTTTTTTTTTTTTTTAATGTCAAACTGTCGTGTGTCGGGCTCGAGAAAGCTCACTTAACAGCGGAAAAATATTGTACTTAATGTCAGTCAAGTAACAGAGATTTGTCAACGTCAGATTTCAGTTTTTCAAGAGAGATTTAAAGACTTAATTTGATCCTTACGACTTTATAAAATTGTATGTTGAACACCTAGGTGACGGACGGAGAGGGATAAGAGATAAAAATAGAATAATGAAGGGAGAAAGGCTAGAAGGGAGGGACAGCGAGAGAGAAAGAGACAGAGAAAGGGACTTAAATCATTATTTATGCATGGAAGAAAAATGAGACAGTAGACATCGGATGACAGAAATATGGAAAACCGGGAAACACTGCTTTAGAGAAATTCTCTTCTCACCCTGCCACCTGGTATGGTTAAAATTTCAAATTATAAGTACTGATTTACTTTACAAATCTGAGTGAGAGTAAAAGTGAATAATTTGTTTAATTACGTGACTTTATACGCTTGTTTACATATTATGCAAATTGGTAAATTTTTCTTTGTATATACATTCAACTGTTCAAATTTACATTTGTTGTTTAATTTTTTGCGAGTCTTCTAGCATGTTCATAACAATAATGATAATAAAAGTCTTACATGTGTCCTCTTCGTCCGTGCGCTTTTTTTCACTAAACACTGCCACTGGAAATATATATTATATCTTGGATTATATATACGTTTTTGTGTGTTGCAACATTATGTTCTAGTGCTTGCGAGCTTGTGTGCTGTATCTCTTACACACTTACCTACCCAACCAGAGACCGTGGAATTTGAATTGATTTCAGGTATATCCAAACACTACGAACTACGTGACATACAAACTTAATTTTTTAGAGAGGAAGGAGACTATAGAAAAAACAGATATTTACGATAAACTTGGGAGATAATAAAATTGAGTTTTATTTAACACAAAACAAAAAAGGTTTAAATGCACACCCCTATAGTAAGTGAGTGAATGTACATGTAAATAATTACCATATTATTATTATTATTATTATTATTATTATAAGCGTAAAAATTTACATTTATACAAGTACCACCTTGTTTATCCGGTGGTAAGAAATGCAATAACAGCAAGAAATAATGAATGGAATACAAAAACGTTTGGTAATTTAATGATTCCGAAAAGTGAATTTTGAGAATAAAGACATCCACACGTTGGCCGCGCCAATATTTATTATGAAATGCTTCAAGTAATATTCTTATGAAAACTAGTCTGTGTTTATACACAACGCAACGGTACTGTGTTTAAACCATCGGTCAGGTCGTATGACGTTGTTTTGTTGCGTTAACAATAATTGTTGCAAATAAATTTCTGTTCTTTAATTTAATATAGGAAAGTGAGACGTTGATGGCAAGAAATAACTAATTACAATATTGAAACAAAATGAGTAATCAATTTTTTAATTATTACTTACAAAAGAATTACACATAAAAAAATTAAAAATATGAATTCAGAATATTTCCTTCTATAAGAGAATACTATGACAACGTATTATACCCCTTATATTTATGTAACACACAATAAAAACATTTAAGCATAAAACAGATATGAAAAACAAATGTAAAATTATTTAAATTGCCTGGGCCTCTGACAAGAGTATCAACTTTGAATTATTATTAAGATTTAAAAACAGCAAATCGCATACGAAAATGATATTATATTTATTTTACAAATTAAAGTTTAATATTAACGTTTTAATAAAATAATATTTGCATTAAGTAAAAATAATTATTATTTACAACAGTGCACCCATTTTATATTAACTAGAAAAATTTTTTCTGTAACAAGATAAAATTACATATATCTTATTTTATTTTTATATTTACGCTATTTACAGTTATGTATTTTTAACTATATTTGTCATGTCTTTTTAAATATATTTATCAACGTCTTCATTTCATATACACGTATGAATTTTAATTTGGCAAAATTTTTTGAAATAGACATTAATATTGTTTATATAGTTGATAGCTTTTTTTGTTTCGAAAGACTTTACAGGAACACACATTTAAACTGTTCCGTCTTTTTATATATATCCTATTAGTCCAGGTAACGTAACATATTAGTTACCTGAAAATAATATTTTTTAAAAATATATAACCCGTTTTTTTGTAACGACAATCCATGTTTGATATGTGCCTCAACACAAATAATTTCGTTACTATAGAAAAGTACAGTATGTAGAAAGAAACCAAATATCTGAAACTTAATCCGATGCTACTGACAAAATATGAAGTTCGTGAACAGGCACACGTTATGTTATTTTATATTAGAAAACTTTTAATGTTTATTTTATTTTGTGAACGATGAGTATACATTTCGTTTCCACGGACTGACAGCCTACGGGTTTTAGAACTTTGCCACCCATTATAACTCTTCCATCAGGGATTAGCAGAAGCTCAGCTGCCAGGCAGATCTCGTCTCAAATTGAGTTTTTTAGTTTAATATCGTTGTTTTATCTCTAACACATTACGTTTTCAACGAAACTTTGTCCACTAATAACAACATGCATAATGACTTATCAGTTTGAGAAAATTATACTTTACAATATTTTATGGTTGAAATTAGGTGTATATTAGGATTTTAATTAATATTAGGATTTATAACAAATTTAAATTAAGCGTTAGTATAAAAGAAGGTGATATTTAGCGGTTGTCTCGTCAAATGAACCCATTTATCATTTTTTGACAATTGATTGTCCCGTTGATGTCTCACCCCTTCAAAGATCATCATTGTCTCTCATGCAGTAGGTCATCGCCACTTGCTTCCTGTAGACATGGTTGAGCTCACACCGCACTGTAGCCAAAGAAAGTCAGTTTACATATAACTGTTTGCACTATCGATCTGTAGCGTGGTGAGGAGTAGAGTTGTTGCGTTGTTTACTGAAGCCCGCTAATCTCATCCAGACATTCCCAAGTCAGTAGGTAAAAAGGCATGGACAGATTCGATCTCGAACCAACGATGGACACGGAATGCAAACCCAACACTTCCAATGGAGCTACTCCTTTGTCGTTAACGAAAAGAGATAGCAATAAATGTCTAATTTAATTTGTTGAAAAAAAAAACTTTTAAATGTTAAATCGCATAACTTACGTTCAGTTGGTTCCCGAGTCATTCGATAGGCAGAAGCGTGGCTTGACTCACAAGTAGTTGGAAATTCGATTCCAGCAGTTGGCAATACTGCAGTGCTCCTTTATTTTGCGACAAGCACGTGTTCTCAAATTCATAACCTTAAAACTTTCTATTGGGTACCTCTTAAGGCATTTGACATTACCGGTAAATGTTTTGCACCCTTTTGTCATTTATTAGGCAAAGGAATTAATTATTATTTTAATTTATTTTTGTTATTTTTTAACTCCGGTGTAATTACTTACATTTGCTCATGGTTTGCGGCAACATTGTTACCCCAAGATTAGTTTTTAGATTACGTGTTCGAAAGTTTTAGACGCTTTAAGAATTTTACTTAATAGTTTATATTATAACTATGTTAGCAACTTCAATAAACGTTACAAGCTACCCGAATTCTAAAACTGTGTCCATTTTTGCAGAAATACGATTTTATACGGAAAGAAATCCGAACAAACCTACTGGTACCCGGGCCTACTCTATCTATTCTTCGCAGAAGTTGGAGGATCGTTTGCAGTCAACTAAATCAAAAGAATTCAGACAACGAGCTGCCTTAATCAGGTATTCAGGTATAGAATACCCAAATTATTAATACAAAATAAATTTGAAGGCAAACATGAAAAAAGTTGAACGCCCAAGGATATCTTCTGATGATGAAGAGCTATCGTTTGAACAACATTTGATGAAACTGTGATTATGAGTTCCTAGTGGTTGAAACAGATTTTGAAATGGTGGAAAAAACTATTTAGACTGCTTGAGTGTCCATGTCCCGCAATTTAAGCAAAATGCCCCAGTTTCGGGTCAACAAAGTCGTTTTTTAAGCATCAAAAAAGTGTCGCATCGCATAAGTAAAAATATTGAGAAAGTTAGAGAAGTTGGTGTGGAAGCCATTGACGCGTACATAAGCAACCTTAAGGATGTTGTTTAAGACATTTTGTCAAGTATCATATGCAATTCTGATGAGACTAACTTTATTGATACCCTGGAAATCTTAAGGTCATCTTAACAAGGCAGGTAAATATGCAGAAAATATCTGTAACTTTAGTAAAAGTTCAGCCTCTCTTATGTTTTGTGATACCGCAAAGGGAAAGTGTTCAGCCAAACGTAGTCTACAAGGCTGAACATATATAGTCTACATGGGCAGAAAATGGTCCTGACGGTGCTGGATATAATCGTTCGATAAGCGAATGGTTCGATGAAACTTGCTTTGAAGATTGGTTTCAGTTTCGTTTTCTTCCAGCATTTAGAAACTGTGATGTGCCAGTAGTTTTAATTGGAAATAATCTGTCTTTACACATAAGCAAACTTCAGCTATGTCAAAATAACAACATTAAAATTTGTTTGCCTACCCCGAAAGTCAACCCATCCTACCCAACATCTTGGTGTTTCTTTTCTTGGCCTAAATAAAAGAGTGGAATCATCAGGAAATGAAAAATTATGCTACTTGTTCCAAATTTCCTACAATACTAAAGATACGTTTCCTTCTTTATTAAAAAAACTCACAAGTCTGAAGGTGAACCAGGCAGAAAATTTAAAAGCTGGGTTTGAAAATGTGGCATCTACCTGCTGAACAAGGAGAAGCTCTTAAACTCTTAAATCGATTTCCAGAAAATCAAACCTAGGGAGACTTTACTGTTGTGGGAGAATCATTTTTGAAGCCGTTAGAAATGTAACGTGGTGACTTCTTAGTACAATATGGGCCAAAGAAGAAGATTCGAGTCGCTGCTGGGAAAAGTATAACTGCAGAAAATGTGGAAGTAGCACTAACAGAAACTGGACCATCTAACGATATTAAAAGTGAAGAAAAAGGACCCAAATAAAAAAATTTCTTGTCTCGAAATAGGAAAAATGGATTTGAATTAAATAGATAATCACTTAGAAGAGTTCTGAAAATACTTTATATTTGCCTGACAATTTTTCACCAGTTACAGCAGCTTTAAATGTTAGATTTAAGCTGAATTAGAATTTAAATCTAACCTCGAAAGCTGCCGTTACTGTGAAAATGTTTCAGGAAAATAAAAAGGGTCTGTAAAATTATACCAAGTGTTTATTTAATAAATTCAAATATTTGTAAAATATTCTACCATATGCTCAGCGACAATTCGATGAGTGTAAAAAGGGATTTATCAAGTTCGCCTGAAGAAGATGTTGAAGTCATTTTAGAGTCAGATAGTGTCAGTGGACAGAACAGGACAGGACAAGACAGGACAAGAGAAGACAAGACAAGGCAATACAAGACAGGATAGGAGAAGACGAAACAAAATAAACAGGAGAGGACTGGACAAGGCAGGACAGGACAGGACAGGGCAGGACAGGATAGAATAGGACAAAACAAAATGAACCAAAACAGGGCACGACAATGACGGGACAGGCCTGTCCTCTCCTGCCCTGTCCTGTTCTTTTTCTGTCATTTCCTGTCTATACTCTGAATTTGAAAACAATATTAACTCTCTTCAACTCTCTTCAAGAATCATATGTATGTGAAAGCGAAGTTGAAACCAGGGAAATATAGTTCGATGATTTTGTCATTTTTTTTTTATAATCATGAAAAGTCTCCAGGAAGATTAGTGACTTGATCGAAGATTGGACCAACAATTGATTTTATGCAGAAGAAACTAAAATTTTGGTGTTGGCCAGAGAAGACAGAATGTATGGAATATGAGTGGGAGGATGTGTGGGGTAAGATTAAGCCTCCAAAAATTGCGTCAGAAATAGATAGATTGCGTCCTTTTTTTTAGTTATATATTTCTTCATGTAAACTTCATTCAACATAAGGATATGACTTTATCTTTTTCATTTGTGTTATAATACTACAGAGTAAGGCCCTTTTTAACGTTTGTATGTAAATAAATTAAGGTTTGTGAGTTTGTCAGAAGTTTGTTTACATTATTTACATTAAAAAAAAATCTCTTTAATTATTATAGGTAGATGATTATTTAGTATAACTAAACAGTTTAACATATTTCCAAGTCTCAGCAGAGACTGATTTGTATGGTAATCAACAACCAGGCTAAAGTTACCCCAATTAAGAGTAACTTTAGTCCAAATTTTCAAACAAAAATTAAAGTATTTTCTATAATGATTGAGTTAACTAAAACAGGCTTAGTTTATTGATATGAATGCTATAAAATAAAACTAAATATATTTCAACCCGTTTCTTAAAAGTCATGGAAATAGCCAAAGTTACCCCAATTGACGGAACCACGTTTGTAATTCTATGTAGACATATATTGTGAACTAATAATTCATATAAAATAGATATAACAATTATTATTATAATCTATAAATTCAAAATATTAAGTTTATTACGTTTATATTTGCTCAATTAGTCTTGTATATATTTTTCAATTCTTCTTCTTCTTCTTCTTCTTCTTCTTCTTCTTCTTCTTCTTCTTCTTCTTCTTCTTCTCCACTTCAGGAATTAGGCCATAGACCTGTTGCGATTATTATTATTATTATTATTTTAATAATATATAAAACTTTCTTCCAAGAATATATTTTTTGAATATAACACTGTTTCGATAGTATTTAGTGTGCGTGCGCGCGCGCGCGTGTGTGTGTGTGTGTGTGTGCACGAAAATATAAATGTGTATACATTGAAAAGATAAAATTTAGCTGAACTCTTTGTTTTTAACGTTTAAAACCTTTTGTATTAGTTTGACGAGCAAACACTCTTCTGGAATGCTGCGCGGTAAATGCAAATGACGTTCGCCACATGAGTTAGCAACACACCTCGCTGCAAAAGTAATTCACGTTTGCTGCAGTACAAAATGTAAAACAACTGACAAAAAAGTGTATTTCATTTTACGCTTTGACAAACCTACGGAGGAAGCTCACAAATTAAACATTATTGTAAACTTTTACGTACCATATTATTGAGCATGCAAATTGACTAAAGTTTGGATTTCCACCATGATTATTACTCGAGCTACCAGCATTAATATCAACAAAAGGTTTCGGGGTTCTGTTTGATCGTTATGCGTTACAACAATCATGAAGAGACAATACATTAGACAGAACTGTAGTCACCATTAGTTATGGTACAGTCCCACACACGCATTTACGTTATTTATCGGACCCATGAAACTTTGCCTGGCAGAGATGTGGCGACGAACTAGGATGGCACCCAAATACTGTTACGCCGGTCTCACGGATCGAAGTATTGTAGGCCTACAGTAGGAACAAGATACAGTCACGAATGAAGTCACTAAATATCATCTTTAATAAATCACAAATAACAATTTTAATTCAACAAGGTACTCTCATACAATAATCCAGTTAAATTTGTCACAACGCAATAATAATGTCACCTTATTGCAATCCCGCACTAATTAGCACAATAATCATTTTCCCGTAATCCGCAACACTCACTTGATCCGCACTCTACAATATCGCCAGGTATACCTAACTTCTAAGCCGACCGTAGACACTTATATATATCCAGCAGAAGTTCCAGGATAATTTTTCATTTTGTTAGCGGAGTGCCGGCATAATTTGTTTAGTTAGGATTGCTCAAATAGTCTGGAAGCTACTTGAGTCTCCGGAACTCTGTGTCTGCTCGGATAGTTGAGAAGCTTGCAGAATGACGATCTTGAAAAGTCGAGAGCGTTACGTACTTGTGGACCACTGGAGAGACGCACTCGCGGTTCTTTCCGTCGCTGAGGGATTAGCACCATGGCAGTCTAGGTCACGTTAACGGAGTGGTTTCAGCTGTCAAGCCAGCCCACGATAGTATCGAGCAATCGCGCTGCAGTTGTATCAACGCTCTGTCTGTATTACGATAGAACGTATAAGCCGCCCAAAGAGAGCTACATGGACCGCAGTCTCTAGGGTACGTCGCTGACGTAAACGTAGAACGGAAAGGAGGCTAACAATATGCAAATCAATAAATTCACACGTACGTATATAAGCACTGGACTTGTCGCCGTTCATTCACTTCACCTTCTCTGAGTTCTCGTACATATCACAATTCCTATACGGTTGGTCTCGCCACTTCTCTGACACCTCGGCTCGGAATATAGTGTTTCTCTGATTATTCCGCATCTACGTAAACCTATAATTCTTGACACAACACGCAATTTTAATTTTACAAGCGATGGTAAAATATTTCTTTGTTGGTTGCCAAAAGTCGTTTTTACATTCATTAATTATATCCCAACTATTCGTTCCATTCAAATGTATTTTGAATCAACACGTGTAAGCATGCTGCTTTATACATACATCCATGTATGTACGTGTACACACACACACACACACACACACACACACACACATTGAAATGTAAGATTATTGATTTCTGTGTGATGGCGGGCGGGAGAGAGGCAGAGTAATATTCTTCTAAACACTGTTAACACACACATAAATTTTCTTTTAGTTAATATATAGCTATGAAATTGACGCTCGTAGGTTTCAAATGTGAGAAAGAAACTCTATGATGTCAAGTTTGCTAATATTTACCTATACGAGAATGCACACGGCTAAGGTTCTGTGTAGATTGCTAATGTTTGGTGACTATACGAAAATGCACACGGGCTAGGTTCTGTGTAGATTGCTAATGTTTGGTGACTATACGCGAATTCACACGGCTAAGGTTCTGTGTAGATTGCTAATGTTTGGTGACTATACGAGAATGCACAATGTTAAGGTTCTGTGTAGATCGCTAATGTTCGGTGACTATACGAGAATGCACACGGATAAGGTTCTGTGTAGATTGCTAATGTTTGGTGACTATACGAGAATGCACACGGCTAAGGTTCTGTGTAGATTTTATATTAAACGTACTTATAAGCTAAAATTGAAAATTAAACTTCAATCATTTTATTCGTGAAAGGCAAAGACTAGTTACGGCAACGAATTGCTATTATAACTTTTAAAGTAATTTTGTCTGCAAGTGGTGCCGTTGAAGACCATATTATACACAAAGGCGAGTTTTAATATATGTTTCTTTAAATTTTTAAAGAATTTGTTTGTTTTTATAAATCAATGTTTTATTAGCATTTATTCTACGTTACAAAATCTTTCTCCTCTCTTCTTACATACAATTATCGTGCAACAAATTTTTTTTGGTGAAATATATATTGTTATTATTTTCCTTGGATTTTGTTGTCCACGTCGTCTCCTCGTTCCGAGTGTTACAATTAACTATAATAAATTATTCCGACAAGGAAGTAAGGACGATTTACTCCTCTGATGAACCTCGTAACGAGGGAAAACTGGTTCAGGCAGTGAGGTAAAAATTTTATCTAAAATAATTGTGTTCTGCGTCGGAATAATTTATTATTGTTAGTAGATATAAATATGTCGATGTTACCCCAATTTTTGAAACACTAATAAATTACAAAAGAAAGATACAATTTTACATAAAATTCCTTAATCTATCAATAACTAAAATAAAAATATACAATTTACATAAATTCAGTAATCTAAAACTTAAAAAAAAATACTAATGAGTTCACGTCTAAAAATAGCATAGAAAGATCATATCAGCTAAATGACATCATTTAGTTAGAACAAATCTCACCAGAGACCGATTCAAATGCTAGCTCTGACTAAAATTAGTTACAAAGTTATTCAGTAATGAGATCCAAATGTGATGATGAAATTAGTTCTAAATGCATTTTGAAGAAGTAGTTACAAAGTTATTCAGCAATGAGATCCAAATGTGATTATGAAGTTAGTTCCAAATGTTTTTTGAAGAAGTAGTTACAAAGTTACGAAAATAGAAATTCCAAGACCTAGCTGGTAGGTTATTAGATAGTTACGTTATGTACTCTTCCAATACATCATATATAAATTGCAAAGCGTTTTAAAATTGTAAAATATATAAATTGTAATGTTGCAATATACTGTATATACTAAAGAGGGCAGTGATGGATGAAGTCCATCTCTCTAATAGGCTTAATATTACTTTGTATACTGTATACAAATGTACATAAATTAGACAAATTTATTTCTAGCTAATAACGTACTTGGGTAAAAATTGAAGAGAATAAACCTGAAAGGACTAATTTCACTGTATGTGGTTGGATGCTGGTCAAGAACAGGCCGGCTGATTTTCTTAATGAGGTAGGAATTGGATACCGTGATTAGAGCAAACTACAAACAATTCTGTAGGTAGAAAATCCTACGTTCATTAAAACACAACTTTTTCGGAATCCGTTGTTAATGAATTGAAGCAAGAGTGCGCACGATACTTTCACCAACTAGCGTATCTGTACATCAACAAAAATTTGTTTCACAAAGTTTAACCTATTATCATTTAAGCGTATCATAATAAATTAATTTCAAAATTTCAATTCGCACGAATGATAAATTTTCTTCGTAAAATAAACCAGCGTGGCCAGATCTGGTCCAATGACCGCGGACAGGAGGTTGCCAACCTCTGACCTAGAAAATACATAACAATTCCCTTCCAATAGGAATAGCCTACGCAGTAACCAGCAATATTTTTTAGTCCTAATTCACCAGGCTAAATATCGCTGTATGTGCGTGCGTGTTAATACGTGACGTTGGTGGTTGACAGAAGTTGTTTTGTATAAAACAGTAGACCGTAATGGAATTACTAATGCGGCGTAACGCGACACAACTAAAACTGCGCGAACAAACAGACAAACTACGTTTTCAACGCTCCAACGATTCGTGGAAACTAAACAGATTATTGCCAACAGTTTTCAGAAACTCTTATTTCCACAGTCGTGTCAAGCGATTACCAGGCGGCAGGCAGAATTCTACAAATTCATTTAACACAGTATTTGTCGGAAATCTAAGGGCGCATGGACGTGTTTGCTGAATTACTACGCCTTGGAAATGATTTTATATTCACTAACCGTACGTACGTATAACAGTCTGTGTTACCTACTGACTGTAATTAAAAACTTTATATAAAGTAGAGGTAAGCGTGAATTATCGTTTATTTTAGTGATTCAGTTTTGTGCTAGTTGAACAACGGAATTTGATATTTACGTAAACGTTTGCAACTGATGCTACGCGTGTAACAAACACTACGCTTATTTTCTCACTTAAATCTAAAGTATCGTCCTCTTGCTTCTCAGTCTTCTGTCATTCCACCCTATTTCCCTAAACTTCAAACTTGATCGGTTTACAAAATATACTTTAGCCAGGTTGAAACCAATATTTCTGTATTTATTCTCCCTACCGGTTATCATTCTAATAAATGACGTTTAGGTCATGGTAGTTTGGCCCATTCTACATACGTGGCCATCCCATTGCAGTATTTTACTTTTACCAACACCTTTACCAACTTACATTTAAAAAATGTTGTCACGACGGTCTCTCAAATCAACGTATTGTACAGCGAAACAAAATACAAGAATCACTAATTACCTGCTGTAATTAGTCACAAATAATCATTTGAAATCAACAGGGTATTCTCATACAATAATTCAATTTAAATTTGTCTACACGCAATAATAATGTCTACTATTAGAGTTCCGCACTAATTATACCACAATAATTACTTTTTACCATTTCGTAACAATCATTTGATTCGCGCTCTACAATATCGCTAGGTGTAACTAGCTTCTAAGCCGGCCGATGGGAGTAACTTATATATGCCGCGCAGTAGTTCCAGAATTATTTTCCATTTTTTTGGCAGCGTGCCGGCATTATTTGCGTAGTTAAGAGTGCTCGAACAGTCTGGAAGCTACTTGACCGAGGCGCCACCTGCTCGGCTAGCCGAGAAGCGTGGAGAGCGATGCTCTCGTCCTTTCAAGAGCGTTACGTAATTGTCGTAGCACTCTCCCCTCCTTAAACCTGTTCGCCCCGAACTGCCAAATCGTTTCTGCAGTAATATTTACCCAGGCGATCTAGGTGGACGACCTTGAATTTTCGCTGTCTTTTCTGTTGAATGCGATAAACAACATCGTTCTATATCCGATTAAGAATAATGTTATACACTGGTGTCAGTCTGTTTGGTTCTCGTCAGTAGACTTCGACAGATGCTGCTCACGTGCTCTATTGAAGCTCTCAACCATTTCGTCCGAATGAGGATGGAGAGGCGTTGTCCTGGTCTTTTTTTTAATTTCGAGTAGACGGCATATTCCTTTAAAGACTCCTGACTCAAAATTCCTCCCTTTATCAGTACGGATTTCCATAGGGACTCCATAACGACAGCAGAAGTTGTGAAATAACGCTTTTACGACAGTGGTAACCTCAAAATTTGGAATTTCATAAGCTTAGTAAAATAGTTACCTATAACATGATATAGGCTACCGGTTTCCATCGTCAGTAACTGGGAAAGGTCCACCAATGTCCGTGGCAGTTCTCTCATATGGCAGTCCAACTATACTGTCTCATTTTCCCTCTGCTTCTGGTTTGTGGTTCATTGCTTGCAGCACATGCCCGACACAATTCCTCTACATAGTGGTAAAGATAAAGCCAATAGAATAGGTTCCATATATTTTCATTTATTACACTAAAATTACCTCCAGACGCTCCATCATCCATCTCCTTCAAAACAGACTGCATTTTACTTCGGGGAACTGTCAGCTCCATGACCACGTCTCGTCTATCTGCACTTTCCAATAACTTTTCAGCAATCCGTTCTCCAAGGTTAGAGATTACTATTGTGCCCAGTAGTTCTTCAGCACTTCGGAAGAATTTCAATTTCTTTTAAGAAACGTTATGGAAGTTACATATAACCTATTACAAGAACTTTAAGGAAGTCCTTTTATTATATTTATGTTCGCGTGGGTGTGTACGTGTGCGAACCTGCATCTACGCATTGAACAGCTCTGTGGTAAGATCGCGATTATATAGATACTTTACAACTGTTCACCGTTGAGTAGTAACTTGAGCGTGCTGAAGTGGGTACTTCGCGGTGTAATCAAACACAATATTGCTCCTACCTTAGCGTGTAGCACAGCGAGTAAATACTTCGGAAGATGAGAACATATCAAACAAACAAGCCTAAGACGGTGAAACTTCTCAACATAGGTTACAACGTTACGATGTGGAAATAAAAGATTACTATAATCTGTTATCTCTTGTTACACTTGAAAACTACATAATATACGAGTTAAAACCGGTGACTGTTTGAAATCCAGTAATTAATAAATTTACAGTGTCATTGTAATGCATTAAATTACATTCATATTTGCTCATTTATTCTTGTATATATTTTTATTACTAATAATAAATGAAACTTTACTACAAGAATGTATTTTTTTCTATTTTGACACTGTTTAGATAGTATAAACTACCGTCATCTGAAATACAAATTAATAATACTCTTCATCTACCCGAACCCCATCCTTTCCCCGCACGCTTTCCTTTCTATCCGCTGGAAATGTTTGTTTTTTGTGTAACTTCCTTCTATTCTCCCTACGGAATAATTTATTTAGTTAATTATTTCTTTTATGAATTTGCTAACTGCTATAATTTTTATTGTTAGACTAAGCTTTTCGTCATCACTGACATCTTCAGGTCTTAAACAACCTAATTAACTATTTAGTTAATTGTTGCTCTGCTCCTACCTAGAGATATCAAATAAACTAAATGAGTTTTAGAGGATTGTGGAATTTTAATCAGAGGTTGAGACACACGACGATCTGTCATCTATAGAACCAGTAAACCTTGAGTGAGACGTCAAAGAAAAGAATGAATCTAATGGTAAGTTTTTAGTGTTATGTTTAAAAAAATAAGGAACCGATAACACTGATTAAAATATTAAGACAGAATTATCACTATTGCACACCATTATAGAAAAATTATTGCGATTAGTGCTTTCAAGCTTCTCAGCACATCGTCAGATCGGATATCTGATCTGACGATGAGCTGAGAAGCTTGAAAGCGCTAACCGGAATAATTTTTCTATAGTGGTGTGCAACAGTGATAATTCTGTTTGTGATTATAACCACTAACACAACTTTCTTAATTAAACTTAAAATATTAAGGATAACAATGTAGCTTTAAACAACTTTGTATTTTTATTGCTATCTAATATTTAGTATATTTACTGGTTGATTTTATAACGTAAATTTAATTGACACGAAACATGAACTTAATTTCGCAAGTCCAATTCGCGTTTTCCTGCTGCAATGGATAAATCAATTTCAGCGTTTGAATTACTGTGTAGATTTCAAAGGGTAATAGATCACTTGCGACAATTCACCCAAGACATCCTTTCCACAGTAGATTTGTTTATATAACTTTCTTGGAAAACAGAAGGAAACAGATGTGGCTCAACGCCCTACATTTGTCTGCCAATACATACATGAAAATAAGTCACAGTAGTGGCGGTAATGGAATGTACTTTGTCAACTGTTTTGCTCTCGTAAATTGAAAAACTGTCTCTGTATGGAAGCTAAGGTCTGACAAAAACAGAATTAAGAATTTATCTGTAACAATTGTTAAAGCCTCAGTATTCGAGGTAATACATTCTAACAATATATTTTCCTCAAATACTTTTATTTTTTTGCCGCTAAAAGTGCAACCATTCATGTACAAATATAAAATATAACATTATAACAACTTATGATTTCATAACTTATTTGCTATATTATGCTTATTATATTCGCTTTTGTTAAAAACAATTTAAATATATTTCCTGGTATACATGTACATAACAAAATCTGGATTTCCTATATACGAGTGACGTGTCCAATTACTTTACCGAATAAAAGTACAAACCGTTTAAAAATAACAAGAATAATTCATTGTAATAAAATTAGTTACCAGAGAGGCTAAATTCAAGTAATTACACGGATAACTGAATAAAAAATAGTTTTTGATGTAAGTGTGTGTGTCGGTAGGTAGTAGGGGACTTAGTGTAGGCATAGGGGGTGATGAGGAGATAATATTGTGTAAATCCTGTACTCAGACTGCATCCATTTTAATATTTTTCACAGAAAGACAGAAAGAAAGGGAGAAAGAGAGAGAGAGAGAGAGAGAGAGAGAGAGAGAGAGAGAGAGAGAGAGAGAGAGAGAGAGAGAGAGAGAGAGAGTGAGAGGGGGGGGCATGCAGGCAGACAGAGCAGAGACAGAAAGAGAGACAGACAGACAGAGGCAGGTAGAGAAATGAAGCGCCACATTGTTCCGAGAATTGCATGGATCCTGACCTTAAAACAGGGCAACTAACATTTTTACGCTACATAAATCGATACTTGCCCGTTTTATTAATACTTCTAAAACACATTCACACTCGTATTACTATTTACTACAATCAATGAAACGTAATGATAGTGCTACAATATACAGCGTACGACAATACGCTCTCGACTTTACGAGAGCGTCGTTCTAACACGTTTTTTGACTAGCCGAGTAGGTTCAGTGTCTCGGTTAAGCCCGTGTATTCAAGTAGCTTTCAGACTGTTTGAGCACTTGTAACTACGCAAATTATGACGGAATGCCCCCAAAAGAATGGAAAATTATTATGGAACTCCTGCGGGGTATGTATAAATGTCTACGCCCGGCTTAGAAGTTAGTTATACCTGGCCATATTGTAGAGTGCGGATCACGTTATTGTTGCGGATTGGTGGAAACTGATTATTGTGTTAATTAGTGCGGTATTTTGTTTCCACTCTACAATACGACGATCCGTGAGACCGTCGTAACAATATCAATATGCACTTTACACACAAAAATTATTAAACGTCACCTAGTTAAATAAATGATAACATTTCAATACAAACAAATATTTAAGTACTTAGCACTTGCAATAACTAATTGCACTCTCTAATGTCAGACTCGATAATAACACTCTCTAATCGCTTACATAACACTAGTTTACAAAACTGAACTGCCTATTCTTGCTTATATGGCCAAAAACGTGACAGTTTTCATATTCTTGCGAAATGTTGACGGTCAGCTTTCGGAACTTTCCACATTCTTATGCCCTGATAAGAATTAACAAACGCAAGGTCGTTTATACAAGGTATTACTGTATTATCATGTCTAGTTACTGACGTCGGTAAACATGTAACTCGATAAGGACACGCACAAGTTTCTCTTATTTCGTTGTTGCCGGAAGAAAAGTAGATTAAAAAGCATGTAGAATTATTTTTAATTTTGCTCCAGTAAAAACAAAAATGACCTCGGTAAACGTTTCACGTGACTTGTAATGATAGATAAACATGTAATAAAAACAAACACATAAAAGTTACACTAATGTTAAAATTGACAAAGTTTACAGTTACATAATCAAATTCCTGAGTACTGCACTTGTTCTACTCCTCCTAGCTGCTAGTTAGCCTTAACTTAATATTAATTTAATTAAAGATCGTGTTTCTGCAATTTATACATAAACGGGGGGGAGGGAGCCGCCACGGATTACGGCTTAACATAAACTGCATAAACTGCGATCTTTACTTACCGGAAGGAGGTATGTTTCGTCGGTTCCGGATGTTCGTTACTGAAACAGCAAAGTATCCCCAGAGTAGACACGGTCAAGGATGAGCGTCGGATTAAATACTGTAGCTCCCCTGGTTAATTATCAAGTTGTATTAGAAACCTGCACTATTAGATTTAGATTTAGTCTAGAAAGACTAATTAACCTAGACCTATTATACTGCTGTACGTATTTGTTTCTGTACGCGCGCAATTGTAATGTAGGAAAATGTAATATACTGACTACTAAATTTTATGAAGTAAGTTAAAAGTACAGCATGCAAGAATCGAAAAAATTGAGAATATTTCAGTTAAATAAACATAGCTAACGAAAATTTTCTATTACCGGCTGACAACTCTTTTCTATCAAGGGGGTTCTGAAAAAAGTTGTGTTTGAGATATTTGGGTTGATTCACGTTGGGCGAGGAAGGAAAGCGACCATAACCACATTGGTTTGGCTTATGTAACCAACCAGAAGGACTATGTGCGTTTATTCATAATGAGTTTTCCAGTATGAAACAAGCATGAGGACCATGTTAATATTTTGAAATTTTACTGTTAAGGATATTTAGAACTGTGTCATGTACTTGGAGCAGATGATCTATCAACAGGCTCTAACATCGAACATATAACTTAACATTGTTTTTCCAATACGGGAAAGCAAAATATCTTGCTTTAAATTCCTACTAACGTCTGAATTGTTATAACATTCGCTACTTGTCCAATACAAGACACAATGTTGTATTCACGTGAGGTATACGTACATGTTATTTATAATCCATATCCAAATTTTAACATATATTGTAATGTAGGAAATTGTAATATACTGACCTTTACTGAATTTATGAAATAATGTAAAAGCCCAGCATGGAAGAAAGATAAAAGTGAAAATATTCCAGTTACATAAATTTATTATGTTTAAAAAATGTATAACGTAAACTTGACAAATTTATTCTATGGCATTCTAATGTGTGAAGCAAGAGAGAATGTTAGCTGATAAAAAAATATTTTTAAAATTAGTTTTAATTATACAAAACATTGAACTTATGTGTATTTAACTTTTGTGTACAGTAATACCTGTATTATTTATTTATCTAATTATTTTGAGTATGCATTCATCAACTTAAAACATGCACAATTATTTTCGCCGATACTTGAGACTTATCTTCTGTTGTATTCGGTTTTTATTATCGGTTGGCTGTCTACGTCGTCTACTTTTTTTAACAGTTTTAATACAACATTTTTTCTAAACATTGTTAAGCGAATAGCGTAATTTGTATACTATTCTTGGTTTCACAGTCGCATGAGACAATAAGAGAGATACTTAAATACATTGCGCTTATAAGTTTTACGTTCTCTAGTATTACGCGACTTGAAATCCTCGTCCGATAAAAATAAAGTACTAGATACGTCTAAAAAATGTACACAGGAGTAACAGTATTTTAATTGTTCATATTTTAGTACATTTTAAATAAATTTAGCTTAAAAACCGAGTCGGAAAAAATAAAAACCTAATAAAACCATCGCGAACTCGATTAAAACATACACTGCCCTTATACAAAGATATTTTTGCTCCTTAACAATAATTTTTTTTGCACATGTAGGCCAGGCCACATACATGATGCATATGAAATTAGAATTTATTAATGTCTTTGTAATAACAGAATAAAAAATACAATTCCATATAAAAAAATATTTTTCAGCGGAGAGGCATAAAAAGTTGCCTGCAGGAAACTTTTTTCCTATTCAAGATAGACTAATACATTAAGCATGTGAATTGTACACAAAGATTCAAATTTATTTTGATTTAACTGGCATAGTTTTTTCTTGATCGTTTTCCAAATTATTGAGCGAATTCCGCAAAAGTACTTCAGCGGTCGCGCTGCGTACTGCCCTACGTTCGTTTCCCATAATTCTCGTACTGAGTTAATAATGACGTGTTCCAATAAACGCATTTCACTGTTACAGAAATCGTTAGAAATATATTTTTTTTAATTCAAGACTTAAAACAGCATTTATTAAATTAAAATAGAATATTTATTAAATATAAATAATTATTACTTGAAGGAAAAGCTTTTAACTTGACGAGAAACCTATATAACTTTTGTATATGTAAACGTGTTTCATAATCAATAATACATGCCATAATAACACTTTAATAATCATTGCTATGATACACATTTTTTATTGACAAAACATAACACTTAAACGTTACAGCAACGTGACTCATTAGATCTATGGACGCACATTACTGAGAATAATAAACAACAGCACAATGCAACAGTGCAATCCTTGACACAGAAACAAATGACTGAAATATCGGTATGGAGAACCATACATGACTTCCATGTTCTAAGATTTATATTTCAAATCATTTTCGAAATGAAATATTTTCATAGAAACTACTTCTTTCTTCAGCCTTAACCACAGTACTGTGGTCACTATCATACACCACCTCACGTTAGCGCACTCGATTTTCACTGATGATGACAGTCGGTAGACTGCCGAAACGTTTGGTTTTGTAGAAAACATTGCACCACGCCAAACAGCCCGGGAAGGAATTTTAACAACAAACTAATTCTTTGTTGCCGATAACGTAGTACACATGACATATAAATAAAAATTATCCCCTCCCCCTTCAACAATCAATTTCATTTATAGACAATTACCCCCACCTCTTCATTTATAGATATTTCATCTACTTTCTACAGTGGATTATTATGATCTGCTTTTTAGGATATTTCATTTATCAAAATTAAGTACTTTACCCTTGTTAAAACATAAAACGTTGCCAGTAAAGTACCCCATTCCCTTGACCGATCTTCACCAAAATAAATAGCTCTTGAGTACTCTACAATTCAGGGACGCATGCAAAACATTATTCGATTCCGTTTGAATTTACGGCAATTATCGTTCCTCATGTAAAAATTTCTATTGTTACAACATAAAATGTTCCAGGTAAACTACCCCTCTCCCATAACCGATCTTCACCAAAATCAATAGGTCTTTTTAAGTCCTCTACAATTTAGGGATGCATGCAACACATTATTTGATTCTGGTTGAATGTGCGGCAGTTATCGTTTTCCATATAAACAATTACTCTTGTTAAAACATTAAAGGTGGCAGGTAAACTACCCCTTTCCCTTCACCGATCTGTACCAAAATTAATAGACTTTCAGCCCTTTACAAATCAGGAAATAATGAAAAAATTATTTGTTTCTGTTTGAATTTACGACAGTTATGTCCGTCATAGAAAAAATTACCATTGTTAAAACATAAAACGTTGCAGGTAAACTACCCCTTTCCCTTAACCGATCTTCAACAAAAACCAACAGACCTTGGTTTCTGTATAATAAAAAAAGGTATGAAAAAGAGTAGTTGATTCTGATTGAACTTACGGCAGTTATCGTTCGTCATAGAAAAAATTACCCTTGTTAAAAAATAAAATGTTGCAGGTAAACTACCCCTTTCCCTTAAGCGATCTTCACCAAAAACAATAAGTCTTGAGAACTGTGCAATAGATGGCTGTATGCAAATAATCATTATGTTTTAATAATCATTATGATTATGTTTGAATTTGCGGCTATCGTTTGCAATAAAAAATACCCTTGATAAAACATAAAATGTTGAAGGTAAACTACCCCTTTCCCTTAACCGATCGTCACCAAAAACAAAAATTCTTGAGAACCCTACAATTCAGGGCTGTATGCAAAAAAGTATTTGTTTCTATTTGAATTTGCGGCTGTTATCGTTTGCCATAGAAAATACCCTTGTCAAAACAAAAAACGGAGCAGGTAAACTACCCCTTTCCCTTAACCGATCTTCACCAAAAACAATTGGTCTTGAAAACTCTACAATTCAGAGTAGCGTGCAAAAAAGTATTTGATTATGTTTGAATTTGCGGCAGTTATCGTTTGCCAAAAAAAATACCCATGTTAAAACATAAAACATTGCAGGTAAACTTCCCCTTTCCCTTAACCGATCTTCACCTAAAACAATAGGTCTTGAGAACTCTACAATTCAGGGCTACATGCAAAACATTATTTGATTCTGTTTGAATTTGCGGCTGTTATCGTTTGCCATACCCATTACCCCTGATTAAAAAAAAACGTTGCTGGTAAACTACTCCTATCCCTTAACCGATCTTCACCAAAAACCATAGGTCTTGAGTACTCTACAAATAAGGGCTTTATGCAAAAAATTTTTTGATTCTGTTTGAATTTGCGGCTGTTATCGTTTGCCATAGAAAAAAAATTTACACACAGATAGACAGACACACACACAGACACTTTTCGAAAAACGACTTTTTCATGTTTTGAGTGTAGTACAATCAGAATCTGCAATAATCTCGAACACGATTTTTTTTGCCATCACCATACTTCCATTTCCTTAAGGAACATGGAATTAACAAAGTTAAAATGACAAGGAGATAAAACGATTAGGTAGAAAATGTAACAAAATCCTTAAAAAAATTCTAAAAGAAATGTTACTCTGACAATATAATGATTAACAATAATTAAATTCACACTTGCGCTTTACGCCATAAAGTATTACGTCAAATTCAGTCTCTATAAAACGTTTTCACAAAATATAATTACTTAACACAGATGTTTTCAATTTTCTCAAAATAAGCAAAGTGCCAGTAAGCATTAGTCCTCCTTGTAGATATTATTTACAGGTGAATACTGTTCTCAATATAAGCAAAATGCCATTAAGTATCAGTCCTCCTTGTAGATATCTTTTAAATCTTCACCATGCACATGCAATAACAAATTTCTATCTCCAATTTGTACTATGAAGTATTAGCTAATCGTTTTCTAGATAGCTTTATTTTTAACAAAGTTTTAGTACCGTATAGAAGCCACTCATTTCTGTTTCGATTAACCTAATTAACCTCCCTTACCCGTGTTTTCCGAATTGAGCCACCGTTGTCAATGCACAGCGTTCAGCCAACAATAGCTTGTAGGACAAAAGCGCGTAGTCAGTGACCATTATTCTTTAACGTGTCAAAAACACATCTACGCAGCATTTTTTATTGTTTCGTCTGTAAACCTTAAATGTTTTACCTTCAAAAAGTACTTTATTTTGACTTTCGTAGTCTTTCAGTTAGGTTGCGTCTTCAGACGCAGACAAATGTGTCATAACTCCAGACCTGTGCTAAAAATCGTAACAAATTTTTGTAGAAAGCAAAGAATACAACTGTATAGCCAGTATATGAAATGTATTCATTAACGTAAGTGTATTAGTGTATTAGTTCATCAGTGTTCCCTACTGTATTCTGAATTAGAAGTATTTGTAACTTTGAAATAATTAGGCTAAACACCAGGAACACGCTAAAAAATTAAAAATATTTCCCGAATTATTAATGAATCTAATATCGAATAATGACGGTAAAGAATGCTTAAGACAACATCGCTAATATTATAATTTAAGAGGGAGATATTATAGAAAAAAACGGCGGCTATATTTCAAGGAGAAAAAGAACAGACATAAAAATTACATGTGTGTGTGTGTGTGTGTGTGTGTGTGTGTGTGTGTGTGTGTGTGTGTGTGTGTGTGTGTGTGTGTGTGTGTGTGTGTGTGTGTGTGTGTGTGTGTGTGTGTGAAAAGAAACGTTATTGCATTCGACCGATAGTAGTTCCCTATAAAAAAGTGAATAAAGTCGTGTAAGAAAAAAATTTAAGGAAGAAGGAAGATTATAATATCATAATGATATTATATCAGAATTATATAATAGAATTAAAAACTTATTCCCCCCAAAACGAAAAGAAGAGACGAACATTCAAACGCTTAAAACAGTGGAAACCCTCTTAACACACACGCTGCATGTTTTTATTTTATCGACTTATTGGAAAACAAAATAGTAACAGAAGCCACAGGAATGAACTTCATAAACAAGAGTAGCAGCGAAAAATAATAGTAAAACAAGATATGGTATGGTAATACCATACTTCGACTATAAAATACAAGCGGGTCAACTATGACAGTGTGTGACCATGTAAGTAGTAAAGAGACAGATTCTGTTTGTCTGTTCAGCAGGGTGTATGAATAAACACTTGTTTATAAACAAGTATTATAAACACAAATGTCAAAGATATAAACAAAATGACGAATAGAAGTACCGCGATACAGTGGCAGACGGAGGTACAAGGGGGGAAAGAGCTGTGCATCAGAGGAAACGTGGCGAAAAAGTGCAGACTGACTAAAGGCAACTCGTCTTCCAACTGTAGAATGGCTATGCGTCAGAATTAAACAAAAAAATCAGTACAAACACGCTTGTTTTCCTACTATACATTTATAAATAGTAGGAATAAAAATAAATGCCTAGTATTAATAAAATTGTACTGGAAACGGAAAATAATTTTGTGTAGACAAAAAAATGTAAAAAAGAATTTAGGTCACTGGACATATGATACTGATTTGAAGTATACAATATGTATAATTTTGAATTTATTGAAGAAAGAAATTTGTGATTTTATATTGCCATTGCATTTACAGTGTTTTAGACACGTCATAAGATTATATATTTGATAATGTTACGTTACAGGTTTGTAATGAGGCAAACTCATGCAAAAGCTATTGACAGGAAATTAATTACAATATTGTTATTATAATTTGCCTTTATGAAATAAACGCAATTCTTAACCCCTTATCCAAAAAACAAAAATTAGCAACTATAAAGAATGTTAAATGACATTTAGACTTCTCGATTACGTTTTAAATTTTATCCAAATAGGTCAGTTCAGTAAAGTAATCATCTATTTTCATACAACCGCACGTCAAGCTGTAGAGGTTTCTCCTTGTGTAACCGCTATCTGCTCGACCCAAATTCAAATAATTTTGTTTGAATATTCCTTTCATATTGTGGATACCGTTTAAGTTGTATATTTTTGCAAAAACTTTCTATCTCCATATTTCACTATACTGATAATTTTTCTTGGTATCGCACTTCTGAAACTTTATAAATTTAGATAAGTGTTTATATTTTCAACAAACAATTGTTTTCTTGTTTAGCTTGAAACAGGTAGCGTTAGTTGTTAGCAAAACTGGTGGACTGTCGAGCCGTGGTCATATGTATAAAATCACAGACGATTCGATTCTGTCTGCAGAAGTCACCTTCATTTAACATTCTTTGTTCTTCTTTCTTCCCGGTCAACTGTTGCGTCAGCGTCCGACGACCTCTACCCGCCATGTGTAGATGACGTCCGCAGATGAGATTTTAAGAAATATATCGCGACAAGTGGAAAGAATGCCAACCGAACATAATGTACATGCGGCCCCAAGCTACGAGTAGCTGTGATCTTGAAATGTTCAAAAACTCAGGAAGCGATAGGAAAACGGCTTCTGAAATCGAAATATACAAAATACGTAAACCTTGAAAGTGCCTTCAAGGAAAATGGTGAAGTATGAGAAATAATGATAACGTATCCTGCACGACCAGACGCAACTCTTCATGTGTTGCAACCACGGTTACGCTGCAAACGTTGTAACTGCAACAGAGATTTTGTAACTTAACTCTGTATAGTTGTAACAGTCGTTTTAAAACGTATGTATAAATACAGTAGTCTGGGTATTGTGCAAGAGAATGGCAAGCAAAAATACTGGGAAAAGAATTTAACTCAAAAATCTTCTGAAGCAAAACAAAAAAGTATGACAATGAAAATAAGAGTACGCAATTCATCAAAGAAGTTAATGAATTCGCATATTTAAGAAATATCAAAAGAGACGGACAAACCAGAAAAGACATGACATCAAAAAGCGAACAATGCAAGCCGAAAGGGTTTGTTATTTTTATATAGGGAGTTAGGAATCTGAAAAAATGCCTGACCTTAAACGCCCAAGTTTGGAGAACAAAATTGTTACTATACAGATGCAAGCTGGACATCAGGAAAGATCAAAGACGCATTTGAAATGTGGTCATGTCATGTAAAATATAAATGTTAAAATGTAACGTGTGGAAATCCTTCTTCTTCTTCTTCTACACTTCAGGGATTAAACAATGTGCCTCTTCAGACTTTACATTATCAGATCCATTTCTTCCTTGGCCTTCCTACATCCTTTCTTCCAGAAGGGTTGTAAATGTTTAAATTTACTGGTATTCTATCTTCATCCATACGACTTAAATGCTGTCCCCATTTTCCCCTGTATTGTTCAATTTTTCATTTAGATTATATATATTGCAACAATACATATATTTTCATATTTACACAGGGCGGTATGTTTGTATTGTAATTAGTGTAAAAAGAATAAGACTAAAAGTTTTAAACAATTTTGTGCGGGAAAATACAGGCTCTGGCCTGTCGAACGTGCACCTGCTTCGATAGTAAAAATACAGCGTTTGTGTTTGTGTGTGTAACGCAATCTACGACACGAAAATATGGGGTGATGTGTATTCGCTGTAATCATATTTTAACAGGATTAAAATAAACTAATTAATACGTTTTAAACCTGTGAACAAAGACATACACCAATTAGAAAGACATAAAAAAATTGCAAAATTTGCAATAATAAAGACGCTATTAATTTATTATTAATTACTAGTGTAATTATATAGTAATTAATATGTGTGGTATATGTGAGTGACCAGAAAAAAATTACGCAAACAATGATGTCGCTCATGCTACGAGTATGTTCATGAGATCGCGAAAATGAACCAAAAAGTGATTTATATTAAAACGACGCTTTGCGCGAACTGACAATCTCTAACATGTCGAAAACAGGCCTGGACCTGTCAGATCGCCGTCCAGTATAAATACCACTGGCAATTTTGGGCGATCACACACTCAGACTCAAGAAATCTACACACGATATCACGCTACCGGTTTGCAGATCGACCAGGACACACACTGTACCACACACACCAAGACGTATGGAGGAACTCTGGAACATCACCGACAACAAACCATAGAGACAACGAACAAAGCATCAGCATAATCATCATCATCATTCATCAAATTCTCAGGATTCTGGACGCACGCACACACACACGCAACGGTAACGGCAGATGTACGCATGTGATAACAAACAATATTTTTTTTGTGAAAAGAGCTCTTAAAAAGAACTTACCTATGAACAATAAATAATTAACGTTTAAAGTTAAAGAGTAGTTAAATAAGAGAATTTAATTTAACAAGAAAATTTAGAAAAGAAATACCAATCTTTTGTTGTATGTAAAAATTCTGGGTGTGTCAGTAGAAATAAATAATAGATTGGAAAAAAATGTTATATTATTTTTTAACATCTTCTCCTGTGTTATAACTTAGGGAACCCGCAATAATTGGTTCTGCCAATTATTCAGGCTGCCTTACTTGTGACGAGCTGAAAATTAATCAGAACAACAAACAATAAATATACAAGGATTCAGGGAAGGGGAGACTGTTGATTTATGCACTCAGTATAGTAGGTACTCCTGATGACATCTCTTTATTACATATTGTATTATTTTCTCTACTTAAAATTCTCGACACATATGCTTCAATAGCTTACAGTTTACATGATGATTATATTTTATTCTTTACAAGACCCCTCAAAATAAGATGTACATGAATTTAATTAATTCACCGGATCCGGGATTTCCTCTAATACGTTAAGAATGGTTACCTCGCCATATAAAGCTTTAAAATTTTGCCATTTGAAGAATGGTCTTTATTAATCTTTTAAACAACAAGACTTTACAGTTTAGAGCTATAACTCTTTTACTAGGAATAAGTATACAAGTTATGAGTATACAATTATTGTTATACAATTACTTAAAATGTCTTAATGTGGTTAAATTAATTGTCTTTTGTTGAATATAATATTTAGTATTTCATAAGCACGGAAGGCTTGCCTCCGTGTCACCTTTTTTGATGTCTTCCAGCTCTGCGTTATTCCAGTCGTAGGTCCTCGGTTGTAGCATGTTTGAAGTAGGTCTGGTATCTCTCATTATCTTCGTATCCGGGAATGGTGTAGTCCTGAAGTCTTTTAGATCATGGTGTCTCCTGGTTCTCAGCTCTTGGCTAACTGATAGTAATAGCTCGTTGATCTGAATGATTAACACAAAGTTTCATTCACCTGTATCCACTTCACATGATAGTTTGATTGTAGCACTTCACTTCATGGGATTACCACAGTTTTAATTACATAAGTATTATATTTTAAGATTTTTGAAGAGATGTCACCGGCGCTAAATTTTAGTTATTCATTCTCACTCGTTTACACCATATTTATATGAGTCGCGGTTCAACTACATTAACGCAACACGTTGTTTAATAGTAAAAAGAATGCCTCTGTGTCTTAACTGACGGATTAATTACATTTTGTAATAAACTATTTTTAACGTTGCACATATCGGCAGTACACAGCTTACTGTTTGACCGCTCCATAGCAAGTGGGCGAAAATAGTTAGGGGTGAGAGTTGTAATCTCGCGACAGTTCAACTCAACATAAAAATAGTTCCAAGTTTCTTTTTTATTTAAAAGACTAAAATTAGATTAAATAATTAAGTAGAGAGATTCTTAGTTACAATTGCTATCAAAGTACATTATAGTGATCTAGTTTAATTATTTAAATAATAACAAATTTACAATTATTTTTAGTTAGTTAAGGGGTCGGAAAACAAGTTGATTCTGGTTTAGCGCCTGTTTCTGCAGGATTAATTAACAAGCTTTACCCTTTCTGTACACTCGTATTCCTTTTAATATATTATTAGACTTTCATTTAAATATTATTATTATTTAATGATTACAATAAGCTTTAGGTAAAAAATGTGAGATTTTATTAAACACTTAAAATTTATCAACCTATACATTATCAACTTAATTAACTAACACCTTTTTTTTTTTTTTTAATGAAATCGTCACATACTCCGCCTCTTAACAAACACAGACTCCTGACAAGTTGGTTAGCAATGTACCGGGAGTATGTTTGGGGAGTACCGTGTGAAATTTCTCTCACCCGTTTTTCTTTGTATGTAATTACGAGTAGCATTAGTCATTCTTGACTTGCTGATTCTTACTATCTATATATATTTCATAATTTACAGACTAATTCTACTACTACATAAAATTCACACACTATAAAATGTATTTTAAACATTCTAAATTTTTCTTAACTCTACTACTTATGACTACTACCGGATTTTTCTTTAGCTGTGAGTTATTCTAGTTATAGAATTTACTCTTTAATTACTCTTTTTTATTATTATTATTATTATTATTATTATTATTATTATTATTCCTCATATTGGATGTCAGCTGACTTCTTACTTTGCTCTACTTTCGATGAATAGGATTCAAGGTTGATCAGGCCTCGTACCTATTTATACGATAAGGTAGCCAGATGTTACTCTAGTACTCTTTGCAGTTGAGTACAAACATCTACCCTTTTTTACATTTATTTAACATGCACTCTACCATTTCCTTCTTCGTGATAACGTTTTGTCTGCGAAATATGTCTCCTTCGTACATATTTTTGAGTAGAGGGTTCGTACAGGGCTACAGTTACTGGAGTTAAGTATTTGTGAATTTGATAAGGACCGCACCATCTGTATGATAGCTTGGAAGTTGTCTTATCGATTGCACTACTCGTTGGGTGCGTTTTATACATAACTAAGTCACCGATTTACTTTACTTCATTATTATTATTTTTTCGCTCGTGATATTTCCTTGATTTCGTTAAGTTTGTTCTTAAATTAGCGCGCGCTTCATTCCATATTTTCCTAATATTTTTATCCCTAATTTCAAGGGGTAACAACTCATGTATTTTCCACTTTGTGGATAATGGGTGGTTAGGTTTATACTTGAACAATAATTCGAATGGGGTAGACTTATGTCCTTCATGATATGCTGAATTAAAGGCGAACTGTATCCAGGATAGGTTCTGGTCCCAAGAAGTATGGTCATTAGCATGGTAGGCTATTAAAGCAGATTTTAGGTTTCGCAAATACCTCTCAGCTATATTACCTTGCGGACGATACTCTGTAGTGGTAATGTGGTCTATACCTAGTTTGAAACACATGTTCCTGAATTCCTTGGACTTAAACTGTGGTCCGTTATCCGACACTAGATGGACAGGAATACCGAATTCTTTAAATAATCTATGCTGTAAAATACTTACTGTTGTCGTAGCTAAGGCTCGCCGCATGGGGTACATCCAGACGAATTTACTAAAAGAATCTACGCAAATTAGTAACATTGTATTTCCTGATTTAGAACGCGGGTAGGGTCCTGAAAAGTCTAAATAAATTTTGGAGAATGGGGTAGCAGGAATCTCTGAGATTAATTGACTTATTTGGCTGTTTCTAGCTGGTTTGCTGAGTGCACACAACTTACACTTCTTTACAAAGTTCGCGATCTCACTGTTCATATTTTCCCAGTGATATTCTTTACGAATTCGATGTATGGTTTTATTTATTCCCATATGTGCTCCAATGGTGGAGGAGTGATAATATTCCATCAGCATAGGTTTAATAATATCAGGGGCGATTATTCGTAAATATTTTCCGTTCGCTATTCTACAACATAATACTCTCTTACTTAATAGGTATTTTTCTGACTTATTTCCTTTTTCAAGTTGTTCAATAATTGGACTCAAACGAGGGTCTTGTCGTTGGTAAAGGGCTAAATCCGTAAATGCAAGAGGAAATTCGGTAATTAAAGTATTAATAATCGGCGTTTCTCTACTCTTGTTTTCGTAAGTATTACTACTCGGCTGGAACATACGTGATAGGGTATCGGCAACTACGTTTTGGGTGCCTCTAATATGTTGTACTTTGAATTTAAAACAATTTAATCTTAATACCCATCTTCCGATACGACCTAACTGTTTTGGGTGATTTAGTAGCCAAGATAAAGCTTGATTATCTGTTTCTAACAAAAACTCTTTATGTTCTAAAAATGGTTTGAACTTCTCAAAAGCGAAAACTATAGCTAAACATTCTAATTCGTATGCGGAGTATTTCTTTTCTTGGTCTATCAGGGTGCGTGAAGCATAACTAATAGGTAATCTAGAGTTATCTACTTCCTGATATATTACGGCACCTAGGGCTACACTTGAACTGTCTGTCTGCACAACAAACGGTTTTGTAAAATCGGCTAATTGTAGTACAGGGGGCGATATTATGCTTTCTTTTAATTTCTCGAATGCGGTTTGATGTTGCTCATTCCACTCAAATTTAACTCCCTTCTTTCTTAAAGTATTTAACGGTGCTGCAATTTCGGCTAGATGTGGGATATACTTGTGGAAATAATTTATCATTCCTAAAAATCGGGCAATTCCTTTCGCATCCCGCGGTGGTAAAAATTCTCTGATAGCACGGGTTCGCTCTGGGTCTATGCTTACCTTTCCGTTGGCTTTTACGATGTGACCTAAAAATGAGAATTGTGTCACAGCAAAATTTACTTTACTGGGGTTTACGGTTAATCCAGCTTTCTCCAATCGGGATAGTACTTCACGTAGATGTTCAAGATGTTGCTCAATTGACTCGCTGTAAATAACAATGTCATCTAGGTAGTGGTACACATATTTAAACTTTATGTCATGAAATAATTTTTCTAATAATCTGCTACATACAGAACTACCTTGGGATATACCAAAGGGTACCCTTGTAAATTGGTATAGGTTGAAAGGGACGGCAAATGCGGTGAGACGTTTTGATTCTTCCGAAAGGGGTATCTGATGAAAAGCTTGATTTAAATCCATAACGGTAAAAATTTTTGCTTTCGTAAAATAATGAAAAGCACTGTGGATGTCGGGAAGTGGTATGGATTCAAATTCTATCCGTTTATTTAGTTGTCTATAGTCTACAACTAATCTATGTTTGTCGTTACTTTTGGGTACTAAAAACGCGGGGGATGAATAAGATGACGTAGAGGGTTCGATGACTCCTTGTTCTAACAGTTTATTAATTTGGTTCCTCATTACTTCCATTTTTGGAGGTGATAACTTGTATGGGGCTAAACGTATTACTTTATTGTCGCTCAAATTTATTTTATACTCTATCAGGTCTGTCAGTCCTAACTTCGGGGTGAGGACATTGGAGAATTGTTTTATTAAAGTCTGTATGTTCCGTCTATCTTTACCTTCCAGGTGACCTAATTCACATTCGTGATGCTTTAGATGTGAGGAAGTCGTGCTAGTACTTTCTCTGTTATTTGAATTATTATCCAAGTTATATTTCCGTGAACGATCGAATCCAAAGTAAAATTTCTTATCGTGAATGTCTAAAATTATTCCTGTTTTACTGATAAAATCAGCTCCCAATATTAACTCGGGTCCTAATTCCTCGCATACTAACATTGGAAAATACCACGTCAGATTTTTAATTTTCACCTTAAATGTGATGATAAGTTTTATCATTAAGTTTTGTTTGTTCGCTGTAGCGCATTTAATATTTACAGATTGACTGCGTTTAACTAAATTATGTTTAAGTAATTTATTGGCTAGCTCTTGACTAATTAAACTTCGCGTTGATCCGGAATCAATTAATCCGAGGGTGGATGTAACACCAAGGTCAACTTGTATATACGGTAATTGACACTTATTGAAATCACATTTATTAATAGCGTTACATTTATCGATAAATTTTTTTACATAGGGGTCTAATTTTCTTTTGTTATTATTATTAATTTGTTTTAATTTATTGTCTCTCAGGGGTTTACCTGTTTTCACGATGCTGCGGAAGACACAGGGTTTCGGATCTCCCTGCCTTACATGTTTTTTTGATAATGAGTTTTCCGATTGTACTGTTTCCTTTTACAGTTTCTACTGAGGTGTCCAGGTTTTCCGCAGTTATAGCATATATATTCTTTACGCGGGGTCTCACTGGTTTCCTGTCGTGGTTGAGGCTCCTTGGACTTACCATGGCCATGAACATAGGTTGATCTTTGAAATCGTCTTCTTTCTCGTAGACTTCTTGCATCTGAGACTAAGGCTTGCATTTCTTTTCTATGTGGTGTAGTGGATACCGGTGCATGTCTGTGCTGATCTGCGTACCACACATTGGAAGAGTGAATACTACATTGTTCAAGGTCAGCGAATGTAAGGGGTCTACTTATTAGTGCTAAACGGGAGCGTTCTTCAGGAGATAAGCCTACTAGGATAGTATCGACTAATTGTTTTTCAGTCCAGTCGACTTGTAGTAGACGTGAAGATTCTCTGATGTCTGCAATATAGTGGGCCAGTCTTTCATGAGCTCTTTGTACTCGAAGTACGGTATTTCTCTTGATCTCCTCATAAATTCCCGTGGGGATAAAATATTTGATTATATTCGTGTGAAGTTCTTCTACTGGGAGAGACGAGTTTAATGATTCTAGTACACGATCTCGTAATGGTGGTTTACATTTGGGTAAGATGACCTGCTGTATTTTCCAATCGCTCAATTGTTGTAGATCTTTTATTTGCAGTAGATATCTGATAAAAGTCAATAGAGTCGTGATACTTAAGCCATCGGTGTACGGGATTTCATTAATTATTTTCTCTACTGGGTGGGAAATCTTTCCGTAGAGGTCTACATTAAAATTTACGTTTGGTATACTTTTCGAAGGATTAGTGGTTGCATTAGGATTTGTAATCGCATATTGACTAGTGCGAGTACGCTGAACTTTAGGCGGTGGGGGTTCTAACATAGTTAGGGTATTTAATTCTCTACTAGGTAATTGTTCATGACTCTGTTGTATCTTAGATACGGTGGGTGATTCGGGGTTCGAGGTGGAGGGAGGGTGTTCTAAAGTAGGGGAATGAACTGGGGAAATATGTAACTTTTGTAAGTAGTGCTCAATTTCCTCCATTCTCGATGAGTCTGACTTTCGTCGTAAGTCGTTGATAATTATGGGTAATTGGCTTAATGCCTCATCCGCAAATTTCTGCACATCGGCGGGGATTACGGTGACGTCGGGCCAGCTTAATAAATTATTCAACCGGCGGGTTAAATGTTCTATACGTTGTGTAACGCGCAAAATTTCCGTAGGTGATTTTTTGTCCTGAAGGTTCTGAGATAATACTATCAGTTCCCTATATTTCGCATAACAGGTTTCTCGTTCGCCGTCATAATCGAGTTCACGCAATTTATCTAACTGCGAGGTTATATCTAATCCGGTTTGGCGTAATGATTTTCGTAATTCAGACACGGTTACATTCACGTGTTTTAGACCTCGTAAAAGTGCTTCATAGCATAGCTCATCTTTTAATAATAGATCAGGATTAAATTCAGCCATTTTCGTAAAGTGAGTGGCTATAGCTAATTATTCTACTATTTGCATTAAATACTATACAACGCTATCTTTTTTTTTACACACAAATATAAAAATATAAATCAATCGTATTCTTACTCTTTCATTAATAAACAATCAAAATGAGATGACAAGCTTTGTCATTTTACATTGGTAGAGAGAGAGAAATCTCACACAGGCTTAAATATGCGTACGGCAAAAGGGGGAATCTTCGGCTACTACACACAGGAAGAGACACGCTTCTTATAACAATAGAACTAACAAAGAGGGTGTCGTTGTAGTTTAACTCAACTATGGGGGAGGTTCACTATGACAGTTTACACACACAGGCGCAGACAAGAATTCAACTGGTCTGATATTGTTTACAAACCGACAGGTTGATGAATGAACTTTTTGACAAGCACGTACCTGCTGTTATATCGTATTCTTGGGGCGTTTTTAGTTAACATTATGTTCATTCCTATATCTAAATAATATTTAAATTACTTATTTATTATACTATTATAAAACTATTATCGTTTAATTTTTATTTAATATTTTAGACACATTTTAAAGTACATGAGTGAATAAATCAACAGCTTATGTGTGTGGGTTTATCGGGACACAATTACTTCTTAAATAACACAAGTCACAAAATTTTTACAAAGGAGTCGCAAAATTTAATCAAATTAGCAGAGTGGCGCAATTTATAACATCTTCTCCTGTGTTATAACTTAGGGAACCCGCAATAATTGGTTCTGCCAATTATTCAGGCTGCCTTACTTGTGACGAGCTGAAAATTAATCAGAACAACAAACAATAAATATACAAGGATTCAGGGAAGGGGAGACTGTTGATTTATGCACTCAGTATAGTAGGTACTCCTGATGACATCTCTTTATTACATATTGTATTATTTTCTCTACTTAAAATTCTCGACACATATGCTTCAATAGCTTACAGTTTACATGATGATTATATTTTATTCTTTACAAGACCCCTCAAAATAAGATGTACATGAATTTAATTAATTCACCGGATCCGGGATTTCCTCTAATACGTTAAGAATGGTTACCTCGCCATATAAAGCTTTAAAATTTTGCCATTTGAAGAATGGTCTTTATTAATCTTTTAAAAAATAAGACTTTACAGTTTAGAGCTATAACTCTTTTACTAGGAATAAGTATACAAGTTATGAGTATACAATTATTGTTATACAATTACTTAAAATGTCTTAATGTGGTTAAATTAATTATCTTTCGTTGAATATAATATTTAGTATTTCATAAGCACGGAAGGCTTGCCTCCGTGTCACCTTTTTTGATGTCTTCCAGCTCTGCGTTATTCCAGTCGTAGGTCCTCGGTTGTAGCATGTTTGAAGTAGGTCTGGTATCTCTCATTATCTTCGTATCCGGGAATGGTGTAGTCCTGAAGTCTTTTAGATCATGGTGTCTCCTGGTTCTCAGCTCTTGGCTAACTGATAGTAATAGCTCGTTGATCTGAATGATTAACACAAAGTTTCATTCACCTGTATCCACTTCACATGATAGTTTGATTGTAGCACTTCACTTCATGGGATTACCACAGTTTTAATTACATAAGTATTATATTTTAAGATTTTTGAAGAGATGTCACCGGCGCTAAATTTTAGTTATTCATTCTCACTCGTTTACACCATATTTATATGAGTCGCGGTTCAACTACATTAACGCAACACATTGTTTAATAGTAAAAAGAATGCCTCTGTGTCTTAACTGACGGATTAATTACATTTTGTAATAAACTATTTTTAACGTTGCACATATCGGCAGTACACAGCTTACTGTTTGACCGCTCCATAGCAAGTGGGCGAAAATAGTTAGGGGTGAGAGTTGTAATCTCGCGACAGTTCAACTCAACATAAAAATAGTTCCAAGTTTCTTTTTTATTTAAAAGACTAAAATTAGATTAAATAATTAAGTAGAGAGATTCTTAGTTACAATTGCTATCAAAGTACATTATAGTGATCTAGTTTAATTATTTAAATAATAACAAATTTACAATTATTTTTAGTTAGTTAAGGGGTCGGAAAACAAGTTGATTCTGGTTAGCGCCTGTTTCTGCAGGATTAATTAACAAGCTTTACCCTTTCTGTACACTCGTATACCTTTTAATATATTATTAGACTTTCATTTAAATATTATTATTATTTAATGATTACAATAAGCTTTAGGTAAAAAATGTGAGATTTTATTAAACACTTAAAATTTATCAACCTATACATTATCAACTTAATTAACTAACACCTTTTTTTTTTTTAATGAAATCGTCACAATTTTTATTTTGTTTATAGCAACAAGAAATTTTATTCTTGAGTCTTAATATTATTTTGATTGTAAATGATTTGTTATTATTATTATTATTATTATTATTTAAAATTTGAGTTAATTTCAGACACACAAATATAAAAAGAATTTAAATAACTTGTTTAATATGTTTGTTTAGCTACAAAGATTATATGGTTGTTTATTTTTTTTTATGTTATGAATAGCATAGCAGGTTACGTTATATTTGTGAAGCTTATAAAAGTGAATATTTATTTGTCTAATATTTGAAATTTCAATATTTGAATATTTTCCTATTAATTAATAAATCATAGAATGATTATTTAGAAACGGTTTTAAATAATTATTTCATGTCAACAACATCTCACTCCTCTTTAAAAATTATTTAATTATTGTGCAACTACATATACTTGACGCAACGAGAAAAAAAATCCTGCGGCCTGGCCGGTGTAATACACTTTATAGTTGCAATGAGTACACGGTAATGTATTTGTGTAATTGTGTATAATACTTTTAACGTTGCATAATAAATTGGCGCCCAACGTGGGGCCCGATATTCAATTTGCCATAATAAATTGGTTCAGAATTAATAAGTGTATTGTTATTAATGATAATATATGGTAATTGTAATATTGTTGTGTATTTCACAACTGGCGCTCAACAAAACTAAAAGAGGAGAAAATTTGTTGGTATGAGATAATTTATAATAATAACAAAAATAAATAAATAATATGAACTAAAAAACTAATAGAGTCACGGTTTACCAATAATAATTATTTTAAAATATATATAATAAAAATAATTCAACATAGCAGAATCAAAAGGTTTTGATACGGAAGCATTTCAAAAGACTATCCATGATGGACGAATTAAGTATAAACCAAGCAGAAAATTTTAAAGAAGAATTAAAAGAAGAGAATTGAAACCTAACAGAAAGTTTAAATGATTAACTAGAAATAACAATTATAAACTAAATAAACGAACGGAAAAAATAAGTGAATTAAGAGAAGAATTAAAACAAGAGATCTTAGAAAGTACTATGCAGATAACAGTTAAAATTGTAGATACGAATAGGCGCATAGATGCATTAGAGTTTAAAGAACAGAAAGCAGAATGTCTAACGAATTATAAGATAGTGTGAACTAAGTAGCTGAACACTGCAATGAGAAGTTTATAGTAGCAAAGCAGGAGCAGGATATGGAAAGAAAAGCTGTAGTGAACAAGTCCATGAAGACATCAATAAGACACAGGAGTTGGAAGCCAGGAACAATAATGTTGGAAACTGCCGTAGTCGAGTCTAATAAAACCACAAAGGAATATTCAAGTGAAATAAATACACTAAGGGAAAATCAACGTGGAGAAGTAGATCGTCTGAAAACGGAATTGAAGAGGGGAGCAACGCAGATGATGGTGTACCCAACACTGATTGATTAAAGGACAAAATTGTTAGTTTTCAAAGGATTAAATCGAAGTGAATGCGCACTGAACTGTGAACGAAAAATGGATTTAACAGGTAATGCTTTCACTTATAAAGAGAAAATTAGCTTTATTAGTAAATGTTTCCAAGGTTCTGCTGTAAGATGGTACACGAGTGCTCGATATAATTTAACTGCTGACGAACAATTTAAAAACTCATTTGAAGGTTGCTATTGGTATATTTACACGCTTAAACAAATAAGAGACCAATTAGAATATGGTAAATATCAGCATAATGGTAGATTTACCTTAGAGTAATATGTAATCAAACTTGTCGAAAGAAATAAACAGTTAAGACTCACATTAACACAACACAAATTGGTACTTAAATTAGCACATCACTGTCACAGAGATAGTAGATTCGCCAGTAACACACAAGGAATTAAAATGATTGAAGATTTATTAATTTTACTCACACAATCCGAACACATGTTTCACACCGAGTACAGAAATAAAACTAATTTTGTACAGAGAGAAGAGAATTGTTGTGAAGAGAAAAATACAACCGACCCTCTGAATGTAGGTAAGAGCGAAGAATCGAGAGAGAGAAACTCCAACAGTATGGGAGAAGAGAGAGAGAGAGAAAAAAACAAAACTTTGTAGAAAGTCAACGATTCGCTTAAATATTTAGAGAGAGGGAAAAAGGTAGAAATAAGCCGACAACAAAAATGTAGCGGTATAACTATACACAAAGATTACAATGATCTTTATTATGCACGCAGAACAAATGTAATTCGGATGTCTGTCGTGTATTATGACCAGTGCCGACTCACGCGGAGAAGGGAAACAGGTAGAATTAAGCCGACAACAAAAGGTACAGCAGCAAGTGTGTGTCTCGACGTATAACAATAGGAAAGCAGGATGTAAACAGCTGCTATTTTGTATGGAGGGGAAAGAATGTTGTGGACCGCCACAAAGGGGAATGTTTCTTACATACCGATAAAATATTTACTTTTATATAATAAGATGTAATTATAATTATAAGGTGCACATATATATCTGTGTAAATAAAATTTGGACAACAGTCAAATTTTATTTAAACCCACCAGGGGAATATATGCAACAATACATATATTTGCATATTTGCCTAGGGCAGTATGCTTGTATTGTAATTAGTGTAAAAAGAAAAAGAAGAACAGTATTAAACAATATTGTGCGGGAAAATACAGGCTCTGGCCTGTCGAAAGTGCACCTGCTTCGATAGTAAAAATACAACGTTTGTGTTTGTGTGTGTAACGCAAGCTACAACACACAAATATGGGGTGATGCTACGGTTGTAATGAGGTTTTAACAGGATTAAATAAACTAATTAATACGTTTTAAACCTGTGAACAAAGACTTACACCAATTATAAAGACACCGTTATATTAAGGAATTTTTAACGAGTATGGTGATATAAAAAAAATTGCATAATTTGCAATAATAAAGACGCTATTAATTTAATATTAATTACTAGTGTAATTAAATAGTCATTAATATGTGTGGCATATGTGAGTGACCAGAAAAAAAATTACGCAAACAATGATATCGCTCATGCTACCAGTATGTTCATGAGATCTCGAAAATGAACCAAAAAGTGATTTATATTAAAACGAAGCTTTGCGCGTACTGACAATCTCTAACATGTCGAAAACAGGCCTGGACCTGTCAGATCGCCGTCCAGTATAAATACCACTGGCAATTTTGGGCGATCACACACTCAGACTCAAGAAATCTACACACGATACCACGCTACCGGTTTGCAGATCGACCAGGACACACACACACTCTACCACACACACCAAGACGTATGGAGGAACTCTGGAGCATCGCCGACAACAAACCATAGAGACAACGAACACAGCATCAGCATAATCATCATCATCAAATTCTCAGGATTCTGGATGCACGCACACAATCACGCAACGGTAACGGCAGATGTACGCATGTGATAACAAACAATTATTTTTTTTTTGTGAAAAGAGCTCTTAAAAAGAACTTACCTATGAACAATAAATAATTAAAGTTTAAAGTTAAATAGTAGTTAAATAAGAGAATTTAATTTAACAAGAAAATTTAGAAAAGAAATACCAATCTTTTGTTGTATGTAAAAATTCTGGGTGTCAGTAGAAATAAATAATATATTGGAAAAAATGTTATATTATTTTTATTTTGTTTATAGCAACAAGAAATTTTATTCTTGAGTCTTAATATTATTTTGTTTGTAAATGAGTTGCTATTATTATTTAAAATTTGAGTTAATTTCAGACACACAAATATAAAAAGAATTTAAATAATTTGTTTAACATGTTTGTTTAGCTAGTGAGATTATATGGTTGTTTATTAATTTTTTATGTTATGAATAGCATAGCAGGTTACATTATATTTATGAAGCTTATAAAAGTGAATATTTATTTGTCTAATATTTGAAATTTTAATATTTGAATATTTTCCTATTAATTAATAAATCATAGAATGATTATTTTGAAACGGTTTTAAATAATTATTTCATGTCAACATCTCACTCCTCTTTGAAAATTATTTAATTATTGTGCAACTGCATATACTTGACGCAACGAGAAAAAAAATCCTGCGACCTGGCCAGTTTAATACACTTTAGAGTTGCATGAGTACATGGTAATGTATTGTTGAAATTGTGTATAATACTTGTAACGTTGCAACACACACACACACACACACACACACACACACACACACACTGTTACGACGGTCTAACTGATCGTCGTATGGTACAGTGGAAAACAAAATACAAGACACCAATTAAATCACTAATCACCAGCTTTAATTATCACAGTTAAACAGTTTGTAATCAACAAGATATTCTCTTGCAACAAATCAAATAAAAAATGTTAACACGCAATAAAATGTCAACTAATATAAAACACAATTGTATTACAATTGTCCCGCACGATTATAAAACACCTAATACTTCGCCATAGTAATTACTTTTCACTAATAACCACTTGAACGCACAGAGTAATTGCCCGACAATAACTCGCAATTCAAACTGAACTGAACGTCGCTGAGTATTTTGATTTATACCCCGCCGAAAATTCAGAAACATACATACTACGCATTAACAACAAAGGAAAACAAGAGCGTAACTCATTCCGGCCTGGACACAGTGCTTGCGGCTTCTCTCACAGTCTAGCTAACGCGTTGAGAATCAAGTACGGACATACATTACAGTCGAATTCCACTGAAACATTCGATAAAATTGTAGAACGTTCCGCATTACGTAACAGTACTTAATTCTTCCCGTATACCTTTATTTCTTATATGATCCATTCTTGTGCACGTTTATCCCTTCTTAAAATTCTCAACTCTGCTTTTGTCTCTTTATTTTGTAATCCAGGATTCACTGCCATATAAGAGGATTGGAACAGCCATTGTTTTGAAGAATTTTAATTTTTTTCTTATGTTTCGTTTTATTTCTCAGTGTTCTATTTATAGTTCCACATACGTGATGAAATCTGTTGACTTTAATTTGTATATCTTTCTCAGCGTTAAAACTTACAACCTGAATAGTTAAAATTTGATGTCTGCTTCAATACTTTATCCTCAATAATAATCTTTGCGTGTACTGGAAATTTTCCGTAGTGAGCCATAACTTTTGTTTTGATGGTAGATATCTTTAGGTTGTATCTTTAGCTTGAGGAATCTGTCACTGACCATTCTGCTAATTTGTTGTTTCCAGCTTTCTCTATAATTTCTGATGATTCTGTTTACTTCAACTTTCAGTTCCTCTCTTATCTGATTGTATATTCTTGTATATAATTTTGTGTACCCAGCTCCAAAAGAGAAATTTAAATGTTATAATCTTGAAAATAAAATATTATTATAATAGTACTGCAACTAGCGGCTGACGACGCGTTGTACTATCCATGCAACAGTCCCTCTAAACACACACGCCATGGTCTTTTACGAACTGTTGAGCGTAATATAATATTATTATATTATACTATTATAATAGTCGATATAACAATTAAATCCAATAATAAGAATTGAAATATAAATATTATAAATTATTTATAAAATTTTTCTATATAATTCAAACATTTTACAACATTCTCAGAAGGTAAATATAGGCTATTATAAAAATTACTAGTTTTAATGATTTCGAGAAATATAAATAAAACTTCTTCTTTAGCGCGTGTCATTAGAAGAGTATAGTTAAAGTAATTTTATGTTACGTTATTTTAGAACGTTTCAACAGGTGATATTGCAAGTTTTAACTAACTCGTGTATTCCGCTCGAATTAACTGATGCGACACAAGTTTGTGTATAATGATGAAAACTTTTCCTCCTAGAACGACCGAGTATGAAGTAATTTTCATAAATTTATTTCTGCTCTACATTACTGAAGTAACAAGTAACTTAATTTTGAAATGAGCATTGAAAATGGACGTCGCCGCCAAAAGTATACATTTATACATAACAAATGTCATATGAAGGTAACCATTTTTAAATTGTTTTCTATGTTTAACTAAAACTTTTAATGCCTTGCGAGCTACATAAATTACAACCTTGGCTGTAGTAGACAAACCTGATACAAGAGTCAGTAAAACAATTCCGAGTTATCTCAAACACTTTTTTCTTAGTAATACACCTAATGCTTGACCACATTTTAAAACGAAAAATATGTTTTTTTTAACAAACTGTCAGATAAAAACGAATAATCGCATAATATCACTTCTGAGTACTTACATAATTGAATACGGGTAAATTCTCTATCCGGACAGTTTCCATCGTAAATTTTCGTCGCTTGACGGTTCATCCCTGAAATCTGGGATCGTCCTCAGAAGCTGTGAGTGGCGGTTGAAAGTCCTTGTTGAAAGACCTAAAGCCCTTGTTGTCATGCGATGAAAAAATGACGACAGAACAGTCCGGATACAGAATTTAGCCGTAAGATATCACCTATGAGGTTTTAAAGTACATAATTGAATGTTTCGCCTGTAAAATGACAAAGGCACCGCGATCCATTTAGTTTCATACTCATACAACCCAGTCGTCTGTGATATACGAAAACAACCTGACATCATTCCAAAGACTCTTCAGAAATGTTCCCTATTCTGCTCTATTTACAGCGCATTGCTCATGACGTTATTATTTCATATGTCACCATGTTCAATTATTTTTAGCATTAACCTTGTTGAAATCCAAAACAACCTAATCAGTTGTCAATAAATCATATAAAAAAGGAATTGTAAGAATAGGTGTTTAAATTTTGAGACAGAAAACCTATACATTCGTATTATGATCATAACATCTTAATCCTATCCGTTCATAAAATTCTCTTGAGTAAAATTCATATTTAACACCTTCACACTTAGTTACTGTTATCAGATATATTTTAAATTTCATCTGTTTTTGTCATTAGTCTTATTATTAACCATACTTAAAAATACCATGTCTACAAGATACGGAAATGCCATTAAAGAACATGCGAATCTCCCCTTTCGATGACAAAAGAAATACACACATTTAACGAATGCTTTCTAGAGCTTTCTACATTTGTTTTTCAAATAGGTTTGTATTCTGAAATTTCCCTGGACAACCTGCCATCCGGCATCCTATTCAGATGAGCAAGCCGTTGCACTTCTTTTATTTTGTTCAATGCGATCTTGGATGTTAAACGATTTCAGCTCTTTGAGTTTCGTCTTCATTGTAAAATCTGTATCTTCGAGTGGAGTCTTTAATAGATCCGAAGAATCTCGTCTCCGATGTCTGTAGTATAGCAAGATGTATCTTCACCGGGAACTAAAGTTCCAGAGACACAACAGAACTGGCAGAGTCATTGTTTTTGTTCAGGTGCCGTCTTCGTGCAGAACGTTGTTATTCGACACTGCGATTCTAACTTTAGATGCTGCTGCCAGACAAGCATTTTATGAACAACCAAACAAGTCACGCAGGTTTCGCAACCACGATTTCCGTCCTTTCCGTTGATTCCCTTCTTCCTTCAACTTTTCCCTCCAGCACATTCTCACGCACTACAAGACCGATATATAACAATGTCGTCTTTGTAACAGTTTCAACAACTTCCATTTGTTTACCTAGTTTTATTGAAACTCGCAACCACTACCTTTTCATATTTTAGTCGAATATCGTCTCATTAAGGATTGTTTTCCTTGACAAGGTTTTATAAATTGTTTCGCATATTGACTAAAATGTTGCAAACATTATCATCAACATCACGGTCTACGTCATAAGTGATGTCACAACCAAGACAGGGGGAAATTGACATACGCTCTATACTCCTACTACCTAGTACAGTTTTATTTCGCAAGGGTCATTTTCCCTGAAATGCCACAGTTTTGCCTTGTGCACAAAACTTTTCATGTTGTAGTTCAAACAGGCTTGTAAGTAAACAATAAAAAAGGTTTTTCAACGGAGAAAATAAATAAAACGATAGTTCTTAGTATTATATTCTTGTCACTAACATAAAGAATATTGAATATAATACAAGTTCTTGCATTTGACACAACGGTTTTAGGTTTCTTTCGATGTAGGGTAGTTTTAATAAATGTGTATAGTACGCAACGGTGAGCATTTCCTATGTGTTTGCTGGTAAGCAGTAATATACTCGTTTATGTACACGCACAAATAGGAAACAATATATAACACTAACTTTTAGTTTATCACACAACATATGATAGGTAATATAACAAACCTAAGAAAGTAGAATGGAAGGATACAAGATTGGTAAAAGCATGAAAAGATTCAAAACGCTGTTCATCTAAAAAAAGATTCACCTAAAAATTTGTATATGCATGTAATGCGTCTTTTGATCACGCATTACATAAAATAAACATGAATGTAATGATATAGGTATATCCATGTGCTAGTTATTAAGCAAGGTACAAGTGTTACAATTTGTAAACAAATTATGAGCTTTGGTACTCATAATTTGCGTCACCTATTAATTCGCTCATCCGTTTATAAATTCCTATATAAAATCAGGCATTTTCAAATAATTTTAAGGTAAAATACAGTTTCAGTCTAACCTAACCTAACATCAGAACATTAACTATGCTTTAAAATGCACTGTTCATTTAAAAATGTAGCGCATCTGCCGCTGTTGAGCAGTTCTCCTTCAATACATCAAATATTTTCTCAGCTATTAGTTTTGTTTAGTTACACCTTTCCCTAATAATAAAAGAAATAAAGAAAATGAATTAACATCATAGATTTAAGTTTTGATCTTTTTAGCCAACATAACTTGTTCTGAGGCGTATGTTAACTTTGCTATTGCCATATTACATCGTCAGTATGGTATAAACTATACGGCCTGAAACTTTGCGCAGTATGCAGAATTTCATGGGCTCGGAAGAATATAGTGGCGTCTTCCTTGTTAGTAGGAAGACCAGAAATATACAATAACAGATGTATCGAAGAAATGATGGTAAGGTGGTAATAGCCAGAATCTCAGTCATAATTATTCAAAACAAAACAGACTCGAGGCACCCGGTACCTTAACGAATATTGTATTCAATTTGTTATGAAATTTATAATTTTTGTTTTAAAATAATCATTTTGACTCTACAAAATCCTGATGAATATAAATGAAATGTATTTATATACATATTTATATTAATAATAAGGTCATTTATTGTAACAATTTACGCCAGCTGTGTAGATAAGCACACGAGCTTTATCCCAAGTGTATATAAAGTTCAGATGGCTTGCACAACGTTGGCCACAGTTTATCAAATATCGTAGCAGTTTTCCCAGCTGACCAAAGTAACTCCTAGTAAAGACGCTGGTAAGTACATTTTCCAATGTAAATCATGTGACGAGTGTTATTATTTACTTATTTCTCATTCTACAGAGATTTGTTCAAAAACTATGGAGCATAAGTCCATTCAAACGCATGCTAGCACCATTAAAACAATTAGAATCTTTTTTCTCTTGGTGTTTATTAGGCCTATTTGTTAGGTAACCGAATTGTTTAATACAGTATCAAAATCTTAAAGGTAATTCAGTTGTAATTAAATAATTCTAAACTGCTTATAATTAAATTAAAAGGCAATTAAATTGTAATTGTACATATTTATGTGGCGAGTTTTGTTCAGGCTTTGTTGACGTTTGTGTCCTTTCGGTATCATTACTATCATTAGCTGCAATATTTTGCCCCTAGAAATGCCTTGGGTATAACAAAGAAGAAACTGAATGAGCCTTACTGACATAAGAAGAGAATCAGAGATATAACCTACTTCAAATATTATAGAGAAAGTACAACTGACTTACCTTAATCTATTTATACGTTATTTCCTTTAAGAATGAAGGTATTTCTTTACGCTTCAGCAGCTGTTGTCGCAAGTTACAACTGACTCCTCTTTTGCCACTGAATTTTATTTACTTCGCCTAACTTTAAACAAACGTATTAAATAATGTTCTCTTCCTCAAAGCAGCTATGAAAAAAATATTCATACATACTGTAACGAAAATGGTATCGAACCGCGTAGAACAGCTGAGATCTTCGTTCCACTCGTCCCCCCGGCTAATAGCCAGGTGTTCCCTCAATCAAGGCCGCGTTCAAGTTTGTTCTAGATTCTTCAAGAGACGATTTAAAATACGCATCAGCATTAAGTGGTGTGTTACGTGATGCGGAACTTCTCGTGCGTCCGATGGTGTCGTTCTACAAGCTTCTCGACTAGGCCTGCCGCTGTGTGGTTCTGGCAAGGCCGCGCTGAAGTATATTGTAGAATGTTTTAGTGTTTATTAAGGACGCACATTGGAACCCTGCAGACTATAAATAACCCATACCTGCCGCTAATTTTTCAGTTTTCTTCGGGCGATTGCTCAGTGCATTTCAAGTGGCTATTAGTGAAAAGTGATTATTATGCGGGACTCTATTAGTTGACATCATTATTGCGTGTAGACAAACAATAATTTAAATTATTGTACGAGTATAAACTTGTTGATTACAAACTGTTAATTGTGATAATTAAAACTGGTTTTTAGTGACTTCATTGGTGTCTTGTATTTTGTTTTCCACTGTACCATAGGACGATCAGTAACAGACCCTCGTAACAATATGTTTCAAAAGTTCTACACCCGTTAAATCTGTATTAATTTAATATTAAATCTCTTTTAGTTCTTGAGCTTTAAAAGGTCTATGGTTTCAATACTGTGGCTGACACAAAATTATTTCATTCGTTTTCTCGTTAGCAAAGTTTGCTTTTAAGTGGGTGTACACAACTTCTTCAACTTCACGGAGAAAATGAAACTTGTAGAAAGCAACAAGTTTTCATCTAAACTGTCACAAACACGGGCGATGTTACGATTCTGGTACAAATTGGGAGAAAGGAAAAGTCCTGCGGCATAATTGATTTTAGGAGTCTGAGACGCAACATTATATAACCTTGGAGTTCTAGCAGGAAATGGCATCCACAGTAATACCTTTGTGCCCGAAAACTGCAGAAATATAATAGTATTCAATTTTCCTTTTGTTCCTGACAACAAAGGAAATTTTATTTATTAAAAATCTATTTCTACACTGAAATTTGTAGTGGATACTAATAAGAATTTACCTGTAAAAAGTACACAATTAGAAGAAAAGAAAACTACTTGATTTGCTAATAATAATTTCCTCAAAGTCGAAACTACAACGCTGTTCAAGAACAAGCGTATCAAATGTCTCAGGAGAGACTGAAACGTGATGAGTTTTACAATGTGGATTACATTCACAAGTCACTGAGATGTCCCTTTGCCACTATTGTATGATCAGACGGTATAACTCATCACTAATTTTTTCTTCTTACTAACTTTTTTCACGGTTGAATGTACAGTAGTACATAATTCTTTATGTTTCTTCCGAGTACAAAATTCAAAAATATTATCTATTAATCTTCTTGGTCTCCGTTATATCTCGTGAACCAGAACAACTAAAATATTAGTAACTAAATTCGGTTAACACAGACATTAACTTATGTCTACGGAAGTCTCAGAATTGTTACACGTTTAATTTTAAAAGTTTTGCAGGTATTTCAGTTCTGTAAAACACCTACCCGTCCACACACACACACACACACACACACACACACACACACACACACACACCTGTTGAGATATCTAGTATAATGAACTTCTCCGTTGTCGAATAATCTGGCCATTTACTTTGGGGAAGAGTGGGTATCTCCCGCCATTTTTAGTGATACAGTATTACGTTGTTATGACATTACAGAACATGCTACACGTTTATCGCCTGTTCCAGTGGAATCCGGCTGTAATGTTGTATGCGTACGTGATCTCAACATCCATTTGCGAGACTTTTCTAGACTTCACCGGCCGTGTACGCATAGGTCTTCTCGAGTTTAGCCACCAAATGCTCGTTGCAGATATTGTCGATGAAGTTATTCTTGGCACGGACATTATGAATGCCTATGGATTCATTTTGGACTTAAGAGAGAATGTCCTGAGGGTTGGCCAAGAGAAGATAAAGCTTTGCAAGGGTGAAATAACCCATTCTTCTCAAATGTTCATACCCACTTATTTTGTTGCTCCTTAGCTGTTCCAACAATGGGTCGACCCCCAGTTCCGTCGTTATATCAACACTCTGCTTTCTATCAAAAAATGGTACAGCCCAGAGTACTTTTCATAAACGTTATGTTTGCTGCCTGAATACCAAGTAATTGAAATGCTGGACTTGTTCCATAATCTTTCTATCTATAACTATCTCAGATCTTACTGGTTGATTCCTTCTGAATGTCATTGTTTTAGTCTTGTCAAACGAATGTTCAAACGAACATTTTAATAGCTTTTATAAACTGGGAACTTAATACTGTGATACCAGTTATACTATCACCGTATTAAAAACCCACCATCTTCGTATTAAGAATCAATATATCACCTCATTAAAGATCCATGTAGGCCTTTAGAAAAAAAAATAAATTCCGTTAACTTTTGATATATTATAAACCTTTGATGGCATTACAATCAAGACATAATGATAGTATTTCTAATTTTGTTTTTTATTTTGTTATAAAGGACGTGATATAGAATGAAATCTTTAATAATTGAACAACTTTCACCATATTAAGTAACTTTACCTTACTTACTTAACAGATTATAAGCAGATTATAGTTTCGGGTAATGTGTAATCAAAAATGAATGTTCTTGAATTTCAGATTTTCAGAAATGTTTGAACATAACTAAGCCCAGACTAATGTCTAAATAATAATATTTAAATTTCTCTATTGGAAACGGCAATTTTTGCCGTTGCACCCCACGTTTACGTCAGTCAACAGTAACAAGTTAATGACTTCATGGCAAAGACGCTGACAGGAAAAGTCATGAAGCTGATCCTACATAACAGACACGTAATGAATTAATTACACGTACTGTCACCTGTCACTAGGTCCGTTGAGCTGACTAGCTACAGTTTTAGTAAAAAAAAAACCATAGGTTATATATCAATTCACCTGTCTCCTATAATATACAAATAAATGCTACAAACATTCCTTATGTTCTTCCATTCATAGAGTTATAACGGTTCTGAGAGGGGAAGGAGGCCAATTACTAACAAATATAAGATTGGGACGGATTTAATGCAAAAAATTAGAAGGAAATAAATATGTAGATGAAGTGATCGAACTAATGGTCCTAATGGAAGCAAAGGCTTCTAAGTAGATTTTTGGATGCGTATGTAAACTTGTATAAACATACACGCACGCGCACGGGTGCAAGCTCACACACTCACACACAGAGTGTGTGTGAGACGATTAATGTTTACTATATTGGCTTATGTATAAAAAAAATCTGACTTTTTATCGACCGTGACGTTTTTCTGTGCGGTTTCTGAGAGAAACTTAAAGCTAATAAATTAAAATTTCATTAGCTTTAAGTATTCAAGATTAGGTTCCGTTTAAGAGGTTTCAGTTGTAAACTGTAGTGTAGTGTCAGTGCAAAAGTGTGTGTGTGTGTGTGTGTGTGTGTGTGTGTGTGTGTACGTGCGCGTGTGTGTGATAATTTGCGCGTATCGCATCGTGTGCGTGTCAAGATAGGGTTTTCCCGGACATCTCTTTCTTAAGTGACAGGGGTAGGCCTACTTTCCCTTAGGTCCCGGACTTTACCAGGCCTTAAAAAGGGGTTTTAACCCTGATTGTACAAAGCATCAAGCTAGGTTGTAGCCACTGGCGGTTACTTAATCAATTAATATATAATACCTCTGCTCAACAGTCCGTTAAGGACCAAGACATACCGAGCGGCTTTTGTGTTTAGTGGGACGGTTGCATGCATGGCTAGTACAGGGTGGCGCAGGGAAACGGGAAAATTTGAAGTTGATGTTGGTAGCTTGTAGATGTACCAGAAGTGAAACTGTCTGTCTAGCAGTAACGGACATTTAGTTACCATGGAGCAGTGGAGCGGTGCAGAGCGTGCGGTCGCCGTAAGGGCGTTTTACCGACATGGTGACAGTTTGACAGCTGCACAACGAGAGTTTCGGCGCCACTATCAGATCCCGCCCCGCGGTCAAGTTCCTTCGTTACACGCAATCGAAACGTGGGTTCGTAATTTTGAAGAGAAAGCCTAGCGGGGGTGTACGGTCTGTACGTACCCTAGAAAACATTGATGCCGTGCGAGCTGCCCATCTTAAGGAGTCCTCGTCGTTCGGTGAGAAAAATTGCCTCGTCATTGCAGCTCGGACGTCGGAGCGTTCAAAGAATATTCCATGAACGTCAATTTTATCCGTACAAACTTCAGATTGTGCAGCAACTGAATCCTAATGATTGTGTATTGCGCGTGCAAATTTGTGAACAATTGTTGGCTAAAATCAATGAGGATGCTTCATTCAAATCTTTGGATGTTCGGTAAAGCCCATTTTCACTTAAGTGGATACGTGAATAAGCAGAACTTCCGTTACTGGGCTCAAGGAAACCCTGCTCAGCTTCATCAGCGTCCATTACACAGTACCAAAGTTACCGTATGGTGTGCAGTGTCGTGTCATGGGGTGATAGGCCCTTACTTTTTTGAAGATGAACGAGGCACTGCTGTCACTGTGACGGCTGAACGTTATGTCAACATGCTAGAGACATTTTTGGCTCCAAGACTCCATACTTTTCCAAATCTTGACATTCAGCACACCTGGTTTCAACAGGATGGAGCCACCTCACACACTGCCAGACAATCTATGGCAGCAGTGAAACGTTTGTTTGGGGATCGCATAATTTCAAGGAATACTAACATCGCTTTGGCCGCCCCGATCTCCAGACCTTTCAGTCTGTGACTTTTTTTCATGGGACATCTGAAGAGCATCGTATACCAGACTAGACCAAGAACCCTTACTCAGCTCAAAACACAGATTGAAGAGGAAATCGCCAAAATCCCAGGTGACACATTGCGCCGCGCTATGCAAAACCTACAGAAACGACTTACTGAATGTGTACGGCAAAATGGGCAGCATTAACTGATGTAATTTTTAAAAAGTGATGCCAAATGTAATTTCCAGTCTTGTAGAACATATTTTGAGCCTCAAATAAAGTTTTGTAACGTTCCTTCATTTTTTTCTAATTATTTCAAATTTTCCCGTTTCTCTGCGCCACCCTGTACAACGCACCGCCAGCCGCTAGTTGCGGTATCTACAGCCAGGAGGCGCCGCTGTTATCTTAGTCGGCTACAAAGTTCTACCTCACGACGCTGACTGCACGCCGTACGGAGCCTCCGCATGGAATTGAACCCGGTACCACAAACGAATCAATCGCCCGCATTAGCCACTAGACCACCTGGAAACTTAATCGATTAACGTGTATCTTTTAGGCTGTTTCAGCTTCTTTTTATTTGTATCTTTCCATTATTTACTTTTTTACTGCCTACCCCTAGTAATTCCAGAGTGTCAAAGCGTAAATGTTTCTTTATTGATACATTATAAAAATATTTCCCTCATTCAAGAAAAGGAAAACTTATTTCTGATGAAGAATTTTTACGTGTCCCAATTTAAAAATTCCGATTAATGTTTAATCGTTTATATTTTTCCTAATTATCGTTTCGTTAAAATAACGATATCATTTTTAAATTGAATAGACTTTCCTTGACAGAAGGGGAAGAGGCAGACCGAAGAAGAGTTGGAACATAGAAGTAAACATGGCTTTACAAAGTAGAGGTTTAGCGCCTGACGAATGGCATGCCCGCAGGCATTGGAAGCATATATAATATATATATATATATATATATGTATTATAACGATTCATATAGTCGACCTATCAGATCGTTATATGAAAGTGTCAAACTGTGCTAGTCTAGCGGCGTAAGCAAGAGAGAGAGGGAATAATCACAGCCATCTCTGTCTAACCTCGCCACTGCTACTACTGACGCGTGCACAGACATGAAATTTTATTCAATTAATTTTATTTATTAAAACTGCAATATCTTCAAAACTAATAAATATACGGCAATTCTGAAACCCGCATAGTGTTCAGCAATTAAAGCTCTATAAGTAGCCAAAATATCAACTAATATAATTAACATTTAAAGACGTTATACAGAAGAAGAACGCCAAGAGATATAACTAGAGAATTAGGCTACGTACGAATTAGGTGTTTTCACACACATACAGAGAAAGACCAAAGCAATAACATTCTGTGGTCAGATCTTTGAAAACATGTTTGCAAATACCTGTAATCAAACGATTTGCAAACAGCGGAAGTATGAAATTAGCCAGAAATTCTCTACCATCTCAAACTTTTAAGGAGAGTTTGACCGACCTGTTCGATATTGTTTCAAATGGAAAACACATGATTTAGTTGGAACAACCAATCACAACCCTGTATTAAGAGTAGACGCTAACTCACAATGAGGGAATTGATCACTCTTCGTTCGGGCATTAAATAAGCAAGACGTGAGTTAAATACGATCTCAATTGCACAAACAACGCAAAGTATTTATTTAAATAAACAGTTCGCAAAGTGGTCCGCTGTAGTAGAGGAACTAGTAAAGTTCAATAAATAATCTCGCTGCGTAATAACTAATTAATTAATTAAATTATTAACTAATAAATAATTCATTAACAGTGAAGTGACCTGTGCACCAGAGTAGCTACAGCATCTGTATTTGTCCAGGATCATCAGTCAACGTTATTGGTCA